>OZ018332.1:26740653-27340653 GCA_963969495.1 Ceratothoa steindachneri
CGTTCTGTTCTCACTCAGTGTGAAACATATCCCGGTAGTCAACATTGTCGAACCCTTGAAGTATTTTGAAAACTTCAATGAGCTGAATACGCAGTCTCTGGGTTTCCAGCGAGAACAGATCTAATTCCCTTAGTCTATCCTCATAACTTTTATGTCGGATAGAGGGAATCAGCTTGGTTGCCCTGGCTTGTACGCGTTCCAATCTCGCGATGTCCTTTCGCAATGAAGGACTCCAAAATTGTACGGCATACTCCAGGTGCGGTCGGACAAGTGAGTTGTACAGGCACAGTACAATCTCCTGGTTCCGATAACCAAACTGGCGCTTAATATAGCCTAGCATCCTTTGGGCCTTTTTCTCCGCCTCAATGCACTGTTTCGAGAACTTGAGGTCACTAGTGATTGTTACACCCAAGTCCTTCTCAGTGTCGGTGGATTCCATAGCAGTGCCCTTAAGGATATACTGAGATTGGGGGTTTCTGTGGCCGATATGCATCACTTTGCATTTGCCCACGTTAAAAGGCATTTGCCACGTGTCCGACCACTCCCCAATCTTCCCAAGATCTTCCTGCAGGCGGGCGGTATTTCCATCCTTTGCAACGTTTCATACCAAGCTTGGTATCGTCGGCAAATTTGGAAATCTTCGCAACCATGTCACCGTCCATGTCGTTGACGTAGATGATGAATAGTAGTGGTCCCATGACAGAACCTTGAGGCACCCCGCTAGTAACGGGCACCCACTCAGAAGACTGTCCATTCACCACCACCCGTTGCCGTCTGCCACTTAGCCAGTTCTCGATCCAGCCGGCTACCTTTCCGTCTATGCCTAGCGCTCGCACTTTCCGGAGAAGGCGGCGGTGTGGTACCTTATCAAAGGCTTTCTGAAAGTCTAGGTACACCACATCCACCGCCTTGTCCTGATCGTGCTCACTGAAAACGAAGTGGAAGAATTCCACAAGGTTCGTCAGGCATGAGCGTTGCCTTCGGAAGCCGTGCTGGGAACTCTTCAGTAGCAGGTTTTGACTCTAAGTACGACGTCACTTTGTCCACCATGATGCTTTCCATGAGTTTACCGACTATCGAAGTCAGACTGATAGATCGGTAGTTAGACGGTTGGTTACGGTCTCCTTTCTCACGATAGGAGTTACCTCCGCCTCACGCCAGTCTCTAGGAACGCATGCGGTCCGGATTGACATGTTAAAGATAGCGCACAGATGTCGTGATACTTCATCGCACACTTCCTTCAACACCTTGGGTAGAAACCCGTCCGGTCCAGGGGACTTATTCGTCTTTAGGTCAGCGATCTTTTTCTTTATTTCTCCTTCGGTGAAGTCCATTGCCTCCAGCTTTTCCCCCGAGTAGGAATCCGTCGGCTGGGGAATGTGACCACACTCTTCAGTAAACACTGAAGAGAAGTAGTCGTTGAGGAGGTTAGCATTTTCTGCATCTGAATGCTTTAATGTCCCCTCCTCATTCCTCAAAGGGCCAATCGTTCGACGGATTGGTTTATGGCTGTTCACATATCCAAAAAACTCCTTGGGATTCTCTTTACAGAGTCTCGCCACTCGGAGTTCCTCAGACCGCTTAGCCGCCCTTATACTGGACTTCACTCTCCTGGCTAGCCTCCGGTATTCGTCAAAGTCACCCGAGATCTTTGATTGCCGGTACCCATTTCTCTTCTCCCTAAGCAGTTGGACGATTTCTCGATTAAACCACTTTGGTTGAACAGAGGACCGATGGGGGCATTTCAGAGGGATAAAACGCGATTGAAGACTCATGAATGTGGTTTTGAAACTTTTCCAAGAGTCTTCAACAGCATTGCACTCTTCTAGCCTCGGCGTCAGTCAGTCCCGCGCGTAACCTGCAAAGTCTGCTCTTCTCAAATCCAGTTTCCTTGATTTACTAGTTGCAGGCTCTGCCTTGGGGACTTTGACTACAAATCTAATTAGTCGGTGGTCACTGCCACCGAGCTCTTCGCCAACAGAGAGGTACTCAACGATGTCATCCTCAGAGGTGAAAACCAAGTCGAGGATATTGTCTCTTCTCGTTTGCTCTCTCACCCACTGAGTGAGGAACTCGTTGTTCGTGAACTCCAGGAGTAGTGCGTTCTCGCCACATGGTTCTCTGGTTTCCCAGTCAACTTGTGTGTTGAAATCACCCATGACGATACACACTCTGTCTTCGAGAAGTTCTCCTAGCAGCTGGTACAGATCTCTGTCCTTTTCAACGAGTTGGGCAGGAGGTCTATAAAGCACCAGGGTCCTGTATTTGGCAGGACCTATCTCTAGGTCAACACCTAGTAGTTCATGGTCGGATATGATGTTGCAATCCGTCGAGTTGAGAGTATCCTTGACATACAACATCACACCACCACCCTCTCTGTCTGGCCTATCTTTCAGGAAGAGCTGGTAACCGGGAATCGTGAATTCACCTTCAAAATCTCGGCTTGAGGTTTTTATCCACGACTCCGTTATGGCCACCATTTCAGGTTCCTCTGTTACTACGAGGCCACGGAGCTCAAGAAACTTATTCCTGATTGACCTCGCATTGAACAGAAGAACTTTGAGGGAGTCCCCTAGTGTAGGACTCCCTACACTCTTCCGTTTCCCGGCTTCTCTGTTTTCGTGGTCACACCCTTTTTGACGACCTCCGAGAAGGTCGTTCCAGGAGTTACACGGGCATGCTGGCGCACGTCCGCTTTCGCTCTGTTTCGAACGCTCCTTTGGGTGCGTTCCACGACATCTTGGATTAGATTGGCGAGAAAGGCCTTTTCTTTAAAGGAGAGATGTACCCCGTCCCTTTGGTAGAGGTCGTCTCTACCGATAAAGTTACGATAGAGGTCCACGAAGAAGACTCCTTCTGCCGTGCAGAGATCCGCCAACCTTCTGTTCACTGCGACGTTTCTTTCGTGAGCGGTTCGGGATGGACCTCTTCTCGGAAGCATCCCAACCACCACACGTTTGCGGGTTTTAAGCCCTATGTCGTCCACGGCTCCCATCACTGTTTGGATGGTCTTGCCACTGTGGCCAACCTTACCCCCTCTGAGGTAGAGGTCGTTGCCGCTCACCATCAGAGCAACGACTGAATTCTCAGAAACCTGACCTTTCTCTGCCTCTACTCTGATGGTGTGATTACCCCGTCCTGACAGGCAGCTTACCTTCACGCTAGTGCGAAGGCGGGCCGCTAGCAGCGGCTGCAGATTCCGTGTTTGCGAGTCACCAATGAGAGTGACCTTCGGACACTTGGTCTCTGAAGACGGGGTCTTCCCGTGTGGAAGAGGCCTCCCCTTTTCCTCTTTACTCTCCACATTCTTATCTTTCTTTTTCTTCTTCTTTATCTGTTTTTTCTTCTATTTTGGGTTCTACTTTTGTTTCAACTATCTTCTTTTTCTTTTTTTTCTTCGTTTCTCCTTTCTTCTTTTTCTCCTTGTCTCTCGCCTCAGCTGGCTTAGCCTCAGATTATGCCGGAATGTCCGCTTCATTACTAGGGGATTCCGACACGTCAGTGGGCGGCGCCTCTTCTAGGCATCGAACCTGAGCTACGTTAAGGGCTTCGAGCTTCTCCAACTTTCCCTCAAGGACCTTAGCTCTCTCCTCTGAGGCTCTATAGAGGTCTTTTAATTTTTCCACCTCTCGCGTCAATATGCAAGTAGTGCAGATACTTTCAGGGCTGCATTTTGAATAGCAGCCCTCCGGAAAGTCAACGCACCACTTTTCTAACTGGCATATTGCACAGTTGTGTTTGAGACGAACGGATCCTTTTTTGCCTGTCATTTTGAGCGCTTTCTCTCTCTCTCTGAAAACTCGTGACCAATCAATGATAAAAAAGGGGGGTTGGTGAGTTCTCCCAGCGTGAGTCGCTCCCGCCTATTGATCGGAGTCGTTTCGGAGTCTTCCAGAAGGCACGCTCCATGTGCTGCTGTTCGTCCGACCGAGTCGTCAAGCCTCGGCGTGCCGTGGCTCCCAACCAAGCAGCACAGACGGTCCCCGAAGGGGCCATCGATTTCTCACCAGGTGAACAACAACGAAGCACACCCCTTACTAAACTCCTACTAGTTCCCTTCACAACGGCCAGGATCTCGGAGTAGCGTTCAATGGATATCCCGCCACACCAAGGAACTCGACCCAAGGCTTTTTATTGGCCTGACAACCAACATGGGAACAAAGGGCCGTCACCTCGGACCAATGCTACCATAAGCACCCGTCAACGGTCACTGGGAACGGTCAATAATTACGCGCCAGGGAAGGGGTTAACGAGGCACTACCCTCATCCCATTCATCGTGCCCCAACGCCTAGGACACCTCTAGTCCTAGTCTCTCGCAACCAGTGAGCGTCGATTGGCGTTGTTTATAGAGGTTCCAAAGCCTCTCTTCTGACGCATGAGGTAGCTGCCAGGTCCTTATAGGTAGATAGAGGAAGAAAGGGAAAAAGTGACACGATAGGAGTAGGCTTTTTTTTTTCTTTTTTTTTTCTTTTTGTATGAGTGGGAGATAGCATAAAAGTAGAAAAAAGGAGAGGGATAGAGTAAAAAAGGAAGGAATGACGCACTTAGTCTGGAACCTCGTTGCCGACCAAATCGACAAGGGAAGCCCTACCAGGGGTACCCAGAAGAGGTACCCCCGCCGACATAGCTCGAAAAGTCCAAGGTCCACACAAGCTCTCTTCCTGCGACAAGGGGGCGTCACCTCTCCCTCTAGAGAGAGAGAGAGAGAGAGAGAGAGAGAGAGAAAGAGAGAGAGAGAGAGAGAGAGAGAAGAGAGAGAGAGAGAGAGAGAGAGAGAGACAGAGAGAGAGAGAGAGAGAGAGAGAGAGAGAGAGAGAGAGTTACAAGGAGTTACAAGGAAAGAAGGTACCCTAGGAGACCTTACGGTCCATTCAAAGAGGGTACCTTTGGACTAGCAATCGAGCGGGCACATGGCTGCTCAATTGTTTTGCGTCCCTAAACGGCCACTTTTCAAGACTTTGTCTAGTCTTGACTTGAACTGGTCAACAGATTCACTGTTAACAACTTCCACTGGAAGTGCGTTCCACATACCGCAGATACTGTAAGTGAAAAAATTTCCACACAGATTGCGGTTGTAACGCTTCAGTTCAAGTTTGAAGCCGTGATTGCGCGTTCTGTTCTCACTCAGTGTGAAAATATCCCGGTAGTCAACATTGTCGAACCCTCGAAGTATTTTAAAAACTTCGATGAGCTGACCACGCAGTCTACGGGTTTCCAACGAGAACAGATCTAATTCCCTTAGTCTATCCTCATAACTTTTACTTTTATGTCGGATAGAGGGAATCAGTTTGGTTGCCCTAGCTTGTACGCGTTCCAACCTTGCGATGTTCTTTCGAAACGAAAGACTCCAAAATTGTACGGCATACTCCAGGTGCGGCCGAACCAGGGCTTTGTACAGACAAAGTACTATCTCCCTGTTACGGTATCCAAACTGGCGCTTTATGTAGCCTAACATCCTTTGGGCTTTCTTCTCTGCCTCGATGCACTGTTTCGAGAACTTGAGGTCACTAGTGATTGTTACACCCAAGTCCTTCTCAGTGTCACTCGATTCAAGAGCAGTGCCCTTAAGGATATACTGAGATTGGGGGTTTCTGTGGCCGATATGCATCACTTTGCATTTGCCCACGTTAAAAGGCATTTGCCACGTGTCCGACCACTCCCCAATCTTCCCAAGATCTTCCTGCAGGCGGGCGGTATTTCCATCCTTTGCAACGTTCATACCAAGCTTGGTATCGTCGGCAAATTTGGAAATCTTGGCAACCATGTCACCGTCCATGTCGTTGACGTAGATGATGAATAGTAGTGGTCCCATGACAGAACCTTGAGGCACCCCGCTAGTAACGGGCACCCACTCAGAAGACTGTCCATTCACCACCACCCGTTGCCGTCTGCCACTTAGCCAGTTCTCAATCCAGCCGGCTACCTTTCCGTCTATGCCTAGCGCTCGCACTTTCCGGAGAAGGCGGCGGTGTGGTACCTTATCAAAGGCTTTCTGAAAGTCTAGGTACACCACATCCACCGCCTTGTCCTGATCGTGCTCACTGAAAACGAAGTGGAAGAATTCCACAAGGTTCGTCAGGCATGACCGTTGCCTTCGGAAGCCGTGCTGGGAACTCTTCAGTAGCAGGTTTGACTCTAAGTACGACGTCACTTTTTCCACCATGATGCTTTCCATGAGTTTACCGACTATCGAAGTCAGACTGATAGATCGGTAGTTAGACGGTTGGTTACGGTCTCCTTTCTCAAGATAGGAGTTACCTCCGCCTCACGCCAGTCTCTAGGAACGCATGCGGTCCGGATTGACATGTTAAAGATAGCGCACAGATGTCGTGATACTTCATCGCACACTTCCTTCAATACCTTGGGTAGAAACCCGTCCGGTCCAGGGGACTTATTCGTCTTTAGGTCAGCGATCTTTTTCTTTATTTCTCCTTCGGTGAAGTCCATTGCCTCCAGCTTTTCCCCCGAGTAGGAATCCGTGGGCTGGGGGATGGGACCACACTCTTTAGTAAACACTGAAGAGAAGTAGTCATTGAGAAGGTTAGCATTTTCTCCATCTGACTGAGTTAATGCACCCTCCTCGTCCACTAAGGGCCCAATCCTACGATGGATTGGTTTACGGCTATTTACATAGCCGAACAACTCCTTGGGATTCTTCTTGCAGAGTCTCGCCACTCGGAGTTCCTCAGTACGCTTAGCCGCCCTTATGCTGGACTTCACTCTCCTGGCTAGCCTCCGGTACTCGTCAAAGGCACCCGAGATCTTCGATCGCCGGTACGCATTTCTCTTCTCCCTAAGCAGTTGGCCGATTTCTCGATTAAACCACTTTGGTTGAACAGAAGACCGACGGAGGCATTTCAGAGGGATGCAACTTGATTGAAGACTCATGAATTTATTTTTGAAATTGTTCCACGAATCCTCAACCTCTTCGCATACCGCTAGCCTTACATCAGTCAGCCCAGCTCGAAGGCTTGCAAAGTCTGCTCTTCTCAAGTCAAGTTTCTTTGATTGACTGGCAACAGACCTTACCTTCGGGATCTTGACGGTAAATCTAACTAGCTGGTGATCACTGCCACCGAGCTCTTCGCCTACAGAGACATCCTCAACGATATCATCCTCAGAGGTGAAGACCAAGTCGAGGATATTGTCTCCTCTCGTCGGTTCTCTGACCCATTGAGTGAGGAACTCGTTGTTGGCGAACTCCAGGAGTAGCGCGCTCTCGCCACAGGCTGCTCTGGTTTCCCAGTCAACTTGTCTGTTGAAGTCGCCCATAACGATGCACACTCTGCCTTGAACAAGCTTACCCAGCAGCTGGTACAGTTCCCTGTCCTTCTCAACGGGTTGGGAAGGGGGTCTGTAAAGCACCAGGGTCCTGTATCTGACAGGACCTATCTCTTTGGTCAACGCCTAGGAGCTCGTGATCGGATATAATGTTGGAGTTCGAAAATTTGATTGTATCCTTGACATACAACATTACACCGCCACCCTCTCTCTCTGGCCTATCTTTGTGGAAGAGTTGGTAGCCAGGAACCGTGAATTCGCCTTCAAAGTCTCGGTTTGACGTTTTTATCCACGATTCTGTTATGGCTACCATTTTGGGTTCTTCCGTCGCTACGAGGCCATGGAGCTCAGGAAACTTGTTCTTGATTGACCTCGCATTAAACAGAAGAACTTTCAGGGAGTCCCCGACTGTAGGACTCCCTACGCTCTTCCGTTTCCCGGCTTGTTTGTTGGCGAGGCACCCCTTTTTGCGACCTCTGAGAAGGTCGTTTCTGGAGTGACACGGGCGTACTGGCGTACGTCCGCCCTCACTCTGGGCCAGATACTCCTTTCGGTCCTCTCTACGACATCCTGGATCATGTTCGACAGAAAGGCCTTTCCTTTAAAGGAAAGATGTACCCCATCCCTTTTGTAGAGATCATTTCTACCATAAAAGGTGCGGTACGGGTCCACAAAAATGACCCCCTCTGCCGTACACAAATCTGCCAGGCGCCGGTTTAAAGACACATTCATCGAGTGAGCGGTCCGTGTTGGACCTCTCCTCGGGAGCATCCCGACTACCACACGCTTGCGGGTTTTCAGCCCACAGTCGTCCACGGCACCCATGACCGTGTGGAGGATTTTATCTGTAGGGCCTACCCTACCTCCTCTCAGGTACAGGTCGTTTCCACTGACCATCAGAGCAACGACTGAGCTCTCAGAAATCTGTGATTTCTCAGCCTCTACTCTGATGTGGTGGTTACCACATCCTGGCAGGCAGCTTACCTTCACACTAGTGTGAAGGCGGGCCGCTAGCAGGGACTGCAAGCCCCGTGCTTGAGAATCACCAATAAGGGTGACTCTTGCACATTTGTCAGCAGGCGACTTATTCTTCCCATTCGGAAGCGACTTGCCGCTTTCCTCTTGTATCTCTACATTTTTCTTTTTTTTCTTCTTCATCTTATTTTTCTTGTCTTTATTTGTTTTCTCTTCTTCCGTTTCTCTTTTCTCTTCTTTTCTTTCCACTTTCCCTTGCGCACCAGTAACGCTCGAATCCTCTACACTGGGGTGAGCAGCATTAAGGTCCTTTTTCTTCTTTTTCTTTTTCTTCTTCTCATTGGCTCCGCATGGCAGAAGTGGGGCTGCCAATTGAGTTTCACCTCCTTGGGCTGGAGTCGCATCGGCGGAACCACCCAAGTCAGTGGGACTTTCGTCTTGAGCTTGAGCCGACTGGGCCTCTAGTTTAGAGGCTAGCTCTAGGATTTTTTCCTCGAGACGCCGAATCTGAAGCGCGTGCTGCGTTTCTAGGGTCTGTATTTTATTTTCCAGCGCCCTAGATTTTTCTTCAGAGGTTGTGAAGAGATCCTTGAGTTCATTGCAGCATGCTACTGCCTCTCGGATCTCTCCTTTAAGGATGCAGTCGGTGCATATACTTCCCGGTTGGCATTTCGAAAAACATCCTTCCGGGAAGTCCACGCACCACTTTTCCTTCTGGCATATCGCACATGTATAGTTAAGTGCAGCTGGACCTTTTTTCCCTGTCATTTTAAACACTTTCTCTCTTTCAAAACTTTGTAACCAATCAATAGAAAAAAGGGGGTTGGTGAGTTCTCCCCGCGTGAGTCGCTCCCGCCTATCGATCGAAGACGTTTCGGATCTTTCAGAAGGCACGCTCCATGTGCTGCTGTTCGTCCGACCGAGTCGTCAAGCCTCGGCGTGCCGTGGCTCCCAACCAAGCAGCACAGACGGTCCCCGAAGGGGCCATCGATTTCTCACCAGGTGAACAACAACGAAGCACGCCACTTACTAAACTCCTACTAGTTCCTTCACAACGGCCAGGATCTCGGAGCAGCGTTCAATGGATATCCCGCCCCACCAAGAGACTCGACCCAAGGCTTTTTATTGGCCTGGCAACCAACCTGGGAACAAAGGGCCGTCACCTCGGACCGATGCTACCAGAGGCACCCGTCAACGGGCACTGGGAACGGTCAATAATTACGCGCCAGGGAAGGGGTTAACGGGGCACTACCCTCATCCCATTCATCGTGCCCCAACGCCTAGGACACCTCTAGTCCTAGTCTCTCGCAACCAGTGAGCGTCGATTGGCGTTGTTTATAGAGGTTCCAAAGCCTCTCTTCTGACGCGTGAGGTAGCTGCCAGGTCCTTATATGTAGATAGAGGGAAAAAAGGGAAAGAGTGACATGATAGGAGTGGGCTTTTTTTTGTTTGTTTTTTTCTTTTTGTATAAGTGGGAGAGATAGGATGAAAGTAAAAAGGGAAAATGATAGAGTAGAAAAAGGAAGGAGTGACGCACTTAGTCTGGAATCTCGTTTTCGACCAAATCGACAAGGGAAGCCCTACCAGGGGTACCCAGAATAGGTACCCCCGCCGACATAGCTCGAAAATTCAAAGGTACACATAAGCTCTCTTCCCGCGACAAGGGGGCGTCACCTCTCCCTCTACTTTCTTTATGAGAGAGAGAGAGAGAGTAAGAGAGAGAGAGAGAGAGAGAGAGAGAGAGAGAGAGAGAGAGAGAGAGAGAGAGAGAGAGAGAGAGAGAGTCAGAGAGTTACAAGGAGTCACAAGGAAAAGAAGTACCCTAGAAGACCTTACGGTCCATACGAGAGGGTACTTGTTACGAGTCAGGGACTCGTGAGCCTGTCAGCGAACCAGGACTTTATCCAGGCGCCTTTTGAACTGCTCCACAGAGTCGCTGTTCACGACTTCTGGCGGAAGCGCGTTCCACTCGTTGCAGATACTGTAACTGAAGAAGTTCCCGCATCTGTCCCGGTGATAACGCGGTAGCTCAATTTTGTAGCCGTGGTTTCTCGTTACGCCCTCGCTTAGTTGGAACATGTCCCCGTTGCCTACGTGGTCAATACCTCGGAGGATTTTGAAGACCTCGATTAATTGACCGCGCCGTCTTCGGGTTTCCAGTGAGAAGAGGTTTAGTTCTTCTAGGCGGGCTTCGTAACTTTTGTGCCTGATCGAGGGGATCAGTTTGGTCGCCCTGGCTTGTACTCGCTCCAGTCGGGAGATGTCCTTTCGAAGGGATGGACTCCAAAACTGGACTGCGTACTCCAGGTGAGGTCGGACCAGGGAATTAAAGAGAGTGAGAACGATTTCCCTGTTCCGATACCCAAACTGTCGCTTGATATACCCCAAGATTCTCTGGGCTTTCTTCTCTGCCTCGATGCACTGCTTGGAAAACTTGAGGTCGCTGGTGATCACGACTCCCAAGTCTTTTTCCATGTCTGTGCTCTCGAGCGCCGAGTTTTTGAGGCTGTAGACGGCTTGGGGATTTCTGTAGCCGATGTGCATCACCTTGCACTTTTCGACATTGAACGGCATTTGCCATTTGTCTGACCACTCCCCGAGTTTCCTCAAGTCTGCTTGGAGTCTCTCGACGTTTTCCGCGTCTGCCACGTTCATACCTAGTTTGGTATCGTCGGCAAATTTGGAAATCCTCGCAGTTATGCCATCATCTATGTCGTTTACATAGATGATGAAGAGTAGGGGGCCCAGCACGGAGCCTTGGGGAACGCCGCTTGTTACCGGTAGCCAACCGGACGTTTGCCCGTTCACCACTACTCGCTGCCTTCGACTATGCAGCCAGTTTTCGATCCAGTCACCTACAGCTCCGGCGATGCCTAGCGCTCGAACCTTTTTCAGCAATCGGCGGTGGGGCACCTTGTCGAAGGCCTTCTTCAAGTCGAGGTAGATGACATCCACCGCCTTCTCCCGGTCGTGCTCGCTGAACACGAATTGGAAGAATTCCAAAAGGTTCGTTAGGCATGACCTGTGCCGCCGGAACCCGTGTTGGGAATTCCTCAATAGGTGGTTGGACTCGACGTGCTGCGTTATTTCGTCAACCAGGATACTTTCCATCAATTTTCCTACTACCGACGTCAGGCTGATCGGCCGGTAGTTAGATGGCTCGCTCGCGTTACCCTTTTTGAATATGGGGGTGACTTCCGCGTCTCGCCAGTCCTTTGGCACGCATCCAGTCTCGAGCGATTTCCTGAAGATCGAGCAGAGATGTGGGGAGACCTCATCTCGCACTTCCTTCAGCACCCGTGGTAAGAAGCCATCGGGCCCTGGTGACTTGTAGCGGTTCAAAGCGTCGATCTTTGAACGCACTGTCGTCTCTTCGAAGTGAAATCTCTCCAATTGCTCCGAGCCTTCGTACTTGTCGCGAGGCTCAGGAGTGGTGTTCTTCTCCTCAGTGAAAACTGACGAGAAGTACTTGTTGAGGATGGTCGCATTCGCTTCGTCACTGAGCTCTAGCTCACCATCCTCTTTCACCAAGGGACCGATCCGTCTACGTGTCGGCTTACGGCTGTTTACGTATCCGAAGAATTCCTTGGGGCTCTCTTTGCAGAGTCTCGCCACACGGACTTCTTCGGCGCGTTTCGCCACCCTTATCATGGACTTGACACTTCGGCATAGACTTCTGTAGTGCTCGAATTCTCCAGTGTTCTTCGCTTGGCGATAGGCGGTTTTTCTCTTCCGTAGGGTTCTCCCGATTTCGGGGGTGAACCACTTGGGTTGAGTAGCTCCGACTCGGCCGCGTTCTGATGGAATGAATCGTGACTGCAGGGCCATGAATGAGTTTTTGAAATTCTTCCATGGTTGCTCGACGTTGTCACTATCTTCCACCTCTATCGCTGCCACGCCAGCACGAAGTCCCGCGAAATTTGCCTTTCTGAAGTTCAGCTTGGCTGCAGCACGAGCTACTGCTTCGCGAGCTGGGACTCGAATGCAGAACCTGATGAGGCGGTGGTCGCTGCCACCTAGCTCCTCATCTACACTAACTTCCTCAATGATGTCATCCTCGGATGTGAGAAATAGGTCGAGGATGTTTGCACCTCGTGTTGGTTCTCTCACCCATTGAGTGAAGAATCCTTCATTTACGAAGTTAAGGAGCCGTATGTTGTCGATGCGGGTTTCTCTGGTTGCCCAGTCAACGTGAGTGTTGAAGTCCCCCATGACGATACTCACCGTGCCTTCAGTTAACTGATTCAGTTGATTATAGAGGTCCCTGTCTTGATCCTCCGTCGAGGATGGGGGTCTATAAACTGTAACAGTCCTGTACTTGGTGGTACCCAGCTCCAAGTCCACTCATAGGACTTCTTGGTGGGCGGTGGTGGTGCTGCTCGTTGCCGTGAATACACTTCTCACGTACACCACCACTCCGCCCCCCTCCTTCGCCAGCCGGTCTTTGTGGAAGATCTGGTAGCCCGGGATTGCGAATTCGCCCTCAAAGTCACGAACAGAGGTTCGAATCCACGACTCCGTGATGGCCACCAGATCTGGTTCTTCCGTTGCTACGAGGGCCACTAATTCCAGAAACTTGTTCCGGATGGACCTCGCGTTGAACAGAAGAACCTTAAGGGAGTTCCCGGCTGGTGGTCTCCCTAAATTCGACCGTTTCCCGCCGCCTTTGGCTTGGCGGCAGGAACGGTCCTCCTTTCCCGAACAGACCGGACGCAGTGGTTAACCGTCTCCTGGATGAGGTTAGCCAGCATGGCTTTTCCCTTCATCGACAGGTGGGCTCCGTCCCTTTCGTAGAGGTCGTTCCTACCAAAGAACGTCCGGAAAGGGTCCGCGAAGAAGACCCCTTCAGCTGTACAGAGGTCTCTCAACCTCTGGTTTACCAGCTCATTGCGACGGTATGTAATGGGGTTAGGGCTCCTCCGTGGAAGGATCCCGACAACGACCCTCCTCCTCGTCTTTAGTCCGCAGTCGTCGACTGCCCCCATGACGTTCTGGAGTATTGGTTCTGTCGCCCCTGCTCCCCCGTTGCGGAAGTAGAGGTCGTTGCCACTAGCCAAAATGGCAACTACTGAAGAGTCAGTAGTGGGACTCTTCTCCACCTCCTTTCTCAGTGCCTTATTACCCTTGCCGGGCAGGCACTTGACCTTCACTTTCTTTTGGAGCCGTGCTCGCAGAAACGGTTCTAGTCCTCGAGCCTGAGAGTCACCATAGACAGTGACCTCCGGTTTCTTGCACGCTTTCTCCTTCTTCCTCTCCACCTTCTTCCAGCCATCTGCCTTCGTGCTCTTTTCCTTCTCTTTCGTGTTTACAGCTTCGCTCTCTTCTTTTTTCTTCTTTTCAATCTTCTCTTCTTCCCTTTTCTGCTTCCTTCTATTCTTCTTCCTTTCTTGCTTCTTTCGCTTTCTCTCCTTTTTCTCATCTTCTGTGATGGGAGTTTTGGGGGGTTTCTTGACGGCGGCTGCGTAGCTGCCATCATTGTCCCCTCCACTACCCTCAGCGGTCTTCTCCTCAGCCGTAGCGCTCGAGTCGTCACTCGAGTGCTTGAGGTCGAGTGCATTCTTTAGGAGGGCGACCTGGCTCTTAAGGTCGGCGATCTGCCCGGTGTACCTCTCCTCCATCTGGGCAATCTCCTTCCTCCTCCTTTCCTCCGCCTGCTCGAGCTTCTCCTCCAGAACGCAGAAGAGGCATCTGCTCGTTGGAGCGATGTCCCTGAAGTTGCCTTCCGGGAAGTCAATGCACCAGCGTGTGCTTTCGCATTTTTGGCATTCGCTTTTTAGTGTTTGAGCGCCAGGCATTATTACTATCACTTGTAGACCACTTGTTGAAAAAATTTTGGGGGGTGGTGATTTATCCTCGCGCAAGTCGCTCCCTCCTACCCTTCCTTCAGCTTTGGGACTTTTGGAGTGCAATCCGCTTTGGCGTTGCCGTCCAGCTAGTAGCGACTAGACTGTCGAGCCCTGGGCACCGTGGCTCCCAACCAGGCGAATGCACAGGGAGACAACAGTTTCATGCACCTTACTAACTCTTAATGACTGAAGTCGGAGCGGCCAGGATCTCTGGCGAGCGGTCAAGGGATATCGTGCTCGCCTTGAGAGACTCTACCCGGGGCTTTTAGTTGGCCTGGCAGCCAACCTGGTAACAAGGACCCGTCACCTCGGGTCGGTGAAACCACTGACACTAAGGAACGGTCACAGGGAGCTGGTCAGGCAATTGCACGTTAGGAGAGAGAGAGAGAGAGAGAGAGAGAGAGAGAGAGAGAGAAGAGAGAGAGAGAGAGAGAGAGAGAGAGAGTAACAACAACAAGGAGTAACAACAAGGAAAGAAGGTACCCTAGGAAACCTTACGGTCCATTCAAAGAGGGTACCTTTGGACTAGCAATCGAGCGGGCACAAGGCTGCTCAATTGTTTTGCGTCCCTAAACTGCCACTTTTCAAGACTTTGTCTAGTCTTGACTTGAACTGGTCAACAGATTCACTGTTGACAACTTCCACTGGAAGTGCGTTCCACATACCGCAGATACTGTAGGGGAAAAAATTTCCACACAGATGCGGTTGTAACGCTTCAGTTCAAGTTTGAAGCCGTGATTGCGCGTTCTGTTCTCACTCAGTGTGAAAATATCCCGGTAGTCAACATTGTCGAACCCTCGAAGTATTTTGAAAACTTCGATGAGCTGACCACGCAGTCTACGGGTTTCCAGCGAGAACAGATCTAATTCCTTTAGTCTATCCTCATAACAATTTATGTCGGATAGAGGGAATCAGCCTTGGTTGCCCTAGGCTTGTACGCGTTCCAATCTCGCGATTTCCTTTCGCAATGAAGGACTCCAAAATTGTACGGCATACTCCAGGTGCGGTCGGACAAGTGAGTTGTACAGGCACAGTACAATCTCCTGGTTCCGATAACCAAACTGGCGCTTAATATAGCCTAGCATCCTTTGGGCCTTTTCTCCGCCTCAATGCACCTGTTTCGAGAACTTGAGGTCACTAGTGATTGTTACACCCAAGTCCTTCTCAGTGTCACTCGATTCAAGAGCAGTGCCCTTAAGGATATACTGAGATTGGGGGTTTTTGTGGCCGATATGCATCACTTTGCATTTGCCCACGTTAAAAGGCATTTGCCACGTGTCCGACCACTCCCCAATCATCCCAAGATGTTCCTGCAGGCGGGCAGTATTTCCATCCTTTGCAACGTTCATACCAAGCTTGGTATCGTCGGCAAATTTGGAAATCTTGGCAACCATGTCACCGTCCATGTCGTTGACGTAGATGATGAATAGTAGTGGTCCCAGGACAGAACCTTGAGGCACCCCGCTAGTAACGGGCACCCACTCAGAAGACTGTCCATTTACCACCACCCGTTGCCGTCTGCCACTTAGCCAGTTCTCGATCCAGCCGGCTACCTTTCCGTCTATGCCAAGCGCTCGCACTTTCCGGAGAAGGCGGCGGTGTGGTACCTTATCAAAGGCTTTCTGAAAGTCTAGGTAGACCACATCCACCGCCTTGTCCCGATCGTGCTCACTGAAAACCGAAGTGGAAGAATTCCACAAGGTTCGTCAGGCATGACCGTTGCCTTCGGAAGCCGTGCTGGGAACTCCTCAGTAGCAGGTTTGACTCTAAATACGACGTCACTTTGTCCACCATGAGGCTTTCCATGAGTTTACCGACTATCGAAGTCAGACTGATAGGTCGGTAGTTCGACGGTTGGTTACGGTCTCCTTTCTTGAAGATAGGAGTCACCTCCGCCTCACGCCAGTCTCTAGGAACGCATTTGGTCCGGATTGACATGTTAAAGATAGCGCACAGATGTCGTGATACTTCATCGCACACTTCCTTCAACACTTTAGGTAGAAACCCGTCCGGTCCAGGCGACTTATTCGTCTTTAGGTCAGCGATCTTTTTCTTTATTTCTCCTTCGGTGAAGTCCATTGCCTCCAGCTTTTCCCCCGAGTAGGAATCCGTCGGCTGGGGAATGGGACCACCCTCTTCAGTAAACACTGAAGAGAAGTAGTCGTTGAGGAGGTTAGCATTTTCTGCATCTGAATGCTTTAATGTCCCCTCCTCATTCCTCAAAGGGCCAATCGTTCGACGGATTGGTTTACGGCTGTTCACATATCCAAAAAACTCCTTGGGATTCTCTTTACAGAGTCTCGCCACTCGGAGTTCCTCAGACCGCTTAGCCGCCCTTATACTGGACTTCACTCTCCTGGCTAGCCTCCGGTATTCGTCAAAGTCACCCGAGATCTTCGATAGCCGGTACACATTTCTCTTCTCCCTAAGCAGTTGGCCGATTTCTCGATTAAACCAATTTGGTTGAACAGAGGACCGACGGGGGCACTTCAGAGGGATAAAACGCGATTGAAGACTCATGAATGTGGTTTTGAAACTGTTCCAAGAGTCTTCAACAGCATCGCACTCTTCTAGCCTCGCGTCAGTCAGAGAGAGAGAGAGAGAGAGAGAGAGAGAGAGAGAGAGAGAGAGAGAGAGAGAGAGAGAGAGAGAGAGAGAGAGAGAGTGGGAGAGAGAGAGAGAGAGAGAGAGAGAGAGAGAGAGAGAGAGAGAGAGAGAGAGAGAGAGTAACAACAACAAGGAGTAACAACAACAAGGAAAGAAGGTACCCTAGGAGACCTTACGGTCCATTCAAAGAGGGTACCTTTGGACTAGCAATTGAGTGGGCACAAGGCTGCTCAATTGTTTTGCATCCGTAAACGGCCACTTTTCAAGACTTTGTCTAGTCTTGACTTGAACTGGTCAACAGATTCACTGTTGACAACTTCCACTGGAAGTGCGTTCCACTTACCGCAGATACTGTAAGTGAAAAAATTTCCAAACAGATTGCGGTTGTAACGCTTCAGTTCAAGTTTGAAGCCGTGATTGCGCGTTCTGTTCTCACTCAGTGTGAACATATCCCGGTAGTCAACATTGTCGAACCCTCGAAGTATTTTGAAAACTTCGATGAGCTGACCACGCAGTCTACGGGTTTCCAGCGAGAACAGATCTAATTCCCTTAGTCTATCCTCATAACTTTTATGTCGGATAGAGGGAATCAGCTTGGTTGCCCTGGCTTGTACGCGTTCCAATCTCGCGATGTCCTTTCGCAATGAAGGACTCCAAAATTGTACGGCATACTCTAGGTGCAGGCGGAGAAGTGAGTTGTACAGGCACAGTACAATCTCCTGGTTCCGATAACCAAACTGGCGCTTAATATAGCCTAGCATCCTTTGGGCGTTTTTCTCCGCCTCAATGCACTGTTTCGAGAACTTGAGGTCACTAGTGATTGTTACACCCAAGTGCTTCTCAGTGTCGGTGGATTCCATAGCAGTGCCCTTAAGGATATACTGAGATTGGGGGTTTTTGTGGCCGATATGCATCACTTTGCATTTGCCCACGTTAAAAGGCATTTGCCACGTGTCCGACCACTCCCCAATCTTCCCAAGATGTTCCTGCAGGCGGGCAGTATTTCCATCCTTTGCAACGTTCATGCCAAGCTTGGTATCGTCGGCAAATTTGGAAATCTTGGCAACCATGTCACCGTCCATGTCGTTGACGTAGATGATGAATAGTAGTGGTCCCAGGACAGAACCTTGAGGCACCCCGCTAGTAACGGGCACCCACTCAGAAGACTGTCCATTCACCACCACCCGTTGCCGTCTGCCACTTAGCCAGTTCTCGATCCAGCCGGCTACCTTTCCGCCTATGCCTAGCGCTCGCACTTTTCGGAGAAGGCGGCGGTGTGGTACCTTATCAAAGGCTTTCTGAAAGTCTAGGTACACCACATCAACCGCCTTGTCCCGATCGTGCTCACTGAAAACGAAGTGGAAGAATTCCACAAGGTTCGTCAGGCATGACCGTTTCCTTCGGAAGCCGTGCTGGGAACTCCTCAGTAGCAGGTTTGACTCTAAATACGACGTCACTTTGTCCACCATGAGGCTTTCCATGAGTTTACCGACTATCGAAGTCAGACTGATAGGTCGGTAGTTCGACGGTTGGTTACGGTCTCCTTTCTTGAAGATAGGAGTCACCTCCGCCTCACGCCAGTCTCTAGGAACGCATTTGGTCCGGATTGACATGTTAAAGATAGCGCACAGATGTCGTGATACTTCATCGCACACTTCCTTCAACACTTTAGATAGAAACCCGTCCGGTCCAGGGGACTTATTCGTCTTTAGGTCAGCGATCTTTTTCTTTATTTCTCCTTCGGTGGAGTCCATTGCTTCCAGCTTTTCCCCTGAGTAGGAATCCGTCGGCTGGGGAATGGGACCACCCTCTTCAGTAAACACTGAAGAGAAGTAGTCGTTGAGAAGGTTAGCATTTTCTGCATCTGAATGCTTTAATGTCCCCTCCTCATTCCTCAAAGGGCTAATCGTTTACGGATTGGTTTACGGCTGTTCACATATCCAAAAAACTCCTTGGGATTCTTTTTACAGAGTCTCGCCACTCGGAGTTCCTCAGACCGCTTAGCCGCCCTTATACTGGACTTCACTCTCCTGGCTAGCCTCCGGTATTCGTCAAAGTCACCCGAGATCTTCGATTGCCGGTACACATTTCTCTTCTCCCTAAGCAGTTGCCCGATTTCTCGATTAAACCACTTAGGTTGAACAGAAGACCGACGGGGGCATTTCAGAGGAATAAAACGCGATTGAAGACTCATGAATGTGGTTTTGAGGCTTTTCCAAGAGTCTTCAACAGCATCGCACTCTTCTAGCCTCGCGTCAGTCAGTCCCGCGCGTAGACCTGCAAAGTCTGCTCTTCTCAAATCCAGTTTCCTTGATTTACTAGTTGCAGGCTCTGCCTTGGGGACTTTGACTACAAATCTAATTAGTCGGTGGTCACTGCCACCGAGCTCTTCGCCAACAGAGAGGTCCTCAACGATGTCATCCTCAGAGGTGAAAACCAAGTCGAGGATATTGTCTCCTCTCGTTGGCTCTCTCACCCATTGAGTGAGGAACTCGTTGTTCGTGAACTCCAGGAGTAGTGCGTTCTCGCCACAGGGTTCTCTGGTTTCCCAGTCAACTTGTGTGTTGAAATCACCCATGACGATACACACTCTGTCTTCGACAAGTTCTCCTAGTAGCTGGTACAGATCTATGTCCTTTTCAACGAGTTGGGCAGGAGGTCTATAAAGCACCAGGGTCCTGTATTTGGTAGGACCTATCTCTAGGTCAACACCTAGTAGTTCATGGTCGGATATGATGCTGCAATCCGTCGAGTTGAGAGTATCCTTGACATACAACATCACACCGCCACCCTCTCTGTCTGGCCTATCTTTGAGGAAGAGCTGGTAACCGGGAATCGTGAATTCACCTTCAAAATCTCGGCTTGAGGTTTTTATCCACGACTCCGTTATGGCCACCATCTCAGGTTCCTCTGTTACTACGAGGCCACGGAGCTCAAGAAACTTATTCCTGATTGACATCGCATTGAACAGAAGAACTTTGAGGGAGTCCCCTAGTGTAGGACTCCCTACGCTCTCCCGTTTCCCGGCTTCTCTGTTTTCGTGTTCACACCCTTTTTGACCATCTCCGAGAAGGTCGTTCCAGGAGTGACACGGGCATGCTGGCGCACGTCCGCTTTCGCTCTGTTTCGAACGCTCCTTTGGGTGCGTTCCACGACATCTTGAATTAGATTGGCGAGAAAGGCCTTCCCTTTAAAGGAGAGATGTACCCCGTCCCTTTGGTAGAGGTCTTCTCTACCGATAAAGGTACGATAGGGGTTCACGAAGAAGACTCCTTCTGCCGTGCAGAGATCCGCCAACCTTTTGTTCACTGCCACGTTTCTTTCGTGAGCGGTTCGGGATGGACCTCTTCTCGGAAGCATCCCAACCACCACACGTTTGCGGGTTTTAAGCCCTATGTCGTCCACGGCTCCCATCACTGTTTGGATGGTCTTGCCACTGAGGCCAACCTTACCCCCTCTGAGGTAGAGGTCGTTGCCGCTCACCATCAGAGCAACAACAGAATTCTCAGAAAATCTGAGCTTTCTCTGCCTCTACTCTGATGGTGTGGTTACCCCGTCCTGACAGGCAGCTTACCTTCACGCTAGTGCGAAGGCAGGCCGCTAGCAGCGGCTGCAGATCCCGTGTTTGCGAGTCACCAATGAGGGTGACCTTCAGGCACTTGGTCTCTGAAGACGGGGTCTTCCCTTGTGGAAGAGGCCTCCCCTTTTCCTCTTTACTCTCCACATTCTTATCCTTCTTTTTCTTCTTCTTTATCTGTTTTTTCTTCTATTTTGGGTTCTACTCTTGTTTCAACTATCAACTTTTTCTTTTTTTCTTCGTTTCTCCTTTCTTCTTTTTCTCCTTCTCTCTCGCCTCAGCTGGCTTAGACTCAGATGATGCCGGAATGTCCGCTTCATTACCAGGGGATTCCGAAACGTCAGTGGGCGGCGCCTCTTCTAGGCATCGAACCTGAGCTATGTTAAGGGCTTCGAGCTTCTCCAACTTTCCCTCAAGGACCTTAGCTCTCTCCTCTGAGGCTCTATAGAAGTCTTTTAATTTTTCCACCTCTCGCGTCAATATGCAAGTAGTGCAGATACTTTCAGGGCTGCATTTTGAGTAGCAGCCCTCCGGAAAGTCAACGCACCACTTTTCTAACTGGCATATTGCACAGTTGTGTTTGAGACGAACGGGTCCTTTTTTGCCTGTCATTTTGAGCGCTTTATCTCTCACTGAAAACTCGTGACCTATCAATGATAAAAAAGGGGGGTTGGTGAGTTCTCCCAGCGTGAGTCGCTCCCGCCTATCGATCAGAGAGGTTTCGGATCTTTCAGAAGGCACGCTCCATGTGCTGCTTTTCGTCTGACCGAGTCGTCAAACCTCGGCGTGCCGTGGCTCCCAACCAAGCAGCACTGACGGTCCCCGAAGGGGCCATCGATTTCTCACCAGGTGAACAACAACGAAGCACGCCACGTACTAAACTCCTACTAGTTCCCTTCACAACGGCCAGGATCTCAGAGTAGCGTTCAATGGATATCCCGCCACACCAAGGAACTCGACCCAAGGCTTTTTATTGGCCTGGCAACCAGCATGGGAACAAAGGGCCGTCACCTCGGACCAATGCTACCATAAGCACCCGTCAACGGTCACTGGGAACGGTCAATAATTACGTGCCAGGGAAGGGGTTAACGAGGCACTACCCTCATCCCATTAATCGTGCCCCAACGCCTAGGACACCTCTAGTCCTAGTCTCTCGCAACCAGTAAGCGTCGATTGGCGTTGTTTATAAAGGTTCCAAAGCCTCTCTTCTGACGCATGAGGTAGCTGCCAGGTCCTTATAGGTAGATAGAGGAAGAAAGGGAAAGAGTGACACGATAGGAGTAGGCTTTTTTTTGTTGTTTTTTTTCTTTTTGTATGAGTAGGAGATAGCATAAAAGTAAAAAAAGGAGAGGGATAGAGTAGAAAAAGGAAGGAATGACGCACTTAGTCTGGAACCTCGTTTCCGACCAAATCGACAAGGGAAGCCCTACCAGGGTTACCCAGAAGAGGTACACCCGCCGACATAGCTCGAAAAGTCCAAGGTCCACACAAGCTCTCTTCCCGCGACAAGGGGGCGTCAACTCTCCCTCTATTTTCGTTATCAAAAAAGAGAGAGTTACATAGAGTTACATAGATACACAGATCACACGGGCCTTACGGCCCAGACTAAGGTGATCTGGCCTTAAATCTACTGCCACTTACACATAGAATAGTAGAAGTAAAGGATAGAAAAGTTTTAGGCTCTCCCCACCCTCCACTCCCTCCGGCAAAAGCCGTACATGAAATAATTTGGGAAAAGTACCTTGCAGGTGTAAGAAGACAGTACCTGAAGGAAATTTGCATTGAATAGTAATTAAATGAAATGAATATGAAAACCACTTACATAAACCTGAAAGAGTTATATTTTTGTAATATTATTTTATTTTGTAGCTTATGCTAAACAATTCCAATATTTGTTGTGTTTGTCTAATCTCATTTTAAATGAATCTATAGTTCTGCTGTCCACTACTGCGTTTGGCAAATTATTTCAATCATTAATAATCGAGTAAGTGAAGAAGTTTTTTATTACATCCATAGTGGCTCTTTTACCCTGAAGTTTTGAATCATGTCCACGGGTGGGACACTCCCCTGTCAGTGTGAACAAGTTATTGGCATTAACGTTGTTAAATCCTTTAAGTATTTTGAAGCACTCTATAAGCTGCCCCCTTAGTCTTCGTTTTCTGACGGAAAATAGATTGAGTTTTTTTAGCCTCTCGTGGTAAGGTTTGTTACGTACTGACGGGATAAGTTTTGTCGCTCTGTGTTGTACAGCTTCTAATTTATCTGTCTTTTATTAAGTAAGGGGCCCAGAACTGTACAGCGTATTCGAGATGGAGAGAGAGAGAGAGAGAGAGAGAGAGAGAGAGAGAGAGAGAGAGAGAGAGAGAGAGAGAGAGAGAGAGAGAGAGAAAGAGAGAGAGATAGAGAGGGAGAGAGAGAGAGAGAGAGAGAGAGAGAGAGAGAGAGAGAGAGAGAGAGAGAGAGAGAGAGAGAGAGAGAGAGAGAGTAACAAGGAAAGTTAGTACCCTAGGAGACCTTACGGTCCATTCAAAGAGAGAGAGAGAGAGAGAGAGAGGAGAAGAGAGAGAGAGAGAGAGAGAGAGAGAGAGAGAGAGAGAGAGAGAGAGAGAGAGAGAGAGAGAGAGAGACAGAGACAGACAGAGAGAGAGAGAGAGGATCAGGAGGAGACCATAATAAAGATCGAGGAGGAAGGAGAGAGGTATAGTAAAACTCCCCTTCGCAGTCGTCTCTTATGAGCTGGTGGAGCTCCCTCTCCAACGACAAGGCAAGAGCACCCCCGCGGTGATCCTCTTCAAACACCGTGAGCGTGTAGGAGTAGGTGCTCTTGATGGCACTAAATCTCCTCCCTTACCTACCACCCCATATATGCCCTATTACGCAAAAGAAAACCGATAGTTTTGCCTATAATAAAATAAGGTTACCGAGTCACGATAGATAATCCAGATTAGATGAGCTTTATCTTTCTTAAAGCCCTAATATGAATGGGCTTCTTAAAGGATATGGCGTGGGCTTGAATTGTCATTTTGAGATCAAGACAATGAGAGGAAAAAAGAAAATCATGCCATAATTTTTAAAATGGATCCCGTGGAGTTTATCATCGAGTTTGTTGTTTGAAAAGGAAGTTTAGTAAGGTATATATTTCTTCTCCTTGTATGTGGGGCACGAGGACTACTCATATCGTCTTCCAGGGTGTGTCTAAAACGGCAGCTAAAGCCAGAAAGAGGCTTCTTGCTTGGAAAGACACCCACTACAATTATCGCTCCTGTGAGCGATGTACGTGATGGGCAGGGAAGCCGCGGATACCACCATTCATGACAGTATTGGCGATGATGCGCACCGGTACCATCTATTGGGAGTGATTTCAATAACTTGCGAGTGTACGTTTTGTCATCCTTTGTGTTTTAGGGATAATATTTTTATTCAAATTTCTTGGCCCACGTAGTGTCCTCTTTACTCAACTCTGCGATTTCTTTTCAAAACCTCTTTAGCAAAGGTAAAAAAAAGTCAAATAAAATGGCGTTGTGCAGCATCCTTCTGTTTGCTGGCCGTCACTTAGTGTTCATATACCATTGCGAGGCTCGGGTTCAAGGAACTCCTCAGGTACTGTCGGATGCTCACGTTGGTGGTTAATCTCAGACAGTCCTAGTTCTCCTTCTCCCGTAGGAAGGTACAGCCTTGACAGACAATGTTTCTATAGATGACCCTGTGAAGTGTTAAAAGTTTCCGTGTCTTTACATCTAGCCTGTTGATATTTAACTGTGGCCAGTCTATGATGCCAAAGCTGTATTTTATTACTGGCATGGCAAGCTGGTTGATGGCAGTTATTTTGTTCTTATTCGTAAGCTGTGTTTTACAGATCTTCCTCACACGGGGGACGTATTCTCTGCCAAGCTTCTGCCTCATCTTAACATGCTGTATGGTGACATTTTCTTCAATGCCAAGGTATTTGTATGGCTCCTGCTCCTCTAGGTCTCGGATGTTGTTGGCCTCATCTAACTGGATATTCTAAGCTTGGATCTTTTTCTCAGCCATCATGCTACTCTTGGCCCATTTATCCAAGCAAAATTTCATCTCGATGTCGTTGAAGAAGGTATGTACTACCTGCGGGAGATGGTGCAGCTCGGTGTCAGAGCTTGCATAGAGCTTGAGGTCGTCCACGAAGAGAAGGTGGTTGACTCTTTGGCTTGGGTCTTGCTGGCGGCCCTGGCTCAAGTTGTAAGCGCCCCGGCAGTTGTTCAGGAGCTTGCTGAGTGGGTCTATCGCCAGGCAAAAGAGTAAGGGAGATAGGCTGTTACCTTGGAAGATTCCTCTACGGATCCTAATATCGGAGATGCTGATCTTCACTTTGCTGTGGCTTAGCGTGATGGTAGTTTGCCACAGCTGTATGTGAGCAGCCAATGTTTCCTTGACTACCGGATGGATGTTATACAACTCAAGACACTGTAGTAACCATGAGTGAGGCACGCTGTCAAATGCTTTTTGGTAGTCAATCCATGCCATGCTTAAGTTCCTCTGCCTCTTCCTACAGTCTTCAAGGATGGTTTTGTTTATCAGTAGCTGGTCCTTGGTACCGAAGCATCTTCTGCTTCTAGCCTGATCTTTCTCTAGGTACGTACCAGAAGATAGTCATAATGTGCTGTCGGCTACCAGGCCAGTGAAGAGCTTGTAGGTGGTACTGAGACAGAATATGGGTGGATATTTATTTGGACGCTGTCTCTCTTGTTTTTGGTATTAATTAGGCTTGTGTCATTTCTAGTCAGCCATTATGGTGTGGCCTCTTCCCCACTCAACAGTCTGGTGGAGCAGTCGCTATAGTGGCGATGGAGAGCAGTCAACCTCTTCAACCAGGAATTTGGGACACTGGCAATGCCAGGTTTCTTATGGTTGGCAAACCGTGCCAGTTTTTTTTCTGACTTTCTCAGGTGTTATTACAGGTCTTGGCAATACGAACTTGGTCTCATTTAGGCACTGAATATCTTCAATCCACTGGGCCTCTTGGTTATATGTTCCCTCTTTCTCGAATAGAGGTCTCCAGTAGTTCTCCAGGTCTTGTTTTTCAGGAAGTTTCTCTACAGTGATGGTATCTATTATGAGATTTTTGTAGAAGGTCTAGGGATTTATTTGAACTGCCTATTCTGTATCTGAAAATTATTCTTTTTCCCCTGATGATGTCTAATCCACTTTGAAATTGCTGGTATTTTGCCTTCAACCAGTGCGTGTTCTTAAATGTGCCACAAAATTGTACTTTTTCTGATTCTGATAGGAGCAAAGACTGCATTTGAAAGGCTGCTCGTCTGTGTGAGTACATGAATGGCTTTTAAGCTGGTTTCATTGCAGCTTAATAAAGACAAAAACTGCATTTAAAAGGCCTCTGGCCAGAGTGAGTAAATGAATTGCGTTTAAGATTACCTTTCGTTGTAGCCCGATAAGGGAAAAGGCTTCTCGCCAGTGTGAGTGAAGAAATGTTTTGAATATTAGATTTTTGAAGCCTGATAAGGGCAAAGGCTGCATTTGAACGGATTCTCGTCAGTGTGAGCATATGAAAGGCTTTTAAGCTGATGTTTCATTCCAAACTGAGCTGATTTTCAATTTTTGTCGTTCGGTGGTAACAAATTATTTTTGTGAAAAATCACAGATGGGTTTTTATATTAATAAAAAAATAAATATCTATTTTTATGATTTATTATATTTCAATTTATATCTTTATTCTTATTGTTATAGTTTTGGAGGTGTACTCATGCAGTCCCTTGACAAGTGCCAGGGAGAACCGCCACTGAGTGTGAGCAGTGGAATGTTTCTTGATATAATCTTTTCTTGCAGCCTAAGATCAAAGCTGCATTTGAACAGCTTCTCGCCAGTGTGAGTATATGAATGGCTTTTAAGCTGACGTTTCGTTGTAGCCTTATAAGGGTAAAGGCTGCATTTGGATGGCTTCTCGCCAGTGTGAGTATATCAGTGGTTTTTAATCTGACATTTTGTTGCAGCCTGATAAGGGCAAAGGCTGCCTCTAAAAGGCTTCTCGCCAGAGTGAGTAATGAAATGTTTCTTGATATCATCTTTTCTTGCAGCCTGATAAGGGCAAAGGCTGCATTTGAAAGGCTTCTCACCCGTGTGAGTATATGAATGTCTTTTAAGCACTATTTTTGTAGCAGCCTGATAAGGGCAAAGGCTGCATTTGAACGGCTTCTCGCCAGTGTGAGTATATGAATGGTTTTTAAGCTGACATTTCATTGCAGCCTGATAAGGGCAAATGCTGCATTTGAAGGGCTTCTCGCCAGTGTGAGTATATAAATGTCTTTTAACCTCCATTTTTATTGCAGCCTGATAAGGGCAAAGGCTGCATTTGAACGGCTTCTCGCCAGTATGAGTATATAAATGGTTTTTAAGCTGACATTTCGTTGCAGCCTGATAAGGGCAAAGGCTGCATCTGAAGGGCTTCTCGCCAGTGTGAGTAATGTAATGCTTTTTGATATCACCTTTTCTTGCAGCCTGATGAGGGCAAAGGCTGCATTTGAAAGGCTTCTCGCCAGTGTGAGTAATGGCATGTTTCTTAATATCTCCTTTTCTTGCAGCCTGATAGGGGCAAACATCGCATTTGAAAGGCTTCTCGCCACTATGAGTATATGAATGGCTTTTAATCTCCATTTTTGTTGCAGTCTGATGAGGGCAAAGTCTGCATTTGTACGGCTTCTCACCAGTGTGAGTATATGAATGTTTTTTAAGCTGACATTTCGTTGCAGCCTGATAAGGGCAAAGGCTGCATTTGAAAGGCTTCTCGCCAGTGTGCGTAATGGAATGTTTCTTAATATCTGCTTTTCTGGCAGCCTGATACGGGCAAAGGTCGGCATTTGAAAGGCTTCCTTCCAGTATGAGTATGTGAATGACTATAAAGCTCACGTTTCGTTGCGGCCTGATAAGGACAAAGGCTGCATTTGAACGGCTTCTCGCCAGTGTGAGTATATGAATGGCTTTCAAGTCGACGTTTCGTTGCACCCTTATAAGGGCAAATGCTGCATTTGAACGGCTTCTCGCCAGTGTGAGTATATGAGTGTTTTTTAATCTGACATTTTGTTGCAGCCTGATAAGGGCAAAGGCTGCATCTGAAGGGCTTCTCGCCCGTGTGAGTATATGAATGTCTTTTAATCTCTATTTTTGTTGCAGCCTTATACGGGCAAAGGCCGCATTTGAAAAGCTTCTCGCCACTATGAGTATATATATGTCTTTTAATCTCCATTTTTGTTGCAGACTGATAAGGGCAAAGGCTGCAATTGAACGGCTTCTCGCCAGTGTGAGTATATAAATGTCTTTTAATCTCCATTTTTATTGCAGCCTGATAAGGACAAAGGCTGCATTTGAACGGCTTCTCGCCAGTGTGAGTATATAAATGGTTTTTAAGCTGACATTTCGTTGCAGCCTGATAAGGGCAAAGGCTGCATCTGAAGGGCTTTTCGCCAGTGTGAGTAATGTAATGTTTCTTGATATCATCTTTTCTTGCAGCCTGATAAGGGCAAAGGCTGCAATTAAAAGGCTTCTCGCCAGTGTGAGTAATGGAATGTTTTTTAATATCTGCTTTTCTGGCAGCCTGATACGGGCAAAATTCGCACTTGAAAGGCTTCTCGCCACTATGAGTATACGAATGGCTTTTAATCTCCATTTTTGTTGCAGTCTGATAAGGGCAAATGCTGCATTTGAACGGCTTCTCGCCAGTGTGAGTATATGAATGTTTTTTAAGCTGACATTTCGTTGCAGCCTGATAAGGGCAAAGGCCGCATCTGAAAGGCTTCTCGCCAGTGTGAGTAATGGAATGTTTCTTAATATCTCCTTTTCTGGCAGCCTGATACGGGCAAAAGTCGCATTTAAAAGGCTTCCTTCCAGTATGAGTATATGAATGACTGTTAAGTCCACGTTTCGTTGCGGCCTGATAAAGGCAAAGGCTGCATTTGTACGGCTTCTCACCAGTATGGATTCTTAAATGTATGTTTAAAACTCCCTTCTGTGTAGTCTTATAAGGACAAAAGCAGCATTTATCAATTTTCTTATTCATTCTTGAATGATGCAGCGAATGTGAATTAGTGGGTGTCAACTGGGAAGGTATGGAGTTGTTTTCGGCGCATTTTCCTGGGCTTTCATATACACCAGTATTCCAATTTTGCTCATAATCAAGGGTTCGAGGTGGTGATTGTATAGCACTAAATTGTGGAATAACCTTAAGGCTACTGGACGAACGCAATTCCATATTCTGAAAAAGAAAGAACTAGTTATTTTACAATCTCTCGTTTACAATCTTTCTGGTGTACAACAAGAGAACATTCTTGCAATAACTTGAAAGAGTAAGGACCCAAACCATCCCAAATTCATTCTTTAGGACTCCCACTTAACAATAAGCTCAACAAAAAGTGATATATCTTGACGCATCCCGCAATCAGACATCAACAAATTTCTTGGACAAAGGGATAAGCAGGGCCGAAAGAACTAAGGAATTCCAACATTTCTAGAATCAGTATAAATAATAAAATTGTGAAAAGTAAGAATAAGGCGGAACTTTAAAATAATATGTAATGATTCTACATTTAAATAGAGGATATCATAGGCAAGTTCAGCTGCACGAAGAGCATGCGATCTTTTTTTTTAAATTCAAGAACGTTTTATTGACTGTCACCAGCGTCGGCATGATCACTGAGACATGTTTCAGAAAGAAAGACCAAAGTAGAACATGGTCAAGGGATCCTTTTGAGAATGCCACATGACTCTATATGTGTTGTATGGGACGGCCAGTCGGGTAGACATACTGACGGATTGGGCAGCACATCAGAAACATTCAAACACGAGACATGGTCACCCATTATGTGTCCTATGGGTTTGGCCCTGGAGAGTAGCCTATCAGAGAGCGCTGCTGAGGGAGTTGCAAATAAGCACTTGTTGCCGCTCAAGAGAATGTCCATATACTTCCCATCTATGGTATGAAAGTGACAAGATGGCACTCTTGATAGAGGGTATTGATAGGTGATGAGTACACCTTGTAACTGCAACGAGGATTAGACGCCGAAAGTATACTTAGTCAATTTGCATGCAGCAAACACTCCCAGACTAAGGGTGGCTGCTATAAAAACATTATAAATTTCCCTGACTTTTTCAGAATCGAATGCAAGTCATTAAATGGTAAATTTAAATTGACTTATAATAGGGAATATATGAAACCACACAAGGGCCCTTTCCAAGCCAGCCTAGTAACATGAACTTGATAAAATTTTAAAAATTGACATTAAAATAAGCACATTCTATATATAATTTTAAAAGTTTTACTCCAAAATTTTCAATGATTATTTAATGTAATATAACTGAAATCATTATCATTTTTTTAAATTAATATAGCTAAGGAAAATCATGCCTAAAATATAATGGATAAGGCTAATGTCACATCCAACGTTCATGTTACTAGATCCCTGCACTGCTTAGTGCTTTCGTATTTTTTTTCCTTTTATTTTACTTTATTTATACAATTTTCACAAAATAATTGCATGAATTTTTTATACGAAAGACTACAAAATAAAACGAAACCTAAACTATCAATTGCACTACAACTTTCAATGAATTCCTTATAGAAGCTATTGGGTCATCTAACAACCGTTTATCTTTTTCTGATTCTTCATCAATTTTTTCTTCAATGATTTTTAGTTTTGTCGTCGCTTTTCACTTTTGGAATTTCGACAACTCAGAAGCAAATCTGTTAAAATATCAATATATTCAGGACCACCCACTGAGCCTGAATACCAATGACTGCTCTTGAAGATTGTCATCAAGGCAGTATTTGTTAGACGAAAATCCTCTTTCCACAAAAACCCTTCAAGTTGGCGAGCAATACCTTGAAAAATCCCTAAATTTGCCCCAAGTAGATTATCCTGAAGGAAGTTTTTTACTTTCCCAAACACCTTTGAATTCCTCATATTTCCTAGCACATTTACATCCTTCCGAATGTGAGGGATTAAGTGGATTGCGGTGGAAACTGCTTTTTCATTCTCAGCCCAACATGTAAAACACAATTTGGCTGGGGATTGATGTATGCCAGTATCAATAAATGACCCTTTTCGCGAGGGAAAACCATTAAAAAGATAAAATGTATATCTTAAATAGTCAAAAATACTAAACAGATAAAATGTACATCTTAAATAGTCAAAAATACTCTAATTTACGTTAGCATGTCCAGTTTTTAGAGCTCCATGTATTACATGGAGGGAACACGTTACAAAATTCTATAATTTTAGGCGATTCACGTGAAACTTCTAAATCACTTTTCAAAAGATGAAGAGTCTTTAAATTGACATTTGGGCCATCCATTGAAACACTTACGATTTTTTCTCTGCCTAGTTTATCACCTGCTTTATATTTGGTAACAAATCTGCTTTTGTAGATTGCATGAAATGTGAAGCGAAATAACGTGTTATTTATTATATGACCAGAGCTTGGGTCTCGATATCTGACAATGATATCCATCTGTGATTGCTGAGCGACTTTATAAGTGCTTTATCATAAGAAATTGAGATATATTTGACTTTATTTCGCTTATCAGTCAACTTATTATTGAAATATGATGATATTCCGAAAATTGTTGTATATCTTTTCGGGGAATATTGCCCTGAAAATCTTTCGACAAGACTCTGCTACCCTATTTGACAAATGAGCAGCATTTGACTCAATAGTCCAAAGAATTTCAGTTTTGGTAACCAGTTTTTGAAAAGTAGTTAGATATATTTTCCTGTTTCTTGTTGAGATGAAGAAGGGCAGCCCATTTACACTTTAGTTATTGAAATTAGTTTTGGGGAAGCCAATGAATTAAAAGTTTTTATTGTATAGTTATTCCTATTAGTATTTTGGATTTTTACTTAATGAATGACTTTTCACCGCTTGAATTCCCATATTGGAGAGTGAAAATAATTTTGAACATTGAATGCATTTTGCAGTGTGCTCATTAGGTCCTTTTGCCAACCATGCCTTCTATTCATGGTGAATTACAGATCAAACCAGTCGAGAAAAAGTGCATTTAGTGTTTTTCACCATATCATATAGCAAAATATAATAATTTAATACAATATCCTGGAATAAAAACAATATTATTTAAAAAATGTTTATGTTATCTTATCTAAATTGATGTTTATTGATAATCATGAGCTCTTAAAGATGGAACACCTAAAGTATACAATACCAAAAATTAATATAAAAAAACAACTGAGATGTTTTTCAATATATATAAATATACATATGATGATATATGACATGATATAAACTATATGATATATTCTAGCCCTTTGTGGTAACTGAGTATTATTGAAATCAGTTTTAGACTGGTCACTTGGGAAAGATAAAAGAAAAAAAAAATCATTTTATGCAGATATTTAATTAGCTGACACTGAAACCGAAATTTTTCCCTGACTTTTCCAGATATTTCCTGATGAAAATAAAATTCCTTGACATTTCCAGGTATTTCAGGTAAGCAGCCACCATGAGACTATATACCCAGGGGAAGGCCTCCATCATCTAGAAATTAAAAATGCCACAGTTGGAAGTGCACAAATACATCACAAGTACAAGGGACAAGCAGTAGTAGCCATCCTACTCATCCTGGGACATTCAGAAAGAATGTGCTGGAAGGTATGGGGGATCATTTAGTCATTGATTTAAGGTGCAGGGAAGCACTCCATCAAATGGGGGTATGCACCATGATTGTATGTGGTCCAGGGATCAAATTTGTTTTTCTTAAAAGGGGCCATCCTAGTAACTGCTTCCGAAATGGCAAAGTGAACTGAAGCCACTGGGCTAGCCTGGGGTAGGTCCATGAGAACTATTGCAGGGACAAGGATGCAACTTTAGGTTTCGATTACCAGTTTTAGAGCTTCTTTGCCAGGTAGGGCAACGGGATTACCAAATTCCTGCTATCTAATTAGTGTCAGGATAAAATGGTGGTCTGTATGCCACGTCCTTGCAGACCTTTCTCATTTCCTACAATTCTACATAACCAGGAACCCAACACAAGACAATTTCGATTTATCTCAGGCGATAGCCATCGTGTCATAGATATTGAGAACCAGGGACTGCTGAGAGTCTAATGCCTCGAGAGCACTTAGGGCTCAATGTGAGTCAATATAAATCACAGTTGTTTCAGAAGCAGGTACAATGCATAATGTCAAATAGTGAGTAGTGAATTGCAACCATCTCAGCTGTGAAGACAGATGCAGTGCTCGGCTAAGTACCTCCAACTTCAAAAGGAGGGGACACAGCATAGAAGCCAAATTTAGTCATGCTAATAACATTGCCAAATCTTTAAAAACTGATTTGAAGGGAGAACCAATTTTTAGGTATGTGCAAAAGTATTTTGGAAAGTACAGCGTATCATTTAATAAGGATTTAAGGAACAAAATGGACAGCTGCCCAATCCAAGTGGGTTCTATATGGCACCACAAACAAATAAGGGCAAGTTAATTATGAAAAAGGGAGAAGACAAGTACAAGATAAAATTTTTTAAAATGAGTGTTTAAAATATTCTTCCGCCAGAATAAAATAAAGGTGGGACAGGCGAGGTTACTTGAAAGGGTGGGAACACATCACAACCGAAGAATAAGAAAGAGAGGATAATCCAAGAGAAGATGGGCAACCGATTGGTCCTCACTATAAAACGGCAGCAAGGTGATTCAAGGACCAAATATATCTAGATGCTCAAGGGTAAGACCAATTCGTGCCTGTCTGGTTTGACGAAGGGATGACCATTCCAAAGTTGCATAATGATGGGTACGAACCCTTTACCTATATAATATTTGATAAGTCAAGTCAGAACAGGACAGAGTGTAGATGTAGATGCTGAATCGTATCATAATGTCTGCCGTGAAGGCCAGGAGAAGTAGACCCACAAAGGGACAATGCAGCAAGCAACTTGTAGATGGCGAACAAGCATTATACAGAAGGTTGGAATTCTCGTAATGTTAAAGGAATGAGACATCGTTTGATTTATAGGCTAGAAAAGCCTTATTGTAACAGCTGACACTATGGAAATGGTTAGCCAAAGTGTTGCTGACCATCCGGCTGTCAATCACAAAAGATCATTGGACTGCATATTGAGGGTGGAGGTATTATGGCTGGCATAAACGAGCCCGGATATTGTTATCCTATTACAGATCTTTGCGGGCTGATAAATCGACAGAGTTCAGTTTCGGTTAAACTTGTTACACAAGATTGGGTTGCGCCGGAACTGGACGTCGACCGAAGTGACAGGATGAAGCTGAAGACCCTGATGTCAAGGTCAGCTGACAGTGGAATCTACAGAGAATTAACAGTATACCTCGTATCTAGGTGGAGCTGCACTGATATTACCTGAAAGGAGGCATTTAATGCAAAGAGAGGAACGGATTTTTTTTTTATAAAGAGCTCATCTGGTGACTGCCTACTTGGGCATTAGTCGCCGTATAAAAAACTGGCCTAGTACTAGGCTACTTTAAAAAAAAATAAAAAATACCCCCGCCCCCCCAAAGGGAAGAGGAAGCAAGCAGTAAGCAATCTCCTGCGTCGGGGTAAGGTCCCCCCGGCACAGGAGCGTGCGTCATATGAGGAAAAAAAAACAAAAGGAAAAAAAGAAAACAAAAACCCCGGGCTTAAATAATAGGGAGAAGGCCAGCCTCCCCCCAAAAGTCAACAAGTCCACAAGTCAAAGTGCACGCACTCGTCCCGAGTACAAGGGACAGGCGGTAGCGACCCAGCCCATCCCGGTACCGGGATAGGTAACGTGCGCGAAGATCACCCAGACTGGGGCATTCGACAAGAATGTGCCGAACAGTCTGAGGGGAGGGGGGTTTCGCAGTCGTCGCAATAGGGCGGAGGCGAGCGCTCCATCAAATAGCGATGCGTCACACGAGTATGTCCGTCGCGGCATTAGGGGATAGGTCCATGGGAACAGTCACGGCGCAATGGCACGACACTTTAAGTTCCCTTCGACTGTCTGCCATCTTCTTTGCCAAGCAGTCCGAAGAGCTACCCGTATTCCTGCCATATACTCGGTGTGAGGAAGAGCGAAACGCTGGTCTGGTCGCAGAGTCCTCCCGGGCTCTTTGGCGCCCTCATTTCCCGCAATTCATACATGTCATGGAACCCAGCAGAAGATAATCTCGACATCCGCCCGGATCGCCAAAACCGTGGCTTCACGGATATCGCAAACCAGGGGATGCGGAGATTCCAATGCCCCGAGAGCACTCAGGGCGCTTTGTACGGCGCTATAGATCACAATCGGGTCTACGAACCGAGCACGTCGCGTAATCTCCCGTACCGAGTGTTGTATTTCCACCAGTTCGGCCGTGATGACAGACGCAGCACCTGGCAGAGCCCCGCTGACTTCAAACAGAGGGGATACGGCGTGGAAGCCGACCCCCTCTTGGGACTTGGAGCCATCCGTATACACTAGCACGGTTCCAGCGTGACACGAGGTGTGCTCCAAAAAGGTCTAACGCAATACTCCCGGCGCTGTACAAGCTTTGGGAGCAGAGGCGTGGCGACAAATAGCAAAATGTGGTACCCTCCAGGGTGGCGTCCTGGGCAGAACCATAGGCGCCACCGGACCGAGAGCTATACCTAGCTCTCGAAGGAGTTTCCTGGTCCTAGACCCAAAGGGCTTAGGGTATGACTGGCGTCTCTCGGCGGCATAGGCACCGTCGAGATCAGCTGCGGATGCAGTGAGAGCTGTAGGCGACTGATGCACAGCACGCGGCGCAGAGCGAGTGGCATCTCTCAAGAATCGACCAACAGGCTCTCAATGAGAAAAGTGCGGAAGGCACCGGTCGCAAAGCGAAGGCCGGTGTGGTGGATCGAGTCCATCTTCCGCAATAAACGCTCGGCTGCGGGTGCATAAAACTCGCATCCGTAGTCGAGCTTCGAACGAACAAAGGATCGAAAAAAAGTAAGGCAGTAGCCCTATCAGCACCACAAGCGCTGGAACGTCACGGAACGGAAAATATCCATGGCGCAGGTAGAAGAGACCCTAAGGCTGCGAATATGAGCCTCCCAGGTGAGGCGTCGGTCAAATACAAGACCAAGGAAACAGTGCGACTCAACCACTTCCAGGCGTACCCCATTAAGAAAATCGTCTGGGTCGGGGTGGAGCCGTGGATGGCGTCAGAAGTGCACCACCTTAGTCTTGGCCAAGGAAAACCGAAATCTGTCCGGTTCGGAAGCGAGAGACGCGGTTCAATGCCTGTTGGAGTCCACGATCCAGAGTTGGCATCTGGGCCGCGCCAAAAGAGATCGAAAGGTCGTCCACGTAGAGTGTAGCGAGGACATCTTCCGGCAGCACCGAGGTTATGCCGTTGATGCTCAGAGCAAAGAGTGTGACACTGAGGACACTTCCCTGCGGGACACCCTCTTCCTGCTCCTTTGGGCCGGAGAGGGCTCCCCGACCCGTACGCGGAATCGACGATCTCGCAAAAATTCAGATATAAAAATTGGGAGGCGTCCCCTCGCTCCCATCGTGTGGAGAGTCTCTATGATACCGCATCGCCATGCGGTATCATAGGCCTTCTCCAGATCGAAAAACACCGTAGCGTAGTTCTGTCTATGAAGGAAGGCCTCGCAGACGGCATTTTCTAGTCGGAGCAGAGCAACCGACGTGGAGTGGAACTTGCGGAAGCCACACTGTGCAGAAGACAGATCGCCTCCTCTGTTCAGGTAAAAGGCTAATCTAACATTTACAAATTTCTCCATCAACTTGCACACGCAAAAGGTTAGAGAGATTGGGTGGAAACCGGTCGGAGTAGAGTGATCTCTACCCAGTTTGCGAAAGGCGAGCACAGTAGCGATTCGTCAAGAATCTGGGAGAAGACCCTCCACCCAGATCCTGTTGAACAAATCTAAAAGAAAGGCCATGCTTCGCTCACCCAGGCGTCGAAGCATGGCTTACGGGACATCGTCCGGAACATGGGCGGTGTCCACGCAAGAAGCAAGAGCAGAGCGCAACTCACTCACAGTAAACCTGTCGTTGAAGGGTTCTCCGCTTCTAGAGGTAAAGTGTAAAGTCCAGTCGGCGGCCTTCCGCGAATTCACGACGTGCATTGAATGCTGGCGGAGCAGCATCCCGGCTAGAGAATGTGGAAAAAGCGGTCGCCAAGGATTCCGCCACAAACGCGTGGTCCCATTCTCCTGGAGAACGGGAGGGGGGTCATGCGAGAACTTGCCCCGAATCCTTTTGACTCGCTACCACACCTCTGCTAAAGGGGTCTTCCCGTAAAGTGAAGACACGTATGCTCGCCAAGAAGAGCGGCGATGCGTGCTTCCAAATATACCGGAACCTAGCCCTAGCCCGACGAAATTCAGCGACAGTGAAATCGTTCGGGCGGCGCTTATAGCGCATGTAGGCATAACGGTTCTGTTTGAGGGCCGTCTCACACTAGGCCGATCACTATCGGAGTGGTCGGCGTGCAAAACGGCCAGACGTTCTAGGAATAGTAGTCAGGCTCGCGGCGATGAGGTTTCCGGAGAAGAACTCAACGTCCTCATCTACCGACCTAAACTCCTCGACTGAGATAAAGAATTCAGTCATTTCCTGAAATGCAGGCCACCGCGCCCGCGCCAAGCACCACCGAGGAGGGCTCTCAGGCGGCAGTTGCCCTGAAAATGATAATTGAATGGTAAAGTGATCACTACCATGGAGGTCATCGACCACCCCACAATTAAAATCAGGCTGTGCATCCGAAGAGCACAAATATAGATCAAGGCAAGAAAATGAAGCGGTTCTCGGACAGTGATGCGTAAACTCATCCACGTTTAGGACACCCATCTCAAGCTCTTCGATCAGATCGGCAAGGACTTGTCCCCTGGGATTTATTGAGTAATCTCCCCAGAGAGGATGCCTGCCGTTCAGATCTTCAAGCAAGAGAAAGGGCTCAGCAACCGTGCCACGACAAGGCGGAAGTCCCCTGCGTCGAAGTCAGCTGACGGTGGAATGTACGCAAAAAGGATAGTATACCTCCTATCCAGGTTAAGCTGCACAGCCACTGCTTGAAAGCAGGTATCTAAAGAGAAAGGAAGAACGGAGACATCATGCCGGGTGTAAACCACGCATCCCCCAGCCCGGCCATGTTGTGGTGGTGGGGTCGCAAGACCCTTATACCCCAGGAGGGCGGGAAGGGGGCACGCGCCTGGCATGGTCTCCTGCAGAAAAATAGCTAACGGGGAACGGGACGAGACGAGTCTCCGCAGCTCCTCCCAGTTGGCACGGAGTCCACGGCAATTCCATTGAAGGAATATGCCCTTCAGACCTAGCTCGGAGGAGACGCGGGGGCCCTCCTCGAACACAAGACCCTCAGAGGAATGGCCGTATGCTTCCTGGAGGCAAAACCCCGGGCGCTGTTGCCCCAACAATGCGCTGTCTCCTTCAAGGACTTATTGTGGGAGGTTGGGTTCGCCATGCGAGTCTTTTCCTACCCCCACCTCGAAGAAGGGGAGGTTTTTGGTTTATGGCTAGCCATTGCAAAATGAAAAAAACTTTGCATTCTCCCTCGGGACTCCCCACCATGGAGGCCTACAAGGGCCCAGCACTACTACAACTCTACAATCAGTTACGTCCGGTATGTCCTCTTGGAGAATGGATAAGGATCCACCACACCATCTTTAGAAACCTAAGAGGATGCCCGAGTTCTCCTACGCACGGAGAAAAGGGGCCAACGATGGGTTTCTCCTTGGGCATTCAGAAGTCGAAGGCGGTGGAGATGCCCAGCCTCTTTCACCTTCATGAAAGAACAATTCGGAATCAATCCATAAGACGAGTAGAGGTCGGGTATCTTTAGGGGCCACTAAATAGGTCAAGGAAGAGAGAAAAATAAAGGGCAGTGGAATAACGTAATAGGGGAGGAAAGAAAGAGGGGCATGTTAAAAGTCTTCTTGGCAGCACGATGGGACCCCTAAGGGGCCCAGGGCTGACTCCCCTCACCACAAGAAGGCCAGAGCATCTCTGGGAACAACCCCTGAAGAAAAGATCACAGAGAAGGAGGGTATATATATTATATATATATATATATATATATATATATATATATATATATATATATATATATATATATATATATATATATATATATATATATATGCGGTGTTAAGATATTGGCATAATTAGCCAACTGTTGTCTTCCAGTTCGAGGAGGATAGGATCATCTGCTGGACATGAAGCAGAGCAGTTGTTTAATTATGCCATTATATTGACCGCACCAATTTGTCTTGGATATTTTTCGATATATATATATATCAAGGAAGGAATGATAATGAACTGAACAAGTAAGTTCGAAAGTACTTGGAATCCGCCTTTTCATTTTCCTGTGGGAATATTTGCATTTATTGCTCTACTCACGCGCTACTTTCTCAAATCCATATATATATATATAAATTATACACAGACATACATTTGTATATTTTATATTTACCTAAGGATGACCATTTGATGTATACAAATTAAAAATTTAAAATGTTGTAATGGAATGAATGTGGTAAGGAGGTCTGTCATGAAATTAGTTATTCTCTTTAATTTACTTTTTGTCCACTTGCTTTATTTCCTTAATAATGATTTCTTAAATTTTATTAATGCTTCCTATGTAAATATAGCACATTTACAGAGTACAGACCATTCACCCCCACTTCTTGGAAAGCCCAGACCAAATCCTCTGGATGTCATGGTAGACAGGTCAGAGTGGTGAATATGGCTTGGTGACTAGCCTCAGAGTGTAGGAACCCACCAGCTCACCCAGACCTGGATCCAGAGTGTAGGTTCGTTCTGTAGTCGGGTCAATCCTTGCGGGCAGTGGGGACGGGAGGATATGCTGCCCCTCCAGGTACAAGAGTACAACAGTCTGCACTTGAAATGGAGGGGTTGTGTTTCTCCAAAAGGCTTTGAGTTGTAGCTTGAGGTTTCCCCCCGAGCTACACCATCCCCCTTCTTGCGGGTAGACAAAAGAATTGAGGGGATATATTTTCGGCCCGCTACATTTGGCGCCCGAATAGGGACGTGAGACTTCGAAACCGGGAGCGTGACGGGATTGGATTGCAGTCCATACCCAATTAGTGTGACAAGTAGTTTGACTGATTTTTCCTTCCTCCTATCTTTTTACTAACTTGGGAACAATGGCTGTAGCGGAAACATTGAATGAAGAAGTAGTGCGATTGAGACTGGAGTTGAGAAAGACAGAAGAGGAGTGTGAAATGTTGCGGGGAATGATGGAGGGAATGGAGAATAAAATAAAAGGGATGAATGAAAAGACTGATAGGATGAAGAAGGAAATGGGAGACCGACAGGATCAGACGGACCGACGGATGCAGGACCTGTATAACATGATGACAGGGGCTGGATCAGCCCTAGGACCTACAACCCTGACCCCTGCTCCTACTGAAGGGACTCCGCTAAATGGAATGGATGGCAGTATGATTGAGTCTAAAGAAGATACTGTGAGTGGTAGGAAAGGGGGTGAATGGAAGAGAGTGGAAAGTAAGAGAGGAAGTAAGCATGGTTCTAAGGTTAAGGATAGGAAGGCGAGAGGGAAGAGTGTGGATTCGCTATACTCAGATGAGGGAGAGAGTGACGATATGATTGGAATGAGTAAAACTGAGAGTAGCTCTTCGGAGAGTGAAGTGAATGTGGCGAAAGGAATTTTGATTAGGGAAGTGCCAAGGATTGATAAGTTTAGATTGCATGGGGGAAAGAGTATGGATGAGTTCTTCGGGGATTTTGAGCGATACTGCAAGCTCAAGTACCCGCAGAACAAGGGTCACTGGGTGAGTGTTCTGGGAGATTGTTTGGATGGGAAAGTGTTGGAGTTCTTGCGAGTGATAACGAGTGTGGGAGAACCAAAGTACGATGTAGTGAAGAAGAGATTGATTGGGCAGGTGAAACGAATGAAAGAGAGTGTGAAGTATAAAAGGGTGAATGAATTTGAGAAGGCTCGAATGGGGAAGAGTGAAAGTGTGAATATGTATGCACATAGGCTTGAGAGTATGGCAAGAAAGAGGTATGGTGATGATGATGTAAATGAATGTAAACCACTCATGAGGAAGTTTTTGGACACGATCCCGCGAAAGGAGAGTGAATGGCTGAGTGGAAAGAGAAAGGAGAGAGTGAGACTGACAGGTGAACGGTTGATGTGGGAGGATGTGTTGGAGCTGTTAGAAGATGGACGATTTGATGATGAAAGCGATCTAGAAGAGGATGGATGGTACAGTGTGAATGTTGGGGGTAAGAAGCCCAGGAACTTTCATCCACCCCAGCAGTTTGTCAGCTACAGGGATGCCCTGAAGGCTGCACCAGCTGGAGTGATGTCAAACTTCCTGGGCCGGCAGAATGGATGGGCAAATGGAGGGTGGTCAAATGGAAGGGGGCAGATGAATTTCAAGCGTGGGAACGGATATATGAGAGAGAAACCGAGGTATTTCCCAGCAAACGAGAGACCGAATGGTGGGAGAAAGATTGTGGAATGTCGTCGGTGTGGAAGGAAAGGTCATATGTTGGCAGAATGTAGGTAGACATCTGGTGCATGTTTTGGGTGGTAAGAAAGGGCATATGATAAAGGATTGCCAGGAAAGTGTGAAAGAGTGCTTCGAGTGTAAAGAAATAGGCCATTTGAAGAAAGATTGTCCGAGGTTGAATGGTGGAGCAACTGTGGGAAAAGTATGAAATATGCATGTGGTAATTGTGGAAAGGCTGGTCATTATGCAAGGATGTGTCGTGACCAGAGGAATGTATGTAGCTATTGTGCAATGGAAGGACATTCGAGTAAAAAGTGTTGGATTAGATGAGAGCGCAAGGTATGAATGGAAAGTCTGAAGCGGGGAAACTGATTTGTAAGAGGGTACCTGGTGAAGTATCCTCTGGGTGCATGAGTGTGAGTAATGTGTTGGTAAGTCTGTCTAGTGTAAAAGTGCTGTCTGGTAGGAAGTAGGAGTGTCTGAGTGTTAAAGTGGAATTGAATGGAATTGAGTGTTTGGCTTTAATAGATTCTGGATGCAAGGCGAGCTTGGTGTATAAAGATGTGTATGACAAGGTTAGCGAGAAAGCCCTCCTGTCTGAGTGCAAGGGTAGTTTGGTAGGTATTGGTAATAGGAGAGTGCCTGTGATTGGAATGATAAGGTCAGCTGTTCGAATGCATGGTATGATGATGAATGAATGTGAAATTTCTGTGATTGATAAGGTGAGTAGTGAGTATGGTGTGATTTTGGGGTATGATTTTATGAAAATGAATCGTATGGTTGTGCATCATGCGAGTGATCAGATTGAGAGAAAGATTGGTAAAAATGGGGTGTATAAGTTGTATGTAGGGAAAGATGGTAGCGTTTTAAGGAGTGTGTTTACTGGTATTGAAGTGACTGCTATGGAGAATGTAAGGCTTGTGAAGGGTAAAAGGGTGTCTGTTAGAGTGAGTTGGAGTAAGGATGTTAGTTTGAATGTGGGTGAGAACACTGTGATATTGGATGGAAACGATGCATTTTATAAGGTAAGGCGTGTTGCTTGTGTGTTTGATGTCTTGATGAGAATGAATGATCCTTTTGTATGTGTGCAGGCGGACCCCAGTGTGAAAGGGCAGGTGAGGGGAATCCAAGTCGGAGATGTACTGGGCCACCTCTCCACTGTCAATGAGGTAGGTATGGATGATAGTACGGATGTCAGGGTGAATGTTGCAGGTGAAGAGACGTGTGAATGGACGTATAATGATGTGAAGAGCATGGTGGAATTGGATGGATGTTTAACTGAGTATGAAAGGGACGATGTGTATCGAATGATATTTGAACGAAAGGGAGCCCTCAGTAAGGGTGATCTGGATTTCGGGGTTGCAAAGCTCCCGGAATTCAAGATTGTCCTGAAGGAGGACTCCCCAATCTATCAGCGGCCAAGGCATTTCCAACGTCCGGTTGCTGATGAGATAGAGGAGCAGTGCTTGGAATTGGAGCAATTGGGGGTGATTGAAGAGAGCGAGAGTGCATGGAATAGTCCAATTGTACCTGTACGTAAGCCGGATGGAAGATTGCGTCTGTGTGTGGATTATCGAAAGGTGAATGAAAGGACTGTGAAAGAAAGGTTTCCGATGTTTGTGGTATCTGAGTGTGTGTATAGTATGCATGGGATGGAATGGTTTACGAAACTGGATCTGGTACGGGGGTATTACCAGATGCCCATTGCTGAGGAGAGCCGGCCAGTAACTGCCTTCTCTTCCTCAAAGAGGCATTACCAGTTCCGGAACCTCAGCTTTGGGTTGGCTAATGCTCCCGGAGCCTTCCAGCGGGTAATGAATGTTGTGTTGAGTAAGTTTGCGAGTAAGAATGTGATTGCGCTTATAGATGATATTTTGATTATGACTGAGACTTTTGAGGAGCATATGAGATTGGTGAATGATGTGTTGAGAACGTTGGAGAGTGTTGGTGTGAAGTTGAAAGTGGCGAAGTGTGAATGGTTTGCGAAAGAAGTGGAATTCCTTGGGCATATGGTGAGTGAGAATGGGTTGCGAAAATCACCGAAGTATGTTGAGAAGGTGCGAATGTTTCCTAAACCGGTGACTGTGAAGCAACTGAAGTCGTTTTTAGGTTTGATTGAGTTCCAGCGAAAGTTTATATGTGATTGTTCTGGTGTGAGTAAGCCTCTGACTGAGTGGATGGGCAAGAAAGGTAGTACGGTTGTCAAGTGGAATGATAAGATGAATGAGGCATATGAGAGACTGAAAGAGGCAGCGGCTGAAGATGTTGAATTGGCTTACCCAGATTATAGTGTAAATGCTAAAATGCTTGAATTGTATACAGATGCGAGTGAGTATTGTATGGGAGGTTTTCTGATGCAAGAGCAGCGTTTGAATGGAGAGAATGTCAGGCGAATAATTGGGTATGTATCCAAGGCTATGAATGTTGCAGAACGAAAGTATTCGACTGTGGAACGAGAGCTGGCTGCGATAAGATATTGTTTGAAAGTGTTGCGTCCATTTTTGTATGGTGTGAGGTTTGTGATAAAAACCGATCATCAACCTCTTGTGTATCTGCAGCGTATGAAATGGGCTGATAGTAGGATTGCAAGGACTTTGGAAGATTTGAGTGACTTTGACTATGTGATTGAGTATGTGCCTGGTGAACGGAATGGAGTGGCTGATTTGATGTCAAGGTATCCTGGTACGAATGATGAAAATGTGTGTGGAGTGAGTGATCCTGGGTATTTGCCGAAAGGGATTAAGAATGGAAAAGAGAGTAAGGGTGGTGGTGATTCCTTGTTTGAGAGTGTATGGAATGGTTTGCAAGATTTGAAGAGTGATGAGAGTAGACGTGAGAGTGCCCGATAGTGTGGATGATTTAAGGAAGGAGCTAATGAATGAAGTGTGTAGGAAGCCTGAAAGCATTGGTATGGCAAAGGTGCGGAACTTCAAGAAAGAATTGAGAGCGATGTGTGTGCAAGGGGTACCGGCATTTCACGAAGTGTTGATTGTAGTGAGTCGTTTGTATGGAGTGATTGTTTATGTGCACTTTGGTGGTGAGAGGCCGATTGTGTACAAGGATGAGAAGATGAAGGGTTTGAATCCTAATGTGGTACATCTGCAATGTTTGAGCGGTGTGCACTACAATTGGGTGATTGAAAAGTGTTCATATATAAGAGAGAAGAATGATTGTCTGGATGAAGATGAGCGTGTGGTGAGTGATGATATGGGAGTTAATGACAGTGTGGATATAAGTGCTGATGTTGGTGTGCTTGTTCCTTCGATGTATTGCGAACATGGTGGACCTGATATGATGGAAGCGAGAGTGAAAGTTGGTGAAAAATTGTTCTGTGGTTTGATTGATACTGGAGCGCAGGTGTCTTTAGTGAATGAGAGGATTCTGAGTAAGTATGATGAGTTTAAATGTTGCGAGCATTAACCTGTGAAGTTACGGATAAGTGGATTAGGGAATGGCATGATAGTGGCATGGGAACAGGTTAGTCTGAAAGTGATTTGGGTAATGGTGTGAATGTGAAGCATGACTTTGTGATTCTGAAGGATGAGCAAATGCCATGTTGTTTCTTGCTTGGTGTAGACTTTATGAGATTGAATGATTTGTCTTTGGATGCTGATAAGGATTGTCTTATGAAAGGTGAATGTGAGGTGATGAGGTTGAATGAGTGTGCAAAGAATGTTGTCAAGTTTTGCGGTATGATTGAGTTGGTCATGGATGATGAGAATGAGATTTTAAGTGATGATGATATTCTAGAGATGCAAGAGATATGTCCTTTTGTTAGTGAGTTGAAGAAGTGTGTAATGATGCGTGTTGATTTGAATGAATGACCAGAGTGTTTAAGTGATTTTAAAAGGTATGCTAAGGATTTTGTTGTTTGTATGGATGTTGTATATTTTGTGAGGCATGTGAAGGGTGGTGATGATATGTATGTACCTGTAATGTCCTTAGTTGGTATGATTGGTCTGGTGAAGGTTGTGCATGATAATTATTGGCATATGGGTAAGTTTAAGCTGTGGGAGTGTATGAAGGAGCGTGTGTTCCATCCGTTTCTGAGAACTGTTGTGAATGATGTTGCAACTACGTGTGAAAGGTGTCAGAAGCGAAAGGTGCAAGGTGTGCAAGTGAAACCATCGATGTTGAAAGTTGATGCGAAAGAACCGTTTGAATTGGTAGTGATTGATTGTGTGTCTTTGCCGCGTACGAGTGCTGGGAATGTTGCTATGGTTGTCATGGTTGATCATAAAAGTAAGTTTGTGTATGCAGCGCCTGTGAGAGATAAAAGGAGTGTGACTGTTGCGCGTGTGGTTAAGCAGTTGTTTTTTCCTATGTGTGTATGGAAGCCTAGAAGATGTCTGAGGGATAATGGGCCTGAATTTGTAGGAGAAGTGTTTGAGCAAATGTTGAGAGAGAATGGTCTGGAGCATGTGAGAACAACTCCGTATGTACCGTCTTCAAATGGATTGGCTGAACGTACTATAAGAACCTTGTGTGAGATGTTGAGAATGATGAGTACGACAGTGAATGACTGGGATGTGTGTCTGGGGAGAGTGTTGTGGGCGTATAATTCAACTGTGCATAGTGAAACTGGAATGTCCCCATGTCAGTTTGTGATGAATTTCGAAAGGCGAGTGAAAGATAGGTTTCGTTTGAATGAAAGTGAGCAGAGTGTATGGCGTGAGGCGCATGAAAGGTTCCATTCATTTGAATTAGGTGAAAAAGTATTGAAGGTGATAGAAGTGAAGGGTAGGTTGAATGTGTCAAAGATGAGTGAGAAGTTTGATGGACCTTATAGAGTTGTGAGGGTTTGGGAAAATGGGGTGACGTATGTTTTGGAGAGTTTGAATGACGGTATGACTGAGAGAGTGCGGGCTCATCAGAGTCAGTTAAGGAGATGGAGAGAACCTCCTGACTACCTGGTGAGCCATCCGGTGTATGGACTGTGTAGAGAGAGAGGTAAAGTGCATGATGATGAGATTGAATGTGATAGTATGGATCTGTCTGGGAAAGAGCTAGTCTTAGTCTCGAGGAGTAGAAAGCGTACAAAGAAGAGTGAAAGGAAGAATGCAAGTACGAATGAAAGTAAGTCTAAGCAGAGTGTTTTTGGTATGGGGGATCTTGAAAGGGAGATTGAGTTTTTGCGCAAACAGGTTAGTGATTTGGCTGGTATAAGTAGACGAGTGAGTGAGCTGCCTTTGCCTGATTTTTCTGGTTTTGGAAACAGTATGAATGATAGTGTATTTGGGCAGAACGAACCTAGTGTGGCTGATTTTTCAGGTTTTACGAATGGTAATAGTAGGGATGAGTTTGATGTAGTGAATGATGAAGTGGCTGATTTTTCAGGTTTCTGGTGGGAACCAGTCGAAGGGGTTTCTGGTATGCCTGTTGAGAATACAGGGGATGTGAGTGACTTGTCTGTTTCGCAAGAATGTACCTTGAGTTGGATGAGAGCTGTGAGTGAGGAGCTGATGAATGGGGGTATGAAGAGTGAGGGTTCTGAACGGAAGAATATGAAAGAATTCTGTCGTGAGATGGGAGAACTGGTAATGAGGGCTAAAAGTATGGTGGACGATATGATAAATAGTGACAATGAGACTAACAGGATGACTGACGAACAAACCCGACCAATTGCTACGCGTAGCCAGGGACCAGTAGAAGAGTGTAAATGGGTGCAGAAGGGTGCGATTGAGCACAAGTGGTACCATGAAGAGTGATTGAAAGGGTTTTGAGAGTGGCTGGTCGAATGGCTTAAGGAAGGAGGGGTGTGGTGGAGCGAATGTGAGTGTGTTTAAAAGGGCCATTCTCCCACCCCTTTTCTCAGTACTCTATCCCTCCCTCTGTAAAAATGTGTGTGTGTCTGAATGGGAATGGGTTTGTTTTGTTTTTGTTTATTTTATGTATAAAATGATTACCATGTTTTTCTTTCTTTCCAGGCGCCATATTCTGGAAAGATAGAAGCTAGTTTTGATATCACTATAATTAAAACAAAATAGTACTTTGTTTAAAATAATCTTTTATCAAAAGATTATATGTTGAGGATTGTGTGGATATACATTTAGAGGTAAGCTAGTCGATAAATTTACTCGGGTAATGCCCACTTATTAGTTTCCCTTCCATGTATAAGTAAATGGGTCATAAACGGAGGATATATCTCTTCTACAGAGAGTGGAAGCTTGGACAGACGGCAAGAAGGGTTCTCTAGACGAGTGCTCCGCCCAGCCCTGAGACGGAGGGCTTTCATACCTCGCTAGACACCTAGACCACCATACCCGCATTGGTTGACAATCCTGCCTCCTTTTATGTTAGCCTACTACCACCCACCTCCAGCACACAAGTGATAGCGCGTGCCCCTTTTCGTTCGGTTGTTGCTGTGTTTTTTTTTATGTTTTGTGTAGATATATAAGTAAATTTGTTGTATTCGCCTGTTAGAAAATTCTCTTTTGGTATACTATTTGGATTGGGGAATTTGGCTTCATTTTGAAGTGTGCACACTTCCCTTGTAAATATAAATTGCTGTAAATATAACTGTATTCTTTTGTAAGTAAAGGGACTGTATATACAATCCGTTTCATTCTCCCTCGGTTTCTCACGTCCGGACAGTGTAGGAAGCGGGTTGGATCGATTGGAACTAGAGATATTTTTTCGGCCCGCTACAACCCCACTTAGGGAGATCCTTAAAATGACTGCTGATCAGGGGGAAATCTCTTAACATTAAAAAACAAAGATGAAAATTGGAAATTTTTGCTAATATAAGTTGTAATTACCTTTTCTCGGTGGGAGTCTTGTTGCAACAACTTAGTGGATGAATTTACAGATTTTGCACATAGTCCATCATCATTAGTAAAAGAACTTGTCTCTGCATGAAAGGATTCTTCACTAACTTCTTCCTTCAATGAAATCTCTCCAGAGTCCTGCTTAAAGAAGTACAAAATTAGATTGCACACAGAGCAGCCAGGATAACCAATGTGACCAATATTCTTGATGTCACTAATGGATATTGATCATATGGAAATCAGTTTGTGCTCTTTTTATAATTTAAATTCACATTATTAATGGCTTATTTTAGGGATTTAGATATGAACACTTTGATGTGAAAAGAATGAGCGATGCACCAAATTGGAAAGATTAGTGGGTGCCACTAGCATAAGTGTGCATGTTGCTAATGGCTAAATAGCAGTAGTGAAAGTAATGAGGGAAGGCTGACTAAATAAGGAATGCCAACTGCCTCAAGGGAAAAAAGTAGATAAAATGATGATGAACAAATGAGCATCATTAGCCATAACAGTGTCATGAGCCAAGATAAGCAAGAATAAACATCTTTCTTACCCAGTGCCTATTTGCAACAGAACCTGGAACATGCTTTAATTTATGATAGTTATTCTGAATACTTATGTGAGATCTAAAAATGTGATGAAACCATAAAAGGTCACACAGTCCTCATTTTCATTCTCTCATGCTTGAGGCTACTTATATATATGGAGAATGAATGGGGAAGGCTATTATACAAACAGCTTGGTTCTTAATGGAGAAATATAGCAGTTAAATAAGGTTATTTGAAGGTAAAATATAAATAGTCATTCAAAGGAATAGTGATGCTGCACAATAAGTTTACTATCAGTTTGTGTAAATTGATTATATCCTATGATGCAGTTCACTTTTACAGCACCCATCTGGCTACTACTACCAAAGCCATAAGTCACCATGTCCTATGATGTAAGCATTATGCATCAATTGGGGTACAATCCTATAAGAAATATACTGTATTTGTGTACACTCTATGAATTATTATAAATTAGTTCTGAATTTAAGCCTTTATGGTCACAAATGTAGATTCAAGTAGAAACAAGTTGTCATACCCAATGTTAATTTGAGGAACTGGAAGACATCTTTGGTTAAATGGTAGAAAATCCAAGTAGCTATAATTGAGGGTGATGTGGATGAATTGTTTGTATGCAGTGGTGAGAGGCCCCTTTTGATGTCCAAATTTAATGTTTGATAGTGCATTGATTGATGAGCCTGCCTACAATTGCTGCTCATATGGCCAAACTGGTGGCAATTAAAATATCGTCTGGGGAGCTCGACAGAACGGGACACAGGGACACGAAGATAATCAGCACGAACAAACTAGGGCAGATCATGACGCTCAAAGGTAACGATGAGCGTACTCATAGGAACCTTAGCGGGACCAACAGAATTAGAAACCCTATAAACGTCCGTAAACCTCTGGGACGAAAGTTTATCTTTTAGTCTCGAAACATATTGTAATAATTCGTTGGAGCGAATCACTCCCTTAACAAAATTAAGGGAGGGGGGGGCACAACCAAAACCGGGACTTCCGAAATGGAAGACAAATCCCACACGGCACCACACTGCTCTCGCAAAGATACCTCAACCACTAAATCACAACTACCACGGGACCACATATGACGGGGCGCACCACAACGGGACTCAAACTCCTCATTCAAATCAAACACATCCAATTTAGAAAGCAGAGACCCGGAACTGGAATTCAGCACCAGGAAACAAGGATAATCCAAATCAGGATCTATCTCTTTTGCGAAGGGATCTAACAAGCGTGGAAAAGAGGACTTAATGAGAGGGGTAGTAGGAGAAACGCAAACTTCTGGGGAGAGATTTTTTTTATTATTACCTAAATGAAGTAGAGTATAAAAGGGATGGGGGGGTGAGAACTCGCGCAGCGCAGTCACTGTCTACCGTCGAGACACCTACTCAGAGCGCCGGCCCAACCAGGAAGGTGAGCTCGTCGACCCCTGAACCAACCATCGTTTTAAAAATGGCCGGCCAGCCTCGGAAATTTACCGGTTGGGAAAGCAAAGACGCCCAAGAGCGCCACGACGGCTCAGGCACCCACCAACCAACACAGGCTGGACCCAGACACACCGAGATTGCCAAACAAATGTAGATGGAAGGACGATGCAGGGTGAAAGAGAATTGGTACAGAATATGAAGTAGGGGTTAGCGGGAAGGAGAAAAAGGATGCCAAGCTGGGGCCGGACGGGGCGCTGAGTCCCGTCAGCACGGCGGCTTGGAGAGCAAATCGCCGTGCCCCTTACAGGTACTTTAGGATTATTTAAGTTCACGCCCAATAAACTACTTTCTTTTGTATTTACGAACAAAATTAATTGTGAATTCTGATAGAAAACGTTTTAGTTCAAAAGACGAATTAGGACGATGTTTAGATCGATTATTCGATGCGTTGAAGACCATCATGCCTACAAGCTGCGAAGCTGAACGAGTATTTTCTTCAACAGGATTTTTCATAACAAAGATTCGATCCAGTCTCTCTCCTGCCGCTATTAATGGCTTATGTTTCTTCCAATTTTACTTCTTAAATAAACATAATAAGCAAAACTAAGCATCAATGCCATATTCATAATTTCAAAAGATGTCATTTAAATTTTTGGCGTAAGTTTTGAAATTTTGCTTTTTAGATAAGGATGTAATTAACATCTTATGTTTGAAAAGTTATGCTTCCTATATAATTTTTTAATAAGAATCAAAAACAAAAGTAAATAATGTCTTATGTTTTCGAAATATGATTTTTTTTAATGAGGAGAATATTACTGTCTTATGCTATACATTATAAATAAAGATAAAACACTTTTATTGGTTATAAAAACTCATAGTTGCAAAGGATCTTATTAAAAAGTTCTATATACATGTGATTTTTTTATTTCTAATAGTTAATTTAACTAGAAATTTATCGGGAATTTACCGGTAATCAAAAATTTTCTTGAGAATTTATCAATAAAAATATTGTCGGTAATTTGCGACCCCTAATGAAGGCCTGTAGCCAGTTTCTAAGTTGCCTGGAGGCTGTCATTGAGGCCACAGGCAGGTTCATTGAGTAAGATTGGCAGAACATGAATGAATACTGGTTACACCCTGTGGTCACTATGAAGTAGGTAGATATTTTCATCTACCAGAGACATCGACTGACTGACACTAAGGGTACAAACGACTGCAATTAAAATTTCAGCCTAGTAATAGGTTACTTAAAAATTCAGGAAAACCAAACCCAACCCCAAAAGGCAAAAAAATCAAACAAAAAATAAAAAAATGCAAAAAAGAATATATAGAACAAAGACATGAAGAATTAAGAAGCATGATCTGGAATCAGGGAGAGGCCCACATACCTCCTCTCTAAATCATTTTTCTCCCAACCAAAAATGATATTAAAAAGCTTTTGAAACAATGATGATGATGGGGATTACATTAATGACTCAATGCTAATGATGGAGATTACATTAATGAATCAATGATAATGATGGGGATTACATCAATTAATGAATGATAATGATGAGGATTACATTAATGAATCAATGATAATGATATGAGACTAGTTAATAAATTAAAAGGCTAGGATATGTAGGAGAGTATTGAATTGGATAGCTGAATGGCTCAAAGATGGGAAGCTGCGATAGTGTTAACTGGAATAAAGTCACAGTGGGGTGATATTATCAGTAGAATACTTCACTGATCAGTTCTGGTTCCATTATTTGTTTGTAATCTATATAAATGACCTTGGCAAAGCAGTTAATAGCACTGTCAATTTTTGCAGACGAGACCAAATTGGTAGCTTCAGTAAGAGAAGTTAAGGGTAACATTAAAAATACAAATATATACACATGAGAAAAGAGATTATAGAATTGAGCTATGAAATGGATGGGCATTGGCTGGACTTATTTGAGGCTGAAAAGGACTTTAAAAGTAGTTATGGATGAGTCACTGAGGTTTTTTTAAGTAGTATATTAAGGCAAAAAATAAAGCAATTAGTGTGTGGGCTTTATTAAGATAAATGTTAGTTACAAATGTAAGGATGTTCTCCTTAAACTTTAATCACTAGTATGTTAGCACACATTTAGTGTATTTTATAAAAAGATAGTTCCCACAATGTAGACATATCAACCTGCAAGTTAGTGCAAATGACAGCAACAAAGTTATTACCTTCCCCTTGGCACCTTAAATATGTAGACTGAGGGTATTAAATATGTTCTCAATTGAAAGGTGTGCAAGAGGGACCAGGGGCCAGTAGTAGGAACCCCACTCATATAGATGGGAGAGGTACTGTTTACCTAGCACTCCATGAAAAGGACATTCAAGCAAGCATGATAAGTGATAACATTGGTGTGAGGAAAATGTGAAATATGGTCTGCCATTATACAAATAAATTCAGCAAGAAACTAAGAATAGCAAAGATTACCTTTTCTTGGAGGAGGTCTTGTTGCAAAACCTCACTAGTAGTATTTGAAAGAGAGTTTTCAGATTTTGCACCTAGTACATCAGTAGTAACAGAAGAACACATCTCTCTATGAATGAATTCTTCACTAACTTCTTCCTTCAATGAAGTCATCTCAAATTCCTGTTTGAAGAAGTACAAAATTTAATTCCTTGCAGAGCATCCAGAAATCACTGTTGTGTTTTTTACATACATTTATATTCATGGTTTTAATGACTTTGGAGATTTAGATATGTTCACTGCAGGGGAAAATAATGAGTGATGGATCAGATTGTAAAGATAGTGTGTGCAACTAGCAGAAGTGTGCATGCCAATAACAGCTAAATAGTAGTGTCAAATGTGATGATGGGAGATTAACTAAAAAAGGAATGACAACCTCATCAAGGGGTAAATATAAAAAAATCTAGCATATGACCCCAGCTACTAATACCCTCTCACTAAGTGTCATGCTGCAAAGAAACAAGATAAATAGAATAATCTTTCTGCTAAAAAATGATATTTTCTAACACACACAAAAATCTGTGCAGGGATGAGGATCTCAAACCAAACATATTGAGGCAGCAAGCACTCATAGAATCAGTTAAAGCAATGTCTTAGGTTACTCTGCTACCTGTGAGGAGAAAAGTTCTTACAAATAGAGAGGCTTTTAAGACTTGCGTCCCCAGGTTAATTGAAAGGACTATGAGAGGGAAATTAATTGGGAACTCAATGAAATGCATGATATGTTGATAAATGAGTGTAAATTCTCTGTGATTGATAAGGTGAGTAGTGAGTATGGTATGACTTTGGGGTATGATTTTATGAAAGTGAACTGTATGGTTGTGCATTCTGCAAGTGATCAGATTGAGAGAAAGATTGGTAAAAATGGGGTGTATAAGTTGTATGTAGGGAAAAATGGTAGTGTTTTGAGGAGTGTGTTTACCAGTATTGAAGTTACTGCTATGGAGTGTGTAAGGCTTGTGAAGGGGTGAAAGGGTATCTGTTAAGGTGAGTTGGAGTAAGGATGTTAGTTTGAATATGGGTGAGAACACTGTGATATTGAATGGAAAAGATGTGTTATAATGTAAGGTGTGTTGCTTGTGTGTTTGATGGCTTGATGAGAATGAATGATCCTTTTGTATGTGTGCAGATGGACCCCAAAATGAAAGGGTAAGTGAGGGTGATCCAATTTAGAGATGTACTGGGTCACCTCTCCACTGTCAATGAGGTAGGTATGGATGATAGCAGAGATGTCAGAGTAAATGTTGCAAATGAAAACTCACGTGAATGGATGTATAATGAAGTGGGAAGGATGGTGGAATTGGATGAATGTTTGACTGAGTATGAAAGGGAGGATGTGTATCGAATGCTGTTTGAATGAAAGGGTGTCCTCAGTAAGGCCGATCTGGATTTCAGGGTTGCAAAGCTTCCAGAATTCAAGATTCTCCTGAAGGAGGACACACCAATCTATCAGCAGCTAAGACAATTCCCGCGTCCGTTTGCTGATGAGATTGAGGAGCAGTGTGTGGAATTAGAATGATTGAAGAAAGTGAGAGTGCATGGAATAGTCCGATTGTGCCTGTATATAAGCCGGAGGGAAGATTGCGTCTGTGTGTGGATTATTAAAAGGTGAATGAAAGGACTGAAGAAAGGTTTCTGATTGTGTATAATATGCATGGGATGAAGTAGTTTACAAAGCTGGATTTGGTACAGGGGTATTATCAGATCCCCATTGCTGAAGAGAGCCAGCTAGTGACTGCTTTTTCCTCTATAAAAAGGCATTATCAGTTCCGGAACCTCAGCTTTGGGTTGGCTAATGCTTCCAGAGCATTCCAGTGGGCGATGAATGTTGTGTTGAGTAAGTTTGCTAGTAAGAATGTGATTGTGTTTATAGATGATATTTTGATTATGACAGAGTTTTGAGGAGCATATGAGATTGGTGAATGATGTGTTGATAACATTGAAGAGTGTTGGTGTGAATGGTTTGTAAAAGAAGTGGAATTTCTTGGGCATATGGTGAGTGAGAATGGGTTACAAATTCGCCGAAGTATGTTGAGAAGGTGCGAATGTTTCTGAAACCGGTGACCGTGAAGCAACTGAAGTCTTTTCTGGGCTTGATTGAGTTTCAGTGAAAGTTTATATGTGATTGTTCAGGTATGAGTAAGCCTCTGACTGAGTGGATGGGCAAGAAAGGTAGTACGATTGTTAAGTGGAATGATAAGATGAATGAGGCATATGAGAAACTGAAAGAGGCAGCGGCTGAAGATGTTGAATTGGCTTACCCAGATTATAGTGTAAATGCTAAAATGCTTGAACTGTATACAGATGCGAGTGGGTATTGTATGGGAGGTTTTCTGATGCAAGAGCAGCGTTTGAATGGAGAGAATGTCAGGTGAATAATTGGGTATGTATCCAAGGCTATGAATGTTGCAGAACGAAAATATTCGACTGTGGAACGAGAGCTGGCTGCGATAAGATATTGTTTGAAAGTGTTGCGTCCGTTTATGTATGGTGTGAAGTTTGTGATAAAAAACGATCATCAACCTCTTGTGTATCTGCACTGTATGAAGTGGGCTGATAGTAGGATTGCAAGGACTTTGGAAGATTTGAGTGACTTTGACTATGTGATTGAGTATGTGCCTGGTGAACGGAATGGAGTGGCTGATTTGATGTCAAGGTATCCTGGTACGAATGATGAAAATGTGTGTGGAGTGAGTGATCCTGAGTATTTGCCGAAAGGGATTATGAATGGAAAAGAGAGTAAGGGTGGTGGTGATTCCTTGTTTGAGAGTGTATGGAATGGTTTGCAAGATTTGAAGAGTGATGGAGTAGACGTGAGAGTGCCCGATAGTGTGGATGATTTAAGGAAGGAGGTAATGAATGAAGTATGTAGGAAGCCTGAAAGCATTGGTATGGCAAAGGTGCGGAACTTCATGAAAGAATTGAGAGCGATGTGTATGCAAGGGGTCCCGCCATTTCAGGAAGTGTTGATTGTAGTGAGTCGTTTGTATGGAGTGATTGTTTATGTGCACTTTGGTGGTGAGAGGCCGAATGTCTACAAGGATGAGAAGATGAAGGGTTTGAATCCTAATGTGGTACATCTGCAATGTTTGAGCGGTGTGCACTACAATTGGGTGATTAAAAAGTGTTCATATATAAGAGAGAAGAATGATTGTCTAGATGAAGATGAGCGTGTGGTGAGTGATGATATGGGAGTTAATGACAATGTGGATATCAGTGCAGATGTTGGTGTGCTTGTTCCTTCTGTGTATTGCGAACATGGTGGACCTGATATGATGGAAGTGAGAGTGAAAGTTGGTGAAAGGTTGTTCTGTGGTTTGATTGATACTGGAGCGCAAGTGTCTTTAGTGAATGAGAGGATTCTGAGTAAGTATGATGAGTTTAAATGTTGCGAGCATGGGAACAGGTTAGTCTGAAAGTGAGTTTGAGTAATGGTGTGAATGTGAAGCATGACTTTGTGATTCTGAAAGATGAGCAAAAGCAGGGTTGTTTCTTGTGAATGTTAGGTGATGAATTTGAATGAGTGTGCAAAGAATGTTGTCAAATTTTGTGGCATGATTGAGTTGGTCATGGATGATGAGAATGAGATTTTAAGTGATGATATTCTAGAGATGCAAGAGATGTGTCCTTTTGTTAGTGAGTTGAAGAGGTGTGTAATGATGCGTGTTGATTTGAATGAATGACCAGAGTGTTTAAGTGATTTTAAAAGGTATGCTAAGGATTTTGTTGTTTGTATGGATGTTGTATATTTTGTGAGGCATGTGAAGGGTGGTGATGATATGTATGTACCTGTAAAGTCCTTAGTTGGTATGATTGGTCTGGTGAAGGTTGTGCATGATAATTATGGGCATATGGGTAAGTTTAAGCTGTGGGAGTGTATGAAGGAGTGTGTGTTCCATCCGTTTTTGAGAACTGTTGTGAATGATGTTGCAACTACGTGTTAAAGGTGTCAGAAGCGAAAGGTGCAAGGTGTGCAAGTGAAGCCACCAATGTTGAAAGTTGATGCGAAAGAACCGTTTGAGATAGTAGTGATTAAGTGAGTATCTTTACCGCGTACGAGTGTTGGGAATGTTGGTATGGTTGTTATGGTTGATCATAAAAGTAAGTTTGTATATGCGGTGCCTGTGCGAGATAAAAGGAGTGTGACTGTTGCACGTGTGGTTGAGCAGTTCTTTTTTCCTATGTGTGTATGGAAGCCTAGGAGATGTTTGAGTGATAATGGGCCTGAGTTTGCGAGTGAAGTGTTTCAGAGAATGTTGAGAGAGAATGGTGAGGAGCATGTGAGGATGACTCCATATGTATCGTCTTCGAATGGGTTTGCAGAACGTACAATGAGGACTTTGTGTGAGATGTTGAGAATGATAAGTACGACTTTGAATGACTGGGATGAATGGTTGAGTAGAGTGTTATGGGCGTATAATTCGACGGTGCATAGTGGAACTGGGATGTCCCCGTGTCAGTTTGTGATGAATTTTGAAATGCGAGTGAAAGATAGGTTTCATTTGAATGAAAATGAGCAGTGTATGGCATGAACCGCAAAAAAGGTTTCGTTCGTTTAAAAAAGGTGCAAAAGTATTAAAGGTGAAAGAAGTGAAGGGTAGGTTGAATGTGTCAAAGATGAGTGAGAAGTTTGATGGACCTTATATAGTTGTGAGAGTTGGGGAAAATGGGGTGATGTATGTTTTGGAGAGTTTGAATGACGGTATGACTGAGAGAGTGCAGGCTCATCAGAGTCAGTTAAGGAGATGGAGAGAACCTCCTGACTACCTGGTGAGCCATCCGTGTGTATGAATTGTGTAGAGAGAGAGGTAAAGTGCATGATGATGAGATTGAATGTGATAGTATGGATCTGTCTGGGAAAGAGCTTGTCTTGGTCTCGAGGAGTAGAAAGCGTACAAAGAAGAGTGAAAGGAAGAATGCAAGTACGAATGAAAGTAAGTCTGAGCAGAGTGTTTCTGGTATGGGGGATCTTGAAAGGGAGATTGAGTTTTTGCGCAAACAGGTTAGTGATTTGGCTGGTATAAGTAGACGAGTGAGTGAGCTGCCTGTGCCTGATTTTTCTGGTTTTGGGAACAGTATGAATGATAGTGTATTTAAGCAGAATGAACCTAGTGTGGCTGATTTTTCAGGTTTTACAAATGGTAATAGTAGGGATGAGTTTGATGTAGTGAATGATGAAGTGGCTGATTTTTCAGGTTTCTGGTGGGAACCAGTCGAAGGGGTTTCTGGTATGCCTGTTTCGAATACAGGAGATGTGAGTGACCTTTCTGTTTCGCAAGAATGTACTTTGAGTTGGATGAAAGCTGTGAGTGAGGAGCTGATGAATGGGGGTATGAAGAGTGAAGGTTCTGAATGGAAGAGTATGAAAGAATTCTGTCGTGAGATGGAAGAACTGGTAATGAGGGCTAAGAGTATGGTTAACGAGATGATCAATAGTGATGATGAGACTGACAGGACGACTGACGAACAACCCGGACTAATTGCTACGCATAGCTAGGGACCAGTAGAAGAGTGTGAATGGGTGCAGAAGGGTGCGATTGAGCACAAGTGGTACCGTGAAGAGTGATTGAAAGGGTTTTGTGAGTGACTGGTCGGATGGCTTAAGGAAGGAGGGGTGTAGTGGAGCAAATGTGAGTGTGTGTAAAAGGGCCATTCTCCCACCCCTTTTCTCAGTACCCTCTCCCTCCCTCTGTAAGAATGTGTATGTGAATGGGAATAGGTTTGGTTTTTGTTTGTTTGTTTTTTTATTGATTAGCATGTTATTATAAAATGTTTTTTATCTTTCCAGGCGCCATAATTTGGAAAGATAAAAGGGCAAACACTTGTAAATTACCCCTGTAATTGAAGCTGACTATAACTATTGATTATTATTATACCAAAGGCCATTAGTATAGGACAAGGGTTCCAGGCCATGTTATGTCCTATTTGATTGTGTATAAAATAGTTTAGCTTTAACGAAGGAGGGCTTATTAGAGCCACACAACTCTAACAAGGTTACCTATCTTATTCCAAGCTCAGAGGTGCAATTTTTGAATACAAAAGTTTTGTAAGTAAAGGGACTGTATAACGTGAGCCCATCTTTGTTGTTCATTGACTGTAGTAACCCAAATTTTATTTGGGTTGTTTGATTCTTATTGTTCCTAGGATCGTATAATAATATTTATAAGTGGGACTTATTTATTTTTTGATTTCATATATATAGGATTTTTTTTGTGTGAAAAGTAAGGAGATCTCCAATATAATCGCCCCTCTCTATTGTAGATATTTTGTAATTTTTTTTCTTATTGTTCCTAGGATCGATTAATAATATTTATAAGTGGGACTTATTTATTTTTTTGATTTCATATATATAGGATTTTTTTTGTGAAAAGTAAGGAGATCTCCAATATAATCGCCCCTCTCTATTGTAGATATTTTGTACATTTTTTTTGGAAGTAAAGGGACTGTATATACAATTTGTTTCATTCTCCTTCAATTTCTCACGTCCGGATAGTGTAGGAAGCGGGTTGGATCGATTGGGGGTTAGTTTAGATTTTTGGCAGCTACAACAACATATCTAAACCATCTAGGAAACAACATCCAACACAAATAAAAAAGTAGCACATTACAAGCATATCAGTCAAAGAAATGTTGGAAATAGAGACCTAATGACAGGCATCAGAGATAACCCCTGCTCCAAGACTTCAACTCCAATCCTTAACCAAGATGTAATGGAAGTATAAATTACCCAATCAAACAAAGTGAAGAGCCTCAACTTTCATGAATCTGTACATAACTCCTCCTCTATCCTGCTTACAAGCTGCACTTGATTACCTTACAACACAACCAGGTAGGCATCTTGATTGTTCATATAGTCACAAGAGCTGTAACATTATGTAACTCACACCAGTTATTCATCTTAAACGACCATTCTACCTGCTACTACAAACAAACTCTTCTAACACATACTTTCCAAGATCCCATCCTTTGCTTACCTGATCTAACAAGAAAAAGAATCTTATGACCTCATATTGAATTACCATCTGACTACCTTCAAATTATTATATGAATAGCCCTTGACAAACCCATACCTGACTGGGTCTTGTTTACCAACTATAAAAAATAAAATTTTCAATAGGAGCTTCTTAGTCCCACAGTTGTGATATAAGTAAGTCCATACACACACTTGTCTCCATGGGTAGCAAGAAAAACATAACAATATAAGCCAAACTTCTCTCCAGAAATAAGAGATAAAAAAACAGTATGAACCCAAAATACCAATGATATTACAAATGTTATAGGAAATATAAAAGAAAGAATAAAGCCAAACTAGTTTTAATATAGTTTAAGAATGCTGAGGACAATAGGGACAGGAAGATGTGCTATACATAGTACAAGGTGTAACAGATCTAGACATCTACCCCCTTGTAGCTTATAGAATGATAGAGTGATCAAGAGGCAAAATAATTTTGTCTTTTGATCATTTTGAAAACATATAAATCAATATATAACAAGTTTTAAAACCAAAGGTATCCATTTTTAAAATGTATACACAGGTATTATAAGTAATACATTATGTTATTTTAAATATTAAAAATAAAGAAAACTTACTCTCTTATTTTTCAAAACTTCACTTATAAGAGATAAATGATTAAAAGTTTAGCTATTGAAATTTAATTTAATATAAATTATTATTCAATATTTTCTTTTATACAACTAAGTCACTTAGTTTTCAATGCAAAATATAGTGCTCAAAAAATGATTTGTAAACTTAACATTTATTTTAAATTTCATACAAAGAACTGGAAAAAAATCCAATTTCTATTAACTTTATGATTTGATAATGTGAGGTTTGGGGGTTGGAGGGAAGCACTATGGTCCATGGAGATGTTCATAGTCATAAGGACATAAGAAAAAGAAGGACCACTAGAAGCCCCTGGGGCCTGTCAAGGTGGACCTTAAGTTTATATACATATCCAAAGCCTAGTGCCAAATATTTACAAATTTACAAACCCAACTATATAAACAATTTAAAGACCATAGAGTCCAAGTCAGTGCTGAGCAATATTTAGAAGCAATATTTATGCAGACCAAACAGTCGATGTCAAATAATTTCCAAACTATCCATGTATCTATCCAACTTATCCTTAAAAATCCCAAGTGAGTCACTGTTAACCACCTCTGCAGGCAAATCATTAGAAAAGTTTACCACTCTTTAATAACTTCTTCTCATGACCCCTTGTATTTATACCCGAGAATTAAAAAAACTATTGAAAAGCATCCTGCTCACACTAAGTAAACATCCTATAGGTATGAATCATATCACCCCTAAGAAAGCTATGCCTAGTAGAAAATATACTTAACTCCTTCATTTTTTTAAAAAACTCAGGCGACTGCCTACTTGGGCATTAGTCACAATATTAAAACTGCCAACTACTAGGCTACTTTAAAATAAGATTCCAAAACACACACACAAAAAAAAAAACAATAGAAAAAGTAAAAAAAAGACAAAGGCTGCAAGTAGGAAGCAAGCTCCTGCATCAGTGGGAGGTCCCCCATCGCAGGAAAGTGCAACCTATAAAGAAAACAAAAAAAAAACTAGTTAAATAACAGGGAGAAGGATGGCCTCCCCCCAAAAGTCTAAAAGTCCACCAGTCAATGTGCATGCACTTGTCCCAAGCACAAGGGACAGGTAATGCTTGTCCCGGTACCGGGACAGGTAATGTGCATGAAGATTGCCCAAACAGTCTATGGGACAACACAGTCTTCACAGTAGGGCACTGGCAAGTGCTCCATCAAATGGCGGTGCGTCCCGTGAGTGTGACCAATTCAGAGACGACAGAAAGCAAATTGAAGCCTTTGCGGCATTGAGGGCTAGGTCCATGGGAACAGTCGTGGTGCAATGGCACACAACTTTAAGTTCCCTTCGACTGTCTCCCATCTTCTTGGCCAAGCAACCCAAAGAGCTGTCCGTATTCCTGCCATGTAGTCAGTATGAGGAAGAGCGAAACGCTGGTGAGGTCGGACTCTTTGGCGCAAAGTTTACCACTCTTGGCTAAAAAAGTAATTACAAATATTCAACCTAGACCTCTTTTTTTAATAACTTCTTCTCATGACCCCTTGTATTTATACCCGAGAATTCAAAAAACTCTTGAAAAGCATCCTGCTCACACTCAGTAAACATCCTATAGGTATGAATCATATCACCCCTAAGAAAGCTACGCCTAGCAGAAAATATACTTAACTCCTTCATTTTTTTTTAAGAACTCAGGCGACTGCCTACTTGGGCATTAGTCACGATATTAAAACTGCCTAGTACTAGGCTACTTTAAAATAAGATTCCAAAACACACACAAAAAACAAACAAAAAACCAATAAAAAAGTAAAAAAAAGCAAAAGGCTGCGAGCAGGAAGCAAGCTCCTGCATCAGGAAGAGGTCCCCCCCGCGCAGGAACGTGCAACCTATAAAGAAAACAAAAAGAAAAACTAGTTAAATAAAAGGGAGAAGGCTGGCCTCGCCCCAAAAGTCTAAAAGTCCACCAGTCAATGTGCATGCACTCGTCCCAAGCACAAGGGACAGGTAATGCTTGTCCAGGCCCCGGTACCGGGACAGGTAATGTGCAAGAAGATTGCCCAGACTAGGACATTCAACAAGAATGTGCCAAACAGTCTATGGGACAACACAGTCTTCACGGTAGGGCACTGGCAAGTGCCCCATCAAATGGCAGTGCGTCCTGTGAGTGTGCCCAATTCAGAGATGACAGAAAGCAGCCTGAAGCCTTGGCGGCATTGGGGGATTAGGTCCATGGGGACTGTCGTGTTGCAATGGCACACAACTTTAAGTTCTCTTCGATTGTCTCCCATCTTCTTTGCCAAGCAACCCAAAGAGCTGTCCGTATTCCTGCCATGTAGTCGGTATGAGGAAGAGCGAAACGCTGGTCAGGTTGGACTCTTTGGTCCAAAGTTTACCACTCTTAGCTCAAAAAGTAATTACAAATATTCAACCTAGACCTCTTTTTTAATAACTTCTTCTGATGACCCCTTGTATAAATACCCGAGAATTAAAAAAACTCTTGAAAAGCATCCTGCTCACACTCAGTAAACATCCTATAGGTATGAATCATATCACCGCTAAGAAACCTACACCTAGCAGATAATATACTTAACTCCTTCATTTTTTTAAAAACTCAGGCGACTGCCTACTTGGGCATTAGTCACGATATTAAAACTGCCTAGTACTAGGCTACTTTAAAATAAGATTCCAAAACACACCAAAAAAACAAACAAAAAACCAATAAAAAAGTAAAAAAAAGCAAAAGGCTGCGAGCAGGAAGCAAGCTCCTGCATCAGGAAGAGGTCCCCCCCGCGCAGGAACGTGCAACCTATAAAGAAAACAAAAAGAAAAACTAGTTAAATAAAAGGGAGAAGGCTGGCCTCCCCCCCAAAGTCTAAAAGTCCACCAGTCAATGTGCATGTACTCGTCCCAAGCACAAGGGACAGGTGGTGCTTGTCCCGGTCCCGGGACAGGTAATGTGCACGAGGTTTGCCCAGACTAGGACATTCAACAAGAATGTGCCAAACAGTCTTCACAGTAGGGCACTGCCAAGTGTTCCATCAAATGCTAGTGCCTCCCGTTGTAGCGGGCAAAAAATATATCTCTAATCCCAATCGATCCAACCCGCTTCCTACACTGTCCGGACGTGAGAAATCGAGGGAGAATGAAACGGATTGTATATACAGTCCCCTTACTTACAAAAGAATACAGTTATATTTACAGCAATTTATATTTACACGGTAAGTGTGCACACTTCAAAATGAGGCCTAAATTCCCCAATCCAAATAGGATACCAAAAGAGAATTTTCTAACAGGCGAATACAACAAATTTACCTATATATCTACACAAAACATAAAAAAAAACACAACAACAACCGAGCGAAAAGGGGCACACGCTATCACTTGTGTGCTGGAGGTGGGTTGTGGTAGGCTAACATAAAAGGAGGCAGGATTGTCAACCAATGCGGGTATGGTGGTCCAGGTGTCTAGCGAGGTATGAAAGCCCTCCGTCTCAGGGCTGGGCGGAGCACTCATCTGTAGAACCCTTCTTCCAAGCTTCCACTCTCTGTAGAAGAGATATATCCTCCGTTTGTGACCCATTTACTTATACATGGAAGGGAAACTAATAAGTGGGCATTACCCAAGTAAATTTATCGACTAGCTTACCTCTAAATGTATATCCAAACAATCCTCAACATATAATCTTTTGATAAAAGATTATTTTGAACAAAGTACTATTTTGTTTTAATTATAGTGATATATCAAAACTAGCTACTATCTTTCCAGAATATAGAGCCTGGAAAGAAAGAAAAACATGGTAATCATTTTATACATAAAATAAACAAAAACAAAACAAACCCATTCCCCTTCACACACATTCTTACAGAGGGAGGGAGAGGGTACTGAGAAAAGGGGTGGGAGAATGGCCCTTTTACACACACTCACATTCGCTCCACCACACCCCTCCTTCCTTAAGCCATTCGACCAGCCACTCAAAAAACCCTTTCAATCACTCTTCACGGTACCACTTGTGCTCAATCGCACCCTTCTGCACCGATTCACACTCTTCTACTGGTCCCTGGCTACGCGTAGCAATTGGTCGGGTTTGTTCATCAGTCATCCTGTCAGTCTCATTGTCACTATTTATCATATTGTCCACCATACTTTTAGCCCTCATTCCCAGTTCTCCCATCTCACGACAGAATTCTTTCATAATCTTCCGTTCAGAACCTTCACTCATCATACCCCCATTCATCAGCTCTCATCACCCTCTAAGTACATTCTAGCGAAACAGACAGGTCACTCACATCCCCTGTATTCTCAACAGGCATACCAGAAACCTCTTTGACTGGTTCCCACCAGAAACCGGAAAAATCAGCCACTTCATCATTCACTACATCAAACTCACCCCTACTGTTACCATTCATAAAACCTGAAAAATCAGCCACACTAGGTTCATTCTGCCCAAACACACTATCATTCATACTGTTCCCAAAACCAGAAAAATCAGGCACAGGCAGCTCACTCACTCGTCTACTTATACCAGCCAAATCACTCACCTGTTTACGCAAAAACTCAATCTCCCTTTCAAGATCACCCATACCAGAAACACTCTGCTCAGACTTACTTTCATTCGTACTTGCATTCTTCCTTTCACTCTTCTATGTACGCTTTCTACTCCTTGAGACCAAGACAAGCTCTTTGCCAGACAGATCCATACTACCACATTCCTTCTTAAAATCATGCACTTTACCCTTCACTTTGCACAATTCATACACCGGATGGCTCACCAGGTAGTCAGGAGGTTCTCTCCATCTCCTTAACTGACTCTGATGAGCCCGCACTCTCTCAGTCATACCGTCATTCAAACTCTCCAAAACATATGTCACCCCATTTTCCCAAACCCTCACAACTCTATAAGGTCCATCAAACTTCTCACTCATCTTTGACACATTCAACCTACCCTTCACTTCTTTCACCTTTAATACTTTTGCACCTAATTCAAATGAACGGAACCTTTCATGTGCCTCATGCCATACACTCTGCTCACTTTCACTCAAACAAAACCTATCTTTCACTCGCCTTTCAAAATTCATCACAAACTGACATGGGGACATTCCAGTTCCACTATGCACAGTTGAATTATACGCCCACAACACTCTCCCCAGACACACATCCCAGTCATTCACTGTCGTACTCATCATTCTCAACATCTCACACAAGGTTCTTATAGTACGTTCAGCCAATCCATTTGAAGACGGTACATAAGGAGTTGTTCTCACATGCTTCACACCATTCTCTCTCAACATTTGCTCAAACACTTCCCCTACAAATTCAGGCCCATTATCCCTCAGACATCTTCTAGGCTTCAATACACACATAGGAAAAAACAACTGCTCAACCACACGCGCAACAATCACACTCCTTTTATCTCTCACTGGCGCTGCAAACACAAACTTACTTTTATGATCAACCATACCACCATTCCTAGCACTCGTACGCGGCAAAGACATACAATCAATCACTACCAATTCAAACGGTTCTTTCGCATCAACTTTCAACATCGGTGGTTTCACTTGCACACCTTGCACCTTTTGCTTCTGACACCTTTCACACGTAGTTGCAACATCATTCACAACAGTTCTCAGAAACGGATGGAACACACGCTCCTTCATACACTCCCACAGCTTAAACTTACCCATATGCCCATAATTATCATGCACAACCTTCACCAGACCAATCATACCAACTAAGGACATAACAGGTACATACATATCATCACCACCCTTCACATGCCTCACAAAATATACATCATCCATACAAACAACAAAATCCTTAGCATACCTTTTAAAATCACTTAGACACTCTGGCCATTCATTTAAATCAACACGCATCATTACACACTTCTTCAACTCACTAACAAAAGGACACATCTCTTGCATCTCTAGAATATCATCATCACTTAAAATCTCATTCTCATCATCCATGACCAACTCAATCATACCGCAAAACTTGACAACATTCTTTGCACACTCATTCAACCTCATCACCTCACATTCACCTTTCATAAGACAATCCTTATCAGAATCCAAAGACAAATCATTCAATCTCATAAAGTCTAAACCAAGCAAGAAACAACATGGTATTTGCTCATCCTTCAGAATCACAAAGTCATGCTTCACATTCACACCATTACCCAAACTCACTTTCAGACTAACCTGTTCCCATGCCACTATCATGCCATTCCCTAATCCACTTATCCGTAACTTCACAGGTTTATGCTCGCAACATTTAAACTCATCATACTTACTCAGAATCCTCTCATTCACTAAAGACACCTGCGCTCCAGTATCAATCAAACCACAGAACAATTTTTCACCAACTTTCACTCTCGCTTCCATCATATCAGGTCCACCATGTTCGCAATACATCAAAGGAACAAGCACACCAACATCAGCACTGATATCCACACTGTCATTAACTCCCATATCATCACTCACCACACGCTCATTTTCATCCAGACAATCATTCTTCTCTCTTATATATGAACACTTTTCAATCACCCAATTGTAGTGCACACCGCTCAAACATTGCCTTGGCGGCATTGGGGGATTAGGTCCATGGGGACTGTCGTGTTGCAATGGCACACAACTTTAAGTTCTCTTCGATTGTCTCCCATCTTCTTTGCCAAGCAACCCAAAGAGCTGTCCGTATTCCTGCCATGTAGTCGGTATGAGGAAGAGCGAAACGCTGGTCAGGTTGGACTCTTTGGTCCAAAGTTTACCACTCTTAGCTCAAAAAGTAATTACAAATATTTAACCTAGACCTCTTTTTTAATAACTTCTTCTCATGACCCCTTGTATAAATACCCGAGAATTAAAAAAAACTCTTGAAAAGCATCCTGCTCACACTCAGTAAACATCCTATAGGTATGAATCATATCACTGCTAAGAAACCTACACCTAGCAGATAATATACTTAACTCCTTCATTTTTTTAAAAACTCAGGCGACTGCCTACTTGGGCATTAGTCACGATATTAAAACTGCCTAGTACTAGGCTACTTTAAAATAAGATTCCAAAACACACCAAAAAAACAAACAAAAAACCAATACAAAAAGTAAAAAAAAGCAAAAGGCTGCGAGCAGGAAGCAAGCTCCTGCATCAGGGGGAGGTCCCCCCCCGCGCAGGAACGTGCAACCTATAAAGAAAACAAAAAGAAAAACTAGTTAAATAAAAGGGAGAAGGCTGGCCTCCCCCCAAAAGTCTAAAAGTCCACCAGTCAATGTGCATGCACTCATCCCAAGCACAAGGGACAGGTGGTCTCTTTTCCTAGGACTGGGACAGGTAATGTGCACGAAGATTGCCCAGACTAGGACATTCAACAAAAATGTGCCAAACAGTCTTTGGGACAACAAGGTCTTCACAGTAGGGCACTAGCAAGTGCTCCATCAAATGGCAGTGCGTCCGTGAGTGTGCCCAATTCAAAGAAGACAGAAAGCAACCTGAATCCTTCACGGCATTGGGGGCTAGATCCATGGGAACAGTCGTGGTGCACTGGCACACAACTTAAAGTTTCCTTCGACTGTCTCCCATCTTCTTTGCCAAGAAACCCAAAGAGCTGTCCATATTCCTGCCATGTAGTCAGTATGAGGAAGAGCGGAACACTGGTCAGGTCGGACTCTTTGGCGCAAAGTTTACCACTCTTGGCTAAAAAAGTAATTACGAATATTCAACCTAGACCTCTTTTTTAATAACTTCTTCTCATGACCCCTTGTATTTATGCCTGAGAATTCAAAAAACTCTTGAAAAGCATCCTGATCACACTCAGTAAACATCCTATAGGTATGAATCATATCACTCCTAAAAAACCTACGCCTAGCAGAAAATATACTTAACTCCTTCATTTTTTTAAAAAAACTCAGGCGACTGCCTACTTGGGCATTAGTCACGATATTAAAACTGCCTAGTACTAGGCTACTTTAAAATAAGATTCCAAAACACACACAAAAAACAAACAAAAAACCAATACAAAAAGTAAAAAAAAAGCAAAAGGCTGCGAGCCGGAAGCAAGCTCCTGCATCAGGGAGAGGTCCCTCCCATGCAGGAACGTGCAACCTATAAAGAAAACAAAAAGAAAAACTAGTTAAATAAAAGGGAGAAGGCTGGCCTCCCCCCAAGTCTAAAAGTCCACCAGTCAATGTGCATGCACTCATCCCAAGCACAAGGGACAGGTAATGCTTGTCCAGGCCCCGGTACCGGGACAGGTAATGTGCACAAAGTTTGCCCAGACTAGGACATTCAACAAGAATGTGCCAAACATTCTATGAGACAACAGAGTCTTCACAGTAGGGCACTGGCAAGTGCTCCATCAAATGCCAGTGCCTCCCGTGAGTGTGCCCAATTCAGAGACGACAGAAAGCACCTGAAGCCTTCGCGGCATTGGGAGCTAGGTCCATGGGAACAGTCATGGTGCAATGGCACACAACTTTAGGTTCAGTTTGACTGTCTCCCATCTTCTTTGCCAAGCAACCCAAAGAGCTGTCCGTATTCCTGCCATGTAGTCGGTATGAGGAAGAGCGAAACGATGGTCAGGTCGGACTCTTTGGCGCACTCATTCCCCGCAATTCCTACATGTCCATGAACATAGCAGATGATAATCTTAACATCTGCCTGGCTTGCCAAAACAGTGCCATCACAGATATCGTGAACCAGGGGATGCAGAGATTCCAATGCCTCAAGAGCACTCAGGGCACTTTGTGAGTCACTATAGATCACAATTTAACTCCTTCAACCTTTTCTCATAACTCATCCTACTTAGTCCTAGAATAAGCTTAGTGGCCCTTCGCTGAACACCCTCAAGCATATCCAAATCCTGCTCATGATAAGGGGCTCAGCCTTGAGCACAATATTCCATGTGAGGCCTAACATACAAATTATAGAGCCTACAAATCCCCTCCTTGCTTTTATAACTCACATTTCTCCTGATTATTCCCAATATTTTATTACCCTTGTTCCTAGAATGAAGACATTGTTTGTGAACTTTAGCATTACTAGAAATGTTTATTCCCAAGTCTTTTTCTTCGGAAACTTCTTTCAGCCAGGTACCATTTAGATCATAACAAAATAACATTATGTACACCCATATGCATTACTTTGCATTTATTTAAATTAAACTTCATCTGTTTGCTATACGACCAACTTAAGATTTTATCCAGATCCTTTTGAAAATGGGTTGCTCCTTCAATGCTTGTTACTCTGGCCACTATTTTGGTATCATCAGCAAACTTCCAAACTGCTTTGCAATCCCTTCTCTAAATCAATTATATAAAATATAAACAACAGTGGGCCCAAAACAGAACCTTGAGGCACTCCACTAGGCACAGGGGTCCACTTTAGTTTAGTACCATTTAAAATTACTCTTTGCCTCCTATCCTTAGCCATTCTTGAATTCAATTACATAAACTAAAAGAGAAACCACTTTCTCTCAACTTAATACACAGCTATCTATGAGGCACTGTATCAAAGGCCTTCCCAACATCCAAATAAGTGATATCTATATCCTCGCCCTTGTCTGTCCAAATTATCTGTTATGTATCGCAGGAAAGATAGTAAATTAGTCAAGCATGATTTACCTGGCCTGAACCCAAGTTGAGATTTCTCTAGCAAGTTTCTATCCATAAGAAACCAATATAACCTAGATTTGCTAAGTTTTTCTAATACTTTACAAACAATGGAAGTAAGACTGACAGGCCGATAATTATTACCTTGAATTTACCTTGAATCCCGGTTGATAGGTACCCTCTTGGGTAATGAGACCATAATGTTGTTTTTAGCTGTATGCAGAACGGATTTTTCAATATGTGAATATATAACTGTGTGGGTCTTTGTGGTTTTTCCATTCTTTTTCTAATCTTGACTTAAAGATATTTACAGTTTTGCTGGTTACAGTTTCTGTTGAGAGTTTGTTCCATATTGAAGTGACTCTTGTCGGGAAGAAATTGGCTCTTGGACCGGACGAGCTCTGCACTTGGTACTTAAAGCAGTGTCCTCTTGTGTTAGTCGAGAGACCCAGAGTAAACATTGACCTGCCGCACAGCTTACAATGGTTTCCTATTTGCAGTTCGTTGTGTCCATGTGAAATCTTATATAGTTGTATAACATCTGACCTCTGTCTTCTAAAGTATAGGGTAGGTAGATTAAGGGCTTTTAGTCTCTCCAAATAGGAGAGATGAGAGATACTGTGAACCATGCGTGTTGCTCTACGCTGTACCCTCTCTGCCATATCTCTCTCTTTTAGTTTTGGGAAACCAGATTACTGATGCATACTCCAGATGGGGTCGAATAAGACTCTTGTACAGGGGAAGGAAGGCATCTTTGTCTAGATATTGGAATGTATGCTTAATTGCCCCAAGTATTTTGTTGGCTTTGTTGACTTGAGCTTGGACATGGTTGCTAAAGCTTAGATTGCAATCAATAAGGACTCCCAGGTCCTTCTCTTTTGTGGTGTTCTGTAGTGTGTGATCTGTTCCATCATCTCTTGTCATTTTGTACTTGTGCTGGGGGTTGCTATTTCCCATGTGCATTACTTTGCATTTATCAGGGTGGAACTTCATTTGCATTTTAACTGACCATTCTTGTAGCATTTTCAAGTCTGCCTGTAAACAGTTAGTATGGAAGTTGCCTTCACAGTTTTGGACAGCTGCATATATCTTTGTGTCATCTGCAAAGAGCGATATGAAGTTTTGTAGTTTGTCAGGTATATTGCTGACAAATATCATAAAGAGAAGGGTGCCCATCACAAATCCCTGTGGTACGCCACTTGTAACTGGTTTCCAACATGATGCTGTACCACTTACTATCACTCTTTGCCTATGCCCCCCCCCCTCAAAAAACCATGGATCCACTGTGGGAGGTCACTGACGATACCAAGTGATTTCACTTTTCTAAATAGTCTTTCATGTGGGACTGTGTCAAATGCCTTTGCATAGTCCAGGAAAATGATTCCACTGATAAGCAGTGACTGAGAGCCTCTGTCCATATATCTAGCACTTCTAAGAAATTTGTTACTGTGGATTTTTCCTTAGAGAAACCATGTTGTTGGACACATCTAAGATTATTGGCTTTGATATGTTGTATCATTGCCTCCGAGATAATTCTCTCTCGCATCTTGCATATTATTGAGCTTAAAGATACTGGGCGATAGTTGGCTGGGTCAGCCTTATTTCCCTTCTTGTAAATGGGAGTGATGTTCACTTCCCTCCACTGTTCTGGAAGCTCGGAGTTGGTGAAGCTGGATTGGAATATTGCTGTCAGGGGTTCGGTTATTCCCTTTGCTACTTCTCTGAGAACTCTAGGGTGTAGGTCGTCGTTTCCCGGAGATTTATCAGTTCGAAGTGAATTCAGTTGCTTAAAAATCATGCTCTCTGTAATTTCTATTGTTCCTAGCGCCTCATACTGGAGGGGTTTAGGCTCAAAGTCTGGAATGTTACTTCTGTCCTCTTGTGTAAAGGTCTTAAAGTATTGGTCATTTAGTGTTTCGGCTTTATCCTTATCGTCACTGTCAAAGTTACCATGTGTATCCTTGAGGTCACCTACGTCAGTTAAAGTTTACCTGCGGTTGTTTACATAGTTCCAAAAGGCTTTGTTATTGGTTTGGCCTCCTTTGCTAATTTTTTTTCAAATTACTTATGGGCCTGCCTTGATGCATGTGTAGGTGAATTTCTAGCTTGTGTGTAAGCTACCCAGTCAAGTCTGCTCTTTGTATTCAGATATCTTATCCATCCGTGGTACTTTTTCCTAGCTTTGCGGAAGGCATCCTTGTTCATCCATAGTGGTTTGTTCTTACTCTTTAAATTTTTTGTTGCTATATGATCCCTCACTGCCTTCATGATTCTTGATTATAGTATATCAATGGCTTCTTGTGTCGACTTGCCCGCAAGCAATTTGTCCCATTCAAAGCTTAGATCTTCTCTCATTTTTTTATAGTCTGCCTGCTCGTAGTTCCATATTGTCCTCTTCTTTTCCTGAGGTGTTGGGCAGAAGATGAATTTGAAGTCCAATCTGGCATGATCACTTGCTCCTAGTGGCTCATGATGTACTAGTTGTTCAATCATCCCTTGCTCATTACTAAACACAAGATCATCCAATGTTGGAGTTTGCTCATTTCTATATCTGGTGACGTACTGATGTAAATATAAATCTCGTACACATTCAACGAATCTGGATGCAGGATTGTCTGGTTTTCATGTTCGGCGTTTGAGGTGATGGGTTCCAGGTGATGCTCAGATGATTAAAATCTCCTGTGATGAGTAGATGAGTTTTCTGTTTGTTAGTTGCCCACCTGAGAGTAGCATGTAACACTGTGTCTTGTGTAGTTGCAAGTAGAGGCGAGTCGGATCTATAGATGACCCCTAAAAGCAAGTTGTTGTTGTGACATCCCTGTATAGTTACCCATGTGCACTCTTGGAATGAGTCCATTGGTGGCTTGATCTGTTTAGCATCAATATAACATAACATAACATAATTTCATGGATGACAAAAGCCACAAGGGCCTATCAAAGGTCATCCGGATCCGTCAAAACCCACCCACAAAAAGCACCATCACCAGGGAAAGACAAAATCAAAGTTCCTCACAATATAATATAACAGATGAAAAAAGCCACAAGGGCTCATCATAGCTCATCCGAGTCAAACAGCCTCTTTTTTAAGGCACCCAAACTCCCTGGAAAACTACATCCAAAAGATTGCTTCCACAAACAAGGGTATCACCAACCAAGGTTTGTCAAGAACTAAATCATGCAGCTATAGATATATACAAACAATATTAATATATACAAAACTTAGGAACCATCACAACCTTCCCTTCCCATAAACTCATCCAACCTACTCTTAAATACATTTAAATTTGGACTACCTACTACCCTCCACCGCAATTTGTTCCAGAAGTCTACCACTCTATTGGTGAAAAAATATTTTCTTAAATCCAACCTACACCCTTTCTTTTTAATTTTCAAGTGGTGACCTCTAGTCCGATTTCCATCATCTAACTCAAAAAACTTGCTAACATCCAATTTATCTATCCCAGAAATTTTTTTAAAGAGCTCAATCATATTCCCTCTCACACACCTCCTTTTGAACGAGAACATATTTAATACCCTCAGTCTATCTATATATTCAAGGTGCCTCAGGCAAGGAATAATCTTTGTTGCCCTCCGTCGCACTGACTCGAGAAGGTTAATATCGTGTCTAAAATGTGGGGACCATGCCTGTATACAGTACTCTAGATGTGGCCTAACATAAGAGTTATAGAGTTTAAGAATAACCTCCTTACTTTTGTAACTGACATTTCTCTTAATATGTCAGTTACAAAAGTAAGGAGGTTATTCTTAAACTCTATAACTCTTATGTGAAATAAGTGTACTCTGGTGTTACACAAAATGCGCAAAAGTTTCTGACAGCCTGTATCAAGTATTAACAGATGAACCAGACGAATGCCCCTGGTACTGCCAAAACTGCAAAAGGGGGGCAAAAAAGTTCTACCAGAGTATAGTAGCAATGACAGGAGAAATACTGAAGGTAAATGAGAAAATAAACCAAGTGAGCCAAGAACTAAGCGATGTGAAGATGAACCTAGGAGAGAAAGTGGGGGAACTGAGTGACAACAACATCTCTTTAGAAGCCAGAATTCTTCTACTAGAGGAAACACAGCAGTGCTTAGAGGTGAACCCCCAACTGAAGAACAGCTAATTGAGCAAATAGTCAGCAAAACAACTGAGACAGTAACAAAATCATTGACTAACAAAGTAGATCTGAAATTGAATGAGAAGGAAGACCAAGAAGCTAGGAAATTCAACCTTATCATACATAATCTAACTGAGACAAACTCGAAGGAGGGTGACATAAACAGGGTAACCAAACTTATTCAGGAAGAGTATAAACTTAAGATCAACATCAATAATGCACAAGGGATGGGAAAGCAAAACTGTGAACGTGCCCGACTACTCATGATGACAATGGCCAGCTTAAGTGAGAGGAAGCAGATATTGATCAAGGCCAAAGAATTACGTAATAGCTCGCACCCTATCCGCAACCAGATTTATATTTGTCCTGATCTAACTAAGAAACAATTAGAGGAGTCAAAAAACTTGATGGAACAACTGAAGGACCAACGAGTAAAACAACCAAGCAAAAGGTGGATAATAAGAAAGGGAAAAGTGGTGGAAACAAGCGAACAGAACTAAGAATATCATATACCAATACAGATAACTCACTTATGAATAAATATGACGAGCTCTGAGCTTTAGTAAATGACAAGCAATATGATGTAATACTAATATGTTATGTTTAGGCCCTTGTGGCTTTTGTCATCCGTGTAATTATGTTATGTTATGTTACTTCACAATATCCTACAATCTGTTAAATAATAATCTCAAAGTCCAGGCTAAATAAAATAAACCTTCTTGAAGTACTCTAATAGAAATTTCATCAGGCCCTGAAGACTTATTTGGCTTCATACAGGATATAGAGTGCTTTATTTCATCCAAGTCAAAACAGATATCATTGGTTGTTAAGTCTGTCCTGCTATCAAAGTCATTGGTATCTGGTAATGAATTCTCTTTAAAAAATACTGAACTGAAGTATTTACTTAGAACTTAAACTATATCTTCATCATTGACAATTGATCTTTCCTCAGACACTAATGGACCTATGCCATATTTCTTATATAAAAAAACCTTTTTAAATCTCTGTTACAATTTTGTGCTAGTTTAATTTACACTCTCCTCTTACTAGCTCTAATTAATCTATTCAATTCATCTCTAAGAATCCTATATCTTTCCAAGTTAATTGCACCACCAGTACTTTTAAGAATTTTAAATAATCTTCTTTTTCGCCGGAATTTCTGGCTAATTTCCTTATTCCACATATTCTTTAAATTTATCCCACATTTCAAAGGCTGTCATAACTAGAAGTTTTGACCTTATTATCTGGGATTGGACCTGCCTGGCATAACTCAAACCTTAAAATATTATGATCACTTCTACCGAGCATTTCACCAACATCTACCCTGATTAGATTTTGACACAAAACCAAATCCAGTAATGAACCATTTCAGGTGGGTTCTTTAGTGCACTGGATGAGGAAATTATCTAGAAAGGAGGCCAAGACCGAAAACAAAGCATTTTGGAACTATGTCAACAACTGCAGGTAAACTCTAACTGACGTAGGTGACCTTAAGTATACACATGGTAACTTTGTCAGTGACGATAAGGATAAAGCCGAAACACTAAATGACCAATACTTTAAGACCTTTACACAAGAGGACAGAAGTAACATTCCAGACTTTGAGCCTAAACCCCTCCAGTATGAGGCGCTAGGAACAATAGAAATTACAGAGAGCATGATTTTTAAGCAACTGAATTCACTTCGAACTGATAAATCTCCGGGAAACGACGACCTACACCCTAGAGTTCTCAGAGAAGTAGCAAAGGGAACAACCAAACCCCTGACAGCATTTTTTTTTTTTAAATTTTTTTATGGAGCCCATCTGGCAACTACCCACTTGGGCATAAGTCGCCAAAAAACACGACAGCCTAGAACTAGGCTACTTTAAAGTAAAAATATGAAAACTTAACAATGATATAAATTGGAAAAACTAACAATCGAAGCAATCTCCGGGCAGTAGGGGGAGGTCCCCCTTACCCCGGTGCAGGAGAGTGCAACCTACAAACAAAACAATAACAAAAAAAGGAACCTTAAATAAAGAGGAGAAGCCCGGCCTCCCCCAAAAAGTCAACAAGTCCACAAGTCAATGTGCACGAATCTGTCCCGAGCACAAGGGACAGGCGGTAGCGACCCCGCCCATCCCGGTACTGGGACAGGTATCGTGCGCGAAGATCACCCAGACTGGGACATTCGACAAGAATGTGCCGAACAGTCTGGGGGAAGACGCATTCGTTGCAATAGGGCGCAGCCAAGCGCTCCATCAAATAGCGATGCATCACACGAGTGTGTCCAATTCAGGGACGACAGAAAGCAATCTGAAGCCGCCTCAGCATTGGGGAATAGGTCCATGGGAACAGTCGCGGCGCAATGGCACGCAACTTTAAGTTCCCTTCAACCGTCTCCCATCTTCTTTGCCAAGCAGTCCGAAGAGCTGCCCGTATTCCTGCCATGTAGTCGGTGTGAGGAAGAGCGAAACGCTGGTCCGGTTGCAGACTCCTCGCGGACTCTTTGGCGCGCTCATTCCCCTCAATTCCTACCCCCTGACAGCAATATTCCAATCCAGCTTAATCAACTCCGAGCTTCCAGAACAGTGGAGGGAAGTGAACATCACTCCCATTTACAAGAAAGGAAATAAGGCTGACCCAGCCAACTATCGCCCAGTATCTCTAACCTCAATAATATGCAAGATGCGAGAAAGAATTATCTCAGAGGCAATGATACAACATATCAAAGCCAATAATCTTAGATGTGTCCAACAACATGGTTTCTCTAAGGGAAAATCCACAGTAACAAATCTCTTAGAAGCGCTGGATGTATGGACAGAGGCTCTCAGTCACTGCTTATCAGTGGAAATCATTTTCCTGGACTATGCAAAAGCATTTGACACAGTCCTACATGAAAGACTACTTAGAAAAGTGAGGTCACTTGGTATCGTCAGTGACCTCCTGCAGTGGATGCGTGGTTTTTTGAGGGCGGGGGGGTGTAGGCAAAGAGTGATAGTAAGTGATACAGCATCATGTTGGAAACCAGTTACAAGTGGCGTACCACAGGGATCTGTGATGGGCACCCTTCTCTTTATGATATTTGTCAGCGATATACCTGACAAACTACAAAACTTCATATCGCTCTTTGCAGATGACACAAAGATATATGCAGCTGTGCAAAACTGTGAAGGCAACTTCCATACTAACTGTTTACAGGCAGACTTGAAAATGCTACAAGAATGGTCAGTTAAAATGCAAATGAAGTTCCACCCTGATAAATGCAAAGTAATGCACATGGGAAATAGCAACCCCCAGCACAAGTACAAAATGACAAGAGATGATGGAACAGATCACACACTACAGAACACCACAAAAGAGAAGGACCTGGGAGTCCTTATTGATATCAATCTAAGCTTTAGTAACCACGTCCAAGCTCAAGTCAATAAAGCCAACAAGATACTTGGGGCAATTAAGCATACATTCCAATATCTAGACAAAGATGCCTTCCTCCCCCTGTACAAGAGTCTTATTCGACCCCATCTGGAGTATGCATCAGTAATCTGGTCTCCCAAAACTAAAAGAGAGAGATATGGCAGAGAGGGTACAGCGTAGAGCAACACGCATGGTTCACAGTATCTCTCATCTCTCCTATTTGGAGAGACTAAAAGCCCTTAATCTACCTACCCTATACTTTAGAAGACAGAGGTCAGATGTTATACAACTATATAAGATTTCACATGGACACAACGAACTGCAAATAGGAAACCATTGTAAGCTGTGTGACAGGTCAATGTTTACTCCGGGTCTCTTGACTAACACAAGAGGACACTGCTTTAAGTACCAAGTGCAGAGCATGTCCAGTCCAAGAGCCAATTTCTTCCTGACAAAAGTCACTTCAATATGGAACAAACTCTCAACAGAAACTGTAACCAGCAAAACTGTAAATATCTTTAAGTCAAGATTAGAAAAAGAATGGAAAAACCACAAAGACCTACACAGTTATATATTCACATATTGAAAAATCCATTCTGCATACAACAACTAAAAACAACAGTACAGTCTCATTACCCAAGAGGGTACCCATTAACTTGGATTCAAGGTAAATAAAGAGTTTTGTGGTTCTATCATTACCTTCCATATATTCCCAATTGATATTCAGCAGATTAAAGTCTCCAGTAATAATTACTTGCTCAGAGATGCAGGCATTATTGATTTGCTCGCAAACCAATAAATCTACTTCATACGTTTGGTTGGGTGGCCTTTAAATTACACCAACTTTAATTTGATTTCCTTCACTATCTCTTATGTCAAACCAAAGCAACTCAATCTCAATATGATCAATATTATTAACCATTTGACAACTATGGCTTTTCTTAACATGACCAATATTTGACCCCCTGTCTATTAGGTCTTTCATGCAAAAATATCTCATAAGTGTCGAGTTTATATCCATCTATTGTATCCTTAAAAATCTGTTGACTTATCCAGGACTCTGTAGTACAAACTAGATCTAGACTTTTTCCCTGATGTAACAAATACGTTCATCCTTTTTATTTCTTATATTCTGAGTATTTGTGTAAAAACATTTGAACCCATTGTGGGCATTTTTATATCTTTGCCTCGTAAGATTATCAGAGTAGGTATGACTACTCAAGTAATTTAACACAAAAGCACTTTCATTAGCCTGCCTACCTTCTACAAATCTGTATTCGCTTCCTTTCCATGCCTCACTTTGAGCCATTAAATTTCCCTGATCACTATCAAAACCTAGTTTCCCACCTCTAAAGACCTAATAACACTATATAACCCCCGCCACAAAACCTCAACCTCATCTCGGCTCAGATGGAGTCCATCCATCGCATAACATAATTTAACTGATGTCAAAAACCACAAGGGCCTATCAAAGGTCATCTGCATCTGTCAAAACCCACACAGAAAATGCATCCATAGGATTGTGTCAGATCATGAATCTACAATATACAATTTAAACAAAAAGTACCATCACCAGGAGAAGACAAAATCAAAGTCCCCCACAATATAATATAACAGATGACAAAAGCCACAAGGGCTCATCATAGGTCATCCGAGTCAAACGGCCTCTTTTTTAAGGCACCCACACTCCCAGGAAAACTACATCCAGAGGATTGTGTCCAGAAACAAGGGTATCGCCAAGCAAGAATTGTCAAGAAATAAATCATGAAGCTATAGATATATACAAACAATATTAATATATACAAAACTTAGGAACCATCACAACCTTCCCTTCCCATAAACTCATCCAACCTACTCTTAAATACATTTAGATTTGGACTACCTACTACCTTCGGCGGCAATTTGTTTCAGAAATCTACCACTCTATTGGTGAAAAAATATTTTCTTAAATCCAACCTACACCCTTGCTTTTTAATTTTCAAGTGGTGACCTCTAGTCCGATTTCCATCATCTAACTCAAAAAACTTGCTAACATCCAATTTATCTACCCCGGAAAATTTTTTAAAGAGCTCAATCATATCCCCTCTCACACACCTCCTTTCGAACGAGAACATATTTAATACCCTCAGTCTATCTATATATTCAAAGTGCCTCAGGAAAGGAATAATCTTTGTTGCCCTCTGTTGCACTGACTCAAGAAGGTTAATATCGTGTCTAAAATGTGGGGACCATGCCTGTATACAGTACTCTAGATGTGGCCTAGCATAAGAGTTATAGAGTTTAAGAATAACCTCCTTACTTTTGTAACTGACATTTCTCTTAATGAAACCCAGCACTCTATTTGCCCTATTGCTTGCTTCAATACACTGCTTAGAAAACTGTACTACTCCTAGATCTTTCTCATCCTCTACTGAGCTCAGCCAATGCCCATCCATTTCATAGTTAAATTCTCTATTATCTTTTCCCATGTTAATAACTTTGCACTTATCAAGGTTGAAAGTAATTTGCCACTTATGTGCCCAGGATAACAATTTATATAAATCCCCCTGCACTTTAAAATTATCATCAATATCTTTAACTACACCTGCTAATTTGGTATCATCCACAAAAATTGACACTTTATTATTAACTGCCTCCCTAAGATCGTTTATATAGATGACAAATAATAATGGACTGAGAACTGATCCCTGAGGACCCCACTGATAACATCCCTCCACTCTGACTTTACACAATTTAGCACTACCCTTTGCTTCCTGTCTTTCAGCCACTCACCTATCCAATTTGAAACACATAAGAATATAAGAAAAGAAGGAGACTGCAAAAGACCATTCATGGCCTACACTTGGCAGCTCCTGTTCCAGTCAACACACAAAAAGATTTCTTACCAGAAAAAAGTCATCAACATTGTCACCCTTTAAGGAGTTCGTCAGATCTAATCTACAATATACATAAAATGCATCCAGAGGATTATGTCCATTCATGCAACCGCAAAATATAACCTCCCCACTCCTTAGAAAAATATATACATATGTACATAAAAAAAAAGTCAGTTCCATCTAGCAGCTTCATCCATAGATTAATCTAATCTCTTCTTAAAACTACCCAGAGAGGAGGCTTCTATCACATGTCTAGTGAGCCTATTCCATTCATCTACCACACGATTTGTAAACCAATTCCTCCCAATCTCCTTCCTAAACCTATACTTATCAAGCTTAAACCCATTGCTACGTGTCCTGTCATGTTCACTAAGTATAAGAACCTTACCCAGATCCCCTTTATTATATCCTTTTACCCATTTGAAGACTTCAATCAATTCTCCTCTGACTCTCCTCCTTTCCAATGTATGTAGATTTAGTTTTCTGAGCCTTTCACCATAAGGTAAGTTCCTTAGCCCACCAATCATCTTTGTCATCCTTCTCTGCACAGACTCAAGCAAATCAATATCCTTCCTATAATATGGTGACCAAAATTGTACTGCATAGTCTAGATGAGGCCTAAATAGCGCCAGATACAGTTTTAGAATGACTTCAGCACTCTTATTGCTTACACTCCTCCTAATGAATCCCAATATCCTATTAGCTTTATTCTTAGCATTTAGGCATTGCTTTCTAGGACGAAGGTCTGAACTTACCAAAATACCCAAGTCCCTCTCACAATCGGTCCTCCCTAAAATTCTCCCATTTAATTTATAACTATTCAATGGATTATTTCTACCTATACTAAGCACACTACATTGGTCTATGTTAAACTTCATTTGCCATTTCTCGGCCCAATTGGACAGAAAGGTCAATTCCTCCTGCATTACAACAGCATCAGAATCAGCTCTAATGGCCCTACCTAGCTTAGTATCATCAGCAAATTTACTCAGGTCACTACTTATACCTATGTCAAGATCATTAATATAAATTAAGAATAGCAAGGGACCCAAAACAGATCCTTGCGGAACTCCACTGCTAACACACCCCCACTCAGATTTAACTCCATCTATACTAACTCTTTGCTGTCTGTCACCAAGCCATGACTGAATCCACCTAAATATACTGCCATCGATCCCGTGTGCTTTAACTTTGCTCAGAAGCGGTAAGTGTGGCACTCGATCAAAAGCCTTACTAAAGTCCAAGTATAAAATATCATAGTTTTCATCATTATCTGCTGCTTCATACACCTTACTATAAAAAGACAGCAAATTAGTCAGACAGGATTTACCCTTACTAAAGCCATGCTGTGATTCTTTTATCAACTTATGCTTATCCAAGTGATCCCTAATATTCCTTGCTATAATAGATTCCATCATTTTCCCTACCACTGATGTCAAACTTACTGGTCAGTAATTAGACATATTTGTTTTATTCCCTTATGTTCTTCCAATCATCAGGTATTTCTCCATATTCCAGTGACCTAGTATATAACTTCTCCAGAGCTATTGAGATACTTTCTACCCCTTCTTTAAGTATCCTAGAATGAATATTATCAGGGCCGGAGGCCTTAGTAGTATCTAACTCACCTATTAGTCCTTTTATCGTCCTCCGATCCACACAAATGGTAGTAAACACCTCTTTCCCTGACCCCCGAGTACTATACATAAGACTATTTAGTTTCTCCTTTGTAAATACTGATGCAAAATGACCATTTAGTACCTCGAACTATTTCCTCATCAGTTTCTCTTAATATCCTTCATATTTGATAGGTCCTATTTTAACTCTGCCAGACTTGTTATTAATTTTATAGTAACTAAAGAACTTTCTATGATCTTTGTTGCTATCCTGAGCTAATTTAATTTCTGACACCCTTTTATTCTTCTTTATAATCTTATTTAACTCATTCCTAGCCATTCTATAATCACTTAAATTTTGACTATTATTTTCTACCTGTAATTTTTTATACGCCCTTTTCTTCTCTGAAATTTTTCTAGCTATCTCCTGATTCCACCATAATGGTTTCCTACTTATGTTCCTAATGGCCTTCATTGGGATACATTGTTCTTGGACTACATTTATTATATGCTTGAAAGTATCCCACATCCCATAAGCATTTTTACCTCTGAATTCTACATCCCAGTCTACAAAATTTAGCAAGCTTCAGAGTTTTACATAATCTCCCTTATGGAAATTTGCAACTTTTACACCATTCTCGGTTATTTTACCCTTATCAATTCCCAAGTTAAAACGAACTATCTGATGGTCACTATTTCCCAATGCTTCCCCAACAGTCAATTCTTGAACTAAATGATCACTGTTAGAAAGTACTAAATCTAATATATTGTCCCCCCTCGTTGGCTCATTAACAAATTGATTCATAACATAACATAACATAATTACACGGATGACAAAAGCCACAAGGGCCTATCAAAGGTCATCCGCCTCCGTCAAAACCCACCCACAAAAAGCACCATGACCAGGGGAAGACAAAATCAAAGTCCCCCACAATATAATATAACGGATGACAAAAGCCACAAGGGCTCATCATAGGTCATCCGAGTCAAGCGGCCTCTTTTTCAAGGCACCCAAACTCCCAGGAAAACTACATCCAGAGGATTGCATCCAGAAACAAGGGTATCACCAATCAAGGCTTGTCAAGAACTAAATCATGCAGCTATAGATATATACAAACAATATTAATATATACAAAACTTAGGAACCATCACAACCTTCCCTTCCCATAAACTCATCCAACCTACTCTTAAATACATTTAGATTTGGACTACCTACTACCCTCTGCGGCAATTTGTTCCAGAAGTCTACCACTCTATTGGTGAAAAAATACTTTCTTAAATCCAACCTACACCCTTGCTTTTTAATTTTCAAGTGGTGACCTCTAGTCCGATTTCCATCATCTAACTCAAAAAACTTGCTAACATCCAATTTATCTATCCCGGAAAAAATTTTAAAGAGCTCAATCATATCCCCTCTCACACACCTCCTTTCGAACGAGAACATATTTAATACCCTCAGTCTATCTTCATATTCAAGGTGCCTCAGGGAAGGAATAATCTTTGTTGCCCTCCGTTGCACTGACTCAAGAAGGTTAATATCGTGTCTAAAATGTGGGGACAATGCCTGTATACAGTACTCTAGATGTGGCCTAACATAAGAGTTATAGAGTTTAAGAATAACCTCCTTACTTTTGTAACTGACATTTCTCTTAATAAAACCCAGCACTCTATTTGCCCTATTTCTTGCTTCAATACACTGCTTAGAAAACTTTAATGACTTATCTATTACTACTCCTAGATCTTTCTCATCCTCTACTGAGCTCAGCCAATGCCCATCCATTTCATAGTTAAATTCTCTATTATCTTTTCCCATGTTAATAACTTTGCACTTATTAAGGTTGAAAGTCATTTGCCACTTATGTGCCCAGGATAACAATTTATTTAAGTCCCCCTGCACTTTAAAATTATCATCAATATCTTTAACTACAGCTGCTAATTTGGTATCATCCGCAAAAATTGACACTTTATTATTAACTGCCTCCCCAAGATCGTTTATATAGATGACAAATAATAATGGACCAAGAACTGATCCCTGAGGAACCCCACTGATAACATCCCTCCACTCTGACTTTACACCATTTAGCACTACCCTTTGCTTCCTGTCTTTCAGCCACTCAGCTATCCAATTTGAAACACCCCCACATATCCCAATCATTTTTAATTTATGAACTAGTCTCCTGTGTGGTACCTTATCAAATGCTTTACTAAAATCTAAGTAAATTATATCTACATTCTCTCCTTTATCTACTTGATCTGTTACAAACTCCAGAAAGTCTAGTAAGTTAGTCAAACATGATCTACCTGATCTAAACCCATGCTGAGCATCGCTGATTAACCCCTCCCTCTCTAGATGTTGGCAAATCCCTTTTTTAACTATTTTCTCAAGAATTTTACAGACTACAGGAGTTAGGCTAACCGGTCTAAAGTTATTTGGATCCTCTTTACTACCCTTCTTGAAAATGGGGACTACATTCGCTCTCTTCCAATCATCGGGTATTTCTCCATATTCCAATGACCTAGTTTATAACTTGTCCAGAGCTATTGAGATACTTTCTACCCCTTCCTTAAGTATCCTAGAATGAATATTATCAGGGCCGGAGGCCTTGGTAGTATCTAAATCACCTATTAGTCCTTTTATCATCCTCCGATCCACACAAATGTTAGTAAACACCTCTTTTCCTGACCTATGAGTACTATACATAGGACTATTTAGTTTCTCTTTTGTAAATACTGATGCAAAATGATCATTTAGTACCTCAACTATTTCCTCATCAGTTTCTCTCACAAACCCTTCATATTTGATAGGTCCTATTTTAACTCTGCCAGACTTGTTATTAGTTTTATAGTAACTAAAGAACTTTCTAGGATCTTTGTTGCTATCCTGCGCTAATTTAATTTCTGACACCCTTTTGTTCTTCTTTATAATCTTATTTAACTCATTCCTAGCCATTCTATAATCACTTAAATTTTGAATATTATTTTCTACCTGTAATTTTTTATATGCCCTTTTCTTCTCTGAAATTTTTCTAGCTATCTCCTGATTCCACCATAATGGTTTCCTACTTTTGTTCCTAATGGCCTTCATTGGGATACATTGTTCTTGGACTACATTTATTATATGCTTGAAAGTATCCCACATCCCATAAGCATTTTTACCTCTGAATTCTATATCCCAGTCTACCAAATTTAGCAAGCTTCGAAGTTTTACATAATCTCCCTTATGAAAATTTGGAACTTTTTCAGCATTCTCAGTTATTTTACCCTTCTCAATTCCCAAGTTAAAACGAACTATCTGATGGTCACTATTTCCCAATGCTTCCCCAACAGTCAATTCTTGAACTAAATGATGACTGTTAGAAAGTACTAAATCTAATATATTGTCCCCCCTCGTTGGCTCATTAACAAATTGATTCAAAAAATTATCCTCAAAGCATTCTATGAACCTGCCACTTGTTCTATCCCTACCTATCATATTTTCCCAGTCCACAGAGTTTAAGTTGAAGTCCCCAATAATAACTGCATCTGTTTCACATCCCTTACTTATTTCCCTTATCATTAGTTCATCCATATCTTCACTAATGTACATATTATAGCCCTGTAAATCAAATTCATTTATAGTGTCACTAAATTCTATTTCATTAAGGTAAGGTTGTGATGGTTCCTAAGTTTTTTTTTTTTTTTTTTTTTTTTTTGCATGATTTTTAAGCAACTGAATTCACTTCGAACTGATAAATCTCCAGGAAACGACGACCTACACCCTAGAGTTCTTAGAGAAGTAGCAAAGGAAATAACCAAACCTCTGACAGCAATATTCCAATCCAGCATCACCAACTCCGAGCTTCCAGAACAGTGGAGGGAAGTGAACATCACTCCCATTTACAAGAAGGGAAATAAGGCTGACCCAGCCAACTATCGCCCAGTATCTCTAACCTCAATAATGTGCAAGATGCTAGAGAGAATTATCTCGGAGGCAATGATACAACATATCAAAGCCAATAATCTTAGATGTGTCCAACAACATGGTTTCTCTAAGGGAAAATCCACAGTAACAAATCTCTTAGAAGCGCTGGATATATGGACAGAGGCTCTCAGTCACTGCTTACCAGTGGATATCATTTTCCTAGACTATGCAAAAGCATTTGACACAGTCCCACATGAAAGACTACTTAGAAAAGTGAAGTCACTTGGTATCGTCGGTGACCTCCTGCAGTGGATCCGTGGTTTTTTGATGGAGCGTAGGCAAAGAGTGGTAGTAAGTGGTACAGCATCATGTTGGAAACCAGTTACAAGTGGCGTACCACAGGGATCTGTGATGGGCCCCCTTCTCTTTATGATATTTGTCAGTGATATACCTGACAAACTACAAAACTTCATATCGCTCTTTGCAGATGACACAAAGATATATGCAGCTGTCCAAAACTGTGAAGGCAACTCCCATACTAACTGCTTATAGGCAGACTTGAAAATGCTACAAGAATGGTCAGTTAAAATGCAAATGAAGTTCCACCCTGATAAATGCAAAGTAATGCACATGGGAAATAGCAACCCCCAGCACAAGTACAAAATGACAAGAGATGATGGAACAGATCACACACTACAGAACACCACGGAAGAGAAGGACCTGGGAGTCCTTATTGATTGCAATCTAAGCTTTAGTAACCACGTCCAAGCTCAAGTCAACAAAGCCAACAAGATACTTGGGGCAATTAAGCATACATTCCAATATCTAGACAAAGATGCCTTCCTCCCCCTGTACACGAGTCTTATTCGACCCCATCTGGAGTATGCATCAGTAATCTGGTCTCCAAATACTAAAAGAGACAGAGATATGGTGGAGAGGGTACAGCGTAGAGCAACACGCATGGTTCACAGTATCTCTCATCTCTCCTATTCAGAGAGACTAAAAGCCCTTAATCTACCTACCCTGTACTTTAGAAGACAGAGGTCAGATGTTATGCAACTATATAAGATTTCACATGGACATGACGAACTGCAAATAGGAAACCACTGTAAGCTGTGCGACAGGTCAATGTTTGCTCCGGGTCTCTCGACTAACACAAGAGGACACTGCTTTAAGTACCAAGTGCAGAGCTCGTCTGGTCCAAGAGCCAATTTCTTCCTGACAAGAGTCACTTCAATATGGAACAAACTCTCAACAGAAACTGTAACCAGCAAAACTGTAAATATCTTTAAGTCAAGATTAGAAAAAGAATGGAAAAACCACAAAGACCTACACAGTTATATATTCACATATTGAAAAATCCATTCTGCATACATCAACTAAAAACAACAGTACGGTCTCATTACCCAAGAGGGTACCTATCGACCGGGATTCAAGGTAAATTCAAGGTAAATTGTATATATCTATAGCTGCATGATTTAGTTCTTGACAAGCCTTGATTGGTGATGCCCTTGTTTCTGGATGCTATCATCTGGATGTAGTTTTCCTGGGAGTTTGGGTGCCTTAAAAAAGAGGCCGTTTGACTCGGATGATCTATGATGAGCCCTTGTGGCTTTTGTCATCTGTTATCTTATAACATAACATAACATAATTACACGGATGACAAAAGCCACAAGGGCCTATCAAAGATCATCCGCCTCCGTCAAAACCCACCCACAAAAAGCACCATGACCAGGGGAAGACAAAATCAAAGTCCCCCACAATATAATATAATGGATGACAAAAGCCACAAGGGCTAATCATAGGTCATCCGAGTCAAGCGGCCTCTTTTTCAAGGCACACAAACTGCCAGGAAAACTACATCCGAGGATTGCATCCAGAAACAAGGGTATCACCAATCAAGGCTTGTCAAGAACTAAATCATGCAGCTATAGATATATACAAACAATATTAATATATACAAAACTTAGGAACCATCACAACCTTCCCTTCCCATAAACTCATCCAACCTACTCTTAAATACATTTAGATTTGGACTACCTACTACCCTCTGCGGCAATTTATTTCAGAAGTCTACCACTCTATTGGTGAAAAAATATTTTCTTAAATCCAACCTACACCCTTGTGGGGGACTTTGATTTTGTCTTCCCCTGGTGATGGTGCTTTTTGTGGGTGGGTTTTGACGGAGGCGGATGACCTTTGATAGGCCCTTGTGGCTTTTGTCATATAAGAACATAAGAAAAGAAGGAGACTGCAAAAGACCATTCATGGCCTACACTTGGCAGCTCCTGTTCCATTCAACACACAAAAGATTTCTTACCAGATAAAAGTCATCAACATTGTCACCCTTTACAGGAGTTCGTCAGATCTAATCTACGATATACATAAAATGCATCCAGAGGATTATGTCGATTCATGCAACCGCAAAATATAATCTTCCTACTCCTTAGAAAAATATATACATATGTACATAAAAAAAAGTCAGTCCCATCTAGCAGCTTCATCCATATATTTATCTAATCTATTCTTGAAACTACCCAGAGAGGAGGCTTCTATCACATGCCTAGTGAGCCTATTCCATTCATCTACCACACGATTTGTAAACCAATTCCTCCCAATCTCCCTCCTAAACCTATACTTATCAAGCTTAAACCCATTGCTATGTGTTCTGTCATGTTTACTAAGTATAAGAACCTTACCCAGATCCCCTTTATTATATCCTTTTACCCATTTGAAGACTTCAATCAATTCCCCTCTGACTCTTCTCCTTTCCAATGTATGTAGATTTAGTTTTCTGAGCCTTTCACCATAAGGTAAGTTCCTTAGCCTACCAATCATCTTTGTCATCCTTCTCTGCACAGACTCAAGCAAATCAATATCCTTCCTATAATATGGTGACCAAAATTGTACTGCATAGTCTAGATGAGGCCTAACTAGCGCCAGATACAGTTTTAGAATGACTTCAGCACTCTTATTGCTTACACTCCTCCTAATGAATCCCAATATCCCATTAGCTTTATTCTTAGCATTTAGACATTGCATTCTAGGACGAAGGTCTGAACTTACCAAAATACCCAAGTCTCTCTCACAATCAGTCCTCCCTAAAATTCTGTCATTTAATTTATAACTATTCAATGGATTATTTCTACCTATACTAAGTACACTATATTTGTCTATGTTAAACTTCATTTGCCATTTCTCGGCCCAATTGGACAGAATGGTCAATTCCTCCTGCATTACAACAGCATCAGAATCAGCCCTAATGGCCCTACCTAGCTTAGTATCATCAGCAAATTTACTCAGGTCACTACTTATACCTATGTCAAGATCATTAATATAAATTAAGAATAGCAAGGGACCCAAAACAGATCCTTGCGGAACTCCACTGCTAACACACCCCCACTCAGATTTAACTCCATCTATACTAACTCTTTGCTGTCTGTCACCAAGCCATGACTGAATCCACCTAAATATACTGCCATCGATCCCGTGTGCTTTAACTTTGCTCAGAAGTCGTAAGTGTGGCACTCGATCAAAAGCCCTACTAAAGTCCAAGTATAAAATATCATAGTTTTCATCATTATCTGCTGCTTCATACACCTTACTATAAAAAGACAGCAAATTAGTCAGACAGGATTTACCCTTACTAAAGCCATGCTGTGATTCTTTTATCAACTCATGCTTATCCAAGTGATCTCTAATATTCCTTGCTATAATAGATTCCATCATTTTCCCTACCACTGATGTCAAACTTACTGGTCTATAATTAGACATATTTGTTTTATCCCCTTTCTTAAATATAGGAACCACATTGGCTTTCTTCCATGCCACTGGCACAATGCCACTCTCCAATGATTTTCTAAAGATGCATGCTAGGGGCTCACTTAACACATCTTTACATTCTTTTAAAATTCTAGGAAAGAGCTCATCAGGACCGGGTGCCTTACTACTTTTGATTTTATCAATTTCCTTTGTCACTATCTCCTTTGTGATCAAGATATCCTTTAATTTCTCTTCATCATTACCCCGAAAGATCATTGACACCTCAGGTATATTTAGAGTATCCTCCTGTGTAAATACTGAGAGAAAAAAGTCATTTAGCATTCCAGCCATTGAGTCCCTATCACTCACTAATTCTCCATTGGAATCTATAAGTGGGCCTATTTTATCTCTAACCTTAGTTTTGTATAATTGCTAAAAACTTTTAGGATCTTCCTTTGCCCTATTTGCCACTTTAATTTCATAATTTCTCCTTGCTGCTCTAACTAACTTTTTAACATCTCTTGCTAGTTCATTATATCTCTGCCTTAAGTGATCCTCTCCATTTTTTATTTTCCTATAAATGCCCTTTTTAATGCCAATATAATGCTTAATTTTATCTGTCATCCATTTTGGGTCATTATTTTTAGTCCTAATCTCCTTATATGGAATGTTAATCATCTGACCTGTAATTAATTGCTCAATTATTCTTTCATACTCCTCTTCAATTGTAATCTCTTCCTCCTGGTGATTATTGTCTCCACTAACTGATATCATTGAATCTATTCCTGAATTGATTTCATTGCCTGGTTTCTGTACAACTGCCTCCAGGTAAGTCCTGAGCCCATTATAATTTGCTCTTCTAAAGTCAGGAATTTTAACATTGTTCATGCTACTATCAATACCATTCCATTTCATCTTGAATCTAATTTCACAATGGTCACTATTACCCAAATTTCCTCCAATCTCAGTATCCTTAATATCTTCTTCCCTATTTGTCAGAACTAAATCCAGTATATTATTACCTCTAGTGGGTTCGTTAATTATCTGCCTCAGAAAATTATCTTGGACAACATTCAAAAATTCCTCAGCCTCCTGATCACCCACAAGAGCTTCCCAGTCTATATTTCTGTAATTAAAATCGCCCATTATACACACATGCTTACTTCTACATGCCCGTTCAATCTCCTGCCACAGAAGATTTGAAGCTTCCTTACTAAGATTTGGTGGTCTGTATAATACTCTTAAGACAAGCTTGTTTTTACCTTCCTTTACATTTAGCCATAATGACTGTGTTATCATCTAATTTAATTGTACTGTTTACACAACACTGGAGATTATCTTTAATATAAATAATAACCCCTCCTCCTCTCTTCCTATTCCTATCTGTATGGAACATGTTAAAGCCCTCAATCTCAACCTCAGGTTTAAAGTGATTACCTGCCAAATCAAGCCATGACTCTGTTATCGCAATTATATCAAAATTCTCTTCACTTGCTAACGCTCTTAAGAGATCTATCTTATTCCTTATACTCTGACCATTTGTGTAGTATATTTTTAAGTTTTTTTTATTATTCCCATCTTCATTGCATTGTGCTTTTTTATTCCTAGTTATCTGCTCATTCACTTGTGCATTAGTCCCCCTATAACGCATCAGTATGCCCTTTCCCCTAGCTATTCCTCTATCACTGCATCCCTTCCATTTCCTACAACTGCCCTCTATTCCTGTTATTCCCTTACCTCTAACAGCTTCTAGTTTCCCACCCATAAGGACCTAATCACACTATCCAGCTCCCCCCATAGAACCTCAACACCTGCCCGACTAAGATGGAGCCCATCCATCGCATACAACCTCCTATTCCCGTAAAACCCTCCTCAGATATCTACAAACACCAATCCTAGCTCCTTACACAGTCCTTTCACAAATTCATTCAAACCAATTGCACGCGACAACCATTCTACCCCCACATCCAATCTTGGAAGCACACCAGAAACAACACCTTCTACCCTGCTTTTACTCATCCTTTCAACTAACCTTTTATACTGCTCGCGTAACTCACATGTACCCACCTTCTTTACATCATTCACTCCCACATGCGTAATCACAACTGCATCCCTCTCACACCCAGAAACCAGCCTATCATACCTCTCACAAACATCACTTACACCAGCACCCGGCAGACAAACTCTCATTCCCTTCCACTTGCTATCACTCAACTTCCTATCTAAATACCTAATCTGAGAGTAACCCATCACTAGCACCTCAGTCATTCTCCTATTCTGTCTTGGCCTAACATTACCCTCCCTCCTGCTCTCAGTCACGCTACCACCCATCCTGCTTTCATCCACAATCACACCAGGCAAATCATTTTCACACTCTTCCTCTCTCAGGACATTGAATCTGTTAGTCAACCTAACAGGTTCTATGTCCCTCTCATTCACACACCTAACCTGTCCTAACTTATCTATCCTATCCATTTTCACCCACCATTGATCATCACTCACAACTTCCACACTGTTCCCAGTCCTAGCCCTATCTTCCACCCTCTTAGCACTAATCTCACCCTTCAATCGCACACTTGCATCTCTTCTCACCTCAAACACCAAATCATTCAACCTCTTACATTCCCCACTCAACCTCCTAACCTCCCCTTCCAGAAAACACACACGGCATTCAGTTACATTCACTCTCCTTTCAACTCCACATGCATCACACACCACATACACACTACTTTCAAACGGCATGCTCTCACCATCTATACAAAAAGCCATACTCTCAGAAATTTACTAATGAAAAAGTTAACACTCACCAAAAAAAAAAATTCTTGCTCAGGATTGCTGCCAGTTATCTTCCCCAAAAGTATTAATCACTAATGTATTCATTATACAGTGATTGATGTATTAAATAAATACAAGAAAAATTACACACCCAAATCAGTATTATATCCCAATCTTACAATGAGAATCAGGAGCTCTTGTAAGACAACCTTCCAGAACAAAGCCAGACAGCCAACTGAGAACAAAGCCAGACAGCCGTGTAATTATGTTATGTTATGAATGTTGTCTGGGCCAGATACCTTAAATATTTCCTTGTTCACATTAATGGTGTTCGACTATCATATCTAATAGTCTCTATTTTATCACTGTTAGATTTTTTATTAATTTTATAATAGCTAAAGAATTTTCTTGGATCTTTATTATTATTTTGAGCTAAATTAATTTTTGCCGTCCTTTTGCTCTTCTTAATAATTTTATTTAGCTCATTTCTGGTTGACCTATAATGATTTAAATTCTCAAAAGTACTTTGTCTGTAATCTCTGGTATGCCCTTTTTTTTTCAGAAATTTTCCTAGCTATCTCGGGATTCCACCACAATGGCTTCCTACATTCCTTCCTAATAGCCTTCATTGGAATACACTGCTCCTGGACTATGTTTAATATAGTCTTAAAAGTGTCTCCACATCTCATAAATATTCTTTTCGCTGAATTCTATATCCCACCTAATCTGATTTAGCAAGTTTTGTAATTTATCATAATCCCCCCGATAAAAATTGGGAGTTTCTGTGGAATTTGTCGATGTTCTACCTTTTGCTATTCCTAAGTTAGTACAAACCATCTTATGATCACTATTTTCCAATGCTTACCCGAGTGGGGAGATTATATTTTGCGGTTGCATGAATGGACATAATCCTCTGGATGCATTATATGTATACTGTAGATTAGATTAGGAGCTGCCAAGTGTAGGCCATGAATGGTCTTTTGCAGTCTCCTTCTTTTCTTATGTTCTTAGATCTGACGAACTCCTGTATAGGGTGACAATAAGATAAGAACATAAGAAAAGAAGGAGACTGCAAAAGACCATTCATGGCCTACACTTGGCAGCTCCTGTTCCATTCAACACACAAAAGATTTCTTACCAGAGAAAAGTCATCAACATTGTCACCCTTTACAGGAGTTCATCAGATCTAATCTACAATATACATAAAACGCATCCAGAGGACTATGTCCATTCATGCAACCGCAAAATATAATCTCCCCACTCCTTAGAAAAATATATACATATGTACATAAAAAAAAAGTCAGTCCCATCTAGCAGCTTCATCCATATATTTATCTAATCTATTCTTAAAACTACCCAGAGAGGAGGCTTCTATCACATGTCTAGTGGGCCTATTCCATTCATCCACCACACGATTTGTAAACCAATTCCTCCCAATCTCCTTCCTAAACCTATACTTATCAAGCTTTAACCCATTGCTACGTGTCCTGTCATGTTCACTAAGTATAAGAACCTTACCCAGATCCCCTTTATTATATCCTTTTACCCATTTGAAGACTTCAATCAATTCCCCTCTGACTCTTCTCCTTTCCAATGTATGTAGATTTAGTTTTCTGAGCCTTTCACCATAAGGTAAGTTCCTTAGCCCACCAATCATCTTTGTCATCCTTCTCTGCACAGACTCAAGCAAATCAATATCCTTCCTATAATATGGTGACCAAAATTGTACTGCATAGTCTAGATGAGGCCTAACTAGCGCCAGATACAGTTTTAGAATGACTTCAGCACTCTTATTGCTTACACTCCTCCTAATGAATCCCAATATCCCATTAGCTTTATTCTTAGCATTTAGGCATTGCTTTCTAGGATGAAGGTCTGAACTTACCAAAATACCCAAGTCCCTCTCACAATCGGTCCTCCCTAAAATTCTCCCATTTAAATTATAACTATTCAATGGATTATTTCTACCTATACTAAGTACACTACATTTGTCTATGTTAAACTTCATTTGCCATTTCTCGGCCCAATCTGACAGAATGGTTAATTCCTCCTGCATTACAACAGCATCAGAATCAGCTCTAATGGCCCTACCTAGATTAGTATCATCAGCAAATTTACTCAGGTCACTACTTATACCTATGTCAAGATCGTTAATATAAATTAAGAATAGCAAGGGACCCAAAACAGATCCTTGCCGAACTCTACTGCTAACACACCCCCACTCAGATTTAACTCCATCTATACTAACTCTTTGCTGTCTGTCACCAAGCCATGACTGAATCCACCTAAATATACTGCCATCGATCCTGTGTGCTTTAACTTTGCTCAGAAGCCGTAAGTGTGGCACTCGATCAAAAGCCTTACTAAAGTCCAAGTATGAAATATCATAGTTTTCATCATTATCTGCTGCTTCATACAACTTACTATAAAAAGACAGCAAATTAGTCAGACAGGATTTACCCTTACTAAAGCCATGCTGTGATTCTTTTATCAACTTATGCTTATCCAAGTGATCTCTAATATTCCTTGCTATAATAGATTCCATCATTTTTCCCTACCACTGATGTCAAACTTACTGGTCTGTAATTATATATATTTGTTTTATCCCCTTTCTTAAATATAGGAACCACATTGGCTTTCTTCCATGCCACTGGCACAATGCCACTCTTCAATGATTTTCTAAAGATGCATGCTAGGGGCTCACTTAACACATCCTTACATTCTTTTAAAATTCTAGGAAAGAGCTCATCAGGACTGGGTGCTTTACTACTTTTGATTTTATCAATTTCCTTTGTCACTATCTCCTTTGTGATCAAGATATCCTTTAATTTCTCTTCATCATTACCCCGAAAGATCATTAACACCTCAGGTATATTTAAAGTATGCTCCTGTGTAAATACTGAGAGAAAAAAGTCATTTAGCATTCCAGCCATTGAGTCCCTATCACTCACTAATTCTCCATTGGAATCTATAAGTGGGCCTATTTTATCTCTAACCTTAGTTTTGTATGATTGATAAAAACTTTTAGGATCTTTCTTTGCCCTATTTGCCACTTTAATTTCATAATTTCTCCTTGCTACTCAGGGTGAATATTGCGAATGAAAAGACATGTGAATGGATGTATAATGAGGTGAAGGACATGGTGAAATTAGATGGATGTTTGACTGAGTATGAAAGGGAGGATGTGTATCGAATGATATTTGAACGAAAGGGAGCCCTCAGTAAGGGTGATCTGGATTTCGGGGTTGCAAAGCTCCCGGAATTCAAGATTGTCCTGAAGGAGGACTCCCTAATCTATCAGCGGCCGAGGCATTTCCCACGTCCGGTTGCGGATGAGATTGAGGAGCAGTGTTTGGATTTGAGCAATTGGGAGTGATTGAAGAGAGTGAGAGTGCATGGAATGGTCCAATTGTGCCTGTACGTAAGCCGGATGGAAGATCGCGTCTGTGTGTGGATTATCGAAAGGTGAATGAAAGGACTGTGAAAGAAAAGTTTCCGATGTGTGTGGTATCTGAGTGTGTATATAGTATGCATGGGATGGAGTGGTTTGCGAAGCTGGATCTGGTACGGGGGTATTACCAGATGCCTATTGCTGAGGAGAGCCGGCCGGTAACTGCCTTCTTTTCCACAAAGAGGCATTACCAGTTCCGGAACCTCAGCTTCGGGTTGGCTAATGCTCCTGGAGCCTTCCAGCGGGCAATGAATGTTGTGTTGAGTAAGTTTGCGAGTAAGAATGTGATTGCATTTATAGATGATATTTTGATTATGACTGAGACTTTTGAGGAGCATATGAGATTGGTGAATGATGTGTTGAGAACGTTGGAGAGTGTTGGTGTGAAGGTGAAAGTGGCGAAGTGTGAATGGTTTGCGAAGGAAGTGGAATTCCTTGGGCATATGGTGAGTGAGAATGGGTTGCAAAAATCACCGAAGTATGTTGAGAAGGTGTGAATGTTTCCTAAACCGGTGACTGTGAAGCAACTGAAGTCATTTTTGGGTTTGATTGAGTTCCAGCGAAAGTTTATACGTGATTGTTCTGGTGTGAGTAAGCCTCTGACTGAGTGGATAGGCAAGAAAGGTAGTACGGTTGTCAAGTAGAATGATAAGATGAATGAGGCATATGAGAGACTGAAAGAGGCAGCGGCTGAAGATGTTGAATTGGCGTACCCAGATTATAGTGTAAATGCTAAAATGCTTGAATTGTATACAGATGCGAGTGGGTATTGTATGGGAAGTTTTCTGATGCAAGAGCAGCGTTTGAATGGAGAGAATGTCAGGTGAATAATTGAGTATGTATCCAAGGCTATGAATGTTGCAAAACGAAAGTATTCAGCTGTGGAACGAGAGTTGGCTGCGATAAGATATTGTTTGAAAGTGTTGCGTCCATTTTTGTATGGTGTGAGGTTTGTGATAAAAACAGATCATCAACCTCTTGTGTATCTGCAGTGAATCAAGTGGGCTGATAGTAGGATTGCAAGGACTTTGGAAGATTTGAGTGACTTTGACTATGTGATTGAGTATGTGCCTGGTGAACGGAATGGAGTGGCTGATTTGATGTCAGGGTATCCTGGTACGAATAATGAAAATGTGTGTGGAGTGAGTGATCCTGAGTATTTGCCGAAAGGGATTATGAATGGAAAAGAGAGTAAGGGTGGTGGTGATTCCTTGTTTGAGAGTGTATGGAATGGTTTGCAAGATTTGAAGAGTGATGGAGTAGACGTGAGAGTGCCCGATAGTGTGAATGATCTAAGGAAGGAGGTAATGAATGAAGTGTGTAGGAAGCCTGAAAGCATTGGTATGGCAAAGGTGCGGAACTTCATGAAAGAATTGAGAGCGATGTGTATGCAAGGGGTCCCGCCATTTTAGGAAGTGTTGATTGTAGTGAGTCGTTTGTATGGAGTGATTGTGTATGTGCACTTTGGTGGTGAGAGGCCGATTGTGTACAAGGATGAGAAGATGAAGGGTTTGAATCCTAATGTGGTACATCTGCAATGTTTGAGCAGTGTGCACTGTGTAGAGAGAGAGGTAAAGTGCATGATGATGAGATTGAATGTGATAGTATGGATCTGTCTGGGAAAGAGCTAGTCTTAGTCTCAAGGAGTAGAAAGCGTACAAAGAAGAGTGAAAGGAAGAATGCAAGTACGAATGAAAGTAAGTCCGAGGAGAGTCTTTCTGGCATGAGGGATCTTGAAATGGAGATTGAGTTTTTGCGTAAACAGGTAAGTGATTTGGCTGGTATAAGTAGACAAGTGAGTGAGCTGCCTGTGCCTGATTTTTCTAGTTTTGGGAACAGTATGAATGATAGTGTATTTGGGCAGAATGAACCTAGTGTGGCTGATTTTTCGGGTTTTACAAATGGTAACAGTAGGGGCAAATTTGATGTAGTGAACGATGAAGTGGCTGATTTTTCAGGTTTCTGGTGGGAACCAGTCGAAGGGGTTTCTGGCATGCTTGTTGAGAATACGGGGGATGTGACTGACCTGTCTGTTTCGCAAGAGTGTAAATTGAGTTGGATGAGAGCTGTGAGTGAGGAGCTGATTGATCGGGGTATGAAGAGTGAAGGTTCTGAACGGAAGAGTATGAAAGAATTCTGTCGTGAGATGGGAGAACTGGTAATGAGGGCTAAGAGTATGGTTGACAAGATGATTAATAGTGATGATGAGACTGACAGGAAGACTGATGAACAACCCCGACTGATTGCTACGCGTAGCCAGGGACCAGTAGACGAGTGTGAATGGGTGCAGAAGGATGTGATTGAGTATAAAAGGTACTGTGAGTGAGGATTGAGAGTGTATTGTGAGTGACTGTGGTTGAATGGCTTAAGGAAGGAGGGGTGCAGTGGAGCAAATGTGAGTGTGTGAAGGGGCCATTCTCCCACTCTTTTTCCCAATACACTCGCCCTCCTTCTGTAAGAATGTGTGTGTGAGTGGGAATGGGTTTTTTATTATATTTTCTTTTGTACATATGTATTTGATTTCATGTTGTATGAATAAGGTTATTTAACATCTCATGTTTTTTTGTTAGCTACTAAATGTTAAAGATTTTATGAGACAACGTTCAAGTACCAGAATAAAAAAAAAAAGAACAAAAAAGAACAAAACAAAACACAACATTGCCTGCATTTTGCAAGAGCGACTTTAACGAAAATATTTTGGAGATATTTAAAGAAGATATAAGAAGTCTTCTAATAGTACTTGACTGGATCTTAAAAAAAACTGAGCTCCGAGGTGGCAGGCACCATAAGCCCCGCATACCCAATTTTGTCACAAGAGTGACTGCCGACAAGATTTTCCCCCAGGGAGGCCGGCAAATCGTAAACTGTGGTACCACGTAAGAAAACTCCTCTTTTGTTGTCTCTTGTTTTGGTTGTCCCTTTTTGTTAATGCTGACTCTTAGTATCAATATATATTTTTTTTGATTGATTGGGTTCCAAGATAGGATTGTTTTAGTATATATATAAATAGGCTCATTGGGTGCATATTTACCCATATTTTTTGTAAATATTGTATTTTTTTGGTTAGTAAAGGACTGTACATACAATCCGTTTCATTCTCCTTCGATTTCTCACGTCCGGATTAGTGTAGGAAGCGGGTTGGATCGATTGGGGTTAGTCTAAATTTTTCGGCCCGCTACATGGTCATAGGTGATGCATCGACAAATCTGATTACCGATATTGATGTGAAAGAGGAGTGCAATATTTCACCAGTCCATAAATTGATAACTTTTTGTTTGGGTATTCCCAAGGCGAGGGTATCATTTATTGATGTGGTAACACAGAAAATAGGTACTGAATTTAATGAACCTTGTAACCATAACAACATATTGCTGAAATCTGAGTGTGTGGATTGTGCCACTGATGTTTATAATTTTGTAATTAAAGGTGAATTTGAAGAACAATGTCCTCAACTGGAAAAGGTCATTACAGTCAAGGACAAATCTCCATGGTTTAACAGTGAGATCTTACAACTGAAAAGGGAGAAAAGACGTAAAGAATGTAAATGGCGGAGGTTGAAGACTGCCAAGACATGGGAGGAATTTAAAAATGTTAGAAATAAATATAACTACATGATAAGGAAAAGGAAAATAGAATATTATAACTTGAAAATTAATGATGCTGGATCAGATACAGCAAAGTTATATAAGTTTTTGAATAGTTTATCTGGTAATGTAAGAAGGAAGAAACTCCCTAATGGTTTTAGTGACTCTGAATTAGCTGAGGCCTTTTTATTGTTCTTTAGAGATAAAATGTTACATATAATCAGTGGATTTAATGATACACGTTCTGTAGCTGTGGTTGTACCTGTTACTGAATTTAGACTATTGAGTTTAAAAACTGTGAATAAGGATGCTCTTGTTCGAACAATAAATAGATCAAAGAAAACATTCTGTGCCATTCATCCAATGCCAATGTCAGAATTGAGTGTGGCAGAAGACTTTTCCCATCTTATAGATGTTTTGATGATATTGGTGAATACTAGTATATCTACATGTTCTTTTCCTAAATCTGAGAAAATCTGCCATTGTAAAACTATACTAAAGGGGTCATTGGATTGTCAGAGTTTGAGCTCATATAGACCAGTTTCTAATGTCTTATTTATCTAAATTATTAGAATATGTGATTCTTGAACAATTGACTGATTACTTGGAACAGATCCATGCTTTTCCTGACTGTCAATCAGCTTACAGGCAGTTGTATTCCACTGAACCTACTTTATGTTCTGTTATAAATGATGTATTGGAAATAATGGATGAGGGTAAATGTGGGATATTAGTCTTGCTTGATCTCAGTGCTGCCTTTGACACTGTTGTACATGAGTTACTTTTAAATGACTTGAGATATATTGGTATTGAAGACAGGGCACTTCAATATTTAGATAGTTATATCAAGGATAGGACATACAGTGTACAAATTGGTAATTCATTTTCATCAATGCAAGCCTTGACACGAGGTGTCCCTCAGGAAAGTGTATTGGGCCCCATTCTCTTTTGTATTTATACCATTGGTTTATCAGCAGCTTTAGAAAGACATGGAGTTAAATTTAAATTATATGCTGATGACACCCAGTTTTATTTCTCAATCTCTGACATTGAAACTACTGTTCAGGATCTTAATGATGTTTTACTAAGTATTAAAAATTGGATGGATTTCAAACAATTAAAGCTTAATTCTGATAAAACTGAATATATGTTAATTGGCAGCAAAGATAAGCTAAGAATTCTGGGCAACATTGTATTGAATTTAAATAACAATCCTGTTAATTTTGTTGATAAGGTTCGTGATTTAGGTTGTAGCGGGCCGAAAAATTTAGATAACCCCAATCGATCCAACCTGCTTCTTACACTAATCCAGACGTGAGAAATCGAAGGAGAATGAAACGGATTGTATGTACACTCCTTTACTAACAAAAAAAATACAATATTTACAAAAAATATGGGTAAATATGCACCCAATGAGCCTATTTATATATATATATTAAAACAATCCTATCTTCGAACCCAATCAATCAAAAAAATATATATTAATACTAAGAGTCAGCATATACAAAAGGGGACAACCAAAACAAGAGACAAAAAAAGACGAGTTTTCTTACGTGGTACCACGGTTTACGATTTGCCGGCCTCCCCGGGGGAAAATCTTGTCGGTAGTCACTCTTGTGACAAAATTGGGTGTGCGGGGCTTATGGTGCCGGCCACCTCGGAGCTCAGTTTTTTTTAAGATCCAGTCAAGTACTATTAGAAGACTTCTTATATCTTCTTTAAATATCTCCAAAATATTTTTGTTAAAGTCGCTCTTGCAAAATGCAGGCAATGTTTTTGTTTGCTTTGTTCTTTTTTTCTTTTCTTTTTTTATTCTGGTACTTGAACGCTGTCTCATAAAATCTTTAACATTTAGTAGCTAATAAAAAAAACATGAGATGTTAAATAACCTTATTCATACAACATGAAATCAAATACATATATACAAAAGAAAATATAATAAAAAACCCATTCCCACTCACACACACATTCTTGCAGAAGGAGGGCGAGTGTATTGGGAAAAAGGGTGGGAGAATGGCCCCTTCACACACTCACATTCGCTCCACCACAAGGTGTCATGCTTGACTGTCATATGTCTCTCAATGCTCAAATCAATAATGTTGTAAAAATTGCTGGCTACCACTTGAAGAACATTGCATTTGTTAAAAAATATTTAAATGAGTGTTCTGTTTTAAAACTTGGAATCAATTGTGTAATTAGTAGAGTTGATTATTGTCATTCAATTTATTGTCATTTACCTAGGTCACAACTGAAAAAATTACAACTAATTCTGAATAGAAGTGCAAGGCTTATTAAGGGTATACCACAAAGAGACAGGATTACCCCTGTATTAATTGACTTACACTGGCTGCCTATCAAGGCTAGAATTATTTTCAAAATTTGTGTCTTAACACATCAAGTATTGCACACTGGTTCACCATTATATCTGAGAAGCTTAATACATGTTATTCAACCAACGGAAGACACCATCAACACCCGTAGAGCTGAACACGGACGAAAATAGTATGTCTTATCGGCCGGGCCACTCATCTACATATTTACCAATTTAACTAGGAAATGGATGGGCATTGGCTGAGCTCAGTAGAGGATGAGAAAGATCTAGCAGTAGTAATAGATAAGTCATTAAGGTTTTCTAAGCAGTGCATTGAAGCAAGAAATAGGGCAAATAGAGTGCTGGGTTTCATTAAGAGAAATGTCAGTTACAAAAGTAAGGAGGTTATTCTTAAACTCTATAACTCTTATGTTAGGCCACATAGATAGACTGAGGGTATTAAATATGTTCTTGTTCGAAGGTTGTCTTACAGGAAGCTCCTGGTTCTCATTGTAAGATTAGGATATAATACTGATTTGGGCATGTAGTTTTCTTGTATTTATTTAATACATCAATCACTGTGTAATAAATACATTAGTGATTAATACTTTTGGGGAAGATAACTGGCAGCAATCCTGAGCAAGAATTTTTGGGGGTGAGTGTTAACTTTTTCCTTAGTAAATTTCAGAAAGTATGGCTGTTTGTATAGATGGTGAGAGCATGCCGTTTGAAAGTAGTGTGTATGTGGTGTGTGATGCATGTGGAGTTGAAAGGAGAGTGAATGGAACTAAATGCTGTGTGTGTTTTCTGGAAGGGGAGGTTGAGTGTTGAATGTAAGAGGTTGAATGATTTGGTGTTTGAGGTAAGAAGAGATGCAAGTGTGCGATTGAAGGGTGAGATTAGTGCTAAGAGGGTGGAAGATAGGGCTAGGACTGGGAACAGTGTGGAAGTTGTGAGTGATGATCAATGGTGGGTGAAAATGGATAGGATAGATAAGTTAGGACAGGTTAGGTGTGTGAATGAGAGGGACATATAACCTGTTAGGTTAACTAACAGATTCAATGTCCTGAGAGAGGAAGAGTGTGAAAGTGATTTGCCTGGTGTGATTGTGGATGAAAGCAGGATGGGTGGTAGTGTGACTGAGAGCAGGAGGGAGGGTAATGTTAGGCCAAGACAGAATAGGAGAATGACTGAGGTGCTAGTGATGGGTGACTCTCAGATTAGGTATTTAGATAGGAAGTTGAGTGATAACAAGTGGAAGGGAATGAGAGTTTGTCTGCCAGGTGCTGGTGTAAGTGATGTTTGTGAGAGGTATGATAGGCTGGTTTCTGGGTGTGAGAGGGATGCAGTTGTGATTACGCATGTGGGAGTGAATGATGTAAAGAAGGTGGGTACATGTGAGTTACGTGAGCAGTATAAAAGGTTAGTTGAAAGGATGAGTAAAAGCAGGGTAAAAGGTGTTGTTTCTGGTGTGCTTCCGAGATTGGATGTGGGGGTAGAATGGTTGTCACGTGCAATTGGTTTGAATGAATTTGTGAAAGGACTGTGTGAGGAGTTAGGATTGGTGTTTGTAGATGTCTGGGGTGGGTTTTACGGGAATAGGAGGTTGTATGCGATAGTGTGATTAGGTCCTTACGGGTGGGAAACTAGAAGCTGTTAGAGGTAAGGGAATAACAGGAATAGAGGGCAGGTGTAGGAAATAGAAGGGATGCAGAGATAGAGGAATAGCTATGGGGGAGGGCATACTGATGCGTTATAGGGGGACTAATGCACAAGTGAATGAGCAGATAACTAGGAATAAAAAAGCACGATGAAATAATAAAAAAACCTTAAAAATATACTACACAAATGGTCGGAGTATAAGGAATAAGATAGATGTCTTAAGAGCGTTAGCGAGTGAAGAGAATTTTGATATAATTGCGATAACAGAGTCATGGCTAGATTTGGCAGGTAATGACTTTGAACTTGAGGTTGAGATTGAGGGCTTTAACATGTTCCATACAGATAGGAATAGGAAGAGAGGAGAAGGGGTTATTATTTATATTAAAGATAATCTCCAGTGTTGTGTAAACAGTACAATTAAATTAGATGATAACACAGTCATTATGGCTAAATGTAAAGGAAGGTAAAAACAAGCTTGTCATAGGATTATTATACAGACCACCAAATCTTAGTCAGGAAGCTTCAAATCTTCTGTGGCAGGAGATAGAACGGGCATGTAGAAGTAAGCATGGATATAACGTGCATGTAGAAGTAAGCATGTGTGTATAATGGGCAATTTTAACTACAGAAATATAGACTGGGAAGCTCTTGTGGGTGATCAGGAGGCTGAGGAATTTTTGAATGTTGTCCAAGATAATTTTCTGAGGCAGATTATTAACCAACCCACTAGAGGTAATAATATCCTGGATTTAGTTCTGACAAATAGGGAAGAAGTTATTAAGGATATTGAGATTGGAGGAAATTTGGGTAATAGTGACTATTGTGAAATTAGATTCAAGATGAAATGGAATGGTATTGATAGTAGCATGAACAATGTTAAAATTCCTGACTTTAGAAGAGCAAATTATAATGGGCTAAGGACTTACCTGGAGGCAGTGGTACAGAAACCAGGCAATGAAATCAAATCAGGAATAGATTCAATGATATCAGTTAGTGGAGACAATAATCACCAGGAGGAAGAGATTACAATTGAAGAGGAGTATGAAAGAATAATTGAGCAATTAATTACAGGTCAGATGATTAACATTCCATATAAGGAGATTAGGACTAAAAATAATGACCCAAAATGGATGACAGATAAAATTAAGCATTATATTGGCATTAAAAAGGGCATTTATAGGAAAATAAAAAATAGAGAGGATTACTTAAGGCAGAGATATAATGAACTAGCAAGAGATGTTAAAAAATTAATTAGAGTAGCAAGGAGAAATTATGAAATTAAAGTGGCAAATAGGGCAAAGGAAGATCTTAAAAGTTTTTATCAATTATACAAAACTAAGGTTAGAGATAAAATAGGCCCACTAATAGATTCCAATGGAGAATTAGTGACTGATAGGGACTCAATGGCTGGAATGCTAAATGAATTTTTTCTCTCAGTATTTACACAGGAGGATACTCTAAATATACCTGAGGTGTCAATGATCTTTCGGGGTAATGATGAAGAGAAATTAAAGGATATCTTGATCACAAAGGAGATAGTGACAAAGGAAATTGATAAAATCAAAAGTAGTAAAGCACCCGGTCCTGATGAGGTCTTTCCTAGATTTTTTAAAGAATGTAAGGATGTGTTAAGTGAGCCCCTAGCATGCATCTTTAGAAAATCATTGGAGAGTGGCATTGTGCCAGTGGCATGGAAGAAAGCCAATGTGATACCTATATTTAAGAAAGGGGATAAAACAAATATGTATAATTACAGACCAGTAAGTTTGACATCAGTGGTATGGAAAATGATAGAATCTATTATAGCAAGAAATATTAGAGATCACTTGGATAAGCATAAGTTGATAAAAGAATCACAGCATGGCTTTAGTAAGGGTAAATCCTGTCTGACTAATTTGCTGTCTTTTTATAGTAAGGTGTATGAAGCAGCAGATAATGATGAAAACTATGATATTTTATACTTGAACTTTAGTAAGGCTTTTGATCGAGTGCCACACTTACGGCTTCTGAGCAAAGTTAAAGCACACAGGATCGATGGCAGTATATTTAGGTGGATTCAGTCATGGCTTGGTGACAGACAGCAAAGAGTTAGTATAGATGGAGTTAAATCTGAGTGGGGGTGTGTTAGCAGTGGAGTTCGGCAAGGATCTATTTTGGGTCCCTTGCTATTCTTAATTTATATTAATGATCTTGACATTAGGTATAAGTAGTGACCTGAGTAAATTTGCTGATGATACTAAGCTAGGTAGGGCCATTAGGGCTGATTCTGATGCTGTTGTAATGCAGGAGGAATTGACCATTCTGTCCAATTGGGCAGAGAAATGACAAATGAAGTTTAACATAGACAAATGTAGTGTACTTAGTATAGGTAGAAATAATCCATTGAATAGTTATAAATTAAATGGGAGAATTTTAGGGAGGACCGATTGTGAGAGGGACTTGGGTATTTTGGTAAGTTCAGACCTTCGTCCTAGAAAGAAATGCCTAAATGCTAAGAATAAAGCTAATAGGATATTGGGATTCATTAGGAGGAGTGTAAGTAATAGGAGTGCTGAAGTCATTCTAAAACTGTATCTGGCGCTAGTTAGGCCTCATCTAGACTATGCAGTACAATTTTGGTCACCATATTATAGGAAGGATATTGATTTGCTTGAGTGTGTGCAGAGAAGGATGACAAAGATGATTGGTGGGCTAAGGAACTTACCTTATGGTGAAAGGCTCAGAAAACTAAATCTACATACATTGGAAAGGAGAAGAGTCAAAGGGAAATTGATTGAAGTCTTCAAATGGGTAAAAGGCTATAATAAAGGGGATCTGGGTAAGGTTCTTATACTTAGTGAATATGACAGGACACGTAGCAATGGGTTTAAGCTTGATAAGTATAGGTTTAGGAAGGAGATTGGGAGGAATTGGTTTACAAATCGTGTGGTAGATGAATGGAATAGGCTCACTAGACATATGATAGAAGCCTCCTCTCTGCGTAGTTTTAAGAATAGATTAGATAAATATATGGATGAAGCTGCTAGATGTGACTGACTTTTTTTATGTACATATGTATATATTTTTCTAAGGAGTGGGGAGATTATATTTTGCGGTTGCATGAATGGACATAATCCTCTGGATGCATTTTATTTATATTGTAGATTAGATCTGACGAACTCCTGTAAAGGGTGACAATGTTGATGACTTTTCTCTGGTAAGAAATCTTTTGTGTATTGAATGGAACAGGAGCTGCCAAGTGTAGGCCATGAATGGTCTTTTGCAGTCTCCTTCCTTTCTTATGTTCTTATGTAATGTTTTCCGCTGAATGGCATAAACCAGCACTCAATGGCTTTTTCCTATCTGCCCCTAACCACGTTTGTTTGAATTTATGAACAGTTTTCCCAATTGCACTCTTGGTTGGTCAATTATGTTGACCAAAATAATCGCAAAGTGCCCAAAGTGCAATTTGTTTGAGAGTCCATTTTCATAATAGGCTTCGATAATTTTAACACATTGTTCGATTGTTAATCTTTCCATGGTCGAAATTGCCCAAGACTGAGGTTGTTAAATCTGAAAGAAAAAGAAAAAAAATCATTAGACGCTTAAACTTAACTCACATTTAAAATCGGTCCAAGTTGTTGGAACACCTGTTATCTATCAATATGCATGCTAGTTAGGAGTTCTTTGAAGTGCTCAAAGGTAAAAGTTGTAACTTTTTATGCAAAAAATTTTCTTTTGCATGTATGTGCACATACCACAACTTTATTATTTTTTTTATTTTGCCTTCTTCCCTCTCTATTAATAGCTGCAGCATAAAATTAAATTCTTAAGCGCTCCCTCGGGTTTTGTATCATTTAATATATTTTTTATGTATACAGCTTTGTACGCATGCACTACAACATTATATTTACTCATTTCATTTTTGTTGTAGTTAACTGCAAAACATAAATTTAAGAGGGCTCAGCAATGCCGAGCCTATGATGCCAAGCGTTTTAACATTTTAGTGCCCGCACCTTGTAGCTGCAATTACTAATCATGAACAAAACCTTTTTTTTCATACATCACTTTGTATGTATGCACCATACCACTTCTTAAACTAACTGGACCTTAGGAATATGGAGTTAACTTTAAATTAACAGTTACAGAGACTTTGTACACTTAATTTAGTCTAGAAAAATTAATATTATTATTCATATCATCGGACACCTGATTTTTTATTATTTACACATTTTTACACTAATTAAGAACTGAATTTATGCTGTCTGTTAGTTTGCCCCTCCCTCTCTGGGATGTTTTCTTTCTTCAGGAGGTAGTCCCAGAGAGGCTCTCGCCTTCTTGTGATGAGGGGGCTCAGCCTTGGGGCCCCTTGTGGGTCCCATGGTACTGCCAACCAAACTTTTAACAAACCCCTCTTTCCTCCCCCCATTACTTTCTTTGGCTGTCCTTTATTTTCCCCTCTTCTTTCACTTAGCTAGTGGTCTTTACAGAAACCCAACCTCTGCTCATTTTTGCAGATTGATTTTGAATTGTTCTTTCATGAAGGGTAGAGGAGCCTGGACATCTCCACCGCCTTCCTCTACTGATGCTCAAAGAGAAACCCATCATTGGCCCATTTTCTCAGTTTGTAAGAGAACTCAGTCAGCCTCTTAGGTCTATAAAGATGGTGTAGTAGATCCTTCCAGGATCTCTTTCCCTGCTATAGCAGGCCCTTCAAAATCTGCTCTCTGTCCCCCAATCTCATTAGGACGCACTTCAAATTTAACCTTGGCCACAAAAGAGAAAAAGATATCTACTGGGGTTACTAACCATTCCACCTAATATCCTCCATTTTACAATGGAATTGTCAAGGCGTTCTTAACTGTGAAGAACGACTCTCTAACCAGCTGTTATTTGTCTTCATCACAACAAACTTGGTATACAGCCCTTTTCCATGGTACCCAGTTTTCTTATTTTCAAATCTATTGCTCCTGTTGGGGGCTCATCTCATGGGGTGGTGTCAGTTTTGTTTTCCTCCTCCCATCATTTATCTCCCATCACCCTACATACTACTCTCAAAGCTGTTGCTGTGAGGATTTTTCCTATAAGGCTTTTAACTGTTTGCTCTATTTACCTTCCTCCTTTACCATTATGAAGATCTGACCTTTTAGAACTAATAGATCAATTGCTCTCCCTATTTTAACTACTGGGAGATTTTAATGCCCGTCACCCATATTGCGGTAACATAACTCAGAATGCCCAAAGCAGTGTTTTAGTCTCTTTTATCATCTAACTTCCTTTGCATTTTAAACACCAGCATTTTATCTATTTTCATGTGCAAATGGATTCCCTTAGCTGTGTGAACCTGTCTCTCTTCTCCTCGGATTGCCTTACCACTGATTTTTGATGATCAGTTCTCAACAACTTACATTGGAGTGACCACTTCCCTATTGTCTTCTCAACCGTTCATCCTAGCGCTCATACAACCATGCCCTCCCAAGTGGGAGTTAGGCCATGTCGATTGGAAAGGTTTCCGAGAGGAGTTTTTCACAAGTGCCTCCTCGGGGACCTTCAATGGTGTGGAAGCGGCACTTGCATACTTCACATCAATTATCTACAATGCTGCCATACAGACCATTCCACAGAGGCGACCTGTAACAGGTTGCTCACCTGTGCCCTGGTGGACATTGAAGTATTTGAAGGCCATCAAAAACTAAAGTTAGCTCATACCCGATTCTGGCAGAACCCAACCTTGTGCAACAAGGTTGACCGAAACTGAGCTTGGGTGCTTCGCCAAATAACCCTTTGTCTGAATTTTATGGCCTGCTATGTTTCAGCAATTTCCTCTATGACTCCTACTGCAAAGATCTGGAAGAGGATTACCAAGATCAGGGGCTGTTATGCTAGTTATAATACCTCCACACTCAGCTTACAGAGATCCTTAGAGAATGATATCCTGGTGGTCAGCAATGCTTTGGCTGACCATTTCCACAGCATCAGCAGTGTCAGTCATTACAATAAGGATTTTCTAGCATATAAATCAAATAAAGAGTCTCATTATATCAATTTTACAACAAAATTGGTGCATGAGTTGCATTGGGCATTACCCTTTGTAGATCTATTTTGATATAATTTGACACCTTCAGTCACACTATCATTTTATAATATCAAAAAACAAAATGGTGTTGTTCAGAAATAAATATAAGTATCAAAATTTGGTGAAATTTTTAAAACCCAAAGAATTATTACAGCATACTACCCTCATCGTAGTTGTGCCCCTATGTTACTATTACTGTGCAACTCCTCATAGTTGCATCACTAGGTTACCATGGACCTTGGTTTGTCCAGCTACAGACTCGTAGCTCATTGATTAGGACACCTTTGACCGACCTGTGTAGGACATACTTGATTACAGCTTCTTTCACTGTCACCTACTTGATGTTGTAGCGGGCCAAAAATCTAGACTAACCCCAATCGATCCAACCCACTTCTTACTCTAATTCAGACATTTGAAATCGAAGGAAAATGAAGCGGATTGTATGTACAGTCCTTTTACTTACAAAGAAAAACAATAATATTTACACAAATATGGGGTAAATATGCACACAAAATATATATATATATAGCTATTTTCCTATATACAGAATATTATCTGATGAATACCAATCGCAAATATATATACAAATACAAAAGAACAATCCTATCTTAGAATCCTACCAGTCAAAAATACAAAAGAAGGAGACAACAAAAGGAGGAGTTATCTTACATGCTATCACGGTTTATGATTTACTGGCCCCCTGGGGGAAAATCTTGCCAATAGTCACTCTTGTGACAAAAATTGGGTGTGCGCGTCTTATGGGGCTTGGTGCCTCTGAACTCAATTTTCTTCATGATCTAGTAATGTCTTTAGGCTATTAAAGCCCTCCACAATGAACTACTATTACAAGACATCAAATTTGATTTAAATTTCTTCAAAATGTTTCTATTCAAGCCACTCTTACAAAATGCAGGCAATGTTTATCTATTCTTTACTTGAGTGCTCCTTCAGAAAAATATTTAACATTTAGTAGCTGAGAAAGAAGAAAAAACATTTTAATACAACATAAAATCAAATACATATGTACAAAAAGAAAATATAATAAAAAAAAACTCATTCTCATTCACACACGCATTCTTAGAGAGGGAGGGGGAGGGTATTGGGAAAAGGGGTGGGAGAATGGCCCTTCACACACACACTCACATTCGCTCCACCACACCGTTACCTCTTCTTTGATGCTCGTTACTCCAGGTGTCATTGCAATGCTTGAAGGAGTATATAGAGAGGCAGGCTTCTACTTGAATTTACTTGCTTAAATGAGATTTAATCTTATAATACTGGCACAAGACGGGGAGGTTCAATGGTACGAGGAACCGAGTTTTGATAATATGAATGCGGGAAAGGTGAGGTGTGAGAAGACAGGGTCTTCTCAGCAGGGAGTCTTAGTTACCCTCGAAACTTAGGGTAACACTAAAATCAGTGTTACTCGACTAAAATCTGACTGGGATTTAATCAGGAATTTATCTTAAGGATTTTGAGTGAACGTGTGGCCAGTCGAGAGACTCCTGCACAGCTACCTGCCCTCCTTTGGTTGGGCTTGTCTTTTATACCCGATATTACATGATTTCCAGTGGAAGTAAAGGAATCTTGAGAATCTGGCGGTGAAGCTGCCCGTGAGAACAAGTCATGGCTTGCATGGATTATAAGGGGGGGGAATGCTGAATCAACTACTTGGCGGAAATTGATGGTGCTTTGCGTCGGTCCTTTAAAACTCTGTTCCTGAGAAATATTCACATATATATATATACAACATTATGGCCAGGGCAGTTTATGGGTTAGTTACAAATAGAAATGCCCTTATATCAATTCAACACAATCTATTCTTAGCTTAGCAAATACAATATAAAAAATTACAATGTCCTATATATAAAGATGAAATATTCTATACATAAAAATGAAAGCTCGTATACATACATGTGTATCCATTCAGTTATGGAGTGAGGCCATAAGCGGCATAACAGAATCACAAATGGGAAGTTCAGAAAATGTATTTTTATATTTACACGGGATAGAGACCCTCCCCTCCTCCCCTTCAAATATTTAAAAACCGTGGATAGTTGACACTACCCCTAAAACACCCCTAACCCTTCCCAAACATTGTAATACACTCCATATTAATTCAAGAAGTTATGTTTTGTCATGTTCATACACATACAGTACGAAATAAATTATCACAACACATTAAATTATTTTATTGTATAATGTTTACTCACCTGGAGATAGTTTTGTTTTGATTGAAGAATGATGACTGATAATTGTAGATGATGTTGCCTGTGCAGTTCAATGATGACAATGATGATGATATAACTGCACAGGGAAGCTGAGGAGATTCTAATTATCCTCAGACTCCTGCTCAGTAAACACCGGAGGAGAAGGAGTTGGAGGAAAAGTTTCTCCAGAGGTGGAGGGCGTAGTTTCAGGTGTGGTTAGGGGTTCAGGCTTTTTACTTGGGGTGAAGCACACTGTAATGAGAAATTGAGATAGTTGCTTTTTCATGTTCTTTAGCATGTCCCAGTAAGGGCCCATAGCAAGATCAAGGCTATTTTGTGCCTTCATGGAATGAACCATATGAGGGTCCCATGATTCCAAATCTGCCTGAACAAGTTTAATTCTTCTGAAGATTGGCTAGCCTCTCTAACGTAAGCCCAACTTCAGCTTGAACTTCCTCATATTCTTCTGTATTTATCCTGGTTAATTCAACCAAGTCATCATCATTTAATGGGGTAGAGTGTTCATCTATGAGGGTTTCAAAGTCATCCTCTGTTATATCATCAAAACCTTCTCCACCAAGGAGCTTACCCAACACCAACACTTACGTTTTACGACTATGTATGTAGGTTTCTGTGGATGTCTGGAAATGGTGCAAATTTTTAATTTTAAGGCCCCCACAATTTTTCTGCGGATAGTTGAAGGTGCGGGTGATGAACCGTGAATAGCCAAGGGTGACTATATATTCTTCTATAACTATATTTTAGCAACGTGATATTTTCAAATGGAAAGACTTAGTTTATAGTTCCTTTTTAAAATTATTATAATTGGCAAAGTTCAGATGGTGTTGGAGCGCCTGAACTGGTTCTTGGAAACCATTTACTGTCTCCATTTCAATGTGGTTTTTGGAAGGGTCATACTACCCTTCCTTATACATTTCAAGGGTTTTTTATACATTTCAAGGGTTTTGTCTGGAAAATTTCTCATTAAAGCACCTAGTCTTAGCCATATTTTTTGACATTGAGAAAGCCTACAATACAACATGTAGATACAGCAGATTAAAGCAGATAAGCATTTGACTTATGAGATGTCTTTTACAGTCTTTTATTCAAAGTTTATTAGCATCTTAATCTTTCATGGTGCATGTTGGAGATACCTACACTGACCTGCAACCCCAAGAGGAGGGAATACTTCATGGCAGTATTTTATGTTTTGTAATTGCGATCAATGATATTATTTCCTCTCCCAGAAGGTGTATCGGCGACCTTGTTCATCGATCACTTGGAACTATACAGTTCCGTGAGTAAAAGTGAATTTATTTTCAGGGGTTGAGTCTAAAGAAAAAGAATAAACTTGGAGATGCAATGAAAAAGAAAAAATATAACAAGTATAGTATAAGGATTGAAGTGTAGGTGAGAGTTGGAGTATGAAGCCAAAATTACAAAGTTTTCTGTGTTTTCTCAGAGTAATGACTGTTGTCAAAGATTCAATAAAAGTTAATTTTCTAAGCTTTATATTTGTAAATATAAATCAAAGTAGTACACCTTGTCCAGGTTATTCTTTCAAGATAATTGAATAACTTAGAAGTAAAAGAAAATAAGAGGAAATAAGGATGGAAAAAGAAAACAAATTCTTGTGATGTTCACACTATCTCAAGGGGCACTAGGTTGGCCAGCTACTAGTGTTTCTCAGGGGGAAATAGGTGGGCTAGCAAGTAAAGAAAAGATTACATTCAATAGCATTCCTTCTCTTTGTTTGAATAACAAAGAGTTCATTCAGTAGCACATCAACTGCAACTAGCAGTCTATGCAGTCTTAAAAAGTGCACAACTCAGGGAATTCCACTTTTCCACAAGCAAAACTAAGGTAATATATTTCCACCGAGGTAGAGGGGCTGTTGTTCCACCATCTATCTCCCTACAAGGTGTAGAGATAACTTCATTTCTGAATTTCAGTTTCTGCGTGTAACTCTTGATCCAAAGTTATCCTGGTGGACTTTATACACTGCACTTGTCCAATCCAAATTTGACTATGGATATCAAATTTAGTCTTTGGCCTCACCCCTCAGCCCTTAAAATGCTGAACCCCATTTGCAACCTTGGAATTTGACACTCAAGTGGAGCCTTTTGCACTTCTCCCATCAATAGCCTATTCTGAGAGAGGGGTGCTTTCCTTGCCCTATCATCGACTCCATATTTGTATGTGATATCTCTGTCGTATACAGCAAGCCCCTGTATCAGAGGTTTACAGATGCCTGTATGCTATTGAGTTAACGGCAGCATTCGATAGGTTGCCATCCTTACCCCACCCATTGAACCTCCGGATAGGAGATCATCTATCCAACCTAGGTGCCTTAAGAGTCTGCCTTTCAATCGTCACTGACTCCTAGTTGACGTGCTCCACCTCCCACAGTCTGTACCAGCATGTGGAGCCTGGACAAGTTGTCTGTGGCCCCTTGCATTCTTAAGAGTCTGTTCCTAGAGCATGCGACCTCACACATACAATACTGCTTGATATATATGGATGGTTCCAAGTCAAACAATGATATTGGTGCTGCAGCCACCTACTCAGGAGAGTTTCTAATTTTATCTTTGCTGCTGGCAGCTCCAATTTTAACCGCTGAACTTTAAGCCATCTTTTTAGCTTTTAGAATGATCCAAATTTTTACCTTTTAATGATTTCATCATTTTCTCCTACTCAAGGAGTGTTTTATTGGCAATTCACTAATTCTTTAGTCACAGAGATCTCCAACTAGCTGCTCCAGAATGCATCCTGATGTAGAAGTGAATTTTGTTGGGTCCTGAGGCATGTAGGGGGTCCTAGGCAATGAGAGGGCTGATCAACTGGCCTGCTTAGCCTATTCTGTATCTCCATAGAATACTGCTCTGCCTTTTCAAGGTTTCTTTTCTTTTTCTAAGATAATATTTTTTTCAGTTGTGGCAGAACATTGGGATAGGTTTTCATCATTTAAATTACATAAAGTCAAAAGTCTGTTTGCCCTTGGCCTTTGAGCCTTCAGAGACTATAGTCATTAGAGGTAGCCCTTTGCCGAGTTCACATTGGCCACATAAGACTTACCGTCATCTTGTTTCGGCTGATACTCAAACAGCCCTTGCTGCCATTTTTATGGTGGGGACCAATGAGTTGCCTGCCTTCTACTAGAATGCACTCAGTTTGCCACTCTCCAGTTGTCCTGTTTCCCGAACCTTTAAACTATGCCTCGTCTCAACCATCTTCGATTCATTTTGGCAGAGGAATCTTTTAAATGCTCATTTTAATTTTTTTTATCACAAAGTGGTTTTCTCCTCCTTTTATAATTAATTTACCTAGTTTTATCTGAGCTGCCATTTAGAATTGGGCAGCAACCCAACTGGTTCCTCACCTTAAACCCTTAAACCTTATCTGTTGATTTCATCTTGATCCAGTGTTGTCCTTTTGAGCTGCATTGATGGGTGCTGTGTTCGTCTGCATACTTTGGGATAATTGGTTACTGAGCGCTAGCTAACCTTGGGCTAATTCTAATTAGCCCAGTGGGAGAAGAAAATCCTGGAAGGTGGATTCAAGAACTCCTTTTTTGGATGGAGACTGTAAGCTTAGGCTCAATAAATTTGTATATGCATTTGTTGGATTTTTATGGCTGGCCTACTAATGTTTGGGTCTACTTTAGCCTATGCTTCCTTGAAACTGCTTACTGATCTTCCTATTCTATCTGTTCTTACTGTCTCTGGGGGTCTTCTTCAGATGGTATTAAATGTGCCAAAAAGTGTAGGCAGGGCCTACTGTTAGCCATTTATGGGTTTGGGTAGAGCTTACTCAAATGAAGTTTATGTGTGTGTTTGTATGCTTGTGAAAATGTCTCAAATTAATTTTTGCCTATATAGCCCTTACAAGAATACAATATATATTATTATTAACATGAAAAAATATTATAACATTTAGTAGATTAATTGCATATACATAATTATGTGTGTGTCCATTTCAAGACTCCATAGAATTCTCATTACACTAATTTGTGAGGCTTCATTGTTGATCCTAATCAACCTTGCAATGGGGCAGTACATACTTACAGGCTGCATAATGATTTTGGTGACCTGGAACAAGTCTAAGGTTTGTTTCATAATAGCAGGTCCAAATAATCCCATAGGGTTGAGTGGCCCTTAAACTAACATAATGATAATTATGATAAATGGACTATGAACATCTCCATGGACTATTGTGCTAGGCCCTCCCAGATCTCACCCTACCAAATTAAAATAGATAATAGAAATTTCACTTTTTTTCCAGTTTTTTGTATAAAATTATAAAATTTAAAATGAATGTAAAGTAGCAAGTAATCTCTTGAGCAGTATATTTTGCATTGAAAACTGAGTGAATTGTTTAAAAGAAAACATTGAACAATAACTTCTATTAAATTAAATATCAATAGAGAAGCCCTAAATCATTTATCTTTATATAAGTAAGTTTTAGAAAATAAGAGACTAGGTTTTCTTTATTTTTAATATTTAAAATAACATAATGCATTACCTATAATTGAACTTCACCTATGTGTACATTCTAAATGTATACATGTAGTTTTAAAACTTGTTATATAATGATATATATGTTTTCAATATGCTCAAAAGATCAAAAATATGTTGCATGACTATCATAGTTTTAGATCTTTCTGCCTTTTATTTTTTATTTGATGTTTCCTATAATGTTTTAGATGTCATTAGTATTTTTTGTTCATGGTGTCTTTTATCTCTTATTTCTGGAGAGAAGTTTGATTTATGTTTTTCTTGCTGTAGAAAAAAGTGTGTGTTTGGCCTTGTTTATATCACAACTACGTGACTAAAAACTTGTTTGAGGTTTTATTTTGGATAGTTGGTGATGAAGACCCAGTCAGGTATGGGCTTATTGAAGGCTATTCATATAATAATTAAAAGGTAGTCAGATGGTAATGCGGTATGGGGTGGTCAGATTCATTTGCTTGCTAGGTCAGGTGAGCAAAGGATGGTATCTTGGAAGTGTGTGTTTGAAGGTTTGTTTATGTTGGTTGGTAGACTGGTTGTTCAAGATCAAAAGTTGGTTTAAGTGTTCCATGATCCGACAATTCTTGTGACTAGAATAATAATTGATATACCTACCTGGTTGTGTTGGAAGGTAATCAAGTGTAGCTTGTAAATAGGATAGAAGAGGTATGTATAGATTTGTGAAATTAGTCTTTTTGGTCTATACGTCAAGGATAATTTGTATTTCCATTACATCTGGGTTAGGTAGAGGAGTTGAGCGACTCCAGTGATATTGGTGAATAGAATGTCATCTCTGTTGTCTGTGATTAGGTCTCCATTTCCAACATTTCTTTAATGTGCCTGTAATGTGCTACTTAATTAGTGGGGTTGGAGGTTGATTCCTGGACGGTTTAGATATATGTTATGGTTGATAGAAATTCTTTGAGTACTTTTCCTTGTTCCATATACTGTTAATGTTTAGATGCAGGATTTTTCTCTCGCTTAGCAATGTTTTTAAATCTCATTTGTGTGTGTGGAGGGGTGGAGACAGGAATACAACTTACATCTGGAAAGAGGGGGGGTGGCAATTGTGCATTGCTGGATCATTGTGTATTGCTGAATCATTGTGTTTGTTGGTTTATAGGGAAGGAGTGTATAGTTAGCAGGGGTTTGTGTAGTTGATGCCTGTACTGGTAACCAGCATAGATTTTAGTAGTTTTTTAAAATACAACTGTGAGGTAGTTCAGCAAGTGGAGGTAAACACATACAATAATTTTATGCAATATTCTTTTGCATTTTATATAAATTTTGCTTTGCATAACAATACAATAAGTATTTTTATATCAATTAAATCGCTTAGTACCAAAATAATGCCTACAAAAATATATAGAAATTATAGGATGATATAAAATCTCCAAATTTGTATAAAATTATGTATAGAAAGATATTTTTTAAACTTTTTCCTTTCAAACAAAATATACTTCCAAATGGTGTCATATTCACAATAGCAATCAATATTCTAATCAAAATAATAATTATTTTGTCCTTTCTTTCATATGCAACATACACTTCATTGAAGGAGAGGGATGGAACATAATTTTACAAAACCAGGTGAAGAGACCGAGGCTTTCTCCAATGAGAATTTGCCAAGAGTCTTAGGCATGTATTGATACTTCCTGTATAATGTGTGAGAATGGTAGCTATGGTTTAGTTGGACTTAATTTGAGTCTTTGTATTTGAACCTGGTGTGCAGTGTGTTGAGGTAAGAGTTGGAGAAGATGAGCAGCTGTATCTTTCTGGTGACAGTAAGGAAACTGAGATTGTTTGCTTGCTTGATGGCTAGCCAGCAAGTATCATGTGTCTTTACCTTCCAGATAGTTGGTAACCATCTTTACATATTGTTATGCCTGTTGGTGTTGTATATTTTGTGTATGAGGTTGCGGTGTAGGATGGCATTGAAAGCTTTGTTAATGTCCATAGTTACTAATTGTATCCAATCTAGTGCTTGGTCGAAGGTATCATAGATGCTTTGTTAGGTCTTTAAAAAGATTGGTTGTTGAGTATATTAGTCTGAAACCATTTTGTGTATAAAATCAATTATAAGTCAATGAGGAACTTGCTAGATCAAGGGGTTGATGTTGGTTGAATGTTATGATAGTCCAATTCTTGAGAGTTTCCACTACTTAGTTCCAGTCTATGTTGTTAGCACCAATTTTCCTATTATACCAATTTATCAATTTGAGTTTTTTAAACAAAATTCATACTGCCTTATTTTAATAAAGTGAAAGTTCTTTATCAACTATTATTTTATTATCATTTATAATTATAAAAACTCTATATAAAGAAAAGATTAATATAACATTAATATAAATTGAGTAAATTATCTTTAATATATTAAATGTAGGTGGTAAGGTAATATGTGGAGTGATATAATTTATGATGTGGTGCATAATGAGTTGGATATGGTACAGAGGAACAGAAATGGACAGTGTGAGGAAGGTAGTATTGGTTGTGGGAATCAGGATGAGTGTATCATGCTTCCAAATTTTTGGTATTTGCGTAAGTAGCTGTAATTTTAAACCTTTCTAACTTGTATTCAATATGTACTGAGGTCTGGGCCATGAGCAGCTGAGTGCTTGAGGTTGTGGATGATTTTATCTTCATTTTTTTAAAAGTGTGGGGATAATTTGTTTATATTTATAGCCTTTGGCTGTCTTGTACCTGAGCTATGGCTATTTTTCTCTGTTATTCTTCTAGGTTTACACTTTTATCTTCTACTGTTCCTTTTTTGTTCAAAACTAGACTGGTTGTAAGATTCACTACTCTACATCTAAGCATCTAGTGTGGAAAGTGGATGTGATATACCACACACTTGTCTATGCTTGGTGACTGGTGCCTTCTTGCATGTTCCCAATAGAGAGCATCCTTGTTGATGATAGTGCTGGCACTTTCTCTATGACATGCACTAGACATTTTTACACATGATTCCAGCATCTCCCATAGTCACCAACATTTTTTTTTTCCCCCACAGCCAATCTCAATAGTAACTATGCCAATGAGATACCCTGATCATATACCCTAATGCTTTCTTTTGTTGCACCTCCCACCTATTCGGTTAAAACATTCTTTTTTGTATAACTATCCCCTCAATATTCTATTTAGGCTAGATCTGATCAGCTATCTTATGCTGCTCAGAAGAGAGGTGCTGGAACCTCAATAAACAATGCCCACAAGTCCCAAGGGGCAGGACTTTAGGGATGCTGGGCAGTAGGGCATGATTAATTGGAAGATTAGTTTATGCCCAATAACCAATCTGCATGTTTAATGGCTGACCACCTCCCTGCAGCCCTTCAAGGGTGCATTATGCTTTTTATAGTGTTCAAGCTTTCCTGCCTTGTTGGCTGCTAGGCCAATTAAAAGTCTTGAGTCTTGGCTCTCCTGTCAAGGATTAGTATCTCTTATTAGAGAATTCTATCCTGTTGACCTGCATCTCTGGCTGCTCAGTTGGGATATGCAGCCTTTGGTTGGAGACCGGTCCACTGGGCAACTTCTGGTCACTGCACAGGTTGCAAAAACTAACATTGCCAATCAAAGAGAGGCCACTAAAACCCTAAAAACCTAAAATAGGATGGGCAGGAGTGGCTAGACACAGGATATAGCCCACTAACCCCTTTCTTTTTAGTGGTCAAAAGCCTCCTAATTTTTGTGTAATAAGTTTATATATATAGTTTTTCAATATTTTGGAACTGTTCCTATTTCTAAATCCTTACCCAACCTTGTTGTTGGGACAGATAAGGTACTTAAAGACAGCAATACTGACTGACGTAGATGGTGAAGACAGTTAATTTCACCTTAAAGCTAAAAATGCAGTGTATATTGTAAAGTTATTTACAAAATATGCAGTGTATGTTGTAAAATCTTTTAGTCTTCAATATAATATATAAACTCGACCTTCAGTTCTGCCATTATTATGGTTCTTGGGACCAAATAATGAAATGACAAAACTTGAAAAGACAAAAATGAAACATATTTCCCATTTAAATAGAAGTAAGTAAAAATAATTTTTTCTGGGACCTAAATAGATAACCTCAAAATTTAAAAAAAATATATATATATGAACATCTTAATGCAAATAAAATTTAGATTGTAATTCCTGAAAAATCCTTGCAATAAATTAAGAATCTACGGTAGTCAATTGTTTAATAACATTTTTGATGGCCTCTTTATTATTTATGACCTTACCAAATTCTTTTTCAACATGTGTTCTTTTGGCTATACATGGCCACTAAAGTTATTGCTATAAAACCACTAAATTTAACATATTACAAAATTAACAAAAACCTGGCGAATTTCAGTTACTACATGAGGCAAAACTATACTTTGCACAAGACTGATGCCAATTGAATCAACCATGTATAAAAAGGACTTAACACAAATTTGTGATCATCAAAAGACTTTTTTATTTGTAATATACCAAAAATGACAAATATTGATATGTATAGAAGCTGAAGGTTACTGTAAATTATCTCATTGTTTCATATTAATAGTTTAAGAATGAGTTTTATAAATATTATAACTGAGATACAACATTTAAAAGTTGATTACCTCATATTTACCTTTTGAAAAGTTCATGGATACAAATAGGTTCTATTCATCTTTTCTCATTTATGTCAACAAACTTCATTAATTTTAATATGGGATGACTCTAAATCAATCTCATCCTAACCAACACACTACAAGAAAACTGCCTTCACCCATCCTCATAATTAATCACAAGCCAAGTCCTAGCAATAGCAGCATAATATCTTTGCTCTTCCTTCTCTAATTCACAAATTTTAAAACACATCCACTCTACCCTCCACCCACAGACACTTAAACAACCTCCAACCAAACAAGACTAAATGAGCCTCCACCCAGAGAAATTACGACACATATCGGAGCGAGCACTTATTGCATACCTAAGCCCCAGCCACTCAACTATCCTCCCAAAGTACAGACACATTAATTAACTAATGAGGCAATGAATTATATTTTTGACAAGATTAAAGCAACTTTGCTTTTATTTTTTATAGGATTTCTTCAGATGTTACAAAAATGGAAGAAATGAAAAAGGAAGTTATTGAATATCCACTTAATTTTCATCTAGATGATAAAAATGTAAGCTTGTCAGGAGTTTATAATTTATATAACCATTTAACATTATTTAGTCTGCATTTCATTGAATATAATTTTACATATTTAATGATTAACCTGTATATCATAGTTACCTGAAAATAAATTATTAATTCCTTTATATTAGAATATTTATAAAGAAGCCCACATCAAGGAAGTGAAGAAAGAGTTGTCTGATTCAGATCATGGAAATGAAGTAAGATTGGTTACAGGTCAAGAAGGAGCAGTTTTTGATGCTTCTAATAAATTGCTGACAAAAGAATGCCCTGTCAAAGAGGTAGTTACAATGAGTTACTTGTATTAATATTTACTAATGTTCCCATAATACCTACTTAATCTCTCTACAACGAATTATTGGTTGAAGAAAAGAGGGTTAAATTTTATATAGTATTTTATTGGAAGTCATTTCATGAGAATTTTTGTTCAAATGCATAGCTAAATTGTCTAAGGCACTGCTTTAACTGATATTAAAGGGGCGCTGGCTTGTCAGTGTGCTTGGTTTGATCATTACCATTGCAAGGATTTTTGTAATAAAGAAAAAATTTCCATAGAATAAAATCCATTTATATATTTCTTTATAATTTGACTCTTTCTATTTCATCATTCTTTCGCATTCATGAGAAATATATAGTATATATTTGCCACATGTTTAACTTTATTTCTTGTTTGTCCATTAAGTTCCCAATTAGTATCTCTAATAGTCCTTAAAATCTCCTCTATTTTAAGAATTTTTCACCTCATATGTAACTGAGTGGTCTTAGGCATTGCTTTAACTAAGTTCAAATCAGTGCTTGCTACCTCTCTGTGTTTGGTTTGATCCTAATGCCTGCACAAAATTTTTTGTGTGTTAGGAAAGAACATTTTTCAGTAGAAAAATTCCTCTATTCATCTTGTTTCCTTAAAGTATGACACTGAGTGAGAGGGCATTAGTATCTGGGGTCATCTGCTAGATTTATTTATGTTTCACCCCTTGATGAGGTCATTCCTTACTTAGTCAATGTCCAATCATCACATTTGACACCACCATTTAGCTGTTATCATCATGCACACCTCTGCTAGTTGTGCACACTAATCTTTACAATCTGATCCATCACTCATTATTTTAACCTGAAACTGAACCTATGTAAATTTTCCAAGAAGCCATTAAAAACATGAATATATATGTATAAAAAGAACACAACAGTGATTTCTGGATGCTCTGTAAGGAATTAAATTTTGTACTTCTTCAAACAGGAATTGGAGGAGATTTCATTGAAGGAAGAAGTTGGTGAAGAATTCATTCATAGAGAGATGAGTTCTGATGTTCTGTGTGCAAGATCTCAAAGCTCTCTACCAAACACTACCAGTGAGTTTTTGCAACAAGACCTCCACCAAGAAAAGGTAATCCTTATTATTTTTAGTTTCTTGCTGAATTTATATATATAATGGCAAACATTATTTCATGTTTTCTTCACACCAATGTTATCACTTATGATTGCCATGTCTTAGTAATAAATAATAATAGTAGAGTTTATACGCTTATCATGCTTGCTTGAATATCCTTTTCATGGAGTGCTGTCTAAACAGTATCTCTCCCATCTATATGAGTGAGGTTCCTACTGCCTGCCCACGGTCCCTCTCACACACCTTTCAATTGAGAACATATTTAATACCCTCACTCTACATATTCATGGTGCCTCAGGAAAGGTAATAACCTGGTTGCTGTCATTTGTACTAACTTGCAGGTTGATATCATGTCTACAATGTGGGAACCATCTCTGTATACAATACACTAAATGTGTGCTAACATACTAGTGATAAAGTTTAAGGAGAACATTCTTACATTTGTAAATAACATTTATCTTAATGAAGCCTGAGACACTATTTGCTTTATTTGATGCCTCAATACACTACTTAGAAAATCTCACTGATTCATCTATTACTACTTGTAAAGTCCTTTTCAGCCTCAACCAAGTCCAGCCAATGCCCATCCATTTCATAGCTCAATTCTGTAATCTCTGTTCCCATATGTACAAATTGTTATTTTTAAAGTTACCCTCAACTTCTCTTACTCAAGCTACCAATTTGGCCTAGTGTGCAAAAATTGACATTGCTATTAACTGCTTTGCCAAGGTCATTTATATAGATTACAAACAAATAATGGAACCAGAACTGATCCCTAAAGTATCCCATTGACTATATCCCTACACTGTGACTTTATTCCACTTAACACTATTCCCTGCTTCCCATCTTTTAGCCATTCAGCGATCCAATTCAATATTCTCCAACACATTCTAGGCCTTTTTAATTTATTAATCATTCTCCTATGTGGAATATTGTCAAAAGCTTTGCTAAACTCTTAAGTAAATTACATTACTTTCTCTCTTTTATATACCCCGTAAGGGGCGCGGCGATTTGCCATCCTGGCCGCTGTGCTGACGGGATCCAGCGCTCCGTCCGGCCCCAGCTTAGCCTCTCTTCTTTCCTTCAAAACACTTGTTTCCTCTCTTTTCACACAACTTCTCCCACAACTTTCTCTGGTCAGCCTCTAATTTCACAGGGTAGATGCTGACCTTCCTTTCAGCCAACCGTCCCGCATCGGGGGTGGGGGACAATGTTCCCTAACCCCTGAGCTCCAGGCGGGGGTGGCTGGTTTTTAACAACCTGCTTCATCCCCACCCATACCTTCCTCACATCCCTTTTCCTCTACTCTTCACAATCTATATATTTTACGCCTTGTTCAAGGTGGAACCGCCATGACGATGGACTGCCAGGCCACCAGGCGGGAGGGGTGGTCCCAAATGGCGGCACCTGGCTCTGCTGGGCTTATAAGCACCTCTCGCAGTGCGGGCTACTGCGAGAGGTGTGCGCTATTGCATCCCGTGTTAAAAAAAAGGGTCACCATGCCCAATGATGAAGACCAAAAAAAAAAATCAACCCCCAACTTTCCCTGAAATATCAACGGAGCCGCCCTCGGGCAGCTCCAGCAAAAAAATGGAGGTCCCCTCCCACCGTGTGCTTGCACAGGGGACCCTCCATATTTCTCTAACCGGAGAGGAGGCTTACTCCTCTCCTTCGCCTACGGGTGCAGGGGACTCCCCCTCACCCCCTTCTCTGGAAGTGCTTTCGGGCACCTCCCTTTTCCCAGCGGCCTTCCCCTCTTTTCTTTCCAAGGGGACTGCCAAGAAAGCCAGCAGGCAGCCCTTAGCCAGCCGCTCCCCATTGAAGCGGCTCGGTAGGGCAAACCCCCTTAGGGGGGAGAGGGAAGCCAGGCCCCTTCGGTCGCTTCCCTCAAAAGACCTGCTGGCAAGAATTATAAACCTTGCCGGGGTCAAGGCCTGTGCCTTCCCACACAAGACTGGCGACAATGCCAAGGGGACCTGCGATGTCCTAGGAGGGGATGGCCACTGGAGGCCCCTCCTGTGATAAACATGGTCCTTGAGGAGACCCAGCCTCAGATGGTAGGGCCTTCCATGGGGGGGAATTCGGGCTCGGCGCCAAGCACCGAACCCGAATCCGCCCCTATGCAAGGTCCTCCTCAAATGGCTGAGGGCTCCGAGGCAGTAAAAGGAGGGAAGGGATCTCCTCCGACAGGTGCCCCTACGACAACCAGGACCTTCTCCATTTTGGAGAGGGACCTGGCTGAGGCTGGTCCATCTGGCCTGGGGGCTTCTGCCGGCGGAGGTGAGAAGCGGGTTCATTCCCCGCCCTCCTCTCCAAAAAAGAAAAAGACTAAAAAGAGGAAAAAGACTCGGGGCTCCTCTCCATCCGCGGGGGCTGCGGGGACGGATGGGTCTGCTGCCACTTTGGTAGGCGACCAAGCCAAGATCGGCACATCCGGCCCCTCTACCCCCTCGTGTGCGGAGCCCCTGACCAAGACTAACACCAAGAGTGCACAGGGCGGAGCCTCGATGACATCGGGGCCCCTGATTCAGAGGTTACCTGGCGTTTTCGAGCTCGCTGGTTTCAAACGCTTCCTCGTTATTCGCTCCACTGATGGCACCATGTTGTCCAAGGGCAACATGATCCATCAGAGGAGAGGATTAGCTGGTGCAATTGGTAGAGAGCCGAAGGTGACCCGTTTCTCGGACGGCAGCCTTCTGGCGAATGCGGCGAATCCCTCCGAGGCGGCCAAGATAAGTGCTCTTCGGACACTTCATGGCACCCCGGTGAGTGTGACGCCGCACTCTACCATGAACTTTGTGAAAGGTGTAGTTTATGCGAGGGAACTGGTTGACTACTCCATTGAGGACATCACCCTAGAGCTGACCGACCATGGGGCGGTCAAGGTCGAACGTGTGATGAGAAAACAGGGAGGGGCTTCGAGACCCACCCCTACACTCTTCGTCACGTTCGACTGTGACAAGCTCCCTGAGTCGGTGCGTGCCGGTTGGTACCGCTACCGCGTGAAGGCATTCGTGCCACTGCCGCGGCGGTGCTATTACTGTCACCGCTTCGGCCATACGAATCGCTCATGTAGACGTGCAAAGTCGGGGTCACCCGAAGTATTTGTAAATTGCTCCAAGGTCGCACACGATAAGTCCAAATCGTGTGTGGCCAAGTGTGTCAATTGCGGAGAGCCGCACCCGGCTTCTTCGAAGCAATGTGGTGCATATCTCCTGGAGAAAGAAATCCTGGCCGTTCAGGCCCAGGATAGACTCTCATTCCGCGAGGCTAAGGACTTGGTCCTGGCGCGCCCAGCTCTGCCTGGGACGTCATATGCCTCAGTAGTTAGAAAGGCACCCTGTGCTCCTGGCCCATCCAGGCCAACGAGCACGGTTGTTTCCGCGCCCATTCGGAGCCCTTCTGCGGGCTCTACCCAACCCGGGCGCTCCCCTGGTAAAGCTGGCGGCAAAAAGGGTTCATACCCAGCCCTGGCTAAAAACAAGGCTCCCCACTCTTCCCCCAGCGTGACAGTTTCCCACAAGGCGAAACGGCCACGCGCCTCCACCGAGTCGTTAGACTCAGAGGAGGCAACACCCCTGAAGATGGTCGCTAGGCCATCTTCGGAGGTTCCTAAAGCTGTCCCCCGAATGGAGGACAGCAACAAAGGAGCTTCGGCTCGTTCGCCCACGCCCCGAGGTGGAGCGAGTGGCTCGGAAACGGTGGTTCTCGAAAAGAGGGCCCCCCGCCTCCGAAGCTGCAGCGCCCGCCTAAGGTTTCGAGGCGGAGGGAGGAAAAGACTTGCATGGCGAGCCCAACCTCCCCCAATAAGTCCTCGAAGGCGACAGCGCCTCCAGCGCTTTGTCCGGCCAACAGCGCCCGGGGTTCTGCCCCCGGGAAGCGTACGGCCATTCCCGTGAGGGACTTCAGTTCGAGGAGGGCCCCCGCGTCTCCTCCGAGCTAGGCCTGGAGGGCATATTCCTTAAATGAAATTGCCGTGGACTCCGGGCCAACTGGGAGGAGCTGCGGAGGCTCGTCTCGTCCCGTTCCCCGTTAGCTATCTTTTTGCATGAGACCATGCTAGGCGCGTGCCCCCTGCCCGCCCTCCCGGGGTACAAGGGTCTTGCGACCCCACCACCGCGGGATGGCCGAGCTGGGGGATGCGCGGTTTACACCCGGCATGATGTCTCGGTTCTTCCTTTCTCTTTAGATTCCTCCTTTCAGACAGTGGCTGTGCAGCTGCACCTGGATGGGAGGTATACTATCATTTCTGCGTACATTCCACCGTCAGCTGACTTCGACGCGGGGGACTTCCGCCGCGTCTTGGCACGGTTGCCGAGACCCTTTCTCTTGCTTGGAGATCTGAACGGCAGGCATCCTCTCTGGGAAGATTACTCAATAAATCCCAGGGGACAAGTCCTTGCCGATCTGATCCAAAAGCTTGAAATAGGTGTCCTAAATTTGGATGAGTTTACGCATCACTGCCTTGCAAGTTCCATCCACGTCGGATGCTAGGCTCTGACTGGAAAATGCCGTCTGCGAGGTCTTCCTTCGTAGACAGCACTACGCCAAGGTGTTTTTTGATCAGAGGAATACCTTTGATACCGCATGGCGATACGGTATTATGGCGACTCCACACGATGGGGGCGAGGGGACGCCTCCCAATCTTTATATCTGAATTTTTGCGAGATCGTCGATTCCACGTACAGGTGGGGGGAGCCCTCTCCAGCCCAAAGGAGCAGGATGATGGTGTATCGCAGGGAAGTGTCCTCACTGCCCGAGGACCGCTTCATTTTCTTGCCTTTACCAATCTTTAGGCTCTTCGGATGCACAGCCTGATTTTAATTGGGGGGATGGTCGATGACCTTCACGGTATTTCAGTCGAGGAATTTAGGTCGGTAGATGAGGCCGTTGAGTTCTTCTCCGGCAACCTCACCGCCGTGGGCCTAAATACTATTCCCTGAAAGTCTGGCCGTTTTGCACGCTGACCACTCCCATGGTGGTCGGCCGAGTGTGAGACGGCCCTCAACCAGAAGAGTTATGCCTACATGCGCTATAAGCGCCACCCGAACGATTTCACCCAGATTTGTTTCTTAATGGGGTTCGCCTGGAAGTGGTTGAATCGCACCGTTCCCTTGGTCTTGTATTTGACCGACGCCTCACCTGGGAGGCTCATATTCGCAGCCTTAGGAATACGGGCAGCTCTTCGGACTGCTGTTGCAAAGAAGATGGGAGACGGTCGAAGGGAACCTAAAGTTGCGTGCCATTGCGCCGCGACTGTTCCCATGGACCTATCCCCCAATGCCGTGATGGCTTCAGGTCGCTTTCTGTCGTCTCTGAATCGGACATACTCGTGTGACGCATCGCTATTTGATGGAGCGCTCGCCTGCCCCCGACTGTTGCGACTGCATCGTCCTCCAGACTGTTCGGCACATTCTTGTTGAATGTCCCAGTCTGGGTGATCTTCGCGCATGTTACCTGTCCCGGTACCAGGATGGGCGGGGTCGCTACTGCCTGACCCTTGTACTCGGGATGAGTGCGTGCACATTGACTGCTGGACTTGTTGACTTTTGGGGAGAGGCCGGCCTTCTCCCTATTATTTAAGCAGGTTTTTTTATTTGTTTTTTTCGCCTTTGTTTTTTTCCTTTATAGGGATCACGCTCCTGCGTCGGGGCTCCTCCCCCCGATGCAGGAGCATGCTTACTGCTCACTTCCCTTTCCCTTTTGTTTTTTGAGTGGGGTTTGTTTTATATCTTATTTATTTTAAAGTAGCCTAGTACTAGGCCAGTTTTTAATACTGCGACTAATGCCCAAGTAGGCAGTCGCCAGATGAGCTCTTTAAAAAAAAAATCCCTCAGCCCCGGCTTAAACCAGGGCTCCCCTCTCTTACCCCAGCATGACTGTTTGTTGCAAGGTGAAACAGCCGCATGGCTCCACCAAGTTGTTAGACTTGCAGGATGAAACACCCCTGAAGTTGGTTGTGAGGCCATCTTCCGGGGTTCCAAATACTGCCCCCGGAAAGGAGGACAGCACTAAAGGAGTTTCGACTCCTTTCCTACACCTAGTGGCTGGCTGGGTGGTGCAGAGATGGTGGATCGTCCAAAAGAGGGACCTCTGCCTCCAAAACTTCCCTGCTTGCCTAAAGTTTTGAGGTGGAGGGAGGAAAGGACTCACATGCGAGCCAAACCTCCTCCAGTAAATCCTCAAAGACTACGGCACATTGTCTGGCCAACAGTGCCCCGAGTTCTACCTCCGGGAAGTGTATGGCCATTCCAGTGAGGGTCTTCTCTTCAAAAAGGTCCCCTGCATCTCCTCTGAGCTAGGCCTGGAGGGCATATTCCTTCAATAGAATTGCCGGATACTCTGGGTCACCTAGGAGGAGCTGCAGATGCTGGTCTACCTTCTAGCTATCATTTTGCAGGAGACCATGCTTGGTGCGCCCCCTGCCCACCCTGCCAGGATATAGGGGTTTTGCGACACCACTAACACGGGATAGGGCAGTTCAGGATGATGCTCAATTTAGATCCTGCATGATGTCTTCGCTTTAGATACCTCGTTTCAGGTAGTAGATGTGCAGCTATACCTGAATATGAGGTATACCGTTATTTTGACATACATTTCACCATTAGCTGACATTGATGTGGAGCCTTCCTCCTCATTGTGGCATTGTAGCAGTCCAAAAATCCATCCTTTAACCCCAATCGATTCAATCCGCTTCCTACACTTATTCGAACATAAGAAATCAAGGGAGAAATGAAACTGATTGTATGTACAGTCCTTTATTTACAGAAAAAATATGGGTTAGATAAATTTGAGATCTCGTTACTTAGAAAAGACAATCTTACTTATGAATGTTAGCCAAAAGTTATAAAAAAAATAACTGATCCTATTACCAAACAAAATCCTTTATACACACAACTAAATGAACAATATAAAAGAGGCCTATTAAGTACACTTGTTCCAAAACATTACACAATCGTACAAGGAGGCCTAATAACCACACTTTACTTAACAGCAAAGAAAAGGCTTAAGGTTTTCCCCCCAGGGGGAAGTCCTGCCGTTTGTCACTCGAATGTTCACAAAAAAGGCTGGCGCCTCTGAGCTAGATATAATATTTATTACGATCCAGTCAGGTATTGAGGCTATATAGAAGCCCCCCTCCTTCCAAATGGGACGTACAATAACTTTAGTTAAGTTACTTTGAATCCTACAATCTCTGCTACTCTTTACAAATTAAAAGATTTCTTGTTGAATTAGCAAAATTATAGAATGGACTTTTGCAAAAACAATTTTATCAAGAAACGCTGCAAAGAGACAAAAACATTTTAAACACAAGAAATCCCTAATAAATAATATATATAAAAAAGAAAAAAACAACATTCCCATTCACACACACATTCTTATAGAGGGAGAGAGAGGGTAGTGGAAAAGGGTTGGGAGAATGTCCCTTCACGCACACATTCGCTCTACCACAGCATGGCTGCCAAGGCCCTTTCTCTTGCTCGGAGATCTGAACAGTAGACAGTCTATCTCGGGAGACTACTCGTTTAATCGCATGGGTCAAGTCATTTCTGACCTGATCAGGAGTTAGAGATAGGTGTCATAAATGTGGATGAGTTTATGCATCACTGCCCTAGAACTGCTTTATTTTCCTGCCTCAATCTATGCTTGTGCTCTTTGGATGCACAGCCTGATTTTGGGTAGGGTTTGATGACCTCCATGGTAGTGATCACTTTCCGATTCAAATATCAATTTTCTCTGGGCCACTGCCGCCTGAAAGCCCGCCCTGGTGGTGCTTAGCTCAGACACGGTCGTCCACATTTCAGGAAATGACTGAATTCTCCATCTCAGTTGAATTTAGGTTGGTAGATGAGGCACTTGAATTGTTCTCCAGCAACCTCATCACTGTGGGCCTAACTACTATTACTAGAAGATCTGGCTAACCCCTCCCGCAGTGGTTAATTGAATGTGGGACAGTCATCAAACAGAAGTGTTATGACTACATGCTATATGAGCGCCGCCTGAAGTATTTCACTATTCATGAATTTTGTCCCCGTAAGGAGCGCGGTGATTTGCCATCCTGGCCGCCGTGCTGACGGGATCCAGCGCTCCGTCCGGCCCCAGCTTAGCCTCTCTTCCTTCCTTCAGATAGCCCGATTTCTCCCCTACCTCGTCGCTTTTCATACAACCTCTCCCACAACTTTCTCTGGTCAGCCTCTAATTTCACAGGGTAGAATGCTGACCTTCTCAAGCCAACCACCCCGGATCGGGGCTGAGGGGGGAGGGGACATTGTTCCCTAACCCCTCAGCTCCGGTTCGGGATGGGGGTTTTTTAACAACCTGCTTCATCCCCACCCATACCTTCCTCACATCCCTTTTCCTCTCCTCTTCACAACCTATATTTTTTACGTCGTGTTCAAGGTGGAGCCGCCATGCCGAAGGACTGCCAGGCCACCAGGCGGGAGGGGTGGTCCCGAATGGCGGCGCCTGGCTCTGCCGGGCTTGTAAGCACCTCTCGCAGTGCGGGCAACTGCGAGAGGTGATGAGCTATTGCGTCCCGTAATAAAAAGAGGGTCACCATGCCCATGAATGAAAAAAAACACCAAAAAACCCAACCCCCAACTTCCCCAAGAAAATCAACGGAGCCGCCCTCGGGCAGCTCCACCGAGAAAATGGAGGTCCCCCCCCTTGTGCTTGCGCAAGGGACCCTCCATAATTCTTTAACCGGAGAGGAGGCTTACTCCTCTCCTACGCCTACGGATGTAGGGGACTCCCCCTCACCCCCTTCTCTGGAGGTGCTTTCGGGCACCTCCCTATCTCCAGCGGCAGTCCCTCCTTTGCTTTCTAAGGGGACTGCCAAGAAAGCCAGCAGGCAGCCCATTGCCGACCGCCCCTCGTGCAAGCGGCTCGGTAGGGCAAACCCCCTTAGGGGGGAGAGGGAAGCCAGGCCCCTTCGGTCGCTTCCCTCAAAAGACCTGCTGGCAAGAATTTTAAACCTTGCTGGGGTCAAGGCCTGTGCCTCCCCACACCACCTGACTAGTGACAATACTGCCAAGGGGACCTGCGATGTCCTGGGAGGGGATGGCCAACTGGAGGCCCCTCCTGTGATAGACATGGTCCTTGAGGAGACCCAGCCTCAGACGGTAGGGCCTTCCATGGGGGGGAATTCGGGCTCGGCGCCAAGCACCGAACCCGAATCCGCCCCTATGCAAGGTCCTCCTCAAATGTCTGAGGGCTCCGAAGCAGTAAAAGGAGGGAAGGGATCTCCTCCGACAGGTGCCCCTACGACAACCAGGACCTTCTCCATTTCGGAGAGGGACCTGGCTGAGGCTGGTCCATCTGGCCTGGGGACTTCTGCCGGCGGAGGTGAAAAGCGGGTTCATTCCCCGCCCTCCTCTCCGAAAAAGAAAAAGACAAAAAAGACTCGGGGCTCCTCTCCATCCGCGGGGGCTGCGGGGACGGATGGGTCTGCTGCCACTCTGGCAAGCGACCAAGCCAAAATCGGCACATCCGCCCCCTCTGCCCCCCCCGGTTGCGGAGCCCCTGACAAAGAAGACTCATACCAAGAGTGCACAGGGCAGAGCCTCGATGACATCGGGGCCCCTGATTCAGAGGTTACCTGGCGTTTTCGAGCCCGCTGGCTTCAAACGCTTCCTCGTTATTCGCTCCACTGATGGCACCATGTTGTCCAAGGGCAACATGATCCATCAGAGGAGAGGATTAGCTAGTGCAATTGGTAGAGAGCCGAAGGTAACCCGTTTCTCGGACGGGAGCCTTCTGGTGAATGCGGCGAATCCCGCCGAGGCGGCCAAGATAAGTGCTCTTCAGACACTTCATGGCACCCCGGTGAGTGTGACGCCGCACTCTACCATGAACTTTGTGAAAGGAGTAGTTTATGCGAGGGAACTCGTTGACTACTCCATTGAGGACATCACCTTAGAGCTGGCCGACCATGGGGCGGTCAAGGTCGAACGTGTGATGCGAAAACAGGGAGGGGCCTCGAGACCCACCCCTACACTCTTCGTCACGTTCGACTGTGACAAGCTCCCTGAGTCGGTGCGTGCCGGTTGGTACCGCTACCGCGTGAAGGCATTCGTGCCACTGCCGCGGCGGTGCTATTACTGTCACCGCTTCGGCCATACGAATCGATCATGTAGACGTGCAAAATCGGGGTCACCCGAAGTCTGTGTAAATTGCTCCAAGGTCGCACACGATAAGTCCAAATCGTGTGTGGCCAAGTGTGTCAATTGCGGAGAGCCGCACCCTGCTTCTTCGAAGCAATGTGGTGCATATCTCCTTGAGAAAGAAATCCTGGCCGTTCAGGCCCAGGATCGACTCTCATTCCGCGAGGCTAAGGACTTGGTCCTGGCGCGCCCGGCTCTGCCTGGGACGTCATATGCCTCAATAGTTAGAAAGGCACCCTGTGCTCCTGGCCCATCCAAGCCAACGAGCACGGTTGTTTCCGCGCCCATTCGGAACCCTTCTGCGGGCTCTACCCAACCCGGGCGCTCCCCTGGTAAAGCTGGCGGCAAAAAGGGTTCATACCCTGCCCCGGCTAAAACCAGGGCTCCCCCCTCTTCCCCCAGCGTGACCGTTTCCCGTAAGGCGAAACGGCCACGTGCCTCCACCGAGTCGTTAGACTCACAGGAGGCAACACCCCTGAAGATGGTCGCTAGGCCATCTTCCGGGGTTCCTAAAGCTGTCCCCCGAAAGGAGGACAGCAACAAAGGAGCTTCGGCTCCTTCGCCCACGCCCCGAGGTGGAGCGAGTGGCTTGGAGACGGTGGTTCCTCGAAAAGAGGGCCCCCCGCCTCCGAAGCCGCAACGCCCGCCTAAGGTTTCGAGGCGGAGGGAGGAAAAGACTCGCATGGCGAGCCTAACCTCCCCCAATAAGTCCTCGAAGGCGACAGTGCCTTCAGCGCTTTGTCCGGCCAACAGCGCCCGGGGTTCTGCCCCCGGGAAGCGTACGGCCATTCCCATGAGGGTCTTCAATTCGAGGAGGGCCCCCGCGTCTCCTCCGAGCTAGGCCTGGAGGGCATATTCCTTCAATGGAATTGCCGTGGACTCCGGGCCAACTGGGAGGAGCTGCGGAGGCTCGTCTCGTCCCGTTCCCCGTTAGCTATTTTTTTGCAGGAGACCATGCTAGGTGCGTGCCCCCTCCCTGCCCTCCCGGGGTATAAGGGTCTTGCGACCCCACCACCGCGGGATGGCCGGGCTGGGGGATGCGCAGTTTACACCCGGCATGATGTCTCCGTTCTTCCTTTCTCTTTAGATACCTCCTTTCAGGCAGTGGCTGTGCAGCTGCACCTGGATAGGAGGTATACTATCATTTCTGCGTACATTCCACCGTCAGCTGACTTCGACGCGGGGGACTTCCGCCGCGTCGTTGCACGGTTGCCGAGGCCCTATCTCTTGCTTGGAGATCTGAACGGCAGGCATCCTCTCTGGGGAGATTACTCCATAAATCCCAGGGGACAAGTCCTTGCCGATCTGATCGAAGAGCTTAAGATGGGTGTCCTAAACGTGGATGAGTTTACGCATCACTGTCCGAGAACCGCTTCATTTTCTTGCCTTGACCTATCTTTGTGCTGTTCGGATGCACAGCCTGATTTTGATTGGGGGGTGGTCGATGACCTCCATGGTAGTGATCACTTTCCCATTCAAATATCATTTTCAGGGCAACTGCCGCCTGAGAGACCACCTCGATGGTGCTTGGCGCGGGCGCGGTGGCCTGCATTTCAGGAAATGACTGAATTCTCTATCTCAGTCGAGGAGTTTAGGTCGGTAGATGAGGCCGTTGAGTTCTTCTCCGGCAACTTCATCGCCGTGGGCCTGACTACTATTCCTAGGACGTCTGGCCGTTTTGCACGCCGACCACTCCCATGGTGGTCGGCCGAGTGTGAGACGGCCCTCAAACAGAAGCGTTATGCCTACATGCGCTATAAGCGCCGCCCGAACGATTTCACTGTCGCTGAATTTCGTCGGGCTAGGGCTAGGTTCCGGTATATTTGGAAGCACGCCCGCCGCTCTTCTTGGCGGGCATACGTGTCTTCACTTAACGGGAAGACCCCTTTAGCTGAGGTGTGGAAGCGAGTCAAAAGGATTCGGGGCAAGTTCTCGCAGGACCCCCCTCCCGTTCTCCAGGAGAATGGGACCGCAATCTCGGACCCCGCGTCCGTGGCGGAATCCTTAGCGACCGCTTTTTCCGCATTCTCTAGCCGTGATGCTGCTCCGCCAGCATTCAATGCACGTCGTGATGTCGCGGAAGGCCGCCGGCTGGACTTTACCTCCAGAGGCGGAGAACCCTTCAACGACAAGTTTACTGTGAGTGAGTTGCGTTCCGCTCTCGCTTCGTGCGCGGACACCGCCCATGGTCCGGACGATGTCCCGTACGCCATGCTTCGACACCTGGGTGAGCGAGGCATGGCCTTTCTGTTAGATTTGTTCAACAGGATCTGGGTGGAAGGTCTTCTCCCAGACTCCTGGCGAATCGCTACTGTGCTCGCCTTTCGCAAACCGGGGAGAGATCACTCTACTCCGACCGGTTTCCGCCCAATCTCTCTAACCTCTTGCGTGTGCAAGTTGATGGAGAAATTGGTAAATGTTAGATTAGCCTTTTTCCTGGACAGCGGAGGCCATCTGTCTTCCGCACAGTGCGGCTTCCGCAAGTTCCACTCCACGTCGGATGCTCTGCTCCGACTGGAAAATGCCGTCTGCGAGGCTTTCCTTCGTAGACAGCACTACGCCACGGTCTTTTTCGATTTGGAGAAGGCCTATGATACCGCATGGCGATACGGTATCATGGAGACTCTCCACACGATGGGGGCGAGGGGACGCCTCCCAATGTTTATATCTGAATTTTTGCGAGATCGTCGATTCCGCGTACGGGTGGGGGGAGCTCTCTCCGGCCCAAAGGAGCAGGAAGAGGGTGTCCCGCAGGGAAGTGTCCTCAGTGTCACACTCTTTGCCCTGAGCATCAACGGCATCACCTCGGTGCTGCCGGAAGATGTTCTCGCTACGCTCTACGTGGACGACCTTTCGATCTCTTTTGGCGCGGCCCAGATGCCAACTCTGGAGCGTCGACTCCAACAGGCATTGAACCGCGTCTCTCGCTATGCCGAAGCGCACAGGTTTCGGTTTTCTTTGGCCAAGACTAAGGTGGTGCACTTCTGCCGCCATCCACGGCTTCACCCCGACCCAGATTTGTTTCTTAATGGGGTGCGCCTGGATGTGGTTGAGTCGCACCGTTTCCTTGGTCTTGTATTCGACCGACGCCTCACCTGGGAGGCTCATATTCGCAGCCTTAGGGTCTCTTGTACCCGCGCCATGGACATTCTCCGTTCCGTGACGTTCAGCGCTTGGGGCGCTGATAGGGCTACTGCCCTACTTTTTTATCGATCCTTTGTTCGTTCCAAGCTCGACTACGGATGCGAGTTTTATGCATCCGCAGCCGAGCGTTTATTGCGGAAAGTGGATTCGATCCACCACACCGGCCTTCGCCTTGCGACCGGTGCCTTCCGCACTTCCCCCATTGAGAGCCTGTTGGTCGATGCTGGGGAGATGCCACTCGCTCTGCGCCGCGTGCAGTGCATCACTCGCCTGTACGCGCGAGCCCGGCGCCTCCCTCAGTCGCCAACAGCTCTCACTGCATCCGCAGCTGATCTCGATGGTGCCTATGCCGCCATTCATACCCTAAGCCCTTTGGGTTTAGGGCCAGGAAACTCCTTCGAGAGGTAGATATAGCTCTCGGGCCGGTGGCGCCCCTGGTTCTGCCCAGGACGCCACCCTGGAGGGTACCACATTTGGCTATTTGTCGCCACGCCTCTGCTCCCAAAGCTTGTACTGCGCCGGGAGTATTGCGTTCGACCTTTTTGGAGCACACATCGTGTCACGCTGGTACCGTGCCAGTGTATACGGATGGCTCCAAGTCCCAAGAGGGGGTCGGCTTCCACGCCGTATCCCCTCTGTTTGAAGTCAGCGGGGCTCTACCAGGCGCTGCGTCTGTCTTCACGGCCGAGCTGGTGGCAATACACCACTCGGTACGGGAGATTACGCGACGTGCCCGGTTCGGAGACCGGATTGTGATCTATAGCGACTCACAAAGCGCCCTGAGTGCTCTCGGGGCATTGGAATCTCCGCATCCCCTGGTTCGCGATATCCGTGACGCCACGGTTTTGGCGAGCCGGGCAGATGTCGAGATTGTCTTCTGCTGGGTTCCTGGACATGTAGGAATTGCGGGGAATGAGCGCGCCGATGAGGGCGCCAAAGAGTCCGCGAGGACTCTGCGTCCGGACCAGCGTTTCGCTCTTCCTCACACCGACTACATGGCAGGAATACGGGCAGCTCTTCGGACTGCTTGGCAAAGAAGATGGGAGACGGTCGAAGGGAACTTAAAGTTGCGTGCTATTGCGCCGCGACTGTTCCCATGGACCTATCCCCCAATGCCGCGGCGGCTTCAGGTTGCTTTCTGTCGTCTCCGAATCGGACACACTCGTGTGACGCATTGCTATCTGATGGAGCGCTCGCCTGCGCCCTATTGCAACGACTGCGTCGTCCCCCAGACTGTTCGGCACATTCTTGTCGAATGTCCCAGTCTGGGTGATCTTCGCGCATGATACCTGTCCCAGTACCGGGATGGGCGGGGTCGCTACCGCCTGTCCCTTGTGCTCGGGACAGATTCGTGCACATTGACTTGTGGACTTATTGACTTCTTGGGAGAGGCCGGCCTTCTCCCTATTATTTAAGCAAGGTTTGCTTGTTTGTTTGTTTTTTTTTTGTTTTTTTGTTTGTTTTTTTCCTTTAGTTGCACGCTCCTGCGCCGGGGGGACCTCTCCCCGACGCACCAGCTTGCTTCCTTTCCCCATTTTGGGGTGTTTTGTTTTGTTTTTTTCTTTAATTTTATTTTAAAGTAGCCTAGAACTAGGCCAGTTTTAATACGGCGACTAATGCCCAAGTAGGCAGTCGCCAGATGAGCCCTTAAAAAAAAAAAAAAAAAATCATGAATTTTGTTGATCTAGGGCTAGGTTTTGGTATATTTCAAAGGACGCCTGCTGCTCTTCCTCACAGGCATACCTATCTACACTTTATGGGAAAACCCCTCTAGCAGAGGTGTGGAAGCAAGTCAAAAGGATTCTGGGCTAGTTCTTGCAGGCCCCCCTTCCCCCCTCCCATTTTCCAGGAGAAAGAGACCACAAATTTGGATCCCGCATCCATGGTGGAATCCACGACCACATTCTCTAGCTGGGATGCTGCTTCGCCAGCGTTCAATTCGTGTTGTGATATCACGAAGGCCACTTGAGAGATGGAGAACCCTTCAATGACAAGTTTACTTTGAGTGAGTTGCGTTCTGCCCTCACTTTCTGCATGGCCACTGCCCTTTGCGAATTGTGCACATGCTAATCACCCATGGTTATTTAGTATTGGGTGGTGGCCGAATTGCCCCTGGTCTTCCCTTTTGCGGTGGCGAGTTTCTGTGTCTCACATCTTTGTAGTTTGTCCCCGCCTTGCTTGTCTTCAAAATTCCTGCTTCCCTACCCTCTCTGGCACCCCCCCATTCTGCTTGAATCGCTTTCTTTTAGCAGAGGACTCCCTTTGGTCATCCTCCCTCCTTAAATTTCTATCACAAGGTCATGATTTATCCCTTTTATAAATTGTCTTTCCATTTTTGTGTTTAGATTTATTGTTTTATCTTTTATCTTGTGCCCTCTAGTGCAGCTGGCGCATGTCATTTGTTTATTGCCCTAGTTGCCCTTTTTTTATAAATTGTGCATCTGTGTGTTTTCTTTTAGTCCTTTGCTTTTCCCCATTTTTATTGAGTGCTTACCACACCCCTTATAATCTTTTTCAGGTAACCCTATTTTAACAGGGCTGCCATTGAAAGTCCATTGTTTCCATTAAAATAAAAATAAAATAATAGACCAAAAAATCTCTTTTATTCCTATTGTAAATATTCTTTTGTATAGTAGTTAGTTCTTAAATAAATTTATTTTTATAACCCTGTTATTATTAGTAACCCAATTACTCCAATTCTTAATCTTCTACCTTTTGGTTGGTTCCCTTTTCTTAAGTCTGTCCTTTGCTCCCTGATTTCTCCAGATCTGCATAACCTTGAACACTGAACCATTCAAGTTTTTTTTTTTTTTTTTCACTTTCAATATCTTTTTTTCTTTTTTTCTTTCTGAATACTCCTTTCCTGAGTTGTCATTTAGGCTGGATTTACGCCTCAGCCAAGAAACCATTTGCACAACTCGCCCTATCATCTTATGTTCCGCTGATCCAATCTGAGCGGCAATAACATTACCAGCTGTAAAGTGGCCTAATATTCTTCACCAGTCATATCAGACAATGTTCCAAGCTTTGTGCCTTCTCCAGTCTTAACAGACGATGCTACTATCTCCAAATGGGTGTAATCTTCCTCACCAGGTATATCAGATGATATTCTGAGCTTCATGCTTTCTCCAGTCATATAAGATGACATTACCAGCCATAAACTGGTGTGACCTTCCATACCAGTCATAACATCCATACTAGATGGGTCATGAGCTAGGGATCAGACCAAATGGCTCCAACATAGCCTTCCAGTATAGCTCAACAGCGTCATCCATCAGAGGGATCACTCTTTAAGAGTCGTCCTGTGCTGGATGTTTGGGTTTCCGGGCTGGGGGTAGGGTCATCACAGGGCCTGCTTTTCAAAGCAAGCATTCTTCCTGGGGACGAGGTACCCCATCTTCATCGGTTAGTGCCCAGTCCCTGTGCAGATCCATTAGGCTGTGGTTCCTGGTGCCAAACAGGAAATTACCATGCAAGACCTTTAACTTCAGTAAGGGATGCATATAGTGTCATGACCTCTTCGACTTCTCCGAAGAGGAGATAGTTGAGATGTGCCTTGCCAAAGTGAGCCATGTTACAAAACCTAATATTTTTAGTTTTCTTTGGATAATTTGCACTTGACAGGATCAAGATCGGCCCTCAATCAATGAAGGTGAAACCTTTCACATATAGGCCCCTCCTATGCTACTGGTGCTTCAATTATAGGCATGGGAGGAAGCACTGTAAAGATGCACCACAATGCGAGAACTGCTCTGCCCTAGAAAGCCATACCACTGTGGAATGCAGTAAAGAGACCTACTTCTTCTACTGCGCGGAAGATCATCCAGTGAATTCGCAGTAAAGCGAAAAATCTAAATTGGAGCAGGACATCCTACATTTAACCAACTTACAAATGATGATCCTGGTGAACGCTAGGAGAGACCTGATGTTTTAGTGGGGAAAGGAGTGAAGACCCTCTCCTCCACCATGGCTAGTCGCCCTGTTAAAGATACAAAAGTTACTCTCCCAAAACAGCAGGCCACAGTCCCACCCCCAGAAGGTGCATCTGTTGCATTGGCAGTTATGAACAGATTTATCACTCTAGAAAATGAGGCAGTCGACACATACTAACTCAACTGAGTCACTACTGGTTGACTCAGTCCAGGCTCTAGAGCCCAAGTCAAAGAGGTTCCTGTCTACAAAATTCTCGCAGCAGAAGAGATTTCGCTGCTCCTCAGTCTTTTTACTCATTGGAGGCACCACCACCGGCTAAAATCACCTTTGTAGCAGAGGCTCAGGAGGAGGAGGCAGTATGTGCTGTCTCCACATCTCCAGTACCCCCAGCAGACATAGACCAAAACACTGACAACATATCAAGTAATAGCGATATGGAAAAGAAGGAGAGCAACACTGCCACCAACTCCAACCTGAAGCTCCACTCTGCACCCCATGAAGAGGACAACATCTTATCGTGCCCTGGGGAGGTATTCACCCAAGAATTCCATAAGGACACAGACAGGCGACATGCAACCATCAGTAGATCCCCCTCACAAAGGGGACCACTGGGGCTGCACAAAAAGCCATCAAGCTCCCTATAAAGAATGAGGGAGAAAAGAAGAGAAAATGATTTCCAACCCCGACCCTACCTTCACCTCAGGGGGGGGTTAAAAAAAAGTTGTTCCACTGCAGGAACATCGGCCAGAAGACAGGCCTAGTGCCCCTTAAACCTCGATCGAAATAAACATGGCCACGATCCTGCAGTGAAATATTTGTGATCTAAGAGCAAACTGGGATGAACTTGCCACCTTGGTGGCAGACTCCTCCCCAGCAGTTATCTGCCTTCAAGACACCAGGATGAGGCAGGAAAATTGTCCCTGCCCCACGGGACATGAGGTGCTGCAAACCTTTAGTCCCGATGGTGGAGGACATCACAGTGGGGGTTTTTATACCACGGTTGTGATGTCCCCTTCCAAGAAATAAAATCACAATTCCCCTGCAGGATGTGGCAGGATGCGTCCACCTAGGCACAGACTACACACGCTGCTCCATTTTTTTACCATAAAGTGACGACTTTGTACCCCATCACCTAGCAAGCCTTGTTAGGCAGCTCCCTCCCCCATTGTTACTGCTTGGAGACTTCAATTGTTGTCATTTGTTGTGGGAGGGATTCAATCTGCAATAGCAGGGAGGACTCGCTCCTCACTTTTATTGATGGGCATGACTTAGTTGTCCGCTACACTGGTGAGCCCACCCACTTCCATACCCTAATTGGTATATCCACTCTCATAGACCTCTCACTCTGCATCTCAAGTATAACAGCTGATTTTGCTTGGACAGTTGATGAAGATCTATGTGGAAGTGACGACTATCCTATAATTTTAAAGACCGTGGTATCCCCTCCCACTACTTGTCTCCCAAAGTGGTCTTTTTCCCTGTGCAGATTGGCTGAAGTTCATGGAATCCTGCAATTTAACAGCCGCTCAGAAGACTGGCACTGTCGATGCTGCTGTGGAATACATCACATCATGCCTCTTGGCCAAATCAGTGAGCATCCCCTACATATTTTGGAATTTCCCACAATGTCCGGTTCCCTGGTGGAACCAGGACTGTTTAACTGGCAGAAGGGGCTCTTGGCTGGCTGAGAGTTGCTTCAGATCATGGGCTAACTCGCAAACCAGTAAGATTGCCTTCCATAGAGCCAGGGCTCACTATCGCTGGACGATAAAGTCTGCTCGACCCTTCTCCTAGCAATCCTCCTTGAGCTCTATCTCACCATCCACATCAATGTCAAAGATATGGCATTGAGTCTGTAAAATGAAAGGGAAGTATGTTACCCTATCACGATCCATTCTGTTGTTGAATGGAAACACCATGGCTGTACCTACCGATGTGGCAGATGCCTTTAGCACCTATTTCACTTCAGTAGCCCAGTGAGACACTACTTTCCCTTCGGCTCTACAATGACTCCAGGATGAATGGAAGGACATTGACTTTGCATCCAGAGGTGGAGAGTCATACAATGTGCTCTTCACCATACGTGAATTAAGATAGGCCCTGAAAATCTGTAAGGACAGCTCCCCAGGTCACAATGACATCCCCTATGCAATGCTTTGACATCTTTCGCGAGAGGGGATGTCCTTTCTGTTGGGCCTCGATACCTAAATCTGGATGGAGGGAGCATTCCCGAGCAGCTGTAGCCTACTGGTGGTGAGTCCGATCCTCAAGCTGGGAAAAGATCACTCGCAACCTACCAACTTCTCTCCAATCTCACTCACATTGTACATGTGTAAACTGCTTGAGAAGATGGTCAATGTCCAACTTATGTGGATCCTAGAATGCGTAAAGTTCTTCGCAAACTGGCAGTTTAGGTTCAGGTAAGTTTCGCTCCTCATAAGACGCTTTCCTGTCTCTGGAGTCATGAATCTACAGGGCATTTACATCTCAAAAGCACCACATTACAGGTTTTTTACCTGAAGAAAGCTTATGACATTGCCTAGAGACACTGCATTCTCCAAACACCACAGGGTTGGTCTAAGGGGAAGATGGCAGTTTCTTTTAAGGCCTTCATGGTCAATAGGATTAACTCACCACAAGGCAGTGTCTTGAACATTACTCTATTTGCTGTTGCGATCAATGACATAGTGGATGAGCTTCCAAATGGAGTGATCAGCACCTTATATGTGGACGACTTATCAATATCATTTGCAGCCTCACGGATCTCAGCGGCCGAAAGACAGGTCCAGCTTGCCATAGAGAAAGTTTGTGAGTGGGATACCCTTAGGGGTTTCTGCTTCTCACAGAAAAAGACCATGGCAGTACATTTCTGCAGGATCCGGGGAATACATCCTATCCTGACTAGCCAAAGAGTGTGGGATGATGGCAATGCCACCCAACTTCCCGGTAGAGGCTCCACGCCAGAGGCCTTTGGTGCACAATTCCAAGTGTTGCTTGAAGCCCACCCTGACCTGACTGCAAATAAGCCCACAGGAACAACACAGACTAGGTCCCTGGGATCTACCTGAGGTCACCTCTTATAGGGGACTTTCAGGGAGAAAAGGATCACTCTTGCCCAAGCTGAGCTCCTCCAGGTTAAAGACCATCAGTCTTTGCATGAGGGATCTATGCTGGCTCCAAGATGACTGATTACAGAGTTGGTTTTGGAGTTATCTTTTCCTCATCTCGGAAAGTGGGCACTCTTCCTAGAGCTGCCTCTTTATTCATTGCAGAACTTACTGCAATCTTGACTGCCCTCAGCCTCATTTTCCTGAAGGTGGATGTGTACTATGTAATTTATTTACTCTAAGGTCCCTTCAGGCGATAGACTGTTTTAATCACAACCACCCACTGGTTCTATCAATCTTAGAGTGGCTCCATCTTCTGATGAACACCCCCAACAACCATGAATCAAAAAAACACCCTAAAATCCGACTAAATGCACAGCACCTGCCAATAAACTCGAAACCCACCCTCAAAAGACTCATACTAGACACATCACATCACATTTAAAACACACACGGCACATATTGCAAAAAAGGCCACAAAGAAAATCAACGTCCTCAATCACTATCAAACATTAAATTTAAACATCAGAAGGAGTCTCTCACCACTCCATACAAACAATCCATCCATGCCACCCTCAACTTTAGCTATTTGGATTTTCTACCATTTAACCAAAAATGTCATCTAGTTCCTCAAATTAACATTGGGTATGACAACTTGTTTCTACTTGAATCTACATTTGTGACCATAAAGGCTTAAATTCAGAACTAATTTGTAATAATTCATAGAGTGTACACAAATACAGTATCTTTCTTATAAGATTTTACCCCAATTGATGAATAATGCTTATATCATAGGACATGGTGACTTATGGCTTTGGTAGTAGTAGCCAAATAGGTGCTGTAAAAATGAACTGCATCGTAGGATATGATCAATTTATACAAACTGATGGTAAACTTATTGTGCAGCATCACTATTCCTTTGAATGACTACTTATATTTTACCTACAAATAACTTTATTTAACTGCTACATTTCTCCATTAGGAACTAAGCTATTTGTATAATAGAGTCTCCCATTCATTCTCCATGTATATAAGTAGCTTCAAGCGTGAGAGAATGAAAATGAGGACTGTGTGACCTTTTATGGTTTCATCATATTTTTATTTTATACTCTTCTTCTTTAGATCTCATAAGTATTCAGAATAACTATCATAAATTAAAGCATGTTCCAGGTTCGGTTTTCAATAGGCACTAGGTAAGAAAGATGTTTATTCTTGCTTATCTTGGTTCATGACACTGTTATGGCTAATGATCCTCATCTGTTTATTATAATTTTATCTAATTTTTCCCCTTGAGGCAGTTGGCATTTCTTATTTAGTCAGTCTCCTCTCATTACTTTGGATGCTGTTATTTAGCCATCAGCATCCTGCAGACTTCTGCTAAATGCACCCACTAATCTTGATGCATCACTCATTCTTTTCACATGAAAGTGAACATATCTAAATCCCTAAAATAAGCCATTAATAATGTGAATTTAAATTATGAAAAGAGCACAAACTGATTTCCATAAGATCAACATCCATTAGTTACATAAAGAATATTGGTCACATTGGTTATCTTGGTTGCTCTGTGTGGAATTTAATTTTGTACTTTTTTAAGTAGGACTTTGGAGAGATTTCATTGAAAGAAGAAGTTAGTGAAGAATTCTTTCATGCAGAGACAAGTTCTTTTCCTGATGTTGATGGACTATGTGAAAAATCTGTAAACTCACCTACTAAGTTGTTGCAACAAGACTCCCTCCAAGAAAAGGTAATTACAATTTATAATGGCAAAAATATCCTATTTTCTTTGTTTTTTAATGGTAAGAGATTTACCACTGATCTGCACTCATTTTAGAAGCTCCTTAAGTGGGGTACCTATTGGGCATAGACTGATACACTTGGCACAGATGCCAGATAAGCAGTAAAAAAAATGCTACACTAGTTGCCCGGAGGAGCAGCCACTTTTCCTCCTGGCCTGAGTACAAATAGGGGAGACCCCACTCACTTGATTAAATTGAACCCTTTGATGAGGTCTGAGGACACTGAGGCATTTCCCCCCTTTGTCTCGGTATCTATTTTTTCTTCTATGTCTATCCCCTCAATTCTTTGTCTACCTGCAAGAAGGGGGATGGTGTAGGTCAGGGAGAAACCCTGAGCTAGATCTGAAAGCTGGAGGAGAAACACAACCCCTCCATTTCAATGTAGACTGTTTTACCCTTGTACCTGGAGGAGCAGCATATCCTCCTGGCTCCACTGCCTGCAAGGATTGACCCAACTACAGAAGGAACCTACACCCTAGATCCAGGCCTCGAGAAGCTGGTGGGTTTCCCCACTCTGAAGCTAGTCACCAAACTACATTCACCACTCTGACCTTTCTCCCAGGACATCCAGAGGATTTGGTCTGGGGTTTCTAAGAAGTGGGGATGAATGATTGATACTCTCTAAATATGCTCCATTTACATAGGAAGCCTCAATAAAATGTAAGAAATTATTATTAATGAAATAAAGCAAGTGAACAAAAAAGTAAATTAACATATTGACCACCATGTCAACTATATATAATTGACTCAGCATTTTCAAATGCTCCACAACAACATATATTATTGATAGTTATTTTTCAGTTTTGAGACCTTCAACAACTATTGATGACATTCTGTGTATTTCTATATCTCCACAAACCTGTTGTGCCACTGTGCATTTTTCCTGATACGCTTGGCATCTTGTAGAGTTTTTTACAAAAGATCTATAAACACCCAGGATTCAGTTATACTCCAAATCAAGTACATGAACCATTTGAGTCTTTTCTATTTTGACATTTCAAAATAATATGACCTTTTAAGCTAATAGTAATATTAAAAAAATATGAATCCTTTCTACTAAGATCAAATCTGTTATTCATAACTTAACCTTTTGTTTTTTATTCTTTTTCAAATTACAAAATTTCAAAAACTAACAATACAATTTAATGGGAATACTAAGAGCATAGTATCATTTATCTACATTTATAAGAAAAATATTTGTAAGATTCCACGAAACATGGGCTACACATAACAGTAGAAGTATTTTGACCTCAGATTTTTTTTCCTAGCAGCAGTCTACCATTTGAATCAGATATTTTCTGGTAGCATATTTTGCAGGTTCAAAACAGGTTTTGGTTGTTTGCATTCTTTAGAGGTTCTAGGACATGTTTTTTTATATTAGTAACATTTAATTCTATAGTTCTGCCTAAGAGAGCCAACACAATTTCTTCTCCAAAATGTTATATCTTTATATCATCCACTCTTTCACAGTCTTCCATGATCTCCAACAGCCACTTATTCACTGGATGTTGCACCAAATATTCAGCAGGTGCATGCCACTTTGCAACTGATATTGATGCACTCTACATTCATCCAAACTTCCATCTTTTCTTTCATGAAGTATCACATAACTTACCCCATTTAACCAAACCTTTTTTACCACAAATGGACTTTCAAACTTCTTTCAACCAATCCACATGCAGTCAACTTTTTGTCTCACTCTTTTTCAGCACTTTATCACCAACAGGAAAACTCTGAAACCTTTAATTCCCTTTTCTCCATAACTCACTCTCACTAAGTCGTATATGCGGCCTAATCATTCTTTAAAAGTTCAACAAATACTTACATGGTGTCATTTCAATCGCTTATGCACAGTCATATTATACGCCCAAAGTACTCTTCCCAAACATTCATACCATCCTTTCCCATCTTTCACCATCAATCGCAACCTCTCCCTTAAAGTTCTTATCATTCTTTTAGCCAAACCATTTGCAATAGGTACATACAGAGTCATTTGCACTTAATCTATCCCACATTCATTCAATATTCGTGCAGGTTTACACATGCACATGGGCAACATTCTCTCACTCACTCCTCTAGCAACATTCAATGATGATTTATTCATCACAGTTGCGGCATTTGCAAATTTACTCTTATGATCTACCATCACAACCATTTCTACATACCCTTTCATAGTCCTTGGAAAAGACACACAATCAATCGCTACCATTTCAAAAGGTTCATTCATGCTCATTTAATACTGGCGGGGCAGCATACTTTCCTTTCTGGCACACTTCACATATCCATGTAAATCTTTATCAAAAAGGGACTAAACACACATTCTTTCATACATTCCTACAATTTATTCTTACCCATATGTCCAAATCTATCATGCACAATCTTCACCATTCCAATAGTGCCACACAGAAAATGCTGGAATATGTACCTTACTACAAACTTTCTTATAAACCTTCTAAACTTTCTTAATATGCAACACAATTCATTCACACAAACACTGCTCATCACACTATCTTTTAATTCACACACCATCGGACAAGACTCTTGCATGCTCTCTATATCTTCAGCAGTCAGCAGCTCTTCACTCAAGTCAACACCTGCTACTCCCACAAATCCAGTTGAACCTACAAGCTCACTCTGCAAATTCCCAACTGCTATACTGTCTTTCACTAAACATTCATTACCTACATCCACCAAAATCTTATTCTTAGACAAAGAATCAATCCCAAACAGAAAATAATACAGTAACTTATTCTCGCTTGACACAACAAATTCATGCAATATATCATTTAACTTCTCCATGCTTACAGACAAACTCACTTCCTCCCATACCATAATACGTCCACTTCTGAGTCCACTTATTGAAACTGTCACACCTCTTCTTGGAACATTCCAACTCTTCCCTTCAGCATCACGCACCACATTTGCATTCACCAATGAAATCTGAGCACCTGTATCAATCAGTCCACAATATCTCTTCCCATTCATAGTCAAGATAACTTGCACTCTCTCTTCAATTCCATGCTCACACATCCCATTCAACACTTGCGTCCATTCAACATACACTTCTGCAGCATGCAAACCTTCATCTTCACTCGCAGGAACAATCTCTTTGCAAACTTCATCAACCTACACCCATTCTCTTGGTCTACACCTTTACCTCTATACATCACCAGCTTATCCAAACCATAATGCACATATACTCTGACACCAAACAGCTTACTCACTAACACTTCCTGAAATGTCATCACTCCTTGCATACATGTACTCTTCAACTCTTTCTTTACTTAACCTACTCAAATTTTTCATTCTTAATTGCTCTGGTCTTTTATACGTTTCTTCCATAACCATCTTTCATAGTACATTCCCACTTTCTGGCACCTCAAGTAATCCATCTTTCATCAAGTCTTGTAAAATATACAACACACTTTCAAACATAGAATCACCTCCGCCATTACATTTCCTTCCTACAATTATTCCCACTTGCAAATACTAATGATTTATACTTAGTCTCATTCTTATTTAAACTTTGTGACAAATGTGACATCAAATCAGCAATCTCATTCCTTTCACCTGTCAAATACTCAACTACAAAATAACAATCACTTAAATCTTCCATCGTCCTTGCAAGTCTACTATCAACTAACCTCATAGGCTGCAAATACACTAGTGGCTGGTGATCTTTTCTCACTACAAATTGTACTTCATACAAAAATGGTTGTAATGACTTGAGACAGAATCATAACACAACCAACTCTCTTTCAATGATTGAATATGCATGCTCTGCCACACTAAATGCCTTGGAAACATACGCAATTACTTGTTTACTTTAAACTCCATCCACAACCTGATCTTGCATCAAACATCCACCCATCGAATGACCACTTATATCTGGATATATCTGTCAAATTCATCATTCATTGAGTCATTCCACCTAATCACAGTGCTCTTCTTTTCCGCTGTCCATACACTCAACAGTTTCACCACACCCGAACAATCTTTCATAAACTTTCTTCCAAACTCAATTAAATCAAGAAACCCATTCAACTCTCTCACTGTGGTAGGCCTAGAGAAATTCCTAACCTTTTCCATGAACTTAGATTTATGTAATCCAGCTTCACTCACCATATGTCCCCAAAACTCAACTTCAGTGGCAAACCACACACATTTAGACTTCACTCGTACACTAACCTCTTCCAGCTTTCTCAAAACATCATTCACCAGGGTCATATGTTCTTCCATTTTCTCACTCATCACCAAAATATCATCCCAAAACACTCGCACATTCTTAAATGGAAAACCACCCGACTCCACATTCATAGCATGCTGAAAAAGGCCGGGGCATTTGTCAACCCAAAGCTCAGGTCTCTGAACTGATAATAGCACTTTGAGGTGGAGAATGCCATAATAGGTCTACTCTCTTCAGCCACCGACATCTGGTAGTAGCCACACACTAGATCCATCTTCGTAAACACTTTCATTCTATACACACTGTACACACACTGAGACACAACACTCATAGGAAACTTGTCTCTCAATGTTCGTTCATTCATTCTTCTATAGTTAATACACAGTTGCAAACATCCATCTGGCTTTCATACAGGTACAATCAGACTATTCCAAGCACTCCCACTTCGCTCAATTACACCAATTCTCTCTAATTACTCGCGCTGTTGCTCAATTTCTTAAGCCACAGGAGAGAGAGGGAAATAACGAGGCCTTTGGTAGTTTTGCGTGTCATTGCTCAAAACAATCTTAAACTAGGGCAAGCTAGCATTGCCGAAGTCCTCATCCCCTTTATTCAAGGCACCTCTACTATTCCACATCCTGTAAACCTTTTGCTTTTCACATTCGCTCAACTTTTCTTCCAATTTCACATGCTCAATCAAATCTTCATACTTCCAAACATTTGACTTTACACTCCAGAAAGTACACTTTCATTCACCACATGCATATCATTCTCCATATTTAACACTGTATTCAACACCACCAATCTATCTTCTACTTGTACACCTCTCAAACTCTTCCTTCGCAGATCAGGCCAAACCTGAATGTACACATGAAGATCTTACATATCAATTACACCATCAAACTCATGCACAACACACTTCAGTCGATAGTTTGCAGCATTACCACCCCGTAAGGGGCGCGGCGATTTGCCATCCTGGCGGCCATGCAGACGGGTCTCAGCACCCCGTCCGACCCCAGCTTAGCCTCTTCTCCTTATTTCAGACAGCCTGTATTTCTTCCCTACTTCGTCGCTTTTCATACAACCTCTCCCACTATTTTCTCTGGTCAGCCTCTAATTTCACAGGGTAGATGCTGACCTTCTTCTCAGCCAACCGTCAAGGATCGGGGCTGAGGGGACAAGGGGACAATATTCCCTAAACCCTGAGCTCCGGTTCGGGATGCTGGATTTTTAACAACCTGCTTCATCCCCACCCATACGTTCCTCACATCCCCTTTCCTTCTCACTTCACTATCTATTTTTTTACGCCCTGCTGATGGACTGCCAGGCCACCAGGCGGGAGGGGTGGTCCCGAATGGCGGCACCTAGCTCTGCCAGGCCTGTACGCACCCCTTGCAGGGCAGGCTACTGCGAGGGGTGATGAGCGTATGCATCTCGAGAAAAATTTAGGGTCACCATGCTCAATGATGAAGAAATAATGGAGGTTCTCCCCACTGTGCTTGCACTGGGGACCTTCCAAATTTCTCTAACTGGAGAGGAGGCTTACTCCTCTCCTTGGCCTAAGGGTGTAGGGGACTCTCCCTCACCCCCTTCTCTGGAGGTGCTTTCGGTCACCTGCCACTTTCCAGCTGCAGTTCCCCCTTTTCTTTCCAAGGGGACTGCCAAGAAAGCCATCAGTCAGCCCATAGCCGATCGCTCCCTATTCAACCATTCAAGCGGCTCAGTAGGCCAAATGCCCTAAGGGGGGGAGAGGGAAGCCAGGCCCCTTCGGTCGCCTCCCTCAAAAACCTGCTAGCAAGAATATTGAACCTTGCTGGGGTTAAGGCCTGTGCCTTCCCGTGACCTGCAATGTCCTGGGGGGGTGGGGGGGGGCCAAGTGGAGGCCCCCCTGAGATAGACATGGTCCTTGAGGCAACCCAGCCTCACACGGTCGGGCCTTCCATTGGAGCGAATCCGGGCTAGGGGCCAAGCACTGAACCCGAATCCGCCCCTATTCAAGGTCCTCCTCAAACCGCCTGGGTTTCCAAGGCAGTACAAGGAGGGGAGGGATCTCCTCCGACCGGTGCCCCTGCAACTGCCAGGACCTTCTCCATCTCGAGAAGGACCTGGCTGAGGCCGGTCTATCTGGCTTGGGGGCTCCTGCCAGCCGTGGGGAGAAGTGGGTTCATTTTCCGCTCTCCTCCTAAAAAAAAAAAAAAGGAAAAGACTAAGACTCAGGGCTCCTCTCCAACCGTGGGGGTTCGGGGACAGATGGGTAGGCTGCCACTTAGGTGAGTGACCAAGCCAAGATCTGCTCATCTGGCCCCTCTGCCCTCGCGGGTGCGGAGCCCCTGACTATGGCTAGGACGAAAAGTGCGCAGGGCGGAGCCTCGATAACATCAGGGCTACTCATTCAGAGGTTACCTGGCATTTTCGAGCCCGCTGGGTTCAAACGCTTTCTCGTTATTCGCTCCACTGATGGCAGCATGTTGGCCAAGGGCAACATGATCCATCAAAGGAGAGCATTAGCTAGTGTAATTGGTAGAGAGCCGAAGGTGACCCGTTTCTCGGACGGGAGCCTTCTGGCGAATGCGGCAGATCCCTCCGAGGCGGCCAAGATATGTACTCTTCGGACACTTGATGGCATCTTGGTGAGTGTGACGCCGCACTCTACCATGAACTTAGTGAAAGGAGTAGTTTATGCGAGGGAACTCGTGGACTACTCGATAGAGGCCATCACATTAGAGCTGGCCGACCATGGGGCGGTCAAGGTCGAACGCGTGATAGGAAAACAGGGAGGGGCCTCGAGACCCACCCCTACACTTTTCATCGCGTTCGACTGTGACAAGCTTCCTGACTCGGTGCGTGCCGGTTGGTACCGCTACCGCATGAAGGCATTTGTGCCACTGCCGCAGTGGTGCTATTACTGTCACGGCTTCGGCCATACGAATCGCTCATGTAGACGTGCAAATTCGCGGTCACCCGAAGTATGTGTAAATTGCTCCAAGGCCTCACACGATAAGTCAAAATCGTGTGTGGCCAAGTGTGTTAATTGCGGAGAGCCGCACCCCGCTTCTTCGAAGCAATGTGGTGCATATCTTCATTAGAAAGAAATCCTGGCCGTTCAGCCCCAGGATCGACTCTTATTCCGCGAGCCTAAGGACTTGGTCCTCGCGCGCCCAAGGACTTGGTCCTCGCGCGCCCGGCTCTGCCTGGGACGTCTTATGCCTCAATGGTTAGAAAGACACCCTCTGCTTCTGCCCCATCCAGGCCAACGAGCACGGTTGCTTCCGCGCCCATTCGGAGCACTTCTGCTGCTTCTACTTAACCTGGACGCTTCCCTGGTAAAGCTTTTGAAGGCATCGTTCTTTATGAACTCGTGGCGAACAACGAGATTGTCAATGCATAACTCTACGTTCAACAAATGTATCGACTCGCCGAAGCTTTTCGTGAAAAGCTACCTCATCAATGTTATGGAGTCCTTCTGCAACACGACAACACTCGTCCTCACATTGCCAATATAACAAAAGACGCCATCCAAACGCTTAATTGGGTATCCTGCCGCATCCTTCATATTCGCCAGACTTGGCGTTTTGTTCAGTACTGATGTTGAATTAAGAACCTGGTTAGACGAATTCTTCGAGTCAAAATCCAGAGATTTTTATTGCAGAGGCATCAAAAAGGTAGTTGAACGTTGGGAAGAAGTCGTAAATAACAACGGACAATACATTATTGATTAAATTGCATATTGTTATCAATTAAAAATTAAGTTTTTCTAAAATTGTAATGGTAATGAATAAATTTTATAAAACTGCAAGAACTTATTCCTCAACCCATTAAATGAAAAAGAAACACCTTAATTACTGCAAAGTTCTGCCCTTCAACGCAAACATCAAAATTTCACATTACTCTCCCAATGGTACAGTAAAGGCAATTTATCTACTCATATTTTTTCTTTTTTCAGTACAATCACTTCACTTGTCATAAAAAAAGTGTATGAATACAGTCACGAGACTAGTTTCAGGAATAAGATCCGAGTACAAATAAGCTCAGTATTCTGGCTTATTGAGGTCATATGCCAAAATCAAGGGCACTTTCCTTAACCAGAATCAATTGTACATAAGAAAATTGACCCTACACAGCTTCCCTACACTTATTATAACCATGACAAGAGATGAAACATTGGTGCAATTTTCAAAACAGTTAAATCAGTGGGTGATGAATATTGTTCAAGTTTCCTTGGGCTAAACTTTCAATGCCCTAAAAAAAGAAATGAAAATCAATTGGCTTTTATCTTTACATAGAACACATAATGAATGATGTATAGATATATTAATCAGTGTCACAAAATCCAATTTGAACAATAAAAAAAAAGCCATGCAAAAAATGCAAGCAGACTAAGAAAAGAATTAGTGATTTGGCAAGCTAATTCAATATATCATGCATGGTTGTACACTTTACACGACAGCCTGAAAAAAATAAAAGAAAGAGGTAGACATTTTAGACAATTTTTATTGTGTATTTGCCTATTTCATATCCCACTTCTTGTTTTCCTCTCTGCTTCAAAAAATGTTTTGTTAACAGGACTATTACCATCACTTTACATGTTGTTTTTTTTATACAACTTTAAGGCAGTTAATCAAGAAACATAATTATATACACTATTTAATTCCTTTTTCTCTCCAATGTACGAGGCTGGACATGTGGTACAGGAACAGCACTACCTTTTGAGCGAGTGAAAGAAGGACTAAACTCAACCTTCCTTCTCTCACTAATAGCCGTATCTTAGGCTCTCTTCCTAAACTTAGCTATCATTTCCTGAGCTTCAGATAACCCCTTATATACCAGAGACAAACTAAGTTTAATAGACATCGCAGAAGTAGCAGGAGAGATATCTTCTCTTTGCATAATATTCACAAATAACAACTGAAGTAACCGGGACTGGAGAAGACTTAGGGATCCCTGATGGGCAAGAAACGGAGAATCCAGAAAAGTAAATTGGGGATACATTACTCAATTCTAAGATCTCAGGAACTGCTTTTTTTTCTTCCCCCGCCTTAGGGGAAGTTGTTTTCTCTAACAGAAAATCTCCCACATATTTGTTCTCTTCAAACAAAATGACTCAATCCATGGTTCAAACTTGCATCACCTTAAGAATTAGAGCCACCAGATGAGTGTGAAACAAACCCAAGAAAACTATTTTCAACTGCAACTCCAATAGGAGAAACATCCCAATCTGATAGTTAAATTATTTCATCCTTCTTATATGACAACTGAATATTTTCAAATCTCATCCCACTAGCATCAGGTAAAACAGGAAAAATTTCTCTCCTCATCAGGGGCGAGACAATATAGGAATAGTATCGTAAAATATTACTAGATCTTTCAAAGAGATCCATTACTGCTGGTGACATTATCGGAGTAGTGTCTAAAACATCAGAAAATTGTTCAAATAATCTCAAAGCTCTCTTCATAGACCTTCGTTCAAAAGTACCAGAAGGTTTTAAAATGGATCTCAGTAAGAAAGTTTGTCCCTCACTGAGCTATCTTATGAACCATAAGCATTAAGATTTGAGGAAAATCTCACTACTGGAATCTTCATCCTCTAAATAATCACTTTCCAACCTGGCACAAACAACAGACTCCACAGTTGTATCACTATTAACTGGACTGCTAAGTTGTGAACCATTAAACTGGACATGTTGTTTCAGATTCCAAGGAGACTCATACCAGGATTTTCATTGTACATGGTGGGCTATAACGACTACATCATCTGCTAATCAGATTAGTTCATATGTCACCCGATTCTGTTTTTTTCAACTACCCAGTAAAGTCAAGTTCCCTATAAGTTTAACTTTTCTCAGTACAAAAGTACTAGCTTTGAAAGGTTGATATCTTGCCCAGGGATTATGGGTCTCAGCTGACCTCAAAGTCAAACTGCCAATATTATGCAACCTTTTCAAGATACATTCAGCAAGAGTACATCCTATTTCCGAGTGTACTGAATGATTATAGGCAAGTAGAACACTAGCAAAAGAATCATCGTATTTACAAGATTCTCTCTTCAAGACTCTTAACAACTCTCCATTGGTTCAGTTTACCCAATCGATTGCTCCGTTGCTAAAAGTTTTATAAGGCATCAATTGCAAATGTACAATATTGTACCGCTCCAATGTCAAACTAAATTGTTCAGAGATAAACTCAACCATTGTCAGTTAGAATTCTACCAGGTAATGGAGGTATATTAGGAAGGATATTTCTTTCTAAAACATGATGAATAGTCTGGCTTTTCTTATTCCTAAAAGGTATACCAACCACTCATTTTAAAAAATGGTTTACCATCATAAGACAGCCTATATAACCAGTGGATGTATTTGGTAGACTTACCAAATCCATTGCAACCAAATCAAATGGCCTGAAGTAGTAACAAGCAAAGTTGGGGGAAAAACTACCGGGCTGGAAACTTCACACACACTACAACCATCGCTTACCACTTTCATCAAGGACTGATGCCAAAAATACTTTTTTACAAAGGTAAACAATTTAAAGATTCCAATATGGCACTGCTGATGTTGAGTACTCATTACCAAGCTCACTAAATAATTAAAAGTGACACTCACCAATCTCTCTTTGTCCCTCTTATACAGAAGACCATCATGAACCTCAAAATCTGATCAGACACTTTTAAAAGACTTAGATTATGGGGAAGATTCTTGTTATTCATTCCTGATTTAACCATCCTTATTGCATTCTCTAGTTGCTTATGCTTAGCCTGAATTTCCTTCAAGTGATCACCAGAAACCAAGGCATTATCATAAGGTTCATTACCTTGATAAACTAGTGTGATCACCAGAAACCAAGGCATTACCATAAGGTTCATTCCCTTGATAAACTAGTGTCATCACTGTTACCCCTAAACTCACTTTCAAAAATTCAACAGCAGCGTCATCTAACTCATTCTCAAACAAGAATCTTCTATGGGAAAAGTCAATCACTAAACTGGCTTCAACTAATACATTCCGACCAACAATGAAACGGAGATCAGTATTCTGATTTGGAACTACAGCATAAGGAAATTCAGGAAGTTCAACAACATGATCGAAAGTCAATATCATTAGAATAGCCCCTAAATTAATACAAGTTTCACCAGTTATTCAAATCAAACCACTTTCTTCATAACTCTCAATAGAATTAGTCAAATTAAACTCTGATACTACAGACTCCGAACTAGACTGACTTGGGTATAAGGGCACAAAAGATCACATCATTCACCCATACTTGAAACTGAGAAGGGTGTTTGTCATGATTACACCCTAACTGTGGTCTAATTTCCACTTCCGTAGTGTACATGATTTCTGGAATTTTGGGCTTGCTAGTATTCTCCAATTACACATTAGGAACAGCAGCATTATTTTCTGTACCTTACCTAGTAGTTTACCACCACTAAAAACTTTGTTAGAATGGCAAAATTCTTCTATACTAGTACACAATTAAAATGTGCCCCACTAAAACATGGAAGATGAATGATAGGTCCATTACTCAAATAAGGGTGACAATACATAACTGGACAGTCAGAGCCATAATGCACCCATACCTGTATATTAAAACACTTTGAAAAAGCTAACAACAATTCAAGAGCTGCCCACAGCCAGAATACCGCATAGCGTGGATTCTATTTCAGACAGTCTTATCTAACTTGAATCAAAGTTTAATGGAATCTTTCAAAAACTGCTCAACTAGAAATTTCCGGAGCTTGGTTGCCCTGTTTAGCCTGACACTTGGTATCCAGAGGAGCTGCATGTCTTCCCAGCCTGAGTGTGAATTAGGGCAGTTTCTCACTTGCTGGATTGATTTGAACACACTAATGGGGCCTGGAAAATTATTGGCGCACTTTCCCCTCACCCCCACTTTGCCTTTTATTAGTATTTCTAGCATTTTGATTATTTAGTATGATTTTTATATTATTTAGTTGTATTTTATTTTCAGTAGTATTATTTAATGATATAATTTATTATTTAATACTATTATTCTTACTTGGTATTATTAAGTGCCAAACAAATTGCTCCAAATTGCCACTGATGAATTTTGCCTCGGTTCATCATTAGGGAAAATAATATATTTAAATCGTTTTGTATAATTCAAATAATATATTTTAATTGTAAACAATTCTTCTCTTGATCTAACTTAAAATATTATAATATTTTAAAAATATTACATTGAGAATTATGATTGGAAATATTTTTCTTAATCCTCCCCCAAAAATTTTGGGAAGAAAATTCTTTTTTTTTCTTTTATTTTTAGTTATCACTTAAATAAAACTCCTATTTTATAGAAAACTTTGCTTCTATAAATCGGAAACATTTCTATATTTCAAAACATTTACAATTCAGTGAAAATCTTTAGGTATTTTTTTTTTACCCTTTCACACTAATCTTTTTGTATGTGCTTACTCATTTGTGCACTTTGAATAACCTGAGGCATTTCTGTATTTTAATTGGATGAAAAACCACTAACATAAGAGCGCCAAACCAAAAACTTGAAGTATTATAGGTTACTTTTAGTTGGCCCTTAAGTTATTGCTTACCAGTTTACCGGGTACTATTTAGTTGTTAGTGGTACCGTAGGGGTCCCTGCATGCCTAAGGTTTCGAGGCGGAGGGAGGAAAAGACTCATATGGCGAGCCCCTGTAAGGGGCGCGGCGATTTGCCATCCTGGCAGCCGTGCTGACGGGATCCAGCGCCCTGTCCAGCCCCATCTTAGCCTCTCTTCCTTCCTTCAGATAGCCTGTATTTCTCCCCTACCTCGTCGCTTTTCATTCAACCTCTCCCACAACTTTCTCTGGTCAGCCTCTAATTTCACAGGGTAGATGCTGACCTTCCTCTCAGCCAACCGTCCCGGATCAGGGCTGAGGGGGGAGGAGACAATGTTCCCTAACCCCTGAGCTCCGGTCTGGGGTGGCTGGTTTTTAACAACCTGCTTCATCCCCACCCATACCTTCCTCACATCCCTTTACCTCTCCTCTTCACATTCTATCAATTTTACGCCGTGTTCAAGGTGGAGCCCTCATGCCGATGGACTGCCAGGCCACCAGGCGGGAGGAGTGGTCCGAAATGGCGGCGCCTGGCTCTGCCAGGCCTGTAAGCACCTCTTGCAGTGCGGGCAACAGCAAGAGGTGATGAGCTATTGCATCCCGCAGAAAATTTCGGTCACCATGCCCAATGATGCACAACTTAAAAAAAAAAAACAACCTTCAACTTCCCCTTGCTCATCAGCTGAGCCTCCCTTGGGCAGCTCCACCGAAAAAATGGAGGTCCCCATCCCTGTGCTTGCGCAGGGGACCCTCCATATTTCTCTAACTGGAGAGGAGGCTTACTCCTCTCCTTCGCCTACGGGTGCAGGGGACTCCCCCCTCACTCCCTTCTCTAGAGGTGCTTTCGGGCACCTCCCTTTTTCAAGCGGAAGTCCCCTCTTTTCTTTACAAGGGGACTGCCAAGAAAGCCAGCATGCAGCCCATTGCCGACCGCCCCTCGTGTAAGTGGCTCGGTAGGGCAAACCCCCTTAGGGGGGAGAGGGAAGCCAGGCCCCTTCAGTCGCTTCCCTCAAAAGACCTGCTGGCAAGAATTTTAAACCTTGCCGGGGTCAAGGCCTGTGCCTCCCCACACAAGACTGGCGACACTGCCAAGGGCACCTGCGATGTCCTGGGAGGGGATGGCCAACTGGAGTGCCCTCCTGTGATAGGCATGGTCCTTGAGGAAACCCAGCCTCAGAAGGTAGGGCCTTCCATGGGGGGGGAATCCGGGCTCGTCGCCAAATACCGAACCCGCATCCGCCCCTATGCAAGGTCCTCCTCAAACGGCTGGGGATTCTGAGGCAGTACAAGGAGAAGAGGGATCTCCTCCAGATGGTGCCCCTGCGACCACCAGGACCTTCTGCATTTCGGAGAAGGACCTGGCTGAGGCCGGTCCATCTGGCCTAGGGGCTTCTACCGGCGGAGGTGAGAAGCGGGTTCATTGCCCGCCCTCCTCTCCAAAAAAAAAAGACTAAGAATACTCGGGGCTCCTCTCCATCCGCGGGGGCTGTGGGGACGGATGGGTCTGCTGCCATTTTGGCAAGCGACCAAACCAAGATCGGCACATCCGGCCCCTCTGCACCCCGGTTGCGGAGCCCCTGACTAAGACCAAAAGTGCACAGGGCGGAGCCTCGATGACATCGGGGCCTCTCATTCAGAGGTTACCTGGCGTTTTCGAGCCCGCTGGCTTCAAGCGCTTCCTCGTTATTCGCTCCACTGATTGCACCGTGTTGTCCAAGGGCAACAAACATGATCCATCAGAGGAGAGGATTAGCTAGTGTAATTGGTAGAGAGCCGAAGGTGACCCGCTTCTCGGACGGGAGCCTATTGGCGAATGCGGCGAATCCCGCCGAGGCGGCCAAGATAAGTGCTCTTCGGACACTTCATGGCACCCCGGTGAGTGTGACGCCGCACTCTACCATGAACTTTGTGAAAGGAGTAGTTTATGCGAGGGAACTCGTTGATTACTCCATTGAGGACATCACCCTAGAGCTGGCCGACCATTGGGCGGTCAAGGTCGAACGTGTGATGAGAAAACAGGGAGGGGCCTCGAGACCCACCCCTACACTCTTCGTCACGTTCCACTGTGACAAGCTCCTTGAGTCGGTGCGTGCCGGTTGGTACCGCTACCGCGTGAAGGCATTCGTGCCACTGCCGCGGCGGTGCTATTACTGTCACCGCTTCGGCCATACGAATCGCTCATGTAGACGTGCAAAGTCGGGGTCACCCGAAGTATGTGTAAATTGCTTCAAAGTCGCACACGATAAGTCCAAATCGTGGGGGAAGAGGGGAGGAGTTCCTGCTAAAACCAGGGCTCCCCCCTCTTCCCCCAGCGTGACCGTTTCCCGTAAGGCGAAACGGCCACGCGCCTCCACCGAGTCGTTAGACTCACAGGAGGCAACACTCCTGAAGTTGGTCGCTAGGCCATCTTCCGGGGTTCCTAAAGCTGTCCCCCGAAAGGAGGACAGCAACAAAGGAGCTTCGGCTCATTCTCCCACGCCCCGAGGTGGAGCGAGTGGCTCGGAGACGGTGGTTCCTTGAAAAGAGGGCCCCCCGCCTCCGAAGCCGCAACGCCCACCTAAGCTTTCGAGGCGGAGGGAGGAAAAGACTCGCATGGCGAGCCCAACCTCCCCCAATAAGTCCTCGAAGGCGACAGCGCCTTCAGCGCTTTGTCCAGCCAACAGCGCCCGGGGTTTTGCCCCCGGGAAGCGTACGGTCATCTAGTGAGGGTCTTCTGTTCGAGGAGAACCCCCGCGTCTCCTCCGAGCTAGGCTTGGAGGGCATATTCCTTCAATGGAATTGCCGTGGACTCTGGGCCCACTGGGAGGAGCTGTAGAGGCTCTTCTCGTCTCGTCTCGTTCACCGTTAGCTATCTTTTTGCAGGAGACCATGCTAGGCGCGTGCCCCTGCCCGCCCTCCCGGGGTATAAGGGTCTTGCGACCCCACCACCACGGGATTGCCGGGCTGGGGGATGCGCGGTTTACACCTGGCATGATGTCTCTGTTCTTCCTTTCTCTTTAGATACCCCCTTCCAGGCAGTGGCTGTGCAGCTGCACCTGGATAGGAGGTATACTATCATTTCTGCATACATTCCACCATCAGCTGACTTCGACGCGGGGGACTTCCGCCGCGTCGTGGCACTGTTGCCGAGGCCATATCTCTTGCTTTGAGATCTGAACGGCAGGCATCCTCTCTGGGAAGATTACTCCATAAATCCCAGGGAACAAGTCCTTGCCGATCTGAGCGAAGATTTTGAGATGGGTGTCCTAAACGTGGATGAGTTGACGCATCACTGTCCGAGAACCGCTTCATTTTCTTGCCTTGACCTATCTTTGTGCTCTTCGGATGCACAGCCTGATTTTGATTGGGGGGTGGTCGATGACCTCTATGGTAGTGATCACTTTCCCATTCAAAAATCATTTTCAGGGCAACAGTCGCCTGAGAGCCCACCTCGGTGGTGCTTGGCGCGGGCGCGGTGGCCTGCATTTCAAGAAATGACTGAATTCTCTATCTCAGTCGAGGAGTTTAGGTCGGTAGATGAGGCCGTTGAGTTCTTCTACGGCAACCTCATCGCCGTGGGCCTGACTACTATTCCTAGGACGTCTGGCCGTTTTGCACGCTGACCACTCCCATGGTGGTCAGCCGAGTGTGAGACGGCCCTCAAACAGAAGCGTTATGCCTACATGCGCTATAAGCTCCGCCCGAACGATTTCACTGTCGCTGAATTTCGTGGGGCTAGGGCTAGGTTCCGGTATATTTGGAAGCACGCCCGCCGCTCTTCTTGGCGGGCATACGTGTCTTCACTTAACGGGAAGACCCCTTTAGCTGAGGTGTGGAAGCGAGTCAAAACGGATTCGGGGCCAGTTCCCGCAGGACCCCCCTCCCGTTCTCCAGGAGAATGGGACCGCAATCTCGGACCCCGCGTCCGTGGCGGAATCCTTAGCGACCGCTTTTTCCGCATTCTCTAGCCGGGATGCTGCTCCGCCAGCATTCAATGCACGTCGTGATGTCGCGGAAGGCCGCCGGCTGCACTTTACCTCCAGAGGCGGAGAACCCTTCAACGACAAGTTTACTGTGAGTGAATTGTGTTCCACTCTCGCTTCGTGCGCGGACACCGCCCATGGTCCGGACGATGTCCCGTACGCCATGCTTCGACACCTGGGTGAGCGAGGCATGGCCTTTCTGTTAGATTTGTTCAACAGGATCTGGGTGGAAGGTCTTCTCCAAGCCTGGCGAATCGCTACTGTGCTCGCCTTTCGCAAACCGGGGAGAGATCACTCTACTCCTGCCGGTTTCCGCCCAAACTCTCTAACCTCTTGCGTGTGCAAGTTGATGGAAAAATTGGTAAATGTTAGATTAGCCTTTTTCCTGAACAGCGGAGGCCATCTGTCTTCCGCACAGTGCGGCTTCCGCAAGTTCCACTCCACGTCGGATGCTCTGCTCCGACTGGAAAATGCCGTCTGCGAGGCTTTCCTTCGTAGACAGCACTACGCCACGGTGTTTTTCGATCTGGAGAAGGCCTATGATACCGCATGGCGATACGGTATCATGGAGACTCTCCACACGATCGGGGCGAGGGGACGCCTCCCAATGTTTATATCTGAATTTTTGCGAGAGGGTGTATCGCAGGGAAGTGTCCTCAGTGTCACACTCTTTGCCCTGAGCATCAACGGCATCACTTCGGTGCTGCCGGAAGATGTTCTCGCTACGCTCTACGTGGACGACCTTTCGATCTCTTTTGGCGCGGCCCAGATGCCAACTCTGGAGCGTCGACTCCAACAGGCATTGAACTGCGTCTCTCGCTAGGCCGAAGCGCACAGATTTCGGTGTTCTTTTGGCCAAGACTAAGGTGGTGCACTTCTGCCGCTATCCACGGCTCCACCCCGACCCAGATTTGTTTCTTAATGGGGTGCGCCTGGATGTGGTTGAGTCGCACCGTTTCCTTGGTCTTGTATTCGACCGACGCCTCACCTGGGAGGCTCATATTCGCAGCCTTAGGGTCTGTTGTACCCGTGCCATGGATATTCTCCGTTCCGTGACGTTCAGCGCTTGGGGCGTTGATAGGGCGACTGCCCTACTTTTTTATCGATCCTTTGTTCGTTCGAAGCTCGAAAACTGATGCGAGTTTTATGCATCCGCAGCCGAGCGTTTATTGCGGAAGGTGGATTCGATCCACCACAACGGCCTCCGCCTGGCGACCGGTGCCTTCCGCACTTCCCACATTGAGAGCTTGTTGGTCGATGCTGGGGAGATGCCACTCGCAGTGCATCACTCGCCTGTACGCGCGAGCACGGCGCCTCCCTCAGTCGCCAACAGCTCTCACTGCATCCGCAGCTGATCTCGATGGTGCCTATGCCGCCGAGAGACGCCATTCATACCCTAAGCCCTTTGGGTTTAGGGCCAGGAAACTCCTTCGAGAGGTAGATATAGCTCTCGAGCCGGTGGCGCCCCTGGTTCTGCCCAGGACGCCACCCTGGAGGGTACCACATTTGGCTATTTGTCGCCACGCCTCTGCTCCCAAAGCTTATACTGCGCCGGGAGTATTGCGTTCGACCTTTTTGGAGCACACATCGTGTCACGCTGGAACCGTGCCAGTGTATACGGATGGCTCCAAGTCCCAAGAGGGGGTCGGCTTCCACGCCGTATCCCCTCTCAAGTCAGCGGGGCTCTACCAGGCGCTGCGTCTGTGTTCACGGCCGAGCTGGTGGCAATACACCACTCTGTACTGGAGATTACGCGACGTACCCGGCTCGGAGACCGGATTGTGATCTATAGCGACTCACAAAGCGCCCTGAGTGCTCTCGGGGCATTGGAATCTCCGCATCTCCTGGTTCGCGATATCTGTGACGGCACGGTTTTGGCGAGCCGGGTGGATTTCGAGATTATCTTCTGCTGGGTTCCTGGACATGTAGGAATTGCGGGGAATGAGGGCGCCAAAGAGTCCGTGAGGACTCCGCGACCGGACCAGCGTTTCGCTCTTCCTCACACCGACTACATGGCAGGAATACGTGCAGCTCTTCGGACCGCTTGGCAAAGAAGATGGGAGACGGTCGAAGGGAACCTAAAGTTGTGTGCCATTGCGCTGCGACTGTTCTCATGGACCTATCCCCCAATGCCGCGGGGGCTTCAAGTTGCTTTCTGTCGTCTCCGAATCGGACACACTCGTGTGACGCATCGCTATTTGATGGAGCGCTTGCCTGCGCCCTATTGCAACGACTGCGTCGTCCCCCGGACTGTTCGGCACATTCTTGTCGAATGTCCCAGTCTGGGTGATCTTCGCGCACGATACCTGTCCCGGTACCGGGATGGGCGGGGTCGCTACCGCCTGTCCCTTGTACTCGGGACAGATTCGTGCACATTGACTTGTGGACTTGTTGACTTTTGGGGGGAGGCCGGGCTTCTTCCCTTTATTTAGGGTTCTTTTTTTTGTTATTGTTTTGTTTGTAGGTTGCACTCTCCTGCACCGGGGTAAGGGGGACCTCCCCCCCGCTCCTGGAGATTGCTTCCTGATTAAGTTTTTCCAATTTATATCATTGTTAAGTTTTCATATTTTTACTTTAAAGTAGCCTAGTTCTAGGCTGTCGTGTTTTTCGGCGACATGCCCAAGTGGGTAGTTGCCAGATGGGCTCTATAAAATTAAAAAAAAAAATCGGGACGGGTTTGGGCACATTGAGTTGTGGACTTTACGCCTTTTTTCAGGAAGCCGACCTCCTCCACTTTATTGACTCTTTGTTGTGGGTCGCATGCTCCTACGTAGGTGGATGCGGGCCTATCCCCCACGCTGGAGCGAGCTTCTTGCTAGCTTTTTGCTTTTTGTATTTTGTTTTTAGCCTAGGATCTTTTTATCCAGGTTTTTTTTATATATAATCTAGTTGTAGTCTGTTGCGAATACGACAACTTATGGCTAAGTAGGCAGTTGACAGATCGGCTCCTAAAATAAAAATCCGAGGCTGCCTTGATTAGTGAGTGCCCTTCGGACAGTCGTTGGGTGTGACGCCGCACTTTTCTATGAACTTCATTAAAGGAGTAAGTTGGGCAAAAAATCTCGTGAACCATTCCATATATGACATCACCTCAGAGCTGGCCGACCGTGAACCATTCCATATATGACATCACCTCAGAGCTGGCCGACCATGGAGCGGTCAAAGTCGATCGTCTGATGAGAAAACAGGGAGGGATCTCGAGACCCACTCCTACACTCTTCGTCACGACAAGCTTCCCGAATTGGTCCCTACCAATTGAATCACTGCTACATGAAGGCATTCGTGCTACTACTGCCACCGTTTCGGCCATACAACTCGCTCCTATAGACATGCAAAGTTGGGTATACCTGAAGTCTGTGACTGCCATTTTCACTCAGCATGATATCTCCGTTCCTCTCTTTGCATTAAATACCACCTATATATGAAATATAGTGTTACTTATCTGTACATTCTACTGTCAGCCCACTTTGACATCAGGGTCTTCAGCTTCATCCTGTCACTTTTGCCGACGTCCGGTTCCGGCACAACCCAATCTTCTGTAACAAGTTTAACCGATCTGAGCTCTGTTGATTTATCAGACCGTAAAGATCTGTAATAGGATTAACAATATCCGGGCTCGTTTATGCCAGCCATAATACCTCCACCCTCAATATGCAGTGCAGTGATCTTATGTGATTGATAGCCAGGTAGTCAGCAACACTTTGGCTAGCCATTTCCATACTGTCAGCTGTTACAATAAGGCTTTTCTAGCCTATAAATCAAACGATGTCTCATTCCGTTAACTTTACGAGAATTCCAACCTTCTGTATAATGCTTGTTTGCCATCCACAAGTTGCGTGCTGCATTGTCCCTTTGTGGGTTTACTTCTTCTTACCTTCACGGCAGCCATTATGATACGATTCAGCATCGACATCTACACTCTGTTCTGTTCTCACTTGACTTATACAATATTATATAGGTAAAGGGTTCGTATCCATCATTATTCCAGTTTGGAATGGTCATTTCTTTTTCAAACCAGACAAGCACGGATTGGTCTTACCCTTGAGCATCTAGTTATCTCTGCTCCCTGAATCACCCCTTGCTGTCGTTTTATAGTGAGGACCAATCGGTTGCCCATCTTCTCTTGGAATATCCTCATTTTCTTATTTTTCGGTTGTCATGTGTCCCTACCCTGTCTTCTTTTATTTTAAACACTAATTTTTAAAACTTTTATCTTGTAGTGGTCTTCCTGTTTTATAATTAATTTGCCCTTATTTGTTTGTGGTGCCATATAGAATCCACTTAAATTGGGCAGCTGTCCATTATGTTACATAAATCCTTATTAAATGATCTGCTGTACTTTCCAAAATACTTTTGCACATACCTAAAAATTGGTTCTCCTTTCAAATCAGTTTTTAAAGATTTGGAAATGTTGTTAGCATAACTAAATTTGGCTTCTATACTGTCTCCCCTCCTTTTGAAGTTAGAGGTACTCAGCCGAGCACTGTATCTGTCTTCACAGCTGAGATGGTTGCAATTCACTACTCACTATTTGACATTATGCATTGTACCTGCTTCAGAAACAATTGTGATTTATATTGACTCACATTGATCCCTAAGGGCTCTTGAGGCATTAGACTCTCAGCCGTCCCTGGTTCTCAGTATCTATGACACGATGGCTATCACCGATCTGAGATAAGTCACAAGGATCTTATGTTGGGTTTCTGGACATGTAGATTTGTATGAAATGACAAGGGTCTGCAAGGACTTGCCATACAGACCACCATTTTACTTTGACATTAATTAGATAGCAGGAATTTGGTAATCCCGTTGACCTACCTGGCAAAGAAGCTCTTAAGCTGGCAACCGAAACCTACCCCACACTAGCCCAGTGACTTCAGTGTCCCCTGTCATTTCCGAAGCAATTGTCAGGATGACCACTTATAAGATATACAAAAGTGATCTCTGGACCACACACACTCATGGTTTGCACCCCCATTTGATGGAGTAATCCCCTGCACCTTAAAGCAATGACTAAATGATCCCCATACCTTCCAGCACATTCTTTTTGAATATTCCACGATGAGCGAGATGGCTACTTTGTATCCCTTGTACTTGTGATATATTTATGCACTTCCAACTGTTGCATTTTAAATTTCTAGATGAGGTAGGCCTTCCCCTGGGTATATATAATCTGAGGGTGTTGGTTGAATGTACATTGATTAAGTATAATTACGGCGACTTATCCTGATAACAGTTGCGAGGTGTAGTCATCATCTATCAATACCCTCCAAGAGTGGCATCTTGGCACTTTCATATCATAGACTGGAAGTGTGTGGACATTATGTTGACCGGCCAACAAGTCCCTATTTGCCACTCCCTCAACAGGGCTCTTTGATAGGCTACCCTCCATTGCCAAACCTATAGCACACAAAATGGGTGTCCATGTCTCCTTTTTGGATGTTCCTGATGTACTACCCATTCAGTCATTATGTCTACCCGACTGGCCCTCTGGTACAACACATGTAGAGCGATGTGGCATTCTTAAAAGGATCCCTTGACCATGTTCTACTCTGGTCTTTCTTTCTGAAACGTCTCGGTGACATGCCGACGCTGGTGACCACTAACATAACGTTCTTGAATTAAAAGAAGGATCGCATGCTTCTCATGCTCAATCCATACAGATGGATCAAAGTCAAACGACAATTTGGATACAGAAGTGTATCACAAGCATCTCAGCAGCTGACCTTGCCTCGGATATCCTCTATTTAAATGTAGAATAATTGCAAATTCTTTTAAATTTCCGCCCTATTTTTACTTCTCACAATTTTATAATAATCATTCTAGAAATGTTGTAATCCCTTAGTTCTTTCGGCCCTGCTATCCCTTCCAAGAAATTTGTGAGTGTCTGATGCTATTGTTATGTGAGAATCCCAAAGAATGAATTTGGGATGGTTTGGATCCGTACCCTTTCTTCCTATTGCTAGAATGCTCTTTTCTTGTAACCAGAGATTGTGAACGATAGATTGTAAAAAAACTAATTCTTTCTTTTTCAGGAGATGAAATTACGTTCGTTCAGTAGCCTTAAGGTTATTCCACAATTTAGTGGTATAATAAAATCGCCACGTCGAGCCCTTGATTATGATCCAAATTGTACTACTGGTGTATATTCAAGATCTGAAAGCCAAGGAAAATGCGCCGAAAACAACTCCATACCTTCGCAGTCGGTACCCACAAATGCACATTCGCTGCATCATTCAAGAATGAATAAGAAAATCTATAAATGCTGCTTCTGTGCTTATAAGACTACACAGAGAAGAGTTTTAAGCATACATTTAAGAATACACACTGGCGAGACGCCTTTCAAATGCAGCCTTTGCCCATATCAGGCCCCAACGAAAGGTCGGCTTAACAGTCATTCATATATTCATACTGGCGAGAAGCGTTTCAAATGTGATATTTGCCCCTATCGGGCTGCCAGAAACGGAGATATTAAGAAACATTCCTATATTCACACTGGTGATAATCCTTTCAAATGCAGCCTTTGCCCTTATAAGGCCGCAAGGAAAGGTCAGCTTAAAAACCATTCATATACTCACACTGGTGAGAAGCCTTTTAAATGCAGCCTCTGCCCTTATAAGGCTACAACGAAAGGTTACCTTAAAAGTCATTCATATACTCACACTGGCGAGAAGCCGTTCAAATGCAGCCTTTGCCCTTATCAGGCTGCAACGAAACATCAGTTTAAAAGCCATTCATATACTCACACTGGCGATAAGCCATTCAAATGCGACCTTTGCCCTTATCAGGCTACAACGAAGGATCATCTTAAAAACCATTCATATACTCACACAGGCGAGAAACCTTTCAAATGCAGCCTTTGTCCTTATCAGGCTGCAGCGAAACATCAGTTTAAAAGCCATTCATATACTCACACTGGTGAAAAACCTTTCAAATGCAGGCTTTGCCCTTATCAGGCTACAACGAAAGATTATCTTAAAAGACATTTATTTACTCACACTGGCGAGAAGCCTTTTAAATGCAGCGTTTGCTCTTATCAGGGTACAACGAAACGCCATCTTAAAAACCATTCATATAATCACACTGCCGAGAAACCATTCAAATGCAGCCTTTGCCCTTATCAGGCTGCAAGAAAAGATGATATCAAGAAGCATTCCATTACTCACACTGGCGAGAAGCCTTTCAAATGCAGTGTTTGCCCCTATCAGTCTACAAGGAAAGATCAGCTTAAAAGTCATTCATATACTCACAGTAGCGAGAAGCCGTTCAAATGCAGCCTTTGCCCTTATCAGGCTGCAAGAAAAGATGAAATCAAGAAGCATTCCATTACTCACACTGGCGAGAAGCCTTTCAAATGTAGACTTTGCCCTTATCAGGATCAGACTAAAAACAATCTTTTGTCACATTTAAGAACCCACATTGGTGATAAATAAACCTTAAAGAAAAACAAAATGTCTCAATGTGCTCCAAGCGCCGCCTGAACTAATGAACCGTGGGTGAAATCATTGAGCACTTCCGTATTGGTCAGCCGAGTGTGAGTCGGCCGGCAAACAGAAGGATGCTGCCAAACCCCATTGTATTTGACTTTTTGGTGTTGGTCTCATTTTCGGGGGTGGGGGGGCAAGGGAATATCTTTACTAAAGGGGGTTTTGAAAAAAGTCGCATATTTGATTAAGCAGGACACTATATGGGTGTAAAAGAACAACCTCTGACCCCCCCCCATCCCCTAATTTATCGGAGACCACGTGCTATTGGTATCCCGCTATCGACGAGGTCATTTCCTGTTCGAATTTTCGACTCCTGAGCACGTTGGGAAAATATTTCCCAATACTGCGAACTTATCCCAAGCCTTCTCTCGTGCTAACGAGGTGTGAAAGAGCCGCACTGTCTCGCTCCTTGTTACTAAATAATGAGTCGACTCCGCCTCCGGATTAAGATGCATGGAACTTGTGACTTCTTTCTTCAAACTCCATTCCCATCCAGAATCGGTCTATTCTGTAGTTTGAAGAGTCCAGCCCGCACCTCAAGACCGTCCTTATCGTCTCGTCCCGTGAGCGTTTGTCAGACAGCGGACTTCTTCAGCCGTGATTCTGCCCAAGGGAATTGTTAGCTTCTCTGATCGGCAAGCCTTTGAATTTGCGCAACATTCTCCCTTCGTTTAATCGAACCTAAGAAAATCTCCATCGATTAGCTTTGAGGAAAAAGAAGTTTCCTCTTCCAGTAGAATTACGTGTAATCCCACATTTCTCGTCGAACGTCATCTTTGAAGTTTGGCTATCTTGATCGGAAGGTTCGTTCAGATCGTGCCCTACCTACCTCATTCGGATCTTGCCCCACTTGCCTCATCGGCCCGTGACCCACATTCCTCATCTGACCGTGCCCCACTTGCCTCATTGGATCGTTCCCCACTCGCCTCATCGGATCGTTCCCCACTCGCCTCATCGCAAGAAGGACCTTCCTCGAAGTCATCGACCCGTAAGACTGAAACCCCCTCCATTATTAGTATTGTCAAGTTGCTTCTTTTGATCTAAGCCTAGCTACATTGATCAATTAATTCCATTTGAGAATCCCTTCTCATGATAATTATCAAGAGGCTCTTTCAATGTAAATAATTCCACTTTGCCTATTATTATTATTTTAAACTGTGTAAATAAAATTATATTTTGGTTTTATCTTTAACTAACCTTGAACGATACTCTCGGCCTATTCAAGTAAATCTCGCCAACCATTTACGTACTCTGTTTGATTATTAAGGATTTGAAGCCCAACGCCTCAAATGTGACCACTTGGTCGTTAATCCCTGCGAACAGTCTTTCAACGCTTCGCGTTGTAGTAGATGATTAAGTCCCTCCCTCCACAATATAGGAGTAGTGTATGGTATGGAGTGGTTGTACCACGACATATATTATATATATATATATATATATATATATATATATATATATATTATAAAAGCTGGTGTGAAGTGTGTGAGGTCTATTACATAGTAAATCAGTTTATTTGATAGACAACCTTTTTTTTAGTTTTAGTAATTCCCTCTCATTATTGAAATTCGCGTGTTACTTTCCACCTAGTAAGCCAGCAAGATGTCTTCTTCTTTTGACCGTTTCAAGAGTCAAGGAGGGTCGTTCAGCCTATCATGCCGAGAATTATTAACTTATATTCAGGAAGAAGAGAGAATTGAAAGAGAAGAGCGAAGAAACAAGAACTAAGAGAAGCTAAAGAGAGAAGATTAAAAGAACAACGAGATGGAAGAACGTTAGAGAATAAGGCAGAATGAACTGGAATTAAGCCGTGATCAATTGGGGTCAATGTCGGTTAACCCCCGGACCGAAACTCCACAATCCCCGTCTTTAAAGAAGGAGAAGATTTTGGATCATATCTTACGTATTTCGAGAAGATTTTTGAAATCAACAATTGGGACATCAAGTTAGATGGTGTCGCCAAATTGCTCCCTCTCCTAAACTCACAATTGAGAGACGTATTCATTTCCCTTCCCTCAAAGTCCACTGTGGAGTACGCTACCCTCAAGTCTGAACTCTTAGCTGACGTGAATATGACCCAGGACTTATATCGTCCCCGTTTCTGTCACGAAAAGATCTTTCCCTGTCAGACCTTTTGCCATTTTGGGTATACCCTCCAGAAACGCCTCCAATTTTGGTTAGATGCGTGTACAGTCCCCCAAGAGTACGAGTCCCTTCTGTACTTCGTCCTAATAGATCAATTCTTAGCTTCCCTAACCTCCGAAATCCGTGCCTTCGTTAAGGACAAGCTCTATTCTACGTTCAAGGAATGCCTAGAAGAGGCTGATATTTACACAAGCAGCCATAACTTGTACCCAAAAATTAATAAGAAGTCTCCCCCGTCTCCTCCTAAGTCTAAGATTAATAACTCCAGCCCCCCCTCCCAGAAATACTCCTAAATTTGTGAAAGTACAAGGCCCCTCGAAACCCAGGAACCTCCCTCCTTCGGGACCAAGAGACATTAAGCCCCAAATTACCACTGCCCCCGCGTCGTTATTCCCAACAAGGCAGATAATCTGTTTTACGTGCGGAATAGAAGCTCATGTACACACGAACTGCCCTCAAAATTCACAATTTAGAAGCATTTCCTCCGATCAGGTAGACCAAGTAAGTGCCACTCCTGCTCCTCCCCTGTCTCTTCAAGATACCACTACGTCTCTCTCGTCGACCAACAACTCTGGTCACAAAGTAAATTTTCTCTTTCACAAGAGCTCCCCTGGCGGTTTGAAATTTGAAAATGGAGCCGTGAACGGATGCCGTGTGTCCACCTTTGTACGTGACACTGGGTGCACATGCATCGTGGTATATGAGAATTTACTTACCTCGGTCGGTCTTGACCACCAAACGTTCGCTGTTGTGCATGATTACCTCGGCCGAGCAAATCGTTTTCCTATTGTAAAATGCCACATTGAATGTAAGTATTTGACTGGTTGGGTCGAAGTGGTAGCAGCTCCAATCAGGTTTTCTCTGTACTGATTAGGCAGAGCCCTCAGGTTACCAGTAACCCGGCAGCACAACCAGTGGTAACCCATCCCCACGCCGCCAAGGCTTCCCTGGAACCCGTTTCTTTAGAAAACTCCTTCGATCTGGAGATCGAGACCCTCCGGAGCGAGGGTTTTGCACGCGCGAAAGGGTGTATCGAACAACCCCGAGAATGGCACCGCTTTTTACTTGTGGCACTGTTTGCCTGTCGTGAAATCTCATATGGGACCCTAGGATTCGCCCCCTCGAATTATTGTATGGCCGTAATCTTCGAGGCCATCTTGTTATTTTAAAAGAACTTTTCACCAATCTCCGTCAGGATAACAAAATCCAATCCTCATTTTCGTACCTCCTAGACTTCCGAAAGCTCCTCGGGATATGTGCCGACATCGCGTACCAAAATGCGGAGGTAAATTTGGAGAAGTATGGAACTTATTTCGATTTATAGGAGGTGCTGTTGCTACTTTCCACGGAGAGTAACAAACTCCTGAGCCAGTGGAAGGGCCCCTTTTTCGTTATAGTGGTAAAAGGACTAGTGGATTACCTGATTTGAACCCGCTCAGGAGATAAGGTTTTCCACATAAATATGTTAAATAATATCACCGCCGTGCGTGTATCAACAATATTGTGGCCCTCGATAAAGAGTCCCCTTTGGAAGCGGTGTATCCCGCTGACCCCCGCAATGTCATGCAAGTAGTATGCATTGAACAAGATGGTGATTAGTAATCACCATCGCCAATAAGGTTATCGTTATCGGTTATCGTGATACATTTTTTCGTTGTCGCGCCCACCACTGGTGATTACCCTATCCCGTCCTTACCTGGACTCTCGGAATCATCATCCTCCAGGCTTTTGACGAGGCTAGCGCCTCTTCAAAAGAGGCAGCCACAGCAATTACAAAATGGATTCGAAGATGTCATCCCAGAGACCCCCGTTGCTCCAATCAATTTGAGCATAACATCGTCCCTACTACTCAACAGCCTGTTCTCTCGAAAAATCATTGACGAGATGCCCCTTCCCAACACGAAGAAACAGCTGAGGTCATTTATGAAATCGACCTCCTTTTACCCTAGATTTATCCCTAACTTTGCTTCTATTTCCGCCCCTCTAAGTGCCCTCCTTCAGAAGAGATCTCCAGATCCCCTTTCATGGAATCCCGAAGCTACTCTCAGATCCCAGGTTCTCAAGGACAAGCTAGCGTTCGCCTCCATTCTGAGGCTCCTTAATCCCTTGAAACCCTTCGGCATCCGGACGGATGCGAGTGACGAAGGAATTGGATGCGTGTTGCTCCAATCACTCCGCCGAAAGTAAAAGCTACCCGGTGACTTACGCGAGCCGAAAGCTACCTTCCCGTGAACATAATTACTCGGTAATAGAACGGGAAGCTTTAGCTATAATATGGAGTATACCAAGTTTAGCGTCCGGCCCCAGCTTAGCCTCTCTTCCTGACTTCAGGTAGCCTGTATTTCTCCCATACTTCCTCACTTCCCCTACTTCCTCACTTCCCCTACAACCTCTCCCACAACTTTCTCTGGTCAGCCTCTAATTTCACAGGGTAGATGCTGACCTTTTCTCAGCCAACCGTCCCGGATCGGGTCTGAGGGGGGAGGGGACAACGTTCCCTAACCCCTGAGCTCCGGTTTCGGGAGGGGATTTATTAAAAACCTGCTTCATCCCGACCCATACCTTCCTCACATCCCTTTTCCTTTGCTCTTCACACTTTATCAATTTTACGCCGCGCTCAAGGTGATGCCGCCATGCTGATGGACTGCCAGGCCATCGGGCGAGAGGGGTGGTCCTAAAGGGTGGCACCTGGCTCTGCCATGCCTGTAAGCACCTCTTGTAGTGTGGGCAACTGCGAGAGGTGATGAACTATTGCTACCGGTGAAAAAATAGGGTCACCATGCCCAATGATGAGAAACACAAAAATCTCCCCTTAATTCTCCCTGTGTCACCAACGGAGCCGCCCGAGGAAAAAATGGAGGTCCCCCCTCGCCTCTGTGCTTGCTCAGGGGACCTTCCATATCTCTCTAACCGGAGAGGAGGCTTACTTCTCTCCTTCGCCTACGGGTGTAGGGGACTCCCCTCACTCCCTTCTCTGAAGGTGCTTTCGGGCACCTCCCTTTTTCCAGCGGCAGTCCCCTCTGTTCTTTCCAAGGGGACTACCAAGAAAGCCAGCAGGCAGCCCTTAACCAGCGGCTCCACATCGAAGCGGCTCGGTAGGGCAAACCCCCTTAGGGAGGAGAGGGAAGCCAGGCCCCTTCGGTCGCTTCCCTCAAAAGACCTGCTGGCAAGAATATTGAACCTTGCCGGGGTCAAGGCCTGTGCCTCCCCACACAAGACTAGTGACGATATTGCCAACGGGATCTGCGATGTCTTGGAGGGGAGAGGATGGCCAACTGGAGGATCACCCTGAAATAGACATGGTCCTTGAGGAAACCAAGCCTCAGAGGGTAGGGCCTTCCATGGGGAGAAATCCGGGCTCGGTTCCAAGCACCGAACCCGAATCCGCTCCTATGCAATGTCCTCTTCAAACGGCTAGGGTTTCCGAAGCAGTACAAGGAGGGAAGGGATCTCCTCCGACCGGTGCCCCCACGACTACCAGGACCTTCTCCATTTCGGAGAAGGACCTGGCTGAGGCCGGTCCATTTGCCCTGGGGGCTCCTTCCGGTGGAGGTGAGAAGCGGGTTCATTCCCCGCCCTCCTCTCCAAAAAAGAAAAAGAAAAAGACTAAAAAGACTCGGAGCTCCTCTCCATCCGCGGGGGCTAAGGGGACGGATAGGTCTGCTGCCACTTTGGCAAGCGACCAAGCCAAGATCGGCACATCCGGCCCCTCTGCCCCCCCCCCCCCCTCGGTTGCGGAGCCCCTGACTAAGCCTAAAAGTGCACAGGGCGGAGACTCGATGGAATCGGGGCTCCTGATTCAGAGGTTACCTGGCGTTTTCGAGCCCGCTGGCTTCAAGCGCTTCCTCGTTATTCGCTCCACTGATGGCACCATGTTGTCCAAGGGCAACATGATCCATCAGAGGAGAGGATTAGCTAGTGCAATTGGTAGAGAGCCGAAGGTGACCCGTTTCTCGGACGGGAGCCTTCTGGCGAATGCGGAGAATCCCGCCGAGGCAGCCAAGATAAGTGCTCTTCGGACACTTCATGGCACCCCGGTGAGTGTGACGCCGCACTCTACCATGAACTTTGTGAAAGGTGTAGTTTATGCGAGGGAACTGGTTGACTACTCCATTGAGGACATCACCCTAGAGCTGGCCGACCATGGGGCGGTCAAGGTCGAACGTGTGATGAGAAAACAGGGAGGGGCCTCGAGACCCACCCCTACACTCTTCGTCACGTTCGACTGTGACAAGCTCCCTGAATAGGTGCGGGCCGGTTGGTACCGCTACCGCGTGAAGGCATTCGTGCCACTGCCGCGGCGGTGCTATTACTGTCACCGCTTCGGCCATACGAATCGCTCATGTAGACGTGCAAAGTCGAGGTCACCCGAAGTCTGTGTAAATTGCTCCAAGTTCGCACACGATAAGTCCAAATCGTGTGTGGCCAAGTGTGTCAATTGCGGAGAGCCGCACCCTGCTTCTTCCAAGTAATGTGGTGCATATCTCCTTCAGAAAGAAATCCTGGCCGTTCAGGCCAGGATCGAATCTCATTCCGCAAGGCTAAGGACTTGTTCCTGGTGCGCCCGGCTCTACCTGGGACGTCATATGCCTCAATGGTTAGAAAGGCACCCTCTGCTCCTGGCCCATCCGGTCCAATGAACACGGTTGTTTCCGCGCCCATTTTGAGCCCTTTTGCGGGCTCTATCCAACCCGGACGCTTCCCTGGTAAAACTGGTGGCAAAAAGGGTCCATACCCATCCCTGGCTAAAACCAGGGCTCCCCCCTCTTCCCCCAGCCTGACTGTTTCCCGTAAGGTGAAACGGCCACGCGCCTCCAGTGAGTCGTTAGACCCACAGGAGGCAACACCCCTAAAGTTGGTTGCTAGGCCATCTTCCGGGGTTCCTAAAGCTGTCCCCCGAAAGGAGGACAGCAACAAAGGAGATTCGGCTCGTTCGCCCACGCCTAGTGGTGGAGGGAGTGGCTTCGGAAATGGTTGTTCATCGAAAAGAGGGCTCCCCGCCTCCGAAGCCTCAACGCCCGTCTAAGGTTTCGAGGCCGTGGGAGGAAAAGACTTGCATGGCGAGCCTAACCTCCCCCAATAACTCCTCCAAGGCGACTGCGACTTCAGCGCTTTGTCCGGCCAACAGCGCCCGGGGTTCTGCCCTCGGGAAGCGTACGGCTATTCCCGTGACGGTCTTTTGTTCGAGGAAGGCCCCCTCCTCTCCTCTGAGCTAGGCCTGGAGGGCATATTCCTTCAATGGAATTGCCGTGGACTCCGGGCCAACTAAGAGGAGCTGCGGAGGCACATCTCTCCTCGTTCCCCGTTAGCTATCTTTTTGCAGGAGACCATGCTAGGCGCGTGCCCCCTGCCCGCTCTTCCTGGGTATAAGGGTCTCGCGACACCACCACCGCGGGATGGACGGGCTGGCTGGGCTGGGGGATGCGCGGTTTACATCCGGCATGATGTCTCCATTCTTCCTTTCTCTTTGGATACCTCCTTTCAGGCAGTGGCTGTGCAGCTGCAGCTGAATAGCATGTATAATACCATTTCTGCGTACATTCCACCGTCAGCTGACTTCGACGCAGGGGACTTCCACCGCGTCGTGGCACGGTTGCCGAGGCCTTTTCTCTTGCCTGGAGATAAGAACGGCAGGCATCGTCTCTGGAGAAATTACTCCATAAATCCCGGGGAACAAGTCCTTGCCGATCTGATCGAAGAGCTTGAGATGGGTATCCTAAACTTGGATGAGTTTACGCATCACTGTCCGCGAACAGCTTCATTTTCTTGCCTTGACATATCTTTGTGCTCTTCGGATGCACAGCCTGATTTTGATTAAGAGGTAGTCGATTACCTCCATGGTAGGGATCACTTTCCCATTCAAATATCATTTTCAAGGTGACTGCCACCTGAGAGCCCACCACGGTGGTGCTTGGTGCGGGCGCGGTGGCCTGCATTTCAGGAAATGACTGAATTCTCTATCTCAGTCGAGGAGTTTAGCTCGGTAGATGAGGCCGTTGAGTTCTTCTCCGGCAACCTCATCGCCACGAGCCTGACTACTATTCCTGGAACGTTTGGCCGTTTTGCACGCCGTCCACTCCGATGGTGGTCGGCCGAGTGTGAGACGGCCCTCAAACAGAAGCGTTATGCCTACATGCGCTATAAGCGCCGCCCGAACGATTTCACTGACGCTGAATTTCGTCGGGCTAGGGCTAGGTTCCGGTATATTTGGAAGCACGCCCGATGCTGTCCTTGGCGGGCATACGTGTCTTCACTTAACGGGAAAACCCCTTTAGCAGAGGTGTAGAGGCGAGTCAAAAGGATTCGGGGCAAGTTCTCGCCTGACCTCCCTCCCGTTCTCCAGCAGAATGGGACCGCAATCTCGGGCCCCGCGTCCGTAGCGGAATCCCTTGCGATCGCTTTTTCCGCATTCTCTAGCCGGGGTGCTGCTCCGCCAGCATTCAATGCACGTCGTCATGTCGCGGAAGGCCGCCGGCTGGACTTTATCTCTAGATGCGGAGAACCTTTTAACGACAGGTTTACTGGAAGCGAGCTGCGCTCCGCTCTCGCTTCGTGGGCGGACACCGCCCATGGCCCGGACGATGTCCCGTACGGTATGCTTCGACACTTGGGTGAGCGAGGCATGACCTTTCTGTTAGATCTGTTGAACAGTATCTGTGTGGAGGGTCTTTTCCCAGATTCCTGGCGAATCGCTACTGTGCTCGCCTTTCGGAAACCGGTTAGAGATCACTATACCCCGACCGGTTTCCGCCCAATCTCTCTAACCTCTTGCGTGTGCAATTTGATGGAGAAATTACTAAATGTTAGATTAGCCTTTTTTCTGGACAGCGCAGGCCATCTGTCTTAGGCACAGTGCGGCTTCCGCAAGTTCCAATCCACGTCGGATGCTCTGCTCCGACTGGAAAATGCCGCCTGCGAGGCTTTCCTTCGTAGACAGCACTACGCCACGCTGTTTTTTCGAACTGGAGAAGGCCTTTGATACCGCATGGCGATACGGTATCATGGAGACTCTCCATACGATGAGGGTGAGGCGACGCATCCCAGTCTTTATATCTGAATTTTTGCGAGATCGTCGATTCCGCGTACGGGTGGGAAGAGCTTTCTCCGTCCAAAGGAGCAGGAAAGTGTCCTCAGTGCCACACTCTTTGCCCTAAGCATCAATGGCATCACCTCGGTGCTGCTGGAAGATGTTCTCGCTACGCTTTACGTGGACACCTTTCGATCTCTTTTGGCGCGGCCCAGATGCCAACTCTGGAGCGTCGACTCCAACAGGCATTGAACCAGGTCTCTCGCTAGGCCGAAGCGCACAGGTTTCGGTTTTCTTTGGCCAAGACTAAGGTCGTGCACTTCTGCCGCCATCCACGGATTCACCCCGACCCAGGTTTGTTTCTTAATGGGGTGCGCCTGGATGTGGTTGAGTCGCACCGTTTCCTTGGTCTTGTATTCGACCGACGCCTCACCTTAGAGGCTGATATTCGCAGCCTTAGGGTCTGTTGCACCCGCGCCATGGATATTCTCCGTTGCGTGACGTTCAGCGCTTGGGGCGCTGATAGGGCGACTGCCTTACTTTTTTATCGATCTTTTGTTCGTTCGAAGCTCAAAAACTGATGCGAGTTTTATGCATCCGCAGCCGAGCGTTTATTGCGGAAGGTGGATTCAAAGGTGGTCGATGCTGGGGAGATGCCACTCGCTCTGCGCCGCGTGCAGTGCATCACTCGCCTGTATGCGCGAGCCCGGCGCCTCCCTCAGTCGCCAACAGCTCTCACTGCATCCGCAGCTGATCTCGACGGTGCCTATGCCGCCGAGAGCCGCCAGTCATACCTTAAGCCCTTTGGGTTTAGGGCCAGGAAACTCCTTCGAGAGCTAGATTCAGCTCTCGGGCCGGTGGCGCTCCTGGTTCTGCCCAGGACGCCACCCTGGAGGGTACCAAATTTGGCTATTTGTCGCCACGCCTCTGCTCCCAAAGCTTGTACGTCGCCGGGAGTATTGCATTCGACCTTTTTTGGAGCACACCTCGTGTCACGCTGGAACCGTGGCAGTGTATACGGATGGCTCCAAGTCCCAAGAGGGGGTCGGCTACCACGCCGTATCCCCTCTGTTTGAAGTCAGCGGGTCTCTGCCAGGCGCTGGGTCTGTCTTCACGGCCAAGCTGGTGGCAATACACCACTCGGTACGGGAGATTACGTGATGTGCCCGGTTAGGAGACCGGATTGTGATCTATAGCGATTCACAAAGTGCCCTGAGTGCTCTCGGGGCATTGGAATCTCCGCATCCCCTGGTTCGCGATATCCGTGACGCCACGGTTATGGCGAGCCGGGCAGATGTCGAGATTATCGTCTGCCTGGTTCCTGGACATGTAGGAATTGCGAGGAATAAGCACGCTGATGAGGGCGGCAAAGAGTCCGCGACCACTCTGCGACCGGACCAGCTTTTCGCTCTTCCTCACACCGACTACATGGCAGAAATACGGGCAGCTCTTCGGTCTGATTGGCAAAGAAGATGGGAGACGGTCGAAGGGAACTTAAAGTTGCGTGCCATTGCGCTACGACTGTTCCCATGGACCTTTTTTCCAATGCCGCGACGGCTTCAGGTTGCTTCCTGTCGTCTCCGAATTGGGTACACTCGTGTGACGCATCGCTATTTGATGGAGCGCTTGCCTGCGACCTATTGCGACATCTGCGTCGTCCCCTCAGACTGTTCGGCAGATTCTTGTCGAATGTCCCAGTCTGGGTGATCTTCGCGCACGTTACCTATCCAGGTACCGGGATGGGCGGGGTCGCTACCACCTGTCCCTGTTTCTTGGGACGAGTTCGTGCAATTGATTTGTGGACTTTTTGACTTTGGGGTGGAGGCCGGGCTTCTTCCCTTTATTTAAGTAGTTTTGTTTTTTTTATTTTTTTATTTTTAGGTTGCATGCTCCTGCACCGGGGTGAGGGGGACCTCCCCCTGACGCCCGAGATTGCTTCCTAATTGTCAAGTTTTCCCAATTTTTATCATTGTTATGTTTTCATATTCTTATTTTAAAGTAGCCTAGTTCTAGGCCCTCGTGTTTCCGGCGACTTATGCCCAAGCGGGCAGTCGCCAGATGGGCTCTATAAAAAAAAAAACAACTAAGTTTAGCATGTATTTAATAGGGAAAGACTTTATTGTCGAGACTGACGATCGCTCCTTGTCGTACCTCCGAAATACTAAGAGCAAGGACGGAGGTATGATGCGATGTCTTTTGATGCTCCAACAATATCAGTTCAAAGTTTGGTATATACCTGGTACCCCAAATTGTATAGCCGGCAGTGCTGGCTAATCCACTAAATTATAGGTCGCCTATAAACCCGTCAGCTAATCATGTATATATTATTTTTTCGTTTTTTTAATTGTACAAATATCTATGGTCCCTGTAGATACTTATTTAATATAGTGTTTTTTTGTTGTTGTTCCAATACCCTTTTAGACAAAATTCTAATTTTGTTCCTTAATTTAAATGTAATTTTGGGGGTTCTACCGATTTATATTAGGTTTTGCTCAGATCAATATCATAGCCTTTTTGTAAGCCTGTCGAATACAGGTCAGGTCCCTTATTTTTTTTTATCGGCTGTCGCCTCCATAATATTTCCTCCTATCCAAATTTGCGATGTCCCTTGTTCTTCCCTCTCTCTCAGAAGAGTTCCATCGTATGGTAGGGAGAGGTGTAAAAGAACATCCTCTACCCCCTCCTCCTCCCCATTTATCGGAGACCACGGTGCTATTGGTATCCCGCCATGGACAACGTCATTTCCTGTTCGAAAATTCTCGAATTTTCGACTCCTGAATACGTTGGGGAAAATATTTCTCAATCCTGCGAACTCGTCCCAAGCCCCCCACCCCCACCCACCCCCGGTGACGAAGTGTGAAAGAGGCGCACTGTCTCGCCCCTTGCTGCTAAATAACAAGTCTACTCCGCCTCCGTATTAAGATGTTTGAAGCTTATGACTCCTTTCTCCAAACTCCCTCTTCCCATCCAGATTCGGGCATACAAATACTCGAGCTATTCTGTACTCCGAAGAGTCCAGCCCGAACCTCAAGACCGTCCTTATTGTCTCATCCCGTGAGTGTTCGTCAGACAGCAGACTTCTTCAGCTGTGATTCTACTCAAGTAAATTAGTAGCTTCTCTGATCGGCAAGCCTTTGAATTTGCGCTACAGTTTCCTTTCATTTAATCGAACCGAAGAAAATCTCCATCGATAACCTTTGAGGAAAAGAAGATTCCTCTTTCAGTATAATTACGAGAATTCCCACATTCCCCGTCGAACATCATCTTTGAAGTTTGGCTATCTTGATCGGAAGGTTGGTTCGAATCGTGCTCCACCTACCTCATTTGGATCATGCCCCACATTCCTCATCGGACCGCGCCTCACTGGCCTCATCGGATCGTTCCCCACTCGCCACATCACAAGAAGGACCTTCCTCGAAGTCATCGACCCGTAAGACTAAAACCCCCTCCATTATTAGTATTGTCAAGTTGCCCCTTTTGATCTGAACCTAGCTACATTAATCAATTAATTCCATTTAAGAATCCCTTGTCATGATAATTATCAAGAGATTCTATCAATGTAAATAATTCCCCTTTACCTATTATTATTCTTATTTTGATCTGTGTAAATAAAATTATATTTTTGTTGTTTCATCTTTAACTAACCTTGAACGATACTCTCGGCCTATTCCACTAAATCTCGCCAACCATTTATGCACTCTGTTTGATTATTAAGGATTTGAAACCCAACGCCTCAAGTGTGACCTCCTAGTCGTTCGTTAATCCCTACGAATAGTCCTTCAACGGTTCACGTTGTTGTAGGTGATTAAGTCACCCCCACATAATATAGGAATAGTGTATGGTATAGAGTGGTTGTACCAGGACAGTGGGGCTCTAAGATTTGAATAAAAATATTAACCATAAAAGAAAAGATGACAAGACGTACACGAGCATGTTATTGAAACCAATTTCCCAATAGATGGCCATTGCCGGTGCGCATCATCGCCATTACCGTCATGAATGGTGCTGTCCGCGGTCTCCCTGCTCATCATGTACATCGCTCGCAGGAGCGAAAATTGTAGTGCGCGGCTTCCCAAACAAGCGGCCTATATCTGGGTTTAGCCTCCTTTTTAGACACTCTGAAAGACGATGTGTGTAGTCCTCATGCCCCACATACAAGGAGAAGAAATATATACCTTACTAAACTTCCTTCTCAAACATCAAACCTGATGATAAACTCTACGCAACCAAGCCAGATATCAGCCTGACCAGCTCAGAATTTTCTTACAATTATTATATCCAATCCGGCCCTCTAATCCCAAGCGTCCACGTCGCTATCATAATTAAAATATCCTCGAGCTCCATTCAAATACCCGTCAGGGAGAGAAAATATTTTTCCCGAGTGAACTCGCAAGAGTACCGTACCCTTCTCGGTGAGTTCAGACCTCAACCACTCGAAGAAGCCACCCTGGAAGAGATCGACCAGGAACTGGCAAGGTTAACAGTGGTAATGGCGGAGGCGGACCGCGCAACAGTACCCAAAACATCCTATAAAACATTACCAGCACCAAGGTGGACACAGGAACTATATGAACTAACGGACGAATATAAAAGACTATTTGAAGAAATTAGACTGACTGGGACATACAGAGTTAAAAACAGACGGTTAAGAATACTAAGGACTGAAACGAGGACACATAACAGAACAACAAACAACACTTTGGAATGACCTTGTAGACAAACTAGACGGAGAAGTGGATCCCCAAACATTTTGGAATACTATATCAAGATTGAAGGGCAATCCACCTGACAGAAACATACTCATTAAAAAGACAACGAGACAAAAATGGAGGCAACAGAAACGGAAGAAGTGTTAAGAGATTACTGAAAAAACGTATTTTCCCTCCCATCAGAAGAGAACGAACACTTTGACCTAGACACTGAGGAACACATTGACCACCAATTAATAGAAAAACTAGACAGGACATATCCCTTTAACAACACAACTGCTGACAAAGAGATGACTAGTTATGGAGCTATATGACCTAATGGACGAATATAAAAGACTATTTGAAGAAATTAGACTGACTGGGACATACAGAGTTAAAAACAGACGGTTAAGAATACTAAGGACTGAAATGAGGACACATAACAGAACAACAAACAGCACTTTGGAATGACCTTGTAGACAAACTAGACGGAGAAGTGGATCCCCAAACATTTTGGAATACTATATCAAGATTGAAGGGTAAGCCACCTGACAGAAACATACCTATTAAAAAGACGATGGGACAAGAATGGAGGCAACAGAAACGGAAGAAGTGTTAAAAGATTACTGAAAACCGTATTTTCCATCCCATCAGAAGAGAACGAACACTTTGACCTAGACACTGAGGAACACATTGATGACCAATTAATAGAAAAACTAGACAGGGCATATCCCTTCAACAACACAACTGTTGACAAAGAGATGACTGGTTATGGACGGAAGATAAGGGAAGAAGAAATACTAACTACTCTATAGTGGGCCGAAAATCAAGACTAACCCCAATCGATCCAACCCGCTTCCTACACTAAATCGGACGTGAGAAATCGAAGGAGAATAAAACGGATTGTATATACAGTCCCTTTACTTACAAACGATACAATAATATTTATAAAAATATTGGCTAAATATAATCACAATTTAAATTTACAAGAAAATAAACACAGGTGCGCTCCCAAAATAAATAACCTATACTAAATTACAATTCTCCCAACAAATCTGTACTCGGTACTTGATCAAACAATGTCCACGCAACAAATAGGACAAAAAAAAAACGAACGAAACAGGGGTACGGGATTATCACTAGTGCGTTGAATGGGGGGTGGTAGTAGGCCAATAAAAGGGGGGGTATGCTCGTCAGCCAATGCAGGTGGGCAGTGCAGGTAGCAAGCGAGTTAAGAAAAGCCCTCCGTGTCATGGCTGGGCGGAGCACTCGCCTAGAGAACTCGTCTCGCAGTCCGTTCAAGCTTCCACTCTAAGTGTAGATTCAAGTGCGCACGACCAATTATATGGAAACTCGCTGTTCACTGAATTTACAGCTTTAACAATTCTATAAATATTTTTACTTATATTTAAATATTTGATAAATGATTATTTTAAACATAGTACAATCTCTGAAAAGAGAAAACAAACATCAATAAAAAATTGAAAAAACAAAAAACAAAACAAAATTTAAATGCCAGTTATTCACACACACCCATTCGCACAGAGGGAGGGAGAGGGTATTGAGAAAAGGGTGAGAGAATGGCCCTTCACACACACACACACACTCACATTCGCTCCACCACACCCCTCCTACCTAAGGCCATTCCACCAGAGTCACTCACAATACACTCTCAATCCTTACTCATGGTACCTTTTATACTCAATTGCACCCTTCTGCACCCATTCACACTCTTCTACTGGTCCCTGGCTACGCGTAGCAATCGGTCGGGGTCGTTCATCAGTTGTCTTGGTAGTCTTCGTCTCCTCGTCACTATCAATCATGTCATCCACCATACTCTTTGCTTCCATTACTAACTAGCTCATCTCTCGACAAAACTCTTTCTTAATTTTTCGTTCAGAACTTTCACTCTTCAAACCTCTATTCATCATCTCCTCAGTCACAGCCCTCATCAAACTCAAAGCACACTCTTGCGAAACCGACAGGTCACTCACATCCCCTCTATTCTCAAAAGACATACCAAAAACCCCTTCGACTGGTTCCCACCAGAAACCTGAAAAATCAGCCACTTCAACATTTAGTACATCAAACTCACCCCTACTATTACCATTCGTAAAACCCGAAAATCAGCCACACTAGGTTCACTCTGGACAAACATACTATTATTCATACTGTTCCCAAAACCAGTAAAATCAGGCACAGGCAGCTCAGTCACTCGTCTACTTACACCAGCCAAGTCACTCACCTGATTATGCAAACACTCAATCTCTCTCTCAAGCTTCCCCATAACAGAAAGACTGCTCAGACCTACTTTCATTCTTTCTTTCACTCTTCTTTGTACGCTTTCTACTCCTCGAGACCAAGACTAGCTCTTTCCCAGACAGATCCATACTATCAAATATAATCTCATCATCATGCACTTTACCTCACTCTCTGCACAGTTCATACACTGTATGACTCACCAGTTAATCAGGAGGTTCTCTCCATCTTCTTAACTGACTCTGATGAGCCCGCACTCTCTCAGTCATACCGTCATTCAAACTCTCTAAAACATACGTTACCCCATTTTCCCAAACTCTCACAACTCTATAAGGTCCATCAAACTATTCACTCAACTTTGACACATTCAACATACACTTAACTTCGTTCACCTTCAATACTTTCGCACCTAATTCAAATGAACAGAACTTTACATGTTCCTCACGCCATACACTCTGCTCACTTCCACTCAAACGAAACATATCTTTCTCTCACCTTTCAAAATTCATCACAAACTGACACGGGGACATTCCAGTTGAACTATGCACAGTCGAATTATACGCCCACAACACTCTTCCCAACCATACATCCCAGTCATTCAATGTCGTACTCATTATTCTCAACATCTCAAACAAGGTTCTTATCGTACGTTCAGCCAAGCCATTTGAAGACGGTAGATACGGAGTCATTCTCACATGCTCCACACCATTCTCTCTCAACATCCGTTCAAACACTTCTCTTACAAATTCAGGCCCATTGTCACTCAGACATCTTCTAGGCTTCCATACACACATGGGCAAAAACAACTGCTCAACAGCACGCGCAACAGTCACACTCCTTTTATCTCTCACAGGCGCTGCATACACAAACTTACTTTTATGATCAACCATACCAACATTTCCAGCACTCGTACGCGGCAAAGACACACAATCAATCACTACCAATTCAAACGGGGGTTTCGCATCAACTTTCAACATCGGTGGTTTCACTTGCACACCTTGCACCTTTCGCCTCTGACAACTTTTACAAGTAGTCGCAACATCATTACAACAGTTTTCAGAAACGGATGGAACACACGCTCATTCATACACTCCCACAGCTTAAACTTACCCATATGCCCATAATTATCATGCACAACCGTTACCAGACCAATCATACCAACCAAGGACATCATAGGTACATACATATCATCACCACACTTCATATGCCTCACAAAATATACAACATCCATACAAACAACAAAATCTTTAGCATACCTTTTAAAATCACTTAAACACTCAGGCTATTCATTCAGATCAACACGCATCATCACAACCCTCTTCAACTCACTTATAAAAGGACACATCTCTTGCATCTACAGGATATTATCATCACTTAAAACGACAATTTCCTCATCCATGACCAATTCAATCATGCCGCAAAACTTGACAACATTCTTCGTACACTCATTCAACCTCATCACCTCACATTCGCCTTTCATAAGACAAGCCTTATCAGCATCCAAAGACAAATCATTCAATCTCATAAAGTCCACACCAAGCAGAAAACAACATGGCATTTGCTCATCTTTCAGAATCACAAAGTCATGCTTCACATTCACATCATTACCCAAACTCACTTTCAGACTAACCTGTTCCCATGCCACTATCATGCCATTCCCTAATCCACTTATCCGTAACTTCACAGGTTTATGCTCGCAACATCTAAACTCATCATACTTACTCAGAATCCTCTCATTCACTAAATACACTTGCGCTCCAGTATCAATCAAACCACAGAAGAACCTTTCACTAACTTTCACTCTCGCTTCCATCATATCAGGTTCACCATGTTCACAATAAACAGAAGGAACAACCACGACAACATCTGCACTGACATCCACACCGTCATCAACTACCATATCATCACTCACCACACACTCATCTTCATCTAGACAATCATTCCTCTCTATCATATATATGAACGCTTTTCAATCACCCAATTGTAGTGCACACCGCTCAAACACTGCAGATGCACCATATTAGCATTCAAATCCTTCATCTTCTCATCTTTGTACACAATCGGCCTCTCACCACCAAAGGGCACATAAACAATCACTCCGTACAAAAGACACTACAATCAACACTTCCTGAAATGGTGAGACCCCTGGAATACACATTGCTCTCAATTATTTAAAGAAGTTCCGCAACCTTGCCATACCGATATTTTCAGGCTTCCTACATACTTCATTTATTACCTTCTTCCTTAAGTCATCCACACTATCGGGCTCTCTCACATCTACTCCATCACTCTTCAAAACTTGCAAACCATTCCATACACTCTCGAACAAGGAATCACCACCACGCTTACTCTCCTTGCTATTCATAATCCCTTTCGGCAAATACTCAGGATAACTCACTCCACACACATTTTTATCATTCGTACCAGGATACCTTGACATCCAATCAGCTACTCCACTTCGTTCACCAGGCACGTATTCAATCACATAGTCAAAGTCACTCAAATCTTGCAAAGTCCTCGCAATGCTACTATCAGCCCACTTCATACCTTACAAATACACAAGAGGTTGGTGATCTGTTTTGATCACAAACCTCATACCATACAAAAACGGATGCAACACTTTCAAACAATACCTTATCGCAGCCAACTCTCGCTCCACAGTCGAATACTTTCGTTCTGCTGAATTCATAGCCTTGGATACATACCCAATTATTCGCCTGACATTCTCTCCATTCAAACGCTGTTCTTGCATCAGAAAATCTCCATACAATACCAACTCGCATCAGTATACAATTCAAGCATTTTAGCATTCACACTATAATCCGGGTACGCCAATTCAACATCTTCGGCCACTGCCTCTTTCAGTTTCTCAAACGCCTCATTCATCTTATCATTTCCCCTGACAATCGTACTACTTTCTTGCCCATCCACTCAGTCAGAGGCTTACTCACACCAGAACAATCACGTATAAACTTTCGCTGAAATTCAATCAGACCGAAAACGACCTTAGTTGCTTCACAGTCACCGGTTTCGAAAACATTCAAACCTTCTCAACATACTTTGGCGACTTTCGTAACCCATTCTCACTCACCATATGCCCAAAGAATTCCACTTCTTTCGCAAACCATTCACAATTCACCACCTTCATCTTCACACTAACACTCTCCAAAGTTATCAACACATCATTCACCAATCTCATATGCTCCTCAAAACTCTCAGTCATAATCAAAATATCACCTATAAAACCAATCACATTCTTACTCGCAAACTTACTCAACACAACATTCCTTGCCCGCTAGAAGGCTCCGGGAACATTAGCTAACCTAAAGCTAAGGTTCCGGAACTGGTAATGCCTCTTCGTAGAAGAGAAGGCAGTTACCGGCCGGCTCTCCTCAGCAATGGGCATCTTGTAATACCCCCGTACCAGATCCAGCTTCGTAAACCACTCCAGCCCATGCATACTATACACACACTCAGATAGCACACACATCGGAAACCTTTCTTTCACAGTCCTTTCATTCACCTTTCGATAATCTACACACAGACGCAATCTTCAATCCGGCTTACGTACAGTCACTTTCTTCAATCACCCCCAATCACTCTAATTCCACACACTGCTCCTCAATCTCATCAACAACCGGACTTGGGAAATGTCTCGGCCGCTGATAGATTGGGAAGTCCTCCTTCAGGACAATCTTGAATTCCGGGAGTTTAGCAACCTTAAAACCCAGATCACTCTTACTGAGGGCTCCCTTTCGTTCAAATATCATTCGATGCACATCCTCCCTTTCATACACAGTAAACATCCATCCAATTTCACCATGCTCTTCACCTCATTATACGTCCATTCACACGTCTTTTCACCTCCAACATTTACCCTGACATCTGTGCTATCATCCATACCTACTTCATTCACAGTGGAGAGGTGACCCAATACATCTCTGACTTGGAACCCTCTCACCTGCCCTTTCACAGTGAGGTCCGCCTGTACACAAACAAAAGGATCATTCATTCTCATCAAGCCATCAAACACACAAGCAACACGCAATACCTTATAACACGCATCCTTTCCTCCAATATCACAGTGTTCTCACCCACATTCAAACTCACATCCTTACTCCAACTCATTCTAACAGACACCCTTTCACCCTTCACAAGCCTTACACTCTCCATAGCCGTCACCTCCATACCACTAAACCCACTCCTCAGAAACACTACCATCTTTCCCCACATACAACTTATAGACCCATTTTTACCAATCTTTCTCTCAATCTGATCAGTCGTAGGATGCACAATCATATGGTTCACTTTCATAAATTCATACCCCAAAATCACACCATACTCGCTACTCGCATTATCACTTACAGAGAATTCACACTCATTCATCAACATACCATGCATTCGAACAGCTGACCTCTCCATTCCAATAACCAGCACTCACATACTACCAATCCCTACCAAACTACCCTTACACTCAGACATGAGCGCTTTATCACTCACCTTGTCATACACATCTTTATACACCAAGCTCTTCTTGCATCCAGAATCTATCAAAGCCAAACACTAAATCCCATTCAATTCCACCTTTACACTCAGACATTCACACTAGACAGACTTACCAACACATTACTCACACTCATGCACCTAGAGGATACTTCACCAGGTACCCTTTTATAATTCAGTTTCCCGCTTCAGACTTTCCATTCACACCTTGCACTCTCAGCCTAATCCAATACTTTTCACTCGAATATCCTTCCAATGCACACTAACTACATACATTCCTCTGGTTCGCAATTACCACAAGCATACTTCATACTTGCCGCAGAAGTCGCTCCACCATTCATTTTCAGACAATCTTTCACAAATGGCCTCTTTCTTTACACTCGAAGCACTCTTTTACACTTTCCTGTCAATCCTTTCTCATATGCCCCTTCATACCACACCCAAAACATGCACCAGACATCCACCTACATTCCGCCAACATATGACCCTTCCTTCCACACTGACGATATTCCACAATCTTTCTCACACCATTCGGTCTCTCATTTGCTGGGACATACTCCGGTTGCTCCGTCATATACCCATTCATGCAATTACTACTCATATAGTCCCTTCCATTTGTTCATCCTCCATTTGCCCATCCAGTCTGCCGGCCCAGGAAGCTCGACTTACCCCAGCTGGCACAGCCCTCAGGGCATCCCTATAGCTGACAAACTGCTGAGGTGGATGAAAGCTCCTGGGCTTCTTACCCCCAACATTCACACTGTACCATCCATCCTCTTCTAGATCGCTTTCATCATCAAATCGTCCATCTTCTAGCAGTTCCAACACATCCTCCCACATCAACCGTTCATCTGTCATTCTCATTCTATCCTTTCTTTTTTCACTCAGCCATTCACTCACCTTTAGCGAGATCGTGTCCAGAAACTTCCTCATCAGTGGTTTACATTTATTTACATCATCATCACCATACCTCTTTCTCTCTATACTCTCAAGCCTATGTGCATACATGTTCACACTTTCACTCTTTCCCATTCGAGTCTTCTCAAATTCATTCACCCTTTTATACTTCACACTCTCTTTCATTCGTTTCGGCTGCCCAATCAGTCTCTCCTTCACCCCCTTATATCTCGGTTCCCCCACACTTGTAATCACATGTGTTAACTCCTATATTTTTACCTCCAAACATTCCCCATAAACATTCACCCAGTATCCCTTATTCTCCAGGTACTTGAGCTTGCAATACCGCTCAAATTCCCCGAAGAATTCTTCTACACTTTTCCCACCATGCAACCTAAACTTTACCTTTGGCACTTCCCTTATCAAAATAACCTTCCCCACATTCACTTCACTCTCACTTTAGCTGCCCTCACTCTCACTAATACTAATCATACCATCACTTTCTCCTTCATCCGAGTAAATGAGTCCACACTTTTCCCTCTCACCTTCCTATCCTTCCCATTTGACCCAGTCTTCCTTCTTCTCTTGCGTCCAACTCTCTTCCATTCTCCGTCCTTCCTATCACTCACAATCACCCTATCCTCTCTAGACTCGCACACACTCCCATTGATCCCATTAGTTTTATCCCTTTCGGTCCGAGTAGGTGTCACTTTCGAGGGTCCTGGGGCCGGTCCTGACCCCTTCATCATGTAATATAAGTCCTTCATCCGTTGGTCGACCTGCTGCTGTCTCTCGTCCATTTCTTTCCTGATTTTGTCTGTCTTCTCATCCATACTCATCACATCACTCTTTAATCCATCAATCACGTTCCTCAACATCATACATTTTTCCTCTTTCTGCCTCAATTCCAGCTTCAGTCTCACGATCTCATCATGGAGGTCCTGTTTCACAGAAGACATCCTCCCAGGTTAGTTAAGTGAAAGACAAAGAGGAAAAACAACCAAACTACCTGTCACTCTAATTGGGTGTGGACTGCCATCCAATCCCGTCAAGCTCTCGGTTTCGAGATTTCACGTCCCTATTCAGGCGCCAAATGTAGAGGGCCGAAAATCTAGAGTAAACCCCAATCGATCCAACCCGCTTCCTATACTAATTCGGACTTGAGAAATCGAGGGAGAATGAAACAGATTGTATATACAGTCCCTTTACTTACAAAAGATACAATAATATTTATAAAAATATTGGCTAAATATAATTACAATTTTAATTTACAAGAAAATAAACACAGGTGCGCTCCCCAAATTAATAACCTATAATAAATTACAATTCTCCCACCTGAAAACAAAATACAAAAATAACTATGACGGGCGCAGAGAACAAATCTGTACATCGGTACTTGATCAAACAATGTCCACGCAAAAATATGACAAAAAATCGAACGAAACAGGGGTACGGGATTATCACTCGTGCGTTGAATGGGGGTGGTAGTAGGCCAATAATAGGGGGGTATGCTCGTCAGCCAATGCAGGTTGGCAGTGCAGGTGGCAAGTGAGGTAAGAAAAGCATTCCGTGTCAGGGCTGGGTGGAGCACTCGCCTACAGAACTCCTCTCGCAGTCCGTTCAAGCTTCCACTCTAAGTGTATATTCAAGTGCGCACGACCAATTATATGGAAACTCGCTGTTCACTGAATTTACAGCTTTAACAATTGTATAAATATTTTTACTTATATTTATATATTTGATTAAAGATTATTTTAAACAACGTACAATCTCTGAAAAGAGAAAACAAACATCAATAAAAAATTGAAAAAACAAAACAAAATTTAAATGCCAGTTATTCACACGCACCCGTTCGCACAGAGGGAGAGAGAGGGTATTGGGAAAAGGGTGTGAGAATGGCCCTTCACACACACACTCACATTCGCTCCACCACGACGGTACGTGCCTTCAAACTTAACTTGTTGAACGCCGCCCATAACATCTTAGAGGGGCTGGTCAATATAATGAGCGTGTCTCTAAAAGTTGGCTATTTTCCGGACGAATGGGAGATAGCTAAAATGATCTTCATTCCAAAAGCCGGAAAGCCTCCGGACATACCAGCAAACTTCAGACCCATTTTCCTCCTTGAAGTGGCAGGCAAGGTCTTCGAGAAGGTCCTTGCTAAAGAATCCAGGATTTTATGGAGATAACAACCTCCATAACCAACACCAGCATGGATCAAGAAGAGGGAGAGGTACTGATACGGCGTTAGCAATCATCAAGATTGCTAACCAAAAAAGGTATGCTGACCTGGTACTCAAAGACGTTAAGAAGGCATTTGACAAAGTATGGAGGACTGGGATTCAATACAAAATACTAAGACTTGGACTAAACCCAAGACTAGAAAAAATTCTATGTGACTATGTGACAGACACGATAGCGTATTTACAAATATACGACTACACAGGACCAGACTTTGAGCTAACTGCAGGCATACCTCAAGGAGGGTTCCTAAACCCACTTATATACAATATATACATCCTCGAACTACCCGATCCGGTCAGGGAAGACTAGCTATACGCCCAGTAGGCTGACGATATCTCTCAAATCATGACTGCCCCCTTCAAAAATCCCGAACACATGGCACAAATAACCGCTAGAGAAATCAACCATGTCAACAGGTTTGAGAGAAGATGGAAAATCGCCACTAACACCCAGAAATTTAAAGTGATACTATTCTTCCGTAGGAAACGGGCCCATATCGAAACTGATGACGCCCGCATTCTATATAGCACTGATGGGACAGTACTAGGACTAACGATAGATAAAAATGGATACGGTAGCCACGTTGCTCAGACAGCAGCTCAAGCGAAGGTCGAGGCAGTAAAAAGAGAGAAGGGATCTGCTCCGACAGGTGCCCCTGCGACTGCAAGGACCTTCTCCATCTCGGAGAAGGACCTAGCTAAGGCCAGTCTATCTGGCCAGGAGGCCCCTGTCGGTGGAGGGGAGAAGCGAGTTCATTCGCCTCCCTCCTCTCCTAAAAAGAAAAAAAAAGAGAAAAGACTAAAAACACTCGGGGCTCCACTCCATCCGCGGAAACTGAAGGGACGGGTGTGTCTGCTGCCACTTCGGTAAGCGACCAAGCCAAGATCGGCACATCTGGCCCCTCTACCCCCCGGGTGCGGAGACCCTGACTAAAACTAAAAGTGCGCAGGGTGGAGCCTCGATAACATCGGGGCTCCTCATTCAGAGGTTACCTGGCGTTTTCAAGCCCGCTGGCTTCAAACGCTTCTTAGTTATTCGCTCCACTGATGGCAGCATTTTGGCCAAGGGCAACATGATCCATCAGAGAAGAGCATTAGTTAGTGTAATTGGTAGTGGCCTGAAAGTTACCCCTTTTCTCGGACGGGAGCCGTCTGGCGAATACGGCGGCTCCCTCTAAGGCGGCCAAGATGAGTGCTCTTTGGACACATAATGGCACGCCCCTGAGTTTGACGCCGCACTCTACCATGAACTTTTGGAAAGGAGTAGTTAATGGATTGGAACTCGTTGACTACTCCATAGAGGATATCACCTTAAAGCGGACCGACTATGGGGCGGTCAAGTCGAACATGTGATGAGAAAACAGGGATTGGCATCGAGACTTACCCCTACACTCTTCGTCACGTTCGATTATGACAAGCTCCCTGAGTCGGTGCGTGCCGGTTGGTACCACTACCGCGTGAAGACATTCGTGCCACTGCCGCGGCGGTGCTATTACTGTCACTGCTTTGGCCATACAGAATCGTTCATGTAGACGTGCAAAGTGGGGGTCACCCAAAGTATGGGTAAATTGCTCCAAGATCGCACACGATAAGTCTAAATCGTGTGTGTCCAAGTGTGTCAATTGCGGAGAGCCGCACCCCGCTTCTTCGAAGCAATGAGGTGTATATCTCCTTGAGAAAGAAATCCTGGCCGTTTAGGCTCAGGATCGACTTTCATTGCGCGAGGCTAAGGTCTTGGTCCTGGAGCGCCCGGCTCTGCCTAGAATGTCTTACGCCTCAATAGTTAGAAAGACACCCTCTGCTTCTGGCCCATCCAGGCCAACGAGCACGGTTGTTTCCGCGCCCATTCGGAGCATTTCTGCGGGTTCTACATAACCCTGGCTCAAGCCTGGTAAAGCTGGCAGCACAAAGGGTTCACACGCAGCCCTGGCTAAAACCAGAGCTCCCCCCATTCTCCCAGCGTGACCGTTTCCCGTGGTGAAACGGCCACGCACCTGCACCGAGTCGTTACCTCACAAGAGGAAACACCCCTGAAGTTGGTCAAAAGGCCATTTCCGAGGTTCCTAAATAAAGCTGACCCCCGAAAGGAGGACAGGAACAAAAGAGCTTCGGCTCCTTCGCTCACACCTATTGGTTTTAGAGTTGCTCGGAGAGGGTGGATCGTCAAAAAGAGGGCCCCCCGCCTCCGAAGCCGCAATAAGTCCTCAAAGGCGACAGCGCCTTCAGCGCATTGTCTGGCCAACAGCGCCCGGGGTACTGCCTCCGGGAAGAGTACGGCCATTTCCGTGTCTTCTATTTGAAGAGGGCCCTTGCGTCACCTCCCAGCTAGGCCTGGAGGGCATATTCCTTCAATGGAATTGCCTTGGACTGCGGGCCAACTGGGAGGAGCTGCGGAGGCTCGTCTCTTCCCGTTCCCTGTTAGCTATCTTTTTGCAGGAGACCATGCTAGGCGCGTGCCCCCTTCCCGCCCTCCCGGGCTATAAGGGTCTTGCGACCCCAACCACCACGAGATGACCGGGCTGGGGGATGCGCGGTTTACACCTGGCATGATGTCTCCGTTCTTACTTTCTCTTTAGGTCCCTCTTTTCAGGCATTGGCTGTGCAGCTGCACCTGGATAGGAGGTATACTATCATTTCTGCGTACATTACACCGTCAGGTGACTTCGACGCGGCGAACTCCCGCCGCATTGGCGTACGGTTGCCGAGGCCCTTTCTCTTGCTTGGAGAACTGAACGGCGGACATCTTCTCTGGTGAGACTACTCATTAAATCCAAGGGGACAAGTCATTGCCGATCTGATCGAAGAGCTTGAGATAGGTGTCTTAAATGTAGATAGGTTTACGCATCACTGCCCGAGAACCGCTATATTTTCTTGCCTTGATCTATCTCTGTGCTCTTCGGATGCACAGCCTGCTTTTGATTTTGGGGTGGTCGATGACCCCCATGGTAGTGATCACTTTCCCATTTAAATATCATTTTTAGGGCAACTACCGCCTTAGAGCCCACCTCGTTGGTGCTTGACACGGGCACGGTGGCCTGCATTTCAGGAAATGATGAATTTTCTATCTCAGTCGAGGAGTTTAGGTCTATAGATGAGGCCGTTAAGTTCTTCTCCTGCAACCTCATCGCCGTGAGTCTGACTACTATTCCCACAACGTCTGGCCATTTGCACGCCGACCACGCCCGTGGTGGTCAACCGTGTGTGAGACGGCCCTCAAAAAGAAGCGTTATGCCTACATGCGCTATAAGCGCCGCCCGAACGATTTCACTGTCGCTGAATTTCGTCGGGCTAGGGCTAGGTTCTGGTATATTTCGAAGCACGCTCACCACTCTTCTTGGCGGGCATACGTGTCTTCACTTAACGGGAAGACCACTCTAGCAGATGTGTGGAATCGTGTGAAAAGGATTCGTGGCAAGTTCTCGCAGGAGCCCTCTCCAGTTTTCCAGGAGAATAGGACACAAATCTCGGACCCTGCGTCCGTGGCGGAATCCTTCGCGACCGGTTTCTCCCCATTCTCTCGCCGGGATGCTGCTCTGCCAGCATTCAATGCACGTCGTGATGTTGTTGAATGCCTCCGACTGCAATTTACCTCAAGAGGCGGAGAACACTTACACGATAGGTTTACTGTGAGTGAGTTGCGTCCCGCATTGCTTCGTGCGCGGACACCGCCCATGGTCCGGACAATGTCCCGTATGATATACATCGACACCTGGCTATGCGAGGCATGCCCTTTCTTTTAGATTTGTTTAACAGGATCTGGGTGGAGGGTCTCCTCCCACATTCCTGGCGAATCGCTACTGTGCTCGCCTTTCGCAAACCGAGGAGAGATTACTCTACTCTGGCCGGTTTCTGCCCAATCTCTTTAACTTCTTGCGTGTGCAAGTTGATGGAGAAATTGGTAAATGTTAGATTAGCTTTTTTTCCTGGACAGCGCAGGCCATCTGTATTCTGCACAGTGCGGCTTCCGCAAGTTTCACTCCACTTCGGACGCTTTGCTCCGACTAGAAAATGCCGTTTGCGAGACCTTCCTTCGTAGACAGCACTACGCCACGGTGTTTTTCGATCTAGAGAAGGCTTATAATACTGCTTGGCGAGACGGTATCATGGAGACTCTCCACACGATGAGAGCGAGGGGACACTTCCCAATGTTTATATCTTAATTTTTGCGAGATCGTCGATTCCACGTACCGGAGGGAACGGGGATGGGGGGGAATCCTCTCTGGCCCCATGGAGCAGGAAGAGATTGTCCCGCAGGGAAGTGTCCTCAGTGTCACACTCTTTGTCCTGAGCATCAACAGCATCACCTTGATGGTGCCGTAAGATGTTCTCACTACGCTCTACGGGGATAACCTTTCGATCTCTCTTGGCGTGGCCCAGATGCCAACTCTGGAGCGTCGACTCCAACAGGCATTGAACCGCGTCGCTCACTATGCCGAAGCGCACAGGTTTCAGTTTTCCTTGGCTAAGATTAAGGTGGTGCACTTCTGCGGCCATCCACGGCTCCACGCAGACCAAGACTTGTTTCTTAAGGGGGTGCGCCTGGAAGTGGTTGAATCGTACCGTTTCCTTGGTCTTGTATTTGACCGACGCCTCACTTGGGAGTCTTATATTCGCAACCTTAGGTTCTCTTGTACCTGCACCATGGATATTCTCTGTTCCGTAACGTTCAGCTCTTGGGGAGCTGATAGGGCTACTGCCTTACATTTTTATCGATCCTTTGTTCGTTCGAAGCTCGACTACGGATGCGAGTTTTATGCATCCGCAGCCGAGCGTGTACTGAGGAAGGTGGACTCGCTCCACCAGACCGGCCTTCGCCTGGCGACCTGTGCCTTCCGCACTTTCCCCATTGAGAGCCTACTAGTCGATGCTGGGGAGATGCCACTCGCTCTATGACTTGTGCATGCATCACCCGCCTGCACGTGCGAGCCTGGTGCCTTCCTCAGTCGCCAACAGCTCTCATTGCATCCGCAGGTGATTTCGACGGTGCCTATGCCACCGAGAGACGCCAGTCATACCCTAAGCACTTTGTGTTTAGGGCCAGGAAACTCCTTCGAGAGCTAGGTATAGCTCTCGGGCCGGTGTCACCCATGGTCTTGCCCAGGACGCCACCCTGGAGGATAGGTACCACATTTGGCTATTTATTGCCAAGCCTCTGTTCCCAAAGCTTGTACAGCCCCAGCAGTATTGCGGTCGACTCTTTTGGAGCACACTTCGTGTCACGCCGGAACCGTGCCAGTGTATATGGATGGCTCCAAGTCCCAAGGGCGGGTCGGCTTCTACGCCGTATCCCATCTGTTTGTAGTCAGCGGGGCTCTGCCAAGCGCTGCGTCTGTCTTCACGGCCGAGCTGGTGGCAATACACCACTCGGTACGGGAGATTACGCGACGTGCACGTTTCGGATGCCGGATTGTGATTTTGAGCGACTCACAAAGCACCTTGCGTGCTCTCGGGGCATTATAATCTCCGCATCCCCTGGTTCAAGATATCCATGACGCCACGGTTTTGACAAGCCGGGCGGATGTCGAGATTATCTTCTGCTGGATTCCTGGACATGTACGAATGGCGGGTAATGAGGGCGCCAAAGAGTCGGCGAGGACTCTGCAACTGGAGCAGCGTTTCGCTCTTCCTCACATCGATTACATGGCATGAATGCGGGCAGCTCTTTGAGCTGCTTGGCAAAGAAGATGGGAGATGGTCGGAGGGAACTGAAAGTTGCCTGCCATTGCGCCTTGACTGTTCTCCGAATTAGGCACACTCACGGGACGCACCGCCATTTGATGCAGCGCTCGCCAGCGCCCTACTCTGAACACTGCGTTGTCCTTTAGACTGTTTGGCACATTCTTGTTGAATGGCTCAGTCTGGGCGATCTTCGCGCACGTTACCTGTCCCGGTACCGGGATGGGTGGGGTCGCTACCGCCTGTCCCTTGTACTCGGCACGAGTGCGTACACATTGACTGGTGGACTTGTAGACGTTTTGGGGAAGGCCGGCCTTCTCCCTTTTATTTAACCATTTTTTTTTTATTTGTTTTTTGTTTTTTTGTTCCTTTTCCCTTATAGGTCGCACGTTCCTGCTTCCGTGAGAACTTCCCCGACGTAAGAGCTTGCTTCCTGCTCGTTGCCTTTTCCCCTTTTTTTAGTTTTTTGAATTTGATTTTAAAGTAGCCTAGTACTAGGCAGGGTTTTAATATGGCAACTAATGCCCAAGTAGGCAATCGCCAGATGAGCTCTTAAAAAAATAAACCCCAAAAAACGAGCTCACCAAGCTATTCAGGTTTCAACACCTGAACATGACCAACAAAAAACAGGATATACAACGCTCTCATAAGATCAAAGCTGCTGTATCCACCTATACTTATCAACACTAGTTCCAATAAGAAATTCCGACTCCTCCAAATGGTACAAAACAAAGGAGTGCTCTTAATAACGAACACCAGGGAGATAGAAAGAAGGAGGCAAAGGAACCTACATCACATGATCAAGATGACTCCAATTAACTTGGAGCTGCAAAGTAGAGTCCGAAAAATCTGGGAGAAAGTCCCACGACTTATGACGGACGAAGCCAGACAGAGACACATAGATATTCCGTTGGAGGACATAAACAGAAGAAGGCTAGACTTCATCAGTAGTAAAGCACATCCCGAAAGACAAGAAGAACCAATCTACAGATAGGACTACGCATATCAAACAACCACAAACAATGAACTACACAAAGAATATAAAATAAGAAAAACACTAAAAAAATACACAAACGAACAACGAGGGAAACACAAAAGATACAGAAAAGACCTACAAAGACTTGAACGCGGAGAGAAACCGCCATAATCTGCATGATACACAATGAAAACTCAAGCAATAACATCACAAACGAGGAACAACACAAACAAACACGCAAAACCATCACAAACCAAGAACAACCCAAACAAAAAAATAGAAAAGAGTACGCAAAAGAATATGAATATTAAAACAAAAACTAAGAGAAGAACACCAATTACAGATAAACGCCTGCGATTCCCTATCACCAGGGATTTTCTACCCTTCTATCCCTTTCACTAGGGAAATCTATTCCTATCAATCTATCTCCTACTATTATATATATATATATATATATATATATATATATATATATATATATATATATGCGGTTAAAAGGCTATTTTTTGGCAAACCAGTCTTCCTCAAAGCCTTCGGAAGGAGCTCTTATCACATACACGAAAAGGTGGCTATCTGAGAGAACGCCTATTTTAAGTGCAACCTTTTCGTGTATGTCAGAAGAGCTCCTTTCGAAGGCTTTGAGGAAGACTGGTTTGCCAAAAAATAGCCTTTTAACCGCATAATTAATTGCGTTACTGCAATAATTTTCTTAATATATATATATATATATATATATATATATATATATATATATATATATATATATATATATAAATATGCATACATGAGTGCAATTGCAATCTTATATGCGTGTATATATCCAATTTCAAGTCCAAGTAAAAGAGAATCAGAAAAAATATTATTATTCCAAAAGAAAAGTTATATTTCATGTTCGCCATTTCGAAGCTTATTCCAATATATATATATATATATATATATATATATATATATATATATATATATATATATATATATATATATATATATATATATATATATATATATATATATATATATCCTTCATCTCATAAGGAAGTGGTTGATCACTTAACCCAGCCTATGAAATTACAGAGAGAGAATACCTTACTCAGCCCCTATAAGCTTTCTGCAGCACACATTGCTACCAAGTTTCAGGAATGAGGTCATACATGATATGTACCCTGCTTAACTACACTCGTTTTCTATTAACTGTTGGGTTCCATTATATTTACTGGTTTCGAAAGGGTCCTTCACCCACCGAGTACACTGGGATCTTCGTTCTTTTATTTACAATATATAATATTAGAGAGATTAACTTTCAATTCACAAATAAGAGAATACTAAGCGCAAGTCAATCTTCATATTTACGAAAGAAATTAATACAAAGAGAGAAGTCTATCTTCCCATTTACGAAAGAGATTAATACAAAGCGGGAAGTTTGTCTTCCCATTTATAAGGTTCAATGTGTGAACCGTTTAAATTTTTCAAACAAATGCTTACTTGGTTCAACCCCTACAGGTTTACCATACACGAACTTATCTACTTCCTTTTGCAACACCTTGATTTATAGTATATGCCGATTGAATTTAACGTGAGTTGTGACAGCGAGAAACAAATGTCCTTCAATTATCTGATCATGTACATTTATCAACAAAGAAAGCCTCCTGCTTTGGTGCAAAAACGGATAACTACGTGACAGCTCAAAGAAAAGATTCAAAAAGAAAATGTTCAGTATTAAGGGATGGTTCTTCATGGAGCTGTGTTAAAGTAAAGACATTACCGGAGTGTTTTGCAGTGAATACTAAGAAGTCAAACAATCTGTTGTTGATTACTTGATTGCGAATTTTTTATACAAGGTGTGCCTTCCTTATCAACCATGGAGCAACCAGTTTTTGTGAGATTAATTAAAGGTTAGTTCTGAGTTACAAATGTTGTTTACAATTATAGTATTAGTAGTACAGGTTAAGCTCTTATAACGACCGAATACTAAAGCGTTCAGATAATTGATCACTACGTAGGCTATATAACTAAGTTAAATAAGGAAGACATACAAACAAATGAGGTTAATATATTGCAATAATTTCATGAGACTCCACATAATATATTCTTAAATCACCCTATCATTTACTTGAAGATATTATTGAATAAATTTTTTTCAGGAATAATTAGTACTACTATTAATCGGTTATATGTAGTTAGTTGATGAATTCCTATAACGATGTATTTCGTTATAGTAGCAATACATGTATATCATTATGTCAAGCCTAGCATGCCCTCCCGTAACAAATGTAGGAAATAAAGCATGATCATATATATATTCCTAACAATAATGAAAGTCAATATTTACCTCTGTAATTCTGAATATGAAGGACTAATAATATATTTATGAATTAATGTAGTAGTCCTATATAGCTATAGGATATTCAAAAAGCTACATTTTATATACAAAGTTTATATGTAGACTATATATTCTCATTTCACTTTGAAAATCAATCTCACTCACAATAATCACACATTCAACTACCGCAGGCCTAAATTCTTCAGTTGATGTTATTTCAAGGCGGACGCTAGAACGAAATCTTACAGAAGATATTATTGTAGATATTATTGAATAAATTTTTTTCAGGAATAATTAGTACTACTATTAATCGGTTATATGTAGTTAGTTGATGAATTCCTATAACGATGTATTTCGTTATAGTAGCAATACGTGTATATCATTATGTCAAGCCTAGCATACCCGCCCGTAACAAATGTAGGAAATAAAGCATGATCATATATATATTCCTAACAATAATGAAAGTCAATATTTACCTCTGTAATTCTGAATATGAAGGACTAATAATATATTTATGAATTAATGTACTAGTCCTATATAGCTATAGGATATTCATATAGCTACATTTTATATACAAAGTTTATATGTAGACCATATATTCTCATTTCACTTTGAAAATCAATCTCACTCACAATAATCACACATTCAACTACCGCAGGCCTAAATTCTTTAGTTGATGTTATTTCAAGGCGGACGCTAGAACGAAATCTTACAGAAGAAGAGAAAGTGACCAAAGCTCTACGGAAGAATAAACTACACAGCACCTCTTACTTATGTCTTACTCCCAGATATTTGGTCAACTCGTCACCGTAGTTTTGGGGGCGTTACAGTTCATTGGGTATGTTAAGATTTTGCTCTTTAGGAAATACTAAATTGAAAATGTCTTTACAGTTAGGGAATTATCAGTTCTTGGCTGAAAGCAGACCTATTTGTTTGTGGAATATATCTTGGTTATATTAATATGTAAAATTTATAGAAACATTTATGAGACAAATATTGGACTGTTATTTCATTCTTTTTCAGCTTGAGGAAGCTGTTCTTGTCCGTCAGAGTGGAGTATTGGCATGCTGTTGCTTAAAAGGAGAACATAACTACATCAAGATTGCTGAACATATGAAGAATATCATCAATAAATACGATATCCTCTTGCAGCAAATCACGAGCACCGTCACTGAAAACGGCTCTAATTTTGTTAAAGCGTTTAAGGAATTTACAGTCACTGCTGCAAATGTCTCTACTTATTTAGAAGATGGAATACATGTTGATGAAGAAGATCAGGGTTAGCACGAGCTGGATGATATTTTTTTAATGAGAAGTGCCTTAGATCAGGAAGAAGACCTTTCGTCTGACTCATGTAGCTTCAGCCTACCTAAGCATGTGCGCTCTGCTTCACACACACTCAGTCTCGTCGCCACAACTGATGCAAAACAGGAACTGAAATAATCTTCTTTGGAAAATATCAATCATGCTGCGATAGGGTAAATGCTCAGCATTATGTAACAAAAGCGGTCGTCAAAAATCAGCAGAGATTATCAAGAGTGTTATCAACTGCTCATTAAAGGTGCCTCGCATTAGAAGGTGGAACTCTCTGTTTGATGCATTGTCATTACTTTTAAAACACAATGACAAATTACAGCAACTCATGACGTCCCTTGAACTTCCAGTGTTCAGTAGTAACGAAATTCAATTTTTTGGAGAGTATGTCTCAGGTTTGGCGCCTATTGCAGTGGCAATTGATCGCCTAGAGTGAGAACAAAACTTTTTTATGGAGAATTGCTCCATACCTTGCTCACTCACTATGGAGAATAAGCTGAAGAGCCTTCAGTCACGTTCTCTGAAATTTTGCCAACCTCTTCTAAGTGCAGTTGTAACGTGCGATAAGTTCAGGCGAGCGGCTTAAATGCTTTGTTTGAATGAGTCTTTTGGGGGAATCAGGATGGCCGAGTAGTTTAAGACTCTCGCTAACGGCTGTCTAGCGACGCGGGAAGCGCGTTCGAAACTCGTTTTGCTACTTTGCTTTTTTGCCTCCTTTCTTACTCTGAGCTATCTACACAGTCACTAAGGGGTTTGGAAAGCACTACCAATCTTATTTGACCTTTGCAAATGAAGCCAGCATTACAAATGCAATTATTGCATCAACAAGCGATCCATTCTTCAAACTCCGCTGGTTAGATATCAGTATCTCATGGGACGGTTCAAGTCACCAATACTCTGTTAAAAATTTCATGATTCAAGTGATTGAGAATTTAGGGACCGAAGCTGAATCATCCAGTGGTGTATCGGACAGTGACGATTATTTCAGATTTACAAAACCTACTCAAACACGATCAACCGTAGATTTAGAATTGTTCAGTTAGTTTCAGGATTCAAAACACTTCAAAATTTAGATAGAAATCCAAACATAAAAAAGTTATTTAGTAAATACAACACCACCCTTCCGAGGTCAGCTCCTATGGGACGGCTCTTCCCCTATTAAGATTGACTTTATATCCAAAACGGAGATCTTTATCTGACGAAACATTTAGTATTTAAATACTAAATACACGAGGCAATGGATTCACAACTGGTGGGAGCTTGCCCTTCGCGACTAAGATTAAAATTTAAACTAAATTTCCCCTCTTTCAAAATATTACGTTGCTAAAATATATTTATAGTGAAGATAGAGGAGAGTAGGAAGGGCAAAGAAAAATAATAGCGTATGCGAGTTGCGAACAGCTTCCCGCGTCGCTGGACCACTGTTAGTCAGCGGTGAATCCACTCGGCCATCCTGAGTCTCAAAAAAGACTCGTTCAAACGAAGCTTTTAAGCCGCTCGCCTGCACTTCTCGTACGCTATAATAGAAGAAGATATATAAAAATAAATTTTCTGAACTTCACCATTCGTAATTCTTTGTGCCCCCTCCCTCTCTGGCATCTTTTCAGGGGTTGTTCCCAGAGAGGCTATAGCCTTATCGTGGAGAGGAGGGTCAGCTCTGGGCCCCTTAGGGGTCCCATGGTGCTGCCAACAAGACTTTTAACATGCCCCTCATTCTTTCCTCCCCTGTTACGTTATTCCACTGCCCTTTAATTCCCCCTCTTTCTTCACCTATCTAGTGGCCTTTAAAGATACCCGACCTCTGCTCGTCTTATGGATTAATTCCAAATTGTTCTTTCATGAAGGTGAAAAAGGCTGGGCATCTCCACCACCTTCGTCTACCGAATGACCAAGGAGAAACCCAACGTTGGCCCCTTTTCTCCATGCGTAGGAGAACTCGCTCGAGGAGCCTCTTAGGTTTCTAAAGAGGGTGTGGTGGATCCATTCTCCAAGAGGACATACCGGATGTAACTAATTGTATAGTTGCAGTAGTGCCGGACCCTGTAGGCCTCCATGGTGAGGAGTCCCGAGGGAGAATGCGAATTTTTTCTTTTTGCAATGGCTAGCCATAAACTAAAAACCTCCCTTTCTCGTAAGGGTTCTCGTGCCAAACGTTCCTTAGCTCCGCTTTCAGCCTAACCTCGCTCGTTGGACCCCTATCCCAACAAAGTAGACCCAGATCTAGATTATCCTCGCTTTCTTGTCATGAATTCATCATCCTACACCCCACTTGCAAAATTCGATGTGTTTGACGTCATTGAATCTTTTGAGTCCCACTGTATCGAACCCCGCCGGATGTGGTCAAGATTTATTGGTGATGTCGTAGTCGAGGTGTCATCCCACTCTCAACACAACCTTCTGCGAAATCTATCTTCGATAGCTGAAATTCCAATAACTGTCTCGCCACATCCGCGTCTGAATTTTGTCAAAGGTGTCGTTCGTTCAAACGAACTAAAGGACTACGCCCTTCCCCCCCTCCCCTTCAGATTAAGCTTAGCACCTAACGTGTCACACACGTACACAGGGTAACAAAAACATTAGACTCCACTAGAGTCCCAACCGCCACACTGATTTTAACATTCGAACGACAAGAACTCCCACAGTATATTGAAGCTGGGTACCTTCGTGTCCCGGTAAGTCCCTACATCGAATCACACAAACACTGCTTCAATTGCAATCAATTTGGACATGCTGGCCGTGCCTGTCAGCACCCTCGCTCCTGCGTGAATTGTAGCTGTGACTACCATGGCCCCGAATGCACCAAAACACCTCGCTGTGCCAACTGCGGAGGTACCCACAGTACTGCGTCAAAACTTTGCTCTATATTTTTATATGAAAAGGAGGTGCTCGCTTTGCACGACTCACTACTTCTAGATATAGGGGAGGCTTGCCAGCGTGCTCGAGCACAAACCTCACCACTCGGCCGGCTCTTTTCTGACGTTTTACGTGACGCTGGACGAAACCGACCATCAGGCTCGAGTTCCGACCAGCCTGAAGCACTTCATTCTACATCTACACGCAGCGTCGGAAACATTCAGAATATGCAGTCGAAGCATCGCTCTCACACCGAGATAACCAATGTAGCCCCCTTCTCTCCACCAACTCTAGCTGGGAGAGACAGTCAGGGTGAGAAAATTGAAGACATCAGACGCTCTTTGAAATAATCCTCAACATCGACCAGTAAAGGTTGATCCAGCCGGCCCCGAGACCCACAGCCCAGTAGTAAGAGGAAGGATTCCTCACCTGAGTCATCGACCACCAATAAGCGGGCAGCCTCTGGAGGTGACTCGGTTGAGGCCCGGAAGTCTTTAATGGACTCCTCCACTATGGCGAACATTCTATGCCCTTAAGTCCATCCCGCCCTTCACAAGACTTAGGCCCCATCCTGATCCAAACGATGGCAGATAGACATCCAGCTCCACACACCTCGCTCAGATCACCTGTCCGTTCCACTCACCCTTCCACCCATGATCCGATGGAAGCAGTTGATACTCCAACATCACCAATCGCGGCTGTTGAACCAACTCTTCGGTACCGAAATTACCCTGGACCCATGAATCCGGATCTACCGGCCGAAAATCCCTTCTCGATGTTCCTTTTCCGCCAGGCTGTGAGCCCGAATTACGATCAAGGGACTCGGTTGGTTCTCCAAAACCCTTGAAAAAAGCACCAGTTAATGCACCCTCTAGGATATCTTCCCCTGCAAAAGCCGGCTCCTAGAAATCAACTCCCCATCCTCCAAGCTCTTTGGGACGAACCTCAAATACAATATCGACCAAAAAGAGAAAAAGATATCCACAGTGTTATCTAATCATCCCACATAATATCTTCCATTTTACAATGGAATTGTCAAGGCGTTTTTCCAAATTGGGAAGAACTCAAAATTCATTTGACAACTATCCACCCCGCTGTTATTTGTCTTCAGGAGAATAAAGTGGGTATACCGCCCTTTCCGCCGGTACCCGGTTTTCTCACTTTCAACTCTATTGCTCCTGCTGCAAGCATCTCTCATGGGAGGGTGTCAATCATGGTATCTTCATCCCACCATGTTTCTCCCACCTCCCTACATACTACCCTCCAAGCTGTTGCCGTGAAAGTTTTCTTACGTTTGCTCTATTTACCTACCCCCTTGCTTATCGTTGTCAAGACCCGATCTTTTAGAACTTATAGACCAGTTGCCCTTACCATTCTTATTACTAGGAGATTTTAACGCCCGTCACCCATACCAGGGTGACATCATACGAAATGCCAAAGGCAGTGTTTTAGAGTCTCTTTTATTATCTGACTTTCTGTGTTTTAAACACTGGCCATTTTACCTCTTTTCATGTACAGATGGACTCTTTTAGCTGTGTTGACCTGTCTGTTTGTTCCTTGGATTGCTTCACGGAATTTCGATGGTCAATTCTTGACGATCTCCATGGGAGTGACCACTTTCCTATTGTCTTGTTGGCCCTTCAAGTTAGCCCTCATACAAGCATGCCCCTGAAGTGGGACTTAGGTCATGCAGATTGGTAAGTTTCCAAGAGGCGTCCTTCACAAATGCATCCTTGGGGATCTTCAATGGAGTAGACTCGGCAGTAGAATACTTTACATCGCCTATCTACAATGCAGTAGCACAGACCATCCCACGGAGGCGACCTGCCACGAGCCGCTCAACCGTGCCCTGGTGGACCTCGACGTGTACAATAGCTATTAAAAATTACAAGTTAGCCCATGCCCGATTCCGAAAGAACCCAACTTTGTGCAACAAGGTCGTTCGAAACCGAGCTCGTGCGCTTCGCCAAAGAAACCTTGGTCAAGCTCGCGAAATTCATGGCGCCGTTACGTTTCATCAATTTCTTCTATGACACCTATGGCTATGATCTTGATTTGGATTAATAAGATCAGGGGCCGTTATGCTGATCATCATATTCCCACACTCAACTTACATGGCTCCTTGGAGAATGACTGCCTAGCGGTCATCAATACTTTTGCTGACCATTTCCGTGCCGTCAGCAGTGTCAGCCATTACGATAAGGCTTTTCAATCCTACAAATCAAAGGAAGAATCTCATTCTCTCAACTTCACAACAAAATCTAACCTTCCATATAACGCTCTATTCAGCATACATGAGCTATATAGTGCTTTGTCCCTTTGTAGATCTACTTCCCCTGGCCTTGACGAGATCCATTTCGATATGATTCGGCACCTACATCCACACTCTACTCTCTTCTTGCTTGATTTGTACAACCTTATATGGATGAAGGGTTTTTATCCCTCATCATGGCACATTGGGATCATCCTTTCCTCTGTCAAACCGGGCAGGGACGGGTTGGACGCAGATCACTACCGCCCTATAGCTCTCACCAGCTGTTTGAGTAAGTTGCTAGAAAAAATGGTGTTGGAGCGCCTAAACTGGTTCTAGAAGCCAATCACCATCTCTCTTCATTTCAATGTGGCTTTCGCAAAGGTCATAGTACCCTTGACCTACTAGTACGTTTCGAGGATCGGTCCGGAAAGCTTTCTCATTAAAAAACCGAGTCCTGGCCATATTTTTCAAAATTGAGAAAGCCTACGACACAACATGGAGATACGGCATCTTGAAGCAGCTATACGTCTGGGGAATGAGAAGCCTTTTACCATCACTTATTTAAAGTGTTTTAGCATCTCCATCTTCTATGGTACGTGTTGGAGACGCATACTCTGACCTGCAACCCCAAGAGGAGGGAGTTCATCAGGGCAGTGTTTTAAGTGTCTTATGTTTTATAATTGCCATCAATGATATTATTTCGTCTTTCCCAGAGGATGTATCGGCAACTATGTTTGTCGATGATTTAGCACTTTCCTTTACTCACCTCGGCTAAATTGGCGGTCGATGCTGTATCCAAAAGAGCACAACTTAAGGGATTCCGCTTTTCCACGAACAAAACCAAGGCAATGTATTTACACCGAGGGAGAGGGGTTCTTGTTCTGCTATCTATTTCCCTCTAAGGCGAAGATATAGAGTTTGTCTCCGAGTTTCGGTTTCTTGGCGTAACTCTCGATCCAAAGTTATCCTGGTTACCACACTTTCGCCGACTTCGAACGGGCTGTCTGCGGGCTCTAGACATTTTGAAAGTGCTCTCACACACTTCGTGGGGCAGCGACCGACAAACATTGTGGACATTATACACAGCCCTCGTCCAATTCAAATTGGATTATGGCTGTTAAATTTACTCATCGGCTTTCCCTTGAGCCCTTAAAATGCTGAACCCCATTCGAAACCTCAGAGTTCGCCTTTCCAGTGGAGCCTTCCGTACTTCTCTAGTCAACATCCTTAACTGCGAGAGTGGGGTACTTATTCCCTTTGCCCTACCATATACTTCAAATCTGCATGCGATACCTCAGCCTAGTACAGCAAGTCCCTGTATCAGAGGTCTGCAGATGCCTGTATGCTGCCGAATCAATGGTGGCATATGATAAGTTTCCATATTTAACCCGCCCCTTGAACCTTCGCATTGGAGATCATCTCTCTAACCTGGGTGCTCCAAGGGTCCTTACCCTTCCATCCTTACTGACCCTTAGTTGGCGTACTCCTCTCCCCCCAGTATTTACCAACTTGTGGAGCCTGGAAAGGTCCTCCATGGACCCTCGCATCATTAAGAGCCTGTTCTTTGAGCATTCGATCTCACACAAACAATGCTGCCCACTATACAAGGATGGTTCTAAGTCGGACAGTGGCGTGGGCGCCGCAGCCATCTACCCAGGAGGAGAATTCTTAATTTTATCTTTGCCGCCAGCAGCATCCATTTAAACCGCTAAACTTTTAGCAATCCCTTTAGCCTTTAGACTCATCCAAATTTTACCTTCTAGTGATTTTTTCTTTTTTGCTGACTCAAGGAGTGTCTTACAGCCAATTAGATCTTTTAATTCGTCCCATCCCTTAGTCACAGAAATTTGCAACTGGCTGATCCAAAATGCGTCCCGATATAGAATTATTTTTCGCTGGGTCCCTGGGCATGTGGGGGTCCTGGGCAACGAGACGGTTGATCGGCTGGCCGCTCAGCATATTCTGTGTACCCTGAGAACTCGGCTCTGCCCTTTAGGGACTACTTTCCTTGAATAAGAAAATATATTTGTCAACGGTGGCAGAATGAATGGGATGACTGTTCATCATCCAAACTTTGCAAAATTAAAAATTCTATTCACTCTTGGCCCTCGAGCCGTCATAGAATGCGGTCGTTGGAGGTGGCCCTTTGCCGAGTTCACATTGGCCACACGAGACTTACGGCCATCTTGTTTCGGGTGATGCTCAAATCAGCCTTTGCTGTCATTTTTGAGGTGGGGACCAATCGGTTGCCCACCTTTTATTTGATTGCACCCATTTCGCCATTCTCCGGTTGTCCTGTTTCCCGACCCTTTTAACTATTCCTCAAGCAACACACCCGTCTTCGATTCATATTGGCGGAGGAATCTTTTAACCCGTCCTTTTTTAAATTTTTGTCACAAAGTGGTCTCCTCCACCTTTTATAGATGATTTTCCTCGTTTCATCCTAGCTGCCATATAGAATCTACTTGGATTGGGCAGCAACCCACTGGTTCCTTACCTTAAACCTTAAACCTTCAATTCTTTGGTTTAAAAAATTCACAAAATTACGATACTTATATTTATTTCCTAACTTCTCCATTTGTTTTTGGATATCATAAAAGAATTATTTGTAATTACTTTGATAAAAAACATAAGTCATAACCAAACTAAGATCAAATTATTATTCAAATACTCAAAAAAATCCCCTTAATATAGTTAGTTATTTTCAAACTGCATTTAGTATCTAAATAAATTTTTCTCATGTATTTAATATTTAAATACTTTAAATACATTTAGTGCCCACTTCTGCTTACCGAAGGTTTCCCGGTAATAAGGGTAAAGAAGGACTTCGAAAAGGACGTAGCAAAAAAATATAATTTTATTCTTATACTGGCCTATTAAAGGGGAAAGTGGCACATCACGAGTACTTTGCGGTCACTAAGTAGGCTTTCTATTCTACGCCAGGTATTGAGTTCAAAGGCGACAGGACTTAGCCGAATTAAACGGTTTCCATAACGTTACCAAGGGAGTAAACGCTGTTAACGAATAATGATTCTCTTTCTCTCACTCTGACTCTCGAAATAATAAATGTCTGAGTATATGTGTTCGTGTCCTATAGGGCGTGACCTAGACTTGTCAGTTAGATGGGACCCCAGTGGTCTGGTTCGTTAATTTCTACAACTAGGATGGAGCTACCGAACAGCTGTATGTGTAAGGCATACCTACATATATCCAATAGTTTTATCTTGATTATATGGATCGCTGGTTACAGATCTCTGTTAAAATTTCTCTTTATCAAAGTCTGTATTTGCTCTGCTTTTTTGTAGCCTCCCGTTTTCTGATAAATCTTTCCCAAGACGCGAATGTTTGTTTATGCGTGACCTTGTATTGACTTACATGTTCGACATGATATATGCTTTCCGCGTTCGTATTTTGTGTGATCCGCGCGCGACTCTAATGACCACTTGCCTCATCTCTATTTATAAAATTAACATATGTATTTTCATTTCCCTTATTTTCTATATAAATTCCTATATACAAATCAACATATATTTTCATCCCTTTATTCTCACATTAGACATATTATTTCCGTTAGTTACATGTAAGGCAATTTGTTAGGATTTGATAAATCCACCGAGCGTGTATTTGTGGAGTTTCTCGCTGGGCCTATTAAATCCTGCAAATTAGGTGTCAGTGTCTACCTATTATATAACACGAGCACTACAGAGTCAACAGAAATTGAGAAGTACTTTGCTGTTATTACTTCATCTGTTATTGCGAACAACCTTTTCTGTCATGATTCCAATGATTTCCTCAGAAATGCTATGCCACAAGTAGGAAGTATGACCACTACCTTTGTCTGCCTGTTGTTTGATATGTGCTGACAAGAAACTGTCCTATGCATAAGCGCCAGGCCAATAGAAACTGAGAGGGCACGTGCCCCCCCCGGATCTTTTGTATTTGGAATTTTTAATATATATTTTTTTATTTTATTATTATTATTTTAATACTCAACAATGTGGTTATGATAGATTTATAATATGAGACAAATTTGTTCTTGGAATTTGCAATAGAACATGCTATAAAAAAAAATCACTCTTTCTCTATTAAATTGGTTTCTTCCAAAGCAAAGTCAGTTCATTAGTGATTGAAGTTGCTCAGAGAAAAAGCGGTTGCTGTCGAAATGGTCAGTAGAGCAAATGTCCCTTTATAGACGCGTGAAAATGAAACGCAATTAATTTGATAAATAAAGACATTTAGTGTTTGTAGTTGTTGTTGTTGTTAACTAGCTAGTAATAGTAGGTTAGCGGTCAGCTACCAGAGCTAAAGACACAGGGGCCAAAGCTTCCCGTTAGAGGGGGAGAAACCTTCAGCGACCGGTTTACACTGAGTGAGTTGCGTTCCTCTCTCTCTTCGTACGCGGACCCCTCCCTTGGTCCAGACGATGTCATGTACGCCATGCTTCGAGACCTGGGTGAGCTAGGCATGGCATTTCTGTATGATTTGTTCAACAGGATCTGGGTAGAGGGTATCTTCCCAGATTCCTGGTGAATTGCTACTGTGCTCGCTTTTCCCAAGCCGAGGAGAGATCACTCTACCCCGGCCAGTGACCGCCAAATCTCCCTCACCTATTTCGGACAGTGGAGGCCTTCTGTCTTCTGCAAGTTCCACTCCACTTTGGATGCTCTGTTTCGACTGGAAAATGCCGTCTGGAGAAGGCTTATAATACCGCATGGTGATACGGTATCAAGTCTACCATCTCGTTTTACTTCTTCATTGTCTGCAATTTTATTTAACATAGCATAGACGTTAGAATAATTTATGTGCAGTGCTTTTACTGATTCAGAATGGAAATGGCACCGTGTGGATGATAAGGATTTTAGAGTTAGAATTCTACCATTTTCATTAGGGCACAATCCTTATGTTAGTAAATTTCAGCGCTCTGTTGATTCAACTGAATATGCATATAATTCTGCACAAGCCCAAAGAATTACAAGCATCTAGGTAACAGTTGACGCTGGCAATCCCAACTAGATTTAAAGAATGTACTGCACATGGAATGTAATCTGCTGATGAATATATTTCCTTAATTCTTGCTTGTAGACCAGCCTATTTCCCTGAAACATTTGCAGCATTATCATTACTTTGACCTCTGCAGTCATCAAGCCGAAGAATCGTTTCAGCAAGAAATTGCAGAACATTTTGTTGAAGACTTTCACCCGAATGACTGAGAATGGGAAGAAACTACAAGAATCTCTCTACACTACATCCACTCTTATTGATGTATCGTACAATGATAGTCAGATAATCAATATGGCGAACATCAGGTGTTGAATCGACACAGACGAAAAAGTATTTGACATCATGAACTTCATCACATATACATAGTTGACAACACATCTTCACTCATTTGTTCAATAAGTTCATTGCCTATTCTTGAAGAAAGATAACTTGTTGTCTAATCCTTTTGCTATTTGTATAAAATACTTTAATATTTTACTCTGTTCTTTAAATGGTCTAAGTACAGTCTGGATAGTCTGGGACAAACTTAGAAACGTGACAGTACAAATATTGATGACTTATATATAGTCCTTTCTTTTAAAATTAACACATTTCTTTGTTTTAACCTAACCTAACTTTTAATTAGTTTAGATCAATTAAATGATGAAGAAAGCAGCACAACCACAGCCTAGCCTACCCTAACTAACCTAATCCAATTTAGTTTAACATAATCTAACCAACCTAACCTAACCCTAATCAATTAACCTAGTTAGGTTAGGATGTTAGGTTGGTACTTGGGTTAGGTTAGGTGTTAGCCTAGTTAGGTTTGGCTGGGCTGGTCTAGTTTCCTCACTTTCCTCGGCTATAATTAATAAGACCTTTGCGAGGGGTAAAAGCAATCGAAGAATTCAAAAGAGAGTCGAGTGCAATACTTACGAAGTGTTACTCATCAAACGAGGAAGCGAATCGCAACAATTTCATAAAACCAACATTTATTTGGGAATCCTCAAAAGGACCAATATTTTCCTAGATACAAATCCAAGCTCTTGATTCAAACACATTCAATATTTCTTCTTGCTGGGGGCACTACTGGACGGGACCTTCAGTCTTGCCCCGGGACCGGCTTCCACGGAGAGAAAGATATGAAATGGTATATTACAGTTTAGATTGAGAGTAGTAGAGTTATAGTCGAAGTTTAGTCCCAAGTTGCAGTTTCATCAACATTTAAAAAAACACAATATTATAATTGCAGTCATTGGCAACTTGACAATCTTAAGGCTACAGGCATTTCACATAATGTGGGCGCCCATTATTATGGGTCGGGTCTTTCAGGCAGGTCTGCCGAAGTTGTTAGGTTCGTACAAATTTGGTACTTTTTGCTCGAGAAGTTCTGTTTTGGTACGTTTGGTACTGCGGCGATGATTTTTAGTACGTTTTAGAATTTTATGCTGTTTATTAGTAAATTATTATTTATTTATTAAATAAATTTATTAGTAAATTTGGTACTAATGCATATTTTGGAGTAAAAAGTTATCAGTCAGTGAAGAGGACAACCTCTGGTGACTTTGAACTAACGTACGGTTACCTAGTTACCATTCTCTTTTTTTATAATTTAACTAAAAATGTATTGATATAAGGGGACAAATTTATGTACAAATTTTTAATATATCTCTGCTATAATTTTTACGAATGTAGTTCAATACATAGTCACTAATTACATATGAGATAAGCTGCACGACCGTTACCCATTATTCATGATGGAGCTCATGTGGCTACCGCCTTCTTCAGCCCCTGCAGAAAGAGTGTCGTAGAATAGGCTCTCGACGATATACCATATATAACTATTCGTTGAGGGAATTATTCTAATATTTCGAGTGCGTGGTAATCTGATTGACCGAGGTTATTTACCTTGAATATGCTTAAGAAGTGGAACTGAGCTCAATGATAATAATATGGCTATCATTAATAAAATAGAGTTTTATTAATTAAACTATCAACAACACACAAAAAGAAAATGTTTACATAAACGGAGAATGGAAAGGGTCGTGGGAATATCTGACTAATCCGAGGATTAAGATTTGGAGAGATTTAAAAAGGTAAACAAATAAAAATTAAAGGAGGGGGGGTTCGCTAAACCATATAAAGCACAGGGTAGCGTTGACAAAAGGTTAGATGATTAAAGGTAACGTTCAGCTTACGTAATTACAAAGTTGTTGTGCAGAGGAAGACGATGCGAAGGAAACTTCAGTCCACTGGCGATCTCCAGCAGAAGGGTTCTTCGGGGGGTTGTCCTTAGCAAAGGAGAAGGACTGTCTTCGAAGAGTGAGAGCGAAGTGGGGCTCGAAGGTACGAGCGATCTTTGTGACAGCAAATCGGGGATGTTCTAGATGAACAATGGAGGTTATTGTTGAAACCAAGCGTTCTCTTGAAGAACGTTAAAAGGGGGGGAATTAAATTATCCTGACGTGATGTCTTGGGAATGAGAACCGTTTTTTGACGAACGGACTTGAAGAACAATGGCTGTTCTAACGTTGTTCTCTTTCTGAACAACAGGGGGCCTTGTTGACTTGGCGTCTGGAAGGCACGAACCTTGGCACTCAAGGGATATTGTCCTCTTCTGGACAATAAGGGATTCCTCGAGGTAGAGAGATCCTATGGTGCACAAGGGAGATCGGATCGGCGTGATGCCTCGCGAAGATAATTTGGATCTGATCTGCTTCAATCGGGGAAAGCTATGTATAAATACCCGGAGCCGTCTCCATGGCGTAGGGGATAATTGCGTGAGGGACTTCTGGGGAATGCCCTGGTCACACCTGGAAAAATACCTTATCTGCCCCTAAGCCTAACTCAATCTGGCGAGATCGACGTATGGAAGCGAAACGGGGGAATGAACCTCCTTGATTAAATATTGGCTAAGGTGGGCGATAATGCGCTCTGCTTCCTCTCGCCGATGCACGTGGGTAGCATATGTTTCTAAACATGTGATAGCGGCTGAATTTAAGCGGCCTCAGATCGTTCTATCACAAAGAGAATTTTCTCTTCTTGATAACATCGAAATGGAAATGCCTTAAAGACAAGGACATTAAACGCACCATTGCGATCAAAATCACTGCCTAAAAACATAAACTGCACTTCATGCGCTCCACTGAGAGAGCTTTGCCTCAATCTACAGGAAAAGCATTGCTATACAAACACAGATGAAAAAGCTGCAGTTTCATTCTAAATGCAAAGGAGTTTAAGTAATTACTGAAAACGGAATTGTTAAAAATTAGTGAAATCAACTTTTAGCAGCTATTAATTATTTCACTCTATTTAAATTGAAAGGAATCTTAATTTTTCTCATGAGTTTTAGAGTACTTTAGTTATATTGATATTGTCATTTTACAATCTATTTTTATTTAGTACATAAGTCTAATTTCAATGGATTTTGAATATTTTAAATAATATTATTTTGATATATATGCAGGTAGTTATCGTGCTCTGTCTGTCATTACTGTAAATATGTTCAACTTAATATATACAATAATGAAATATATTGAAAAGGTAGTTTTCATATCCTATTCTGTCTAGCATATACAATAGGGTGATTCTTATTTTTTTGATTTTTGAAATCTTTACCTCTCCCCCCTTTAATCTATTCTATTTCATTAAAAAAACGAAGTAGGACAAATTTTATTGATATTGGATTACGCTTAGGGTGTGCTCAATGAAAATGAATTTTGTTCCTAACTGCCATAATCCTATGAAATACAGTGCTGATTATCGATAACTTAAACTCACAACATTATCAACATTATATTCCACCTGTTACAATACTAAACAGTGGGCACTGGTTAATAGCAGAACATATAACACTCTAAACAGTTATAGTACTGATTAAAACAAAACTAGGACAGTGGCGTTCAAATGTGAAATTGTAACAACAAAATAAGGTCTAATGTGGCAGATCTTCACTACAGTCCGACGAGTCCTTCAACAACCGTACTCTTGCGGATGTCCGGAAACAGTTTTCGGTGTTCCGTGACTACTTGCATAGTGAACTGTGTCTGTTCTTCAGTCTTTGACAGGAGTCCATTATACTCCTGGATAAGCGCTATGCCTCTCACTGTCGAGTCATTAGTCACAATCAGGCTCTTCGCAATCTTCTCTGTGGCGATGGATGTTCTGTTGTTGGTCCAGGTACTGGGATCTTCAGTTAAGAACTCCTGCCTGATATCTAGAATATCGAAGAACTTCCGAGTGTTCTTTGTGACAATATCACTCAAATTCTTCATTCCAATGATTAGCAGATCCACATTGACCATCATTAGTGGCTCCTGGTCTCTTCCATTCTCTATGGAAGCGACCATCGCCTTCTTCTCAGCCACAGTGACAGCTGTATCAAAGAAGGCCAGTGCCACCAGATCTTCACTCAAGTACCAGAGGTGGTTGGACAGCTTCTTGAGGGTACCTTTTGCAGCTCTGTCATCAGCAGCAGCCAACAACTACAGGAGTTCCAGAGGGCTTTTTTGGCGCAGCTGTTGGGAGACGGCAGCAAAAGCAAGACTTCACATAATGCTTCACTCCAAAGACACATAGTTCCTTCCTGCCTTTCAGTTCACGAGTGGTTAGACTGAATACATCCCAGAAGATAAAAATCTTCAGTGCTTAAATTAGTCGTGATATAAATCGGGATCGATGCATTACTCCTGGTTTGGCAAAATGAACTCCTTTAGCTGGAATTTCCCCAAGGAAAATGATGGTTAGTTCCAACAGCTCCCGGTAATCTTCCCTAGGATGAACTTCCTCCAGGTGTTATAAGCAGAACTAAATGATGGCCTGTCATATCCGTCAAAGAACTGGAAACATCAGTGTCATTGATTCCTGGCTTGTATTTAGGCAAGGACATTTGGTACCAGTGACTGTTGGGCCCATAGTGAGGAGCAAAACCTCTTCCAGCAATATCTCGTGAATATAATGGCGAGATAACAACTGCAGCAAGTTCTTCCACATCATATGTTGAAACAAAATGCGGGCGCCATTCTTTCTGCCTGTGTTGCTCGAAGTTGTGTCAAAGCAGATGCAACAAATCCATTTCTCCAAACCCCAATCTGCGTCTGCTTCAGATATTGCTTCCGCCATTGCTTGACCAGTACCAGCTGGCAACTTAGGTACGAAAAGCAACTGTTCAACGCTTTTGCAAGACACAATGATGGGGAGCCTGACCACTTTCTCGTCTCCTGTCAGTTCAGCCATCAGTTGTCCGACTCAATGAAATGTTATGGGCTATCCACAAGAAATCCCCTGCTTGGGATTTGCAGATCGATCTTTACGGTGTTGCTGACGAGCACGGAGAATGGAAAATCGGCTAACTTTGAACTCGTCAAGCAGTTGACCAGGAGCATGGAGTACAACAGAGAAAGTTGTACCGCGTGACGATATCTGGTCTTGCTTTGATCCAGGGCTGAAAGGACGTCTGGACTCAGAATGCGCTTCTTTCCTCGTTTATTCTTCCCAGCTGTGCTTGACCCTGCTTTTGCAGTGGCTCTCTCTGTCTCGCTTTTTCTGGCTCAGGAGCTACAGGAAGAGTCCTCCAGGGTGACACTCCTCTCATACTGACAAGCTTTGTCCTGCTACTTTGAAATCATCAGTAGCTTCCTCTATTCTTTTTTTGATTCCTCCTTTTCCTTTTTTGCCAGCTTAATGTTAACTCCTGCCATGCTTCCTCGCCGCCCCTTCTCCCCCGTGCCTTCATAAATGCTTGATCATATGTGATCTTTATCATATTTAGTGCATCTTGATGGGCTATCTCGAAAAGATGATTCAAGGTATCATAAAATTTCTTTTCGTTCTTCTCGTGTGTATCACTCCTTCGCCCTTTATTATTCTTCAAGGCTTCCTATTTTGACACAAGGCCTTCGAGCTTCTTCACAGCCAGGTGAAAAGGTCGAATGGGAATGCAGGACTTTTCCCAAAAGCTTATGACCTCCTTCATAGTCTGCACTGCTGCTTGATGCTTTACCATTCCTTTTTCACCCATACGATGCAGATATACTAGGAATATGTCGCCTTTGGGTGGAAGCTTGCAGTCTGACAGATTCCTTCTTGTTTCCCAGCAAATATACGTCCAATTTCTGGGAAGTAGTCATCTTATATCTGAAAAAGACAAGTGTTTATGATTTAATCTGATAGGGACCACCTATTTTGATCCACTCTCGCCTGGCAAAATTTGACTTTTAATCTCTCATAATTAAAAAGTCTATTAAAACTATACCTTATCCAAATTGCTTCTGTGATACAGCTTTGGAAAGAGTTATAAAATGTTTCTGGTTTTATTTAGGAGGACATTGTGCGCAAATGGGAGCTATGTTAAGTGTTTTCTATATCATAAATCCATAAAAATATTACCTTTTTTGATACCAAAAGTTACAGCTGAATAAACATGGCCCTCCTGAAGATATACATACTTCACAGCAGACACTTCCCATCCACTACAGTAATTGCCCAACAAGCTAACTAATTGTGTGTAAGCATTAGAGCTCTATGTTTTGGCATGTTGGATTAGTGGATTTTTTTCTTATGTCTAAGTGCTATAAAATGTCGCACTAATGTGCCCAATTGGCCATCAGCCGTAATGTCATTAATAAGGTATTTTTTCAAAACTGTATAAGTAGTATACTGTGTAAAATGCGAGAAAGCCTTACCTTATAACTTTTAAATTGCGTCTTTGGATCTCAGGGTTGCAAAATATTTGAAAAACTGGCAAAAACCCGCAGACATACGGCACGGGAGAAATTTCCAATATATTTAAGAGCACCTGTGCTCCTCTGATGATGTGGGACGCCCCTTTCTCCCTCTCACTGAAAAAGCAGCTCTGATTTGATCAAGAAATGAGCTAAATATGGGCTATTTCACACAGAAAACAGCAGGGCCAAGACCCGTGGACAGCTTTTTTCACCGGCGTCAAGGCATAAAAAAACACTGTCGCATTGAGAACACCCTAAAGGATAATATATCAGGCTGATGTTTTGCAAATATTAATTACTACAATTAGAGAAATAAATGACACGGTGAGAGAATGATATATCCTAAAAAGAAATAACATACAAATAATAACCACCCTAATATACAAACGATAACAACTGTTTTCTCAGTAACTGTATATAATATTTAAAGAAACTACTTTTCTGAGTTATTAAATAAACAATTAAGAAGTGATAAATAATATTTTTACCTTTAGTAACAAGGAAAGAAAGTACCCTAGAAGACCTTACGGTCCATTCAATGAGGGTACCTTTGGACTAGCAGTCGAGCGGGCACAACTCTGCTCAAATGGTTTACGTCCTTAAACGGCTATTTTTCAAGACCCTGTCTAGTCTTGACTTGAACTGGTCAACATATTCACTGTTGACAACTTCCACTGGAAGTGCGTTCCAACTACCGCAGATACTGTACGTGAAAATTTTTCCACTTAGATCGCGGTTGTAACGCTTCAGTTCAAGTTTAAAGCCGTGATTTCTTGTTCTGCTCTCAACAAATGTGAAAATATCCCTGTAGTCAACATTGTCGAACCCTCAAAGTATTTTGAAAACTTCGATGAGCTGACCACGCAGTCTACGAGTTTCCAACGAGAACAGATCTAATTCCCTTAGTCTATCTTCATAACTTTTATGTCTGATATAGGGAATCATTTTAGGGGCCCTGGCTTGTACGCGTTCCAATCTCGCGATGTCCTTTTAAAATGAAGGACTCCAAAATTGTACAGCATACTCCAGGTGCGGTCGGACAAGTGAGATGTACAAACACAGTACAACCTCCTTGCCCCGATATCCAAACTGGTTCTTTATGTAGCCTAGCATCCTTTGGGCCTTTTTCTCCGCCTCAATGCACTGTTCCGAGAACTTGAGGTCACTAGTGATTGTTACACCCAAGTCATTCTCAGTGTCGGTGGATTCAAGAGCAGTGCCCTTAAGGATATACTGAGATTGGGAGTTTCGGTGGCCAATATGCATCACTTTGCATTTGCTCACATTAAAAGGCATTTGTCACGTGTCCGACCACTCCCCAATCTTCCGAAGATCTTCCTGCAGTCGGGCAGTATTTTCATCCTTTGCAACGTTCATACCAAGCTTGGTGTCGTCGGCAAATTTGGAAATCTTGGCAACCATGTCACCGTCCATATCGTTGACGTAGATGATGAATAGTAGTGGTCCCAGGACAGAACCTTGAGGCACCCCGCTACTAACGGGCACCCATTCAGAAGCCTGTCCATTCACCACCACTCGTTGCCGTCTGCAACTTAGCCAGTTCTCTATCCAGCCGGCTACTTTTCCATCTATGCCCAGCGCTCGCACTTTTCGGAGAAAGCGGCGGTGTGGTACCTTATCAAAGGCTTTTTGAAAGTCTAAGTACACCACATCCACCGCCTTGTCCCGATCGTGCTCACTGAAGACGAAGTGGAAGAATTCCACAAGGTTCGTCAGGCATGACCGTTGCCTTCGGAAGCCGTGCTGGGAAACTCCTCAGTAGCAGGTTTGACTCTAAATGCGAAGTCATTTTGTACACTATCATGCTTTCCCCAAGTTTACCGACTATCGAAGTCAGACTGATAGGTCGGTAGTTCTACGGTTGGCTACGGTCTCCTTTCTTAAGGATAGGAGTCACCTCCGCTTCCCGCCAGTCTCTAGAAACGCATTCGATCCGGATTGACATGTGGAAGATTGCGCTCAGGTGTCGTGACACTTGATCGCGCATTTCTTTCAACACTTTAGGTAGAAACCCATCCAGGCCAGATGACTTATTCGTCATTAGGTCAGTGCTCTTCTTTTCTATTTCTCCTTCGGTGAAGTCCCTATCCTACAGCTTTTCCCCCAAGTAGGAACTCGTTGGCTGGGGATGGGACCACACTCTTCAGTAAACACTGAAGAGTAGTCGTTGAGGAGCTTAGCATCTTCTGCATCTGAGTGCTTTAATGTCCCCTCCTCATTCCTCAAAGGGCCAATCGTTCGACGAATTGGCTTATGGCTGTTTACATATCCTAAAAAACTCCTTGGGATTCTCTGTACAGAGTTTCGCCACTCGGAGTTCCTCAGACCGCTTAGCCGCCCTTATGCTGGACTTCACTCTCCTGGATAGCCTCCGGTATTCGTCAAAGTCACCCGAGATCTTCGATTGCCGGCACACATTTCTCTTTTTTTTGACCGATATCTCGATTAAACCACTTTGGTTGAACAGAAGACCGACGGGGGCATTTCAGAGGGATAAAACGAGATTGAAGACTCATGAATGTGGTTTTGAAACTGTTCCACGAGTCTTCAACATCATCGCACACTTCTAGCCTCGCGTCAGTCAGTCGAGCACGAAAACCTGCATAGTCTGCTCTTCTTAAATCAAGTTTCCTCGATTTATTAGTTGCAGGCTCATCCTTGGGGACTTTGACTACAAATCTAATTAGTCGGTGGTCACTGCCACTGAGCTCTTCGCCAACAGAGAGGTCCTCAACGATGTCATCCTCAGAGGTGAAAACCAAGTCGAGGATATTGTCTCCTCTCGTTTGCTCTCTCACCAATTGAGTCAGGAACTCGTTGTTCGCTAACTCCAGGAGTAGTGCGTTCTCGCCACGGGGTTCTCTGGTTTTCCAGTCAACTTGTGTGTTGAGATCCCCCATGACGATACACACTCTGTCTTCGACAGGTTCTCCTAGTAGCTAGTACATATCTCTGTCCTTTTCAACGAGTTGGGCAGGAGGTCTATAAAGCACCAGGGTCCTGTATGTGGCAGGACCTATATCTAGGTCAACACCTAGTAGTTCATGGTCGGATACGATGTTGCCATCTGTCGAGTTGAGAGTATCCTTGACATACAACATCACACCGCCACCCTCTCTGTCTGACCTATCTTTCAGGAAGAGCTGGCTAACCGGGAATCGTGAATTCACCTTCAAAATCTCGGCTTGAAGTTTTTATCCACGACTCCGTTATGGCCACCATCTCAGATTCTTCTGTTGCTATGAGTCCACGGAGCTGAAGAAACCTGCTCCTGATTGACCTCGCATTGAACAGAAGAACTTTCAGGGATTCACCTAGTGTAGGACTCCCTACGCTCTTCCGTTTCCCGGCTTCTCTGTTTTCGTGGTCGCACCCTTTTTGACGACCTCCGAGAAATAATTAATTTCTTCCTGAATTAGTTAATAAAAAATAAATAATAATTATTTATACCATATAACTCTTTTTTATATTTATTACTTTTTCACCAAATCTTTTGTACGATCATTAAAACCTTTCACCAGCCCTACTTTTAGGTTCTGTGGGCCCCTCAGTATTTGTAGCCCTACGCCATGGCGTATAGGTAAGTCCTGAAATTCCCATACATATGTTTCCCATTTATTTTCTAATTTCCTTTCTATTTTTCTTCATGATTGGAACTTCTACTAAATTATGGTCAGAGGAATCAAAATGTATTGATTTTCATCTTTGTATAATATACAAACTACTTGGCTCAAATAACTATAGGTGGGCGTTATCGCGATAAATTATCACGATAACGATATCGGGTTATGGGTTATCCGATAATTTATTCCCGCTTTATCGATTCATCGGTATCGCCGATCCTTTTGGTTCCAAACTAGCAATAATCGATAATTTTAGTTTTTGGTTCCAGTTTAGCACAGGCGCGAGCCACGCGTGCCTTGGAGGCAGAAATAGGTAGGCCTGAGCTGGGAACCAGCTGTCGGACGAGAGGTCACGAGATGTTGCTCATGCGCGCTACCGTTTTTACGCGTTCTTTGATGAGCTTTTTCCTATGTTCCCGTGTCTCTTCCGTTCTATATATAGTCAATAATCAATATTGTATTATAATTTTGGATTTACCGATTTATCGGTTATCACCTTATCGGGCGATAAATTTATCACCAGTTATCGATTATCGCCGATAAGGTTATCGTTATCAATTTATCGGTTATCGTGATACATTTTTTTCGCTATCGTGCCTACCTATGCAAATAACCATTAATTGGACCACTATGTTTAGATTATCAGGGAAATCTTTATGATATGACTGAGTCGTTCATGTAATTCTTAATTAAAACGGATCCTTAACTTATATATTAGGTCAAAAATATTATTAATTAATTTACAAAGTTATGCAATATTGATATTTCAATGCAGAAAACATGTAAATAGAGGAAGCTATTTATAGTAACGTGGTCTTAAATATTATCGTATTGTTTCGATAATTTGGTCCCCTGTTTATCTATTATTTTGCATAGTAGCTTATAAATGTATATATATATATATATATATATATATATATATATATATATATATATATATATATATATATATATATATATATATATATATATATATATATATATATATATATATATATATATATATATATATATATATATATATATATATATATATATATATATATATATATATATATATATATATATATATATATATATATATATATATATATATATATATATATATATGTAAGAATTATAATATGTCTTATTATAACTTTAGGTAAAAAAAATAGATATTAAATGCTTATTGCAATAAATAATTCATACTATTTTACAACTACATACTTTACATTTACAAGAAACTGATACTGAATTGTAATGAAATCGAGTGAATAAATAGTATAAGGTTAAAATTACTTCATAAAGGTAATGAAGTAGTTATAAAAACGGAATAAAATAATAGAAGAAAGAAAAGGACTACAGACTCCACCAGTCTCGTCATCAAGTTGCAACCTAGGCCTACATAATCTAGAAGGCCTTGTTTTTGTCCTATAATGTACAAGGTTTAGATAGATATGAAAGTAGCCACGATTTGTATGTTAATTATTGAATGATGAATGAAACAAAATAATATGATAGATATTTGTTTTATTTATAAAAAAAGTGTTAGATCTCTCAGAAAGATGAAAAATAGGGTTGCAAGAGCAGTAAAGAAAATAGGTTCAGTGAAAATACGTGGAAGCTACGACTTAGGCAACCTCTAAACATTGTGAACATGTACGGCACCGATTTCATTTGTTGCATCCGTCAAGGCCTTTTAGAAAGGTGTTTCATGTGTTATTCAGCCATTGTTGTACGAAGTGTTTCTAGGCGCACCGAAGACGATACCGTTCTTCCATTTTGCGGACGCTGGATATTGTTGTGAAAGAGCGCCACCTATTGAGCAATAATCAAGCAATAGAAACCAGAAAGGATGACAGGATTTCGAAGTGTTTGTGAAGGAAGAAAGATAGGAAAAGGAAGTAAATCGCCATTGCTAATTACTTAGGCTTTTTCCAGTTTCCAATCTTTAGGAAGTTGCACATTTTTACAGCCATGAAATATTCAAAACCCCAAAGAACCTTCACTGAATGGCGACAATAAAAGCTTTATGGGGACGGGAGACTGAAAACACCCATTTTTGATTTGAGTAGAAATTTAATTATTTATTTTACCAAATTATTCACCATTAAAAGTAACTATAATTTCTTTCTTCATTCATTAAAACTGTTCGCAAGAAATGCAATTATAATTAGATAAATATAGGAGCAGTCTACCAAATTTTCTTGAAGCTAAATAGTTAAATATAGTTATTAAACACCGAGGAGTTTTGGATGTTGAAATGATGCACGGTTCAAGTTTGACAGGGTGTGGTCAGAAAGGTTGAAAGCAACAATCATGGTGATGTAGAAGCTATGGAAGAAGAGGCCCGGCGACAAGAACTACATAGAGGCGCCATCGGCACGAGAGATACACCGAGCTCTCGAAGGAGTTTCCTTTCCCTAAACTCTTTGGGTTTAGGGTATTGAGGGTAATATTGGGGTCTCTCGGCGGCATAAGGACAGTCGAGATTGCCCGTGGATGTAATGAGAGTCGGTGATGATTGAGGAAAACGCCCGGTCCATGGAATCCAAGAGCATAACGTACTGTATACGGCGCAGAGCAAGCGTCATCGTCTAGGAATCGGTTGTAAAGCGGTAGACCAATCATTACCCCAAGTGGTGAACCTCACGCCACTAAGAAGGTCCATGGCGCGGGTATAAGAGATACTAGAGCTGCGGATCTAGTCATCCCAGGAGAGGCACCAGTCCCAAATGAGGCCAAAGAAGCGGAACCAGTTTAGGAACAACTTCAGGACATGTTGGAACCATGTATGACTGTAGAAGTGAGCTACCTTAATCTTGTTCAAAGAATTAAGAATCTAGCGGCACAGAAACAGTTAAAACCTACAGAAAACTTTGCCTCTTACATACCTAACAGACTACCACAAGTCCTCGAGTGAAATTAGCCACTGAAGTACGAAGGACCAAGAAGTAACACGACCATCTTTAGAGTGCTATGGTAGCGAACCACTGAAGCCGAGAGACGGGTCTCTACCGCATGGTGTTCTTGGGGTGGGAAGGAGCCTTGGATCCAGTCAACACGAGACATCACTCAGTGACTACAGAACCGCGGTAGCGAGAATTAAGCTTCTCGACAACCGAGAAAACACAACCACGCGATTACTTATATAAACTCGGTATCGCAGTTGGGAGACAAAGATCAAAAGTAAAGTACCTCAAATATTGAATAATAAAAGAAAAAGTAAAATGACACGGCCTTTTTGCCTATCTATAACAGAAGAAAGCTTTTTTTTAATTTTCTTACATTTTTATCTCATAAGGCCTCTTCTCAGCTCATTCGAAAGTGAATAAATTTCAAAAATTTCAAAAAGTGGAGATGTTTTATATCCGCATGGAGGCGGGGGTGTAAAAGAGAGGGGGGGGGATGCCCTTGCTACAAATGAAATTTGGAGGAGCGGCAGTATATCCTTTCTCCCCAATGATCAATAGAAAATATGGTCTTTTTTCTAATATTTTAAATTTCTCGATATCGTTTTCTCGTATGTATATACCCAATGACGGTGACAGATGGCTTTACACCTTATTTACAAAAAATGTCTATTTTAGGGGTCTTAGGGTGATTAATCATTATATTTTTCTTCGTTCTTATCTTTATGTTTATATTTAATGGATTAAATATTTTAGTTTGTTCTGTCATTATTTCTTTTATAACTTTCCTCATTTTTTTTCATATATATATTTTCCTTCCTGTTATCTTTTCCGTTGTGGAGCTTAATGAGTTCTGTATTTAAAATGCTGCTTCAAATTTGGGGTATTTTTTTTGTCTTTTTTGTTTAATGCCGTTTCGAGAATGACGAAGTCATGTTCTGAATAATATTTCCATTTGTAGATGGCGCCATCTATCCCGTCCATCATCCGTTAGTTATGGAGGGTTATGAGATTCCGCTGCTTCTGTTGTTTCTTCTATTTGGGTTATTTCCTCGTTCTCGGTGGTTTTGCTGATCCTCTGTATTTACTTGGTCCATTCTTCTCGCTTCATTCGCCCCTTAGAAATTAGAAGGAGCGAGGCAGACTAAAAGGTCTCATTATTTGATCCATTATGGGGGCCTTCCTCAACCCCCATAGGAAATCTGAAGCTAGTCAGATAATAAAGCGAAATTTTATTATTTTTTTGTACAAAATTGCACGAAAAATAATTACCTAATATTAATATAAATGAAACATATTGAACGCATATTAGAATATTGCTATTGTTATATATACATACCTTGCCTAAGCTAAACCTTCTTAATGCGTGGAACTAAATAAACAACTAAGTGTTGGAAATTTATTAAGCATCTCGCAATTTTAAAACTAGTAATATGTAAAGGAAAAATAATAATTAATATCTCTACACAGACTTATTTTTGGTATACATATACGACGCTAATTGAACGCATACTTTAAACATGCACACTCTCCTTAAGTGTGAGATATTCTTCCCAAATATTCATCGTACGTAATATTCTTAAAATTCCCCACCACTCTGCGTTCATTCCAATCCCTGAACCTGTTCAATTTTGAGGCAGGATAATGAATGACCTCCAAATACTTTTTCATAATAAAAGTCTTCTTCTCTGGACTTTAGGCAGTTAATAAATTTCCAAGTCCTTGGATGAGGCATTCCAAGTTCCGATTGCAACCTACTATTTGCTGCCCTACATGACCCCATATGGGGCGCGGCGATTTGCCTTCCTGGCCGCCGTGCTGACGAGACTTAGCGCCCCGTCCGGGCACAGCTTAGCCTCTTCTCCTTCTTTCAGACAGCCTGTGTTTCTCCCCTACTTCCTCACTTCCCCTACAACCTCTCCCGCAACTTTCTCTGGTCGGTCTATTTTCACAGGGTAGATGCTGACCTCCTTCTCAGCTAACAATCAGAGATCGGGGATGAGGGGAGAGGGGGCAATGTTCCCTAACCCCTGAGCTCCGGTTTGGGACAGTGGGTTTTTAACAACCTGCTTCATCCCTACCAATACCTTCCTCACATCGCCTCTCCTTCTCATTTCACACTCTATCCTTTTTACGCCGTGCCCAAGGCGGGGGCACCAAACCGAAGGGCTGCCAGGTCACCAGGTGGGAGGGGTGACCTAAAATAGCGACACATGGCTCTGCCAGCCCCGTACGCACCCCTTGCAGGGCGGGTCACTGCGAGTGGTGATTAGCGTTTGCTTCCCGCAGAAAGAATAGGGTCCCGATGCCCGATGATGGAAATCTTAAAAAAAACCCTCTTTCCCTTTCACTCTCAACATCGACGGAGCCGCCTTCGGGCAGCTCCACAGAAACAATGGAGGTCCCCCCACCCCCTGTGCTTTTACAGGTAAACCTCCGAAATACTTTAACCGCAGAGGAGGCTTAGTCCTCCCCCCTCTCCTCCTTGTCTGGAGGTGCCCTCGGGTGCCTTCCCTTTTCCAGCGGCAGTCCCCCCTTTATTTTACAAAGGGACTGCCAAGAAAGCTAGCATACAGCCCATAACTGACCGCTCGCCATTGAAGCGGCTCGCTAAGGCAAATCCCCTTAAGGGGGAGAGTGAAGACAAGGCCCATCGGCCGCTTCCCTCCAAACACCTACTCGTTCGCATACTAGCCTTAGTGGGGGTCAAGGCCTGAGCCTCCCCATACTCGACTCGTGACACCGCTACCAATGGGACCTATGATGTCTTTTGTTTTAAGTACTCATTGTATTATTAATCAAGTATCATTTTCTTTAAATTTTTCGTAGACAGAAAGTGACATAGATCCCGTCGGGAGCAAATCCCGCGGACCTTCCGTCCCGGCCTAATTTTAGGGGGCGCGAGAGTCGTGACGTCATTGACTCATCGTGACGTAACGCACTCTCATAGTCCCGACTAAAAAAGGCCGGTCGGGGATTTCAACCGGAATCGTTCGCTCTCTGACTCCTTGTGTTAAGGTCTTAATAAATGAGACCCTTTGTGTATTCTCATCTTTTGTGTAAATAAAGGGTGCATATATGTGCACCTTCCCGGGATGGAAGGTTCGCGGGATTTGCTTCCGACGAGATCCATGTCACTTTCTGTCTACGGAAAATGTAAAGAAAATGATACTTGATTAATAATACATTTGGTACATAAAACAAAAGACAAGATAAAATTTTTCCCTTATTGAGTAGGGCAATACTCGAGGTGGACTCCCCGAAAAGCTGCACGTACGGGGAGCTGAGGGCGAGGACGAGTAGGGTGATGAATTCTCCCACGTATGAGGGGCAAATGGAGTGAAACAAATACGAGAACAGGCCACCCTGTTTGGTCACCGATCCTAAAGCCCCTTCGAAAGCATCGGCGAACGCGCGGTCCCACATGAACTCCAAGGGGTCTCCACGGGACCCAGTCCGACGATAGGAGGGCCTTTAGCATCGAGACCTTGGGACTGCGTCGGTAAGTTAATTGAGCCCAAAAGAAGGCAAGGGAAGTGGCGCCGCACACGAAGTCGAAATGTAACAACAACAAGGAAAGAAGGTACCCTAGGAGACCTTACGGTCCATTCAAAGAGGGTACCTTGGGACTAGCAATCGAGAGGGCACAAGGCTGCTCAATTGTGTTGCGTCCCTAAACGGCCACTTTTCAAGACCTTGTCTAGTCTTGACTTGAACTGGTCAACAGATTCACTGTTGACAACTTCCACTGGAAGTGCGTTACACACACCGCAGATACTGTAAGTGATAAAATTTCCACACAGATTGCGGTTGTAACGCTTCAGTTCAAGTTTGAAGCCGTGATTGCGCGTTCTGTTCTCACTCAGTGTGAAAATATCCCGGTAGTCAACATTGTCGAACCCTCGAAGTATTTTGAAAACTTCGATGAGCTGACCACGCAGTCTACGGGTTTCCAACGAGAACAGATCTAATTCCCTTAGTCTATCCTCATAACTTTTATGTCGGATAGAGGGAATCAGCTTGGTTGCCCTGGCTTGTACGCGTTTCAATCTCGCGATGTCCTTTCGAAACGAAGGACTCCAAAATTATACGGCATACTCCAGGTGCGGTCGGACAAGTGAGTTGTACAGGCACAGTACAATCTCCTGGTTCCGATAACCAAACTGGCGCTTAATATAGCCCAGCATCCTTTGGGCTTTTTTCTCCGCCTCAATGCACTGTTTCGAGAACTTGAGGTCACTAGTGATTGTTACACCCAAGTCCTTCTCAGTGTCGGTGGATTCAATAGCAGTGCCCTTAAGGATATACTGAGATTGGGAGTTTCGGTGGCCGATATGCATCAATTTGCATTTGCCCACGTTAAAAGGCATTTGCCACGTGTCCGACCACTCCCCAATCTTCCCAAGATCTTCCTGCAGGCGGGCAGTATTTCCATTCTTTGCAACATTCATACCAAGCTTGGTATCGTCGGCAAATTTGGAAATCTTGGCAACCATGTCACCGTCCATGTCGTTGACGTAGATGATGAATAGTAATGGTCCCAGGACAGAACCTTGAGGCCACCCCGCTAGTAACGGGCACCCACTCAGAAGACTGTCCATTCACCACCACCCGTTGCCGTCTGCCACTTAGGATTCTCTTTACAGAGTCTAGCCACTCGGAGTTCCTCAGACCGCTTAGCCGCCCTTATGCTGGACTTCACTCTCCTGGCTAGCCTACGGTATTCGTCAAAGTCACCCGAGATCTTCGATTGCCGGTACATAGTTCTCTTCTCCCTAAGCAGTTGGCCGATTTCTCGATTAAACCACTTAAGTTGAACAGAAGACAGACGGGGGCATTTCAGAGGGATGAAACGCGATTGAAGACTCATGAATATGGCTTTGAAACTATTCCACGAGTCTTCAACAGCATCGCACACTTCTACCCTCACGTCAGTCAGTTCAGCTCGAAGGCTTGCAAACTCTGCTCTTCTCAAGTCCAGTTTCTTTGATTGACTGGCAACAGACCTTACCTTCGGGATCTTGACGCTAAATCTAACTAGCTGGTGATCACTGCCACCGAGCTCTTCGCCTACAGAGATATCCTCAACGATATCATCCTCAGAGGTGAAGACCAAGTCGAGGATATTGTCTCCTCTCGTCGGTTCTCTCACCCATTGAGTGAGGAACTCGTTGTTGGCGAACTCCAGGAGTAGCGCGCTCTCGCCACAGGCTGCTCTGGTTTCCCAGTCAACTTGGCTGTTGAAATCGCCCATAACGATGCACACTCTGCCTTGAACCAGTTCACCCAGCAGCTGGTACAGTTCCCTGTCCTTCTCAACGGGTTGGGAAGGGGGTCTGTAAAGCAACAGGGTCCTGTATCTGACAGGACCGATCTCTAGGTCAACGCCTAGGAGCTCGTGGTCGGATATAACGTTGGAGTTCGTAGATTTGATTGTATCCTTGACATACAACATTACATCGCCACCCTCTCTGTCTGGCCTATCTTTGTGGAAGAGTTGGTAGCCAGGAACCGTGAATTCGCCTTCAAAGTCTCGGTTTGAGGTTTTTATCCACGATTCTGTTATGGCTACCATTTTAGGTTCTTCCGTCGCTACGAGGCCACGGAGCTCAGAAAACTTGTTCCTGATTGACCTCGCATTGAACAGAAGAACTTTCAGGGAGTCCCCTAATGTAGGACTCCCTATACTCTTCCGTTTCCCGGCTTCTTGTTTGTCGTGGTGGCACCATTTTTGACAACCTCCGAGAAGGTTGTTTGGGGAGTGACTCGGGCGTACTGGCGTACGTCCGCCTTCCCAATGGGCCGGACACTCCTTTGGGTGCGCTCCACGACATCCTGGATGAGGTTGGCTAGCAACGCCTTGCCCTTAAAGGAGAGGTGCACCCCGTCCCTTTGGTAGAGGTCTTTTCTACCATAGAATACGGCGTACGGGTCCAGCCGTACAGAGGTCTGAAAGGCGCCTGTTTAGCGACATGTTCCTCAAGTGGGCAGTCCGGCTTGGGCCCCACCTCGGGAGCATCCCCACCACGACGCGTCTGCGGGTTTTCAATCCACAGTCGTCGACAGCGCCCAAAACTGTCCTCATAATCTCACCTGTAGGGCCTACCCTACCTCCTCTGAGGTAGAGGTCGTTGCCACTTACCATAAGGGCAACGACTAAAGTCTCTGAAATCTGAGACTTCTCGGCCTCAGCTCTTACCTGCTTATTTCCACAGCCTGGGATGCAGCTGACCTTAACGCTTGTGCGAAGGCGGGCCGCTAGCAGGGGCTTCAGACCCCGTGCTTGAGAATCACCAATAAGGGTGACTCTTGCACATTTGTCGGCGGACGACTTAGTCTTTCCTTTCGGAGGCGACTTGCCGCTTTCCTCTTGTATCTCTGAATTTTTTTTCTTCTTCTTCTTATTCTTCCTCTTATTCTTCTTCTTGACTTCCTTTGTTATCTCTTGGTTTGTTTCCTGTTTCTCTTCTTCTGCTTCGACTTTCTCTTCTTCTGTTTCCAGTTTCTTTTCTTCTCTTTCTACTTTCTCTTCTTCTCCTTTTACTTTCTCTTCCTCTCTTTCTACTTTCTCTTCTTCTATTTCTACTTTCTCTTCTTTCTTCTTTCTTTTCTTTTTTTTGGCTCGTTGAGGAAGTCCTTCAGCAGAAGAAATCGGCTGTCGGACATCGGGAGCCTTCTCGCCTGAGCATCTGCATCTCTCTGTTTTTAAGAGTTGAACTTCCCTTTTAAGGAGGGAGTTCTCCTCTCTCAGTTGAGCGATGCTCTCGCCCAGGCGCTTCTCGAGTTCGCAGAAGTCACAGACACTGACGCCATCTGTGAGTTCCTTGCAACTCCTTCCCCCGAAGTCTTCACTCCATCTGTAGACTTTGCATATTTTGCAGGTTAGCTTTCGAAACGGAGGACCATTCTTCTTCGCCATCTTACAAAAATCTCGGACCATACGCATTAAAAAAGGGGTTTTTGGTTGTGATTTTCTCTCGCACTAATCACATCCGCCTATTTCCAGGAGGTTTTCGGTCGTTCGGCGAACAGAAACCCTTTGATCAAGCACACCAACCCTAAGATCTCCCCTGGGTCGGACGTCCCCAATCGTGCCGCAGCTCCCAACTGAGCAGCACGAGAGCCCCAGTGAACTGGTTCTCTGATTTTTCGACAGGGGTGCTTGAGGTGTAACTGTCTTTCTACTAAGCCCTACTAATCAACTAAAAACGGCCAGACTTGAGGCAAATAGTAAAGCTAAGTGCCCACGACTTCATCCGAGATCTTTAGCTGATCTGGCAACCAGCAAGGCACAAAAGCTCTCTCTCCAAAGATCAGTTGAGCCTTTATTCACCAAGTAGCGGTCACAGGGAGCTGGTCAGGCCATTACACGTTAGGAGAAAGCTTCTAAGGGGTACCTAGCATTTCTCCATTAATAGTACCCCAAACGCCTAAGATCATTTCAATCTCAGTCTCTTGTAACCTATGAGTGCTCCAAGGCGTTATTTAAAGAGGTTCCAAAGCCTCTCTTCTCACGCGGCATAAGGGAGCTGGTGAGGCCCTTATTAATAAACAACATATGTGTAATAGAGATGAAGGGTTTTTTTTTGTTATTGGGTTTTTGTTTTGATTTTTTGACAGTTGAAGAGAGTTGGTGAAACTTAGTACGAACAGAATCGAAGAGGTTGGTAGGGGGATGCAAGGAGACGCATCAAAGAAGTGGTAGAGAAGTTTGACAACCATTAGTCTGGATCCTACTACAGCTACCTTACTGGCATGGGTGACCCTACCGGAATAAAAGTCCCCCAGCTTAGCTAGCTTAACTCAGGCAGATCACGCAAGCTCTCTCACCGACGACAAAATGGTTGTGTGAGAGAGTGTCTCCAGGCGGCCCCAGAAGTCCGAGAGACACTCGAGGGCGTAGACGAGACGCCCATCGTCTTGGGGGTGAGGCGAGAAGACTTGCTGCGGAGGTCGATATCCACTCCCAGATATGTAAAGGATTAGCAGGGTTTTAGGGTACTTTTTCCCATGTTGATGCCCAGGCTGGTGGTGAATAGGGCGTCCCGGAGGCGCCGGAGGTTGTCGGGGGCACCCAGGAACAGGACATCGTCCAGGTAAGTGTATGCCGTACACTCAAAGTCGAGGGCGAAGGTGGCCATGATGAGGGCCATGCACATCTACATGATAAAGGGGGATCCGGAAAAGCCCATCGGTAGCATGGTGAACCAATAGGTGGTTCCACCACACTTCACCCCAAACCATCTACGGGCATTAGGGTGAAGCGGAATGTGGTAGAAACCGTTGCGCAAATCAATTTTAATTGCGTAACATTCCGGTCCCGCCTCGCGGAGCACCTTACCCAAGGAAGTGAGGAGGAAGGACGGCGCCGAGTACCGGCCAGAGGCGGTGAGTGGGAACATATCATAAACCACCCGGAAGAGACGGTGGTCGCAGGTGATGTTGGTGGAAGGTTCTAGAACTTGAGAACGGACGAGGGGTGCTATGGGCTCAACCAAGGCTGGGGCGGTCTTTTCAAAATTCCGGTATCCGAGACTCGATCTGAGGAACCGGTGGCGCCTCCACTGGGTGAGGAGGCTCGAGCTCGGGAACGAACGGTGAAGGAGGGCCGTACTCGTCAATAGCCTCGACGGCCGCCCGCAAGCCGGGGTCCTCGGCGAGGAGGCGCTCAAGGTCCTCCTCTTCGTCGCAGGGCGTATCTACAATGTTAAGAGCCTCAACCGCAGTGGCGATTCCAGTGTCCCACGCCAACAGGCGTTCCTGTTCCGTGAGCACGAAGCGTCCAAGTCCTCCCAAACCTCATCCACAGGCGGAACCTGTGGGGGAAAGAACGGGGTGAACTAGGGAGGGGGGGGGAATCAGCAGGGAGAACCAAGGGCTCCGCCGGTGGCCCGAAACACTCACCAGAAGCCACGATGCCGCGGTCGTCGTCCGTCTCGACCTCCACGTCGACACCGAAGGGGTCCTGTCGAAAGAGAATGGAAATACAAGGGGAAAAGGGAGGGGGCGGATAAAGGGAGGGTCCGAACAAGACTTCCCCCACTGCCCATCATTCCTCATCCCACTCACTACTTCTTTCTCGTTCGAGATCAAGCAACTCGTCGTCTTTCCCTACCTCTGGATCCTGGTAGCGGTGGCCTGGATGCATTTCGTACGTATGCCGAGGAATACTGGGTCACGAGGGCTGTCTTATTGTAGATCACCGGATCAATCTCGATCCCTGCAACCTGAGAGGACTGGAGCCGGGCGTCCTCTAAGGCGTAGCGCCAGTTCACTAGGCCTTGCAAATAATAAAGGCGCAGGCGAGTGCTCAACCGGGCCTCCTCTTCCGAGAGGAGATGCTCACGAAGACGATGCAATATAATGAGCATTTGTATCTCCTTGACGTCCCGCGTGCGTAGGGTACTGGCAGGGGTGGAAATCTGCAGCCTGAGGACAACCTTGACTAGCTCCCATTCCGAGGAGATACGCCCAAGTACCACACGGCGGGGGACGTCCTGCGGGGGTTGAAAACCTTGGAACGATGAAGGTATCGTCTCCAGGGCCTCCACTAGGGAACGGGTTACGAAAGAGGGATCCGCAGGGAGACGGGGAGAGCTGCCACTAGGGGCATGAGGAAGATCGTTAGCGGCATGAGGGTGAGGGGACACCTCTGAGGTGGACATGGACTCTAGGGCTTGCCAACGAAGCTCGGTCGTCGTGGGCTCCAGTGTGAGGGCGTCATGGGTCGGCAAAGCGCTTGGTGACCCGGCGTCACTCGTTAGGTTGAGGACGAATCGCGTGGTCTTTTTCTGGGTCATAGGGTCGGTTATTCTTTCGAATTCCGGTACGGGGAACCTATACGAAAAAGGGGACGCGATAACATATAATAAATAGCACTAATTCACTTGCGGACACATGTGCACCCTTCATTTACACAAAATATAAGAATACACAAAGGTTCTCCTTTATTAAGACTTTAACACAAGGAATCAGAGAGCGAACGAGTCCCGTTGAAATTCCCGACCGGCCTTTTATAGTCAGGACTATGAGAGTCGATACGGTACGATGAGTCAATCACGTAGGCGCGCCCCCGAGATAGATATGGTCCTTGAGGCAACCCAGCCCCAGTCGGTAAGACCTTGCACGGGGGCGAATCCGGGATCTTCGCCAAGCATCGAACCCAAGTCCGCCCCTATGCAAGGTCCTCCTCAAACGGCTCGGGTCTAAGGCAGTACAAGAAGGGGAGGGATCTCCTTCTCTGGCCGGTGCCCCTGCGACCGCCAGAACCTTCTCCATCTCGGAGAAGGACCTTGCTGAGGTCAGTTCATCTGGCCTGAGGGCTCCTGCCAGCGCTGTGGGGGAGAAGCGGGATCATTCCCCTCCTTCCTCTCTAAAAAGGAAAGAAACAAAAAAAGACAAAAAAGACTCTGGGCTCATCTCCATCCGCGAGGGTTACGGGTACAGATGGATATGCCGCTTTGGTAAGCAACCAAGCCAAGATCGGCCCATCCGTCCCTGCTGCCCCCCCTCCTCCCCAGGGGTGGAGTCTCGGACAAATACCAAAAGTTCCCAGAGCAGAGGCTCGATTCAAACGTTTCTTGGTCATTAGCTCCACTGATGGCAGCATGTTGGTTAAGGACAACATGGTCCATCAGATGAGAGCTTTAGCTAGTGTGATTGGTAGAGAGCCGAAGGTGACCCGTTTCTCGGACGGGAGCCTTTTGGCGAAGGCGTCGAATCCCTCCGAGGCGGCCATGATTAGTGCCCTTCGTACACTTGATGGCACGCCTGTGATTGTGACGCCACACTATACCATGAATTTCGTGAAAGAAGTAGTTTATGCGAGGGAACCCGTGAACTACTCCATAAAGGACATCAACTTAGGGCTGGCCGATCATGGGGTGGTCAAGGTTGAACGTGTTATGAGAAAACAGGAAGGGGCCTCGAGACCTAAAACTACACTCTACGTCGCATTTGACTGTGAAAAGCTCCCTGAGTCGGTGCGTGCCGGTTGTTATAGCTACAGCGTGAAGGCATTCGTGCCACTGCCGCGGAGGTGCTATTACTGCCACCGCTTCGGCCATACTAATCGTTCAAGCCGACGTGCAAAGTAGGAGTTATCGGAAATCTGTCTAAGTTGGTCCAAAGACGCACACGATAAGTCCAAATGGTGTGTGGCCAAGTGTCTCAATTGCGGAGAGCCACACCCAACTTCTTCGAAGCAATGTGGTGCGTATCTCTTTGACAAGGAAATCCTGGCCGTTCGGGCTCAGGATCGTCTCTCATTTCGCGAGGCTAAGGACTTGGTCCTAGGGCGCCCGGCGCTACCCGGGACGACCTATGGTTCAATTATGAAAGAGACACCCTTTGCTCCTGGCCCCTCCAGGCCTAAGAGTATGGTCGTTTCTGCGCTTTATCGGAACCCTTCTGCGGGTTCTACCCATTCTGGGGGCTCCCCTGGTTAAGCTGGCGGCACAAAGGGTCCACAGATAGCCCCAACTAGAACTAGAGCTCTGCCTCCTTTCCCCAGCGTGACAGTTCCCCGCACAGCGAACCAGCCACGCGCCTCCACTAAGTCGTTAGATTCACAGGAGGCAACGCCCCTGAAGTTGTCGCCAGGCCATCTTCCAGGGTTCCAAAAGCTGCCCCCACAAAGTAGGACAGCACTTAAGTACCTTCGGCTCGTTCGCTCACGCCCAGTGTTGGGCTGGGTGGCTCGGAGACGGTGGATCCTCGAAGAGATCCCCCCCCCCCTCCGAAACCGCCACGCCCGACTAAGGTTTCGAGAAGGAGAGAGGAAAAGACTCGCATGGCGAGCCAAACCTCCCCCAATAAGTCCTTGAAGGCGACAGCGCCTTAGCGCTTTGTCTGGCCAACAGCGCCCGGGGTTCTGCCTCCGGGAAGTGTACGGCCATTCCCGTGAGGGTCTTCTCTTCGAGGAGGGCAGCTACATCCCCTCTGAGTTAGGCCTGGAGGGCATATTCTTTCAATGGAATTGCCTGGAACTCCGGCCCAACTGGGAGGAGCTACGGAGGCTTGTCTACTCCCGTTCCCCGTTAGCTATTTTTCTGCAAGAGACCATGCTAGGTGCATGTCCACTGCCCACCCTCCAGGGGTATAAGAGTTTTCTGGCTCCACCACCATGGGATGGGGGCTGGGCAGGAGGATGCGCGTTTTACACCCGGAATGATGTCTCCGTTCTTCTCTTTGCTTTAGATACCTCCTTTCAGGCAGTAGCTTTGCAGATGCACCTGTATAGGAATTATACTGTTATTTCCGCGTACATTCTACCGTCGGTCGAATTCGACCCTGGAGCCTTCCGCCGCGTTGTGGCACGGTTGCCGAGGCCCTTTCTCTTGTTCGGTGATCTAAACTGTAGACACCCCCTAGGGGAGAATACTATATCAATCCCCGTGCTCAAGTCCTTGCCGAGCTTAAGATGGGTGTCACAAATGTGGATGAGTTTACGCATCACTGCCGAGAACCACTTTATTTTCATGCTTAGATCTATCTTTATGCTCTACGGATGCATAACCTGATTTTGGCTAGGAGGAGGTGATGACCTCCATGGTAGTGATCACTTTCCCATTCAAATATCATTGGTGCGAGCGCTTTGTCTGCATTTCAGGAAATAACTGAATTCTCTATCTCACTCGAGGAGATTCGGTCGGTAGATGAGGCCGTTGAGTTCTTCTCCGGCAACCGCATCATCAGCACGGGTCTAACTACAATTTCTAGAAGGTCTGTTGTTTTGAACCGTGGTGTTCAGCCGAGTGTGAGACGGCCCTCAATCTGAGGAGTTATGCCTACATGCGTTATAAGCACCGCCCGAACGATTTCATTGTCTGTAAATGTTGTCAGTATATGTCCGGTATATTTCGAAGCACGCCCGCCGCTCTTCTTGGCGGGCATACGTGTCTTCACTTAACGGGGAGACCCCTCTAGCAGAGGTGTGGAAGCAAGTCAAAAGGATTCGTGGTAAGTTCTCGCAGGACCCCCATCCCCCGTTCTCCAGAGAATGGGACCGCTTTCTCCGCATTCTCTAGCTGGGATGCTGCTCCACCAGCATTCAATGCACGACGTGGAATTGAGGAAGGCCGCCGGCTGGACTTTACCTCCAGAGGCGGAGAACCCTTCAACGACAAGTTTACTCTGAGTGAGTTGCGTTCTGCTCTTGCTTCCTGCGCGGAGACCGCCTATGGTCTGGACAATGTCCCGGACACCATGCTTCGATATCTTGGTGAGCGAGGCATGGCATTTCTGGTGGATTTGTTTAACAGGATCTCCGTTGAGGGTCCCCTCCCAGATTCCTGGCGAACCGCTACTGTGCTCGCCTTTCGCAAACCGGGGAGAGATCACTCTACTCCGACCAGTTTCCGCCCAATCTCTCTAACCTCTTGCGTGTGCAAGTTGATGGAGAAATTGGTAAATGTTAGATTAGTCTTTTTTCTGGAGGGCGGATTCCATCTGTCTTCCGCACAGTGTGGCTTCCGCAAGTTCCACTCCACGTCGGATGCTTTCCTTCGTAGACAGCACTACGCCACGGTGTTTTTCGATCTGGAGAAGGCCTATGATACCTCATGTCGATACGGTATCATGGAGACTTTCCACACGATGGGGGCCAGGGGACGCCTCCTAGTCTTTATATCTGAATTTTTTAGAGATGGCCGATTCGGCATACGGATGGGGGGGGGGCTATCCGGCCGAATGGAGCAGGAAGAGAGTGTCCTGCAAGGAAGTGTCCTCAGTGTCACACTCTTTGCCCTGAACATTAACAGATTACCTCCGTGCTGCGCAAACTCCCCCCGTAGGGGCAGCGGCGATGCCCTTATTAAAAAAAAGTATATACTTACTACATCCTTTCCCGAAGTCCTTTAGTCGGAAACCTTTGATAAACCTAGCCTAAATCAGAGTACCCATGAACAAATCATATTAAGGAGTCAGAAACATATTTCACCTTCACCAGAAATTGGTTACCCCGCATCTATTTAACTTAACCTGGCGGCCCTCATTGCACAATAAATTGGTGATACCTCTTGTCGTGGCACATCACTCTATACCATACACTACTGTATTATGCGGGGGGGAGGGGCTGTCTTAATGACCTACCGCAACGCGAACCGTTTAAGGATTGTTCGCAAGGATTAACGACCGACAAGGAGGTCAAACTCGAGGCTTTGGGTTTCAAATCCTTACTAATCAGACAGAGTGCATTGATGGTTGGCGAGATTTACTTGAATAGGCCGAGAGTATTGTTCAAGGTTAGTTAAAGATGAAACAACAAAATATAATTTCATTTACAAAAATCAAAATAAGAATAAAAAAAATGGCAAAAGAGGATTATTTAAATTGAAATAGTTTCTAGATTATTATTATGAGGAGGGAATCTCAAATAGAATTAATTACTTAGCGTTACTATGCTCAGATCAAAAGGGGAAACTTGACAATACTAATAATGGAGGGGGTTTCAGTCCTACGGGTTGGTGACTTCGAGGAAGGTCCTTCTTAAGTTGAGGCGAGTGGGGAACGATCCAATGAGGCAAGTGGGGCACGGCTTAAATGAGGAAAGTGAGGCACGATCTCAACCAACCTTCCGACAAAGATAGCCAATCTTCAAAGATGACGTTCAACGGGAAATGTTGGAATTCTCGTAATTCAATTTGCAGGGGAAATTTCTTTTCCTCAAAGTTAATCGATGGAGATTTTCTTCGGTTCGGTTAAAGGAAGGAAGACTGTTGCGCAAATTCGAAGGCTTGCCGTTCACAGAAGCTACCAATTGACTTTGGTAGAATCACGGCGGAGAAAGTCTTGTTTGTCGGATGAACGCTCACGGGACTTCGACGAGACGATGAGGACGGCCTTGCGTACGTGCAGGACTCCTCGATCTCCAGTCAAAACCGAGTATTTGTATGGGCGATTCTGAAGGGGAGGGGGGAATTTGGAGAAAGGATTCACAAGCTCCTGACATCTTAATCCGCAACCGGAGTAGATTCATCCTTTAACAGCAAGGCTCGGAACACAGCGGCTCTTTTTCGCCTCGTCGCCGTGGGTGGGGTGGGGGGTTGGGACGATTTCGCTGGATTGGGAGATATTTCCCTAATGCACTCAGGCGTCGAAACTTCTCTAATGTTCCTGAACAAGTAGTGACGTTGTCCATTGCGGGATACAATCGCAAGTGCTCTCCAATAAAGTATGTGTGTGGGGGGAGGTCAGAGGTTGTTAATTTACACCTCTCTTCCACCTATAAACTGGTAACTACCGCTATGAACTCCTGATCCTTCGTTTCGACCGGGCAGTAAAGATATCAGAAGTAATGCACTCATCAAGCCATCGTCAGGCAGGGCAAGGTGAAATAGACTTCGTAAACGCTATCACCATCAAGCTGCCCATCTTCACCGAAACAGCAGTCGCAGGTTGGTTCCAAATTGTGTAGGCCCAGTTTCACATCTCCAGAATAAAGGAGGAGATGAAATTTTTCCATGTATTTCCCTCACTTCCTTCTGAGATCGTCGATCCTCTTCCTGCAGCCATTATATCGGACCAAAATTATAAGGTTTTAAAGGCGGAAGTGATTGAGCTATGCGAGAAGACCAAACCCGAGCTTTTCGAAAAGCTCATTGCAGCCTCTACGCTCACAGGCCGACCCTCGATCAATTTGGAAGAACTACAGAAAACAGCCCTTCAGGTAGTAATTGTAATTAGTGAAGAGCTTGTGAGGCACAAGTTACTTCAGTCCCTGCCGGCTAACATCGCGCCATAATCGCCACACAAAAAGAATTAAGCCTGTCCCAATTAGAAAAACTGGCGGATGAACTAAGGACATTCGATAGAGCGCAGTGCCTTAGTGTAAATACTTGTAGTGAGTCGAGAGGACGCCGTTTCCGTGTCCAACACGTCTATGCCCTCTAATAATACCAATACAAGTGATAATCGTATAAATAATTCGGCGGGAAATGCGCCGTCAGTGCCCCAAAGTTATCACAGTGCATATAATACACCGGGGGGATTCAGACCATTCTGAAAGAACCAAAGACTGTAGTTTGCAGCTCACAAGTGTACTTTGGCGAGAAAGCTAAGTTCTTCAGCCCCTGCTGTAGGTGGCCAAAGAGAGAAGAACAAGTGTAAATGCAACCTTTTCTCCAGGCCTTCTTCGTCAGCCCAGGCGGAAAACTAGCTAGGCATACCATTACAAGCACGGCCGCTGGTATGCCGTCAGTTTTCACCGTCGCCGCTAAAGTATGTAATAATCAATGCGAGTTTTTAATCGACATGGGGCAAGTGTATCGGTAATTCCGGCTAAAATAGTGAAATCGGGTGAATTGCGAGAGTCCAGTATAAATATTTCAACAGCCATTAGGGAGGGGGGAAATAAAAATGCACGGTGAAATTCACACGGACATAGTGATCTCTAGTCTTTGCTGATCATTTAGGTGGTCATTTTTAGTCGCGGATACCACTTAACCGTTATTAAGAATTGACTTTATTCTAAGGCATTTTAATCTTTTAGTGGATTGTGAGCGCGGCATACTTGTAGACAAACAAACCCAACTGGCATCTGAAATGAGATTATCTAATGACCATGCGGTAGCCTTAATTATCAATGACCTTTATTATCTGCCGCCCTATTACAGAGCCATATTGAAGAAAATGAGGCTCTGTACGGACCTATACACACTCAGCCCTCCCCGTCATCGCAACACTCAGTGACCCATATAATCAAAACTGGTAGTGGTCCATCGACATTTGCACGATAAAGGCCTCTTTTAATAGAGAAGCTACAGGTTGCAAAAGCCAATTTCGAAACACTATTGAAGGATGGGGATAGTGCGCCACTCTAAGTCAGCATGGGCTTCGCCAATTCACACGGTGCCGAAGAAGTCGTCCGGTGATTACAACGTGGTCGGCGATTTTCAAGCGCTCAATGCAATCACGAAGCCCGACAGGTATCCGTTGCCGCAGATTCAAATTGGTGCAAACCACCTCCATGGCAAAAAGATCTTTTCAAGCTTGGATCTGGTTCGTGTTTACCATCAAATCCCTATGAATACGGCAGACATAGAAAATACAGCGGTTAAAATGCCGTTTGAATTCTTTTCGAGCAAGCTAAGCCGGACACAGAAAGCATACTCCACCTACAAAAGAAAGCTTTTAAAGGGGTATCTTGTTGTTGTCCACTTCAAGCACGTGTTTGAAGTCTGCCATGTTACCTTGTGCACTGATCACAAGCCATTTGTATCGGCTTTTCCATCCCCATCAAGTGCAAAAAACAGCGGGACAGCAACGCCATTGGACAGCGATTTTGGAATACATAAGCGATATCGCCTAAGTGCATGGTCAATACAACGTAGTCATTGATTGCCCTTCGAGGAACGTCAATTCGGTGCAACTTGAGTCTAATAACCTCCGAGTTTTGGCGGCAGCAAAGGATAATGATTAGGAAACGAAGGATTTTTGCTCGCAATTAAAATCTTTCTCTTTTTCCCGGGAAAGCTCAATTAGGGTCCTAGGTAATATCAAGATACCCATGCCCATTTGTCCCTATTGCGCGCAGAAGGATGATCTTCAATCAATTACATAATCTTCCATACCTTGGAGTGAAGAATTTACTTCATCTTATCAAATCTCGATATTTCTGACCCAATACAGACAGGGATATTCGCTCTTGCACAAGGGGTTGGCTTGCATCATGTCAATCTTACAAGATTAGTCGCCACATGAAATCCCTGATCTTGCCCATTGATATTCTATCCTCAAGGTTTGAGACTTTGCATATCGATATATTTTGACCACTCCCACAGTGTACACTGCCTAGACAATCCTACCCTCACACAATCCGTATTTACTTTCGTGCATCGACCGAGCTACAAGATGGATAGAAGCACTACGGATTCCGGCCATAAGTACGCAACGATTGCGTTAGCTTTCCTAGAAGGGTGAATTTCCAGATTTGGAGTCTCGCTATACGTAGTGACCGACAGAGGCAGCCACTTCGAATTCGACCTATTCAAGGAACTGTCTGCCCTCATTGTTTTTCATCGTCTCCACACCACGTCGTACAGACTGTCCAGGAGCGGGATGGTGGGAAGGGTACACAGGACTCTGAAGTGCTCCAAAAGGCCGTAGACATGGCTGCCTTGTGGCACTTCCAATTATATTTTTAGGCATTCGTTCTTTGCCCACTGACTCAGGATTTTCACCTTTCACGGCAGTCACGGGAACCACATTCTTGTGTCCGAAACCCTTAGTCTCGTCATCGAAGACCGACTCTAAGTTTATTAAAGAATTTGTATCAACGATAGCACAAGTCGTTTTAACGCGGGCATCCATAGGGCAGTTAGACGCAGAAAGAGGGTGTCCCGCAGTGCATTCTCCTCAGTGTCACACTCTTTGCACTGAACATCAACAGCATCACCTCGGTGCTGCTGGAAGATGTTCTCGCTACGCTCTACGAGGACGACCTTTCGATCTCTTTTGGCTGGGCCCAGAGGCCAACTCTGGAGCGTCGACTCCAACAGTCATTGAACCGCGTCTCTTGTTATGCTGAAGCGCCCAGGTTTGGAATTTTCTTGACCAAGCCTAAGGTGGCGCCTTTCTGCCGCCAAATACGGCCCCACCCCGACCCAGACTTCTTCATAAACTGGGTTGACCAGGAACTTGTGGATTTGAACCGTTTCCTTGGTCTTTATTTCGATCGCCGCCTCGCCTGTCTGCTTTAGGGTCTCTTGCATTACCGCCATGAACATTCTTCGCTCAGTGACGTACTACCTTAGTTTTCTAGCGATCTTTTGTTCGTTTGACGCTTTGCTACAAATGTACGTCTTATACATCTGCAGCCAAGCATGTATTGGATAAGGTGGACAAACTCTACCAAACGCGCCTTCACCGGGCGAGTAGTTCCTTCTGTACGTCCCCCATTGAAATCCTAAATGTCAATACTGGGGAAATAGCACTTGTTCTGCGCCTACAATGTGAATTATGCACCGCTATGCGCAAACCCCTAGCCTCCCTCAGTTACTAACGGCACTAATATTGACGGCCTAGGCCAACGAGAGATGCCCAGAAACTTTTTCCGTAACTCTCGTGCCGGTAGCACCTCTGACTCTGACTATGCCATCACTATTGGGGCTACCACCTTTGACTATTGTCGCCCCGTCTCTGTTCCCCAAGCTTTCAAAGGGCCTGGAGAATAGTGTTCGTCTTTTGGGGGCACAGTTCGGTTCATGCTGTATCTGAGCATGACACGAAACCAGACCTGACCAAAGAAAACTAATTATATTCTTAAAGTCGGCCAATGTTATTGCTCTGACCTCATCTTTCACACTAATCAACACTTGCAGTTGCTTCACTTTTGCCACTATCATTCACACTCTATCCCAAACACTGCAAACTAGACACTCACTCTTATATCCGCTCACCCTAATACCATTTTCTGCCATTAACATCATGTCATCTGCATACATCAACATAGACACACGCACAGTATGTCTTAGTATTTTCTCTCTCACAACAATTCATCCATAATTATACTCCCTTTGACATATCAAAACACATGCTTTGCTTCAACATAAAATTCATACTATTTAACAGTCGACCACTTTCTTAGATCCTGCCATAATACTTTCCAACCTCCACCATCATATGCTTTGATGTGTTCGGGTACCCAATAATCTCTATTACTTATTCATTTTCTCAATGCAAACATTTCACAAACACACTCACACATTTGACCATTTGCTATTATAGTATATGGTTATTCATGGGATTTATTTTCCGTTAATAAATGAGCCTAAATAGTGTTTCGAAAACCATAACCATAAATTTGTTTGATCGAAGTTGTCGCCTGATAGTTTTTAGGCCTAAGACGAAAGCGAAATAAATTTTGAAATAATGAACTGGGTTTTAAGAAAAACAAGTAAACAAATATAAATACTCGAGATACGAGTAGATTGTCCAATATTGGGCCTCGACTTTCTTTCGGCTCACGACCTCTTGGTCGATTCTCGACAATGCAAGCTTGTCGACCGCAAAACTCTCCTCACTGTCTCAGTTCGTACTCACCTTCTCAAAGTTCCCTCCTCTCTATTCGTCTCCCATCCACCGAGCCACCGTTTCAGCGCTTCCTTCAGGAGCTTCCTGAGCTCCCCCTTCCACCTTTAAAGGACAGACCCATTAAACATAGTGTGGTGCATCGGATCGAGACAACAGGAGGTCCTGTATTCTCACGGCCACGCCGTCTAGCACCTGATAAACTCTGCTATGCGTGATTAATTCCAATTCATGATCGATTCAGGCATTTGTAGGCCTTCCTCTTCTCCGTGGGCTTCTCCACTTCACATTGTGCCCAAATCCACACCAGGGGAATTCAGAGCAGTTGGGGATTACATAGCTCTTAACGCTGTAACAATTCATGATCGTTATTCCTTGCCGTACTTAGCCGATTCTACCTCTTCTCTCCATGGCTGTACGATTTTTTCTCGCTTAGATCTGGTTCGTGCTTTCGACCAGATCCCTATTCACCCAGATGATTTCGCAAAGACTAACATCACCAATCCGTTTGATGCTTTTGAAATGGTCAAGATGCCATATAGATTGCGTAACTCTGGTCAAATTTTCCAGCGCTTTATGGATCAAGTCCTTAGAGGTCTTCCGTTTGTATTTTGCTACATCGATGACCTCCTAATATCATCTTCCTCGCTGGAGGAACACTTTTCTCACCTTCGCCAAGTTTTTTTCTCGTCTTCAGGAGTACGGTATCGTACTAAATACCTCCAAGTGCCTCTTTGGTGTCCCGCAACTCTCATTCTTGGGGAACCATGTCTCGAGTGGAGGAATTAGCCCACTCGAAGATAAAGTTACCGCGATGCGAAACTTTTCTCGTCCTACATCACGCAAACAACTCAGGAGTTTCTGTGGCATGGTCAATTTCTAGCACAGATTGATCCCTAAATGTACATGGGTCATGCAGCCTCAAAACTCTATGCTCACCAAGACCAAAAAGAACTCTCCTCTTGAATGGTCTTCTGAGGCGTGCGATTCATTCTCTCGCACCAAAGAGGCTATTGCCACAGCTGTGGAATTGGCTCATCCTTCTCCAGGAGACCCATCAGCGTCACATCATATGCATCCTCAGCCCACGTAGGTGCAACCTTGCAGCAGAAAGTTGGTGACCAATGGCAACCTCTTGCTTTCTTTTCTCGCGCTCTTACAAACCCTCAAAAGAGATATTCAACGTTCTCTCGAGAACTTCTCTGAATATATCTCGCTGTCCGCCACTTCCGCCATCATTTGGAAGGGCGTGAATTTACCATTTTTACTGACCATAAACCCTTGGTCGGTGCATGTTCGTCTCGTAGTACTTCGTCAGTACACACTGCAGTTGACACTCGTCATCTTGACTTCATCCTGCAGTTGACGAACGATATTCGTTACTTTCCTGGTTCTTTAAACGTCGTACCGGACGCGCTCTCTCGCATTTTATCGATTTCGGCACGCAACTCTCCCGCACTGCGCCCATCGATCATGCAACAATAGCGTTTGCCCAGGAAAAAGATGAAGACACGCAAACACTACTCTCATTCCTCTCGCTTACCGTCGGCATATCTTCGAGCAAATTCATGGCCTCTCTCATCTTGGCGTCAATGCCACTCGCAAGGTCGTTGCACAACGCTTCACTTGGCCAGGTATGAATCCGACGTGGCCCAATGGACTCGCTCATGCCTTCCATGCCAGCGTGCTAAAGTCCACCGCCACACAAAAGCTTTTCTGGTCCCTTTTCCCCTTCCTTCGTCACGTTTTGACGCCGGTCACATCGATCTAGTAGGTCCTCTTCCTTACTCCTGGGTCTGGGCACCACTTTATAGTGTATGGTATCCATGGGATTTATTTCCCGTTAATAAATGAGCCTAAATAGTGTTTTGAAAACCATAACCATAAATTTGTTTGATCGAAGTTGTCACCTGATAGTTTTTAGGCCTAAGACGAAAGTGAAATAAATTTTGAAATAATGAACTAGGTTTTAAGAAAAACAATCAAACAAATATAAATATATTCATAGAATCAACGAATGTACAATAAGATAAGTAGAATAGGTATACAATGTAAGATATCGTAAAATATGATTTACAGTAACAAGATGCGAAGAGAATTGAAGTATGTGAAATAAATACGAGTATGAGATAATATGGTGGAATAATATTGTGACTATGATGGACTGTGAATTAAGGGCTGTAATATAAGAAGTAAATATAATTAGGACCTACTCTCGTATGGTCGTTTGCAAAGAATTGTGAGAGAAAGTGAAATTAAACTAAGTATGATTTGTTTGGAGGTAAATGAATAATTGTAGAAGGAATGATTACTAACCTTTATACGGAGAATGTCGAGGGTCGAATGAGAAGGAATAGTGTGCTAATTGGTCGAGCTGAAAGCGTGTGTTTGTTTGTTTGTGTGTGAAATTTTAAGAGTTGTTGTTTGGAACAGTAGTACGTTAAATGAATTGACAAGTAAAATAAATGAATTAATTAATTATTAAGTTGTACATAAAATGATTTAATTTACAAAAGTTAAGTATAATAATTGAACGGTTAAATTGACAAAGTTAAAGGATTGCATGATATAAATTTTATATAATAATTGATGTACATATATATATTTAAGTTTCTCAGGAGGTTTTTATTATAGAAATGCCCAGAGGGCATTTCGCTCAATTATCGCTCAATTATCGCTCAATTATTGTTCATTCACACTCAACCAGCAATGTGTCACACGCACATACAACCAAGCACATTCTACATACTTATTCTCCTGCATTCTAAAGCTCCAATTTCATACCAAGTCTGCCTCCTGTCTGTTATCATTCTCATTCCTGGCTTAGAGCAGATAAGAGCTCCCCCCTTCTATGAGTAGAGCTAATAAAGAGCCGGGTTTTTCCTTATTCATCAGTCGAAATCGTCATATTTAGTATCCCCCTACGACGGGCAACTCTCATCACCACACCGGTGCGATTCTTGTTGCCCAATCATAGAAGTGAAACAGTGTGAGAGCGAGATTGAATTAATGCTTAATATCTTCACCCACTCTAAATTGATAGATTTTGTTGTGTTTTAGGTGTTTGGGATCGGCTGTTCCCTGAGTGGTCCAATTTTGCTTGAGAACCACCTTCAGCCCAAATTGGTCACCACCCCATTGTCTCCTCCTCACCATTGGCCTGTGGGTGTGTGTGGTTAATACCGGGTCAAAAGTATAGGGCCGCCGAGCGTTCTTGTAGTAGGCTTCGGCGCAGAAAGGAATTCGTTTGACCGCTGGCTTTGATATTAAATAGGCTGGGTTTAGCGAAAGAGTTTTCGTATTTGATGCGAGAGGAAGGACTTCGAAAGGTCGCAGCAAAAATATATAACTTTATTCTTTGAAATGGACTCCTCAAAAGCGGCAAGCAAAAACGCCTAAAGTTGATCGCGGTCAGTGAGTAGGCTTCACCAGACCTACATCAAGATGGATGGACGAGAGGAGGGAATGAGAGATTTTCTACATTTTGACTCCCGACTCACTTTAGCCCCCTTAGTGTGAATTTCGTGGTATATACATATGTCTCTTGGAAATAATGGGCGTAGTCTATTATTATTATTATTATCCACTGTGGTTTTTTGGGCGGTGCTTGTTTTATATTTTGGGACGAGCTTATTTTATTCCTTGTTATCGGGATAGAGATTCGTTTCTGGTCAAAATACCAAAGAGGCGACTGAATTTCGAAGTCCTTCGCCAAGCAAACAATGGCCGTTGCTACCGTGTTTTCAGTTGTGCGTCCAAGCTTCGTTTAAACAGTCGGCCTTCCATCGCGGTAATGGAACCACTCTTGTGGTTGTGTGCATATGTTTACTCAGGTTTGATAGTGTGGTTTCGACGAATCGCTGGCCTTATATTGGCTGATGTACATTTATTTATATATTTGTCTCATTTCCTAATTCTCTTTAGTGGCCTATTATTTCTTTAATTTACAAAATAGCCTTTTAGGATTTGATAGATCCCCCGAGCGTCTATTTGTAGAGTTTCTCACGGGGCCTATAAAATCTTACACTTTCGGTGCCCCAAGCCTACCGCTCCAGGGCCTTCGACCTCACCCTTGAAGAGAAAATGACAAGGATCATTGAAGTTGTCCCTGATCTGGTCAAGGAAGGAATCTTCTTCTTTATAGAACTTTTCTTCTTAGTTAATGGTCCAGTTTGTTAACAAACGCTTGAATGACCTGATTTGAGACTCTTCTGTTTGGAACTCGATCAGGGATGTCCGTCTGAGCCTACTAAAAATGGGTAACACTTCATCCAAAAGGTCCCTGAAAAGTGTCGCAATTTTGATCATTTGGTGATCATTCAGTTACAGAAACGGGAGTTGTCTGTTTGACTCGCACAAAACTGCGCCTACCTCAATTGCAATCCCTATTTTTCTCCGACATTTATTCAGAGGTTGAAGACGTGATTTATATATATATATATATATATATATATATATATATATATATATATATATATATATATATATATATATATATTATTAAAAGCGCCCGACTTCTTCGACCTATTAAGTTTGAAGGGGAAATGACACAAGCATTTGTCGATTCTATCTCCGAGCTGAAGGATTTATCCTCCATCGACCTGAATTTTTACGATGACGAAATATCTTTAACTTGATTCTTCCAAAAGTGATCCACGTTAGAAGTCATTATGGTTCGGAGTAGGTTCTACTCCCATACAAAAATTAAACCTTCCTGGCTCGCCACTCCACTACCCTAAAGAGTCTCAGTTAGACGACTCCGATCGAGGACGACGACGTCATGATAATATTAAGATGCACCGCGTTCTCCGAGCTGAGTCTCATCTGTCACTGCCTTACTAATATTTATTTATTTAGGGGAAAAAGGGGGGCAGCCGCAGCACTGTTAAAACGGGGTCGCCCGAAAAAGGTCAATAGAGGCGTGGGAAACATTCAGTAAATATAGGGAAAAGCAAAGGACTAAAAGAAAACAGCACAACAGACACTTAAATTACCGGCATACGGCACACATTTTAAAAACAAGGGCGGCTGGGGCAATAAACATATGACATGCGCCAGCCGCACAGGAAGGTACAAGACAAAAGATAAAACAATAAATCTAAACACAAAAATGGAAAGACAATTTATAAAAGGGATAAAACACCATTTCGTGATCCAAATGTAAGGAAGGGGGACGACCGAAAAAAGTCCACTGTTAAAAGAAGGTGAAGTCGAGCAGGGGCGGAGGCGACGCCAGAAAGGGTAGAAAAGCAAGAATTTCGAAGAGAAGATGGACAGGGACAAACTACTAAGATGTGAGCCATAGAAAACTCGCCACCGCGAAAGGGACAACCAGAGGCAACTCGACCTCTACCAGAAAATTAAATAGCCATGGGTGAGTTGCGCGTGCCGAATTCGCAACCTGCAAAGAGAAACCCACAAGACCAGAGTTGCTGAGAGCTAGAGGACCAAGGACGGATAGAGCGTTTAATAAGGAACAGCTTAGAAGATGGAACGAATCGCACTCTCGTTGCCACAAACGAGCAATATACGCCCTGATTATGGGCTAGGAGTCCCTAAAGGGCAGAGAGGCGGTATCCGGGTCCTCGAGGGCCAGCCGATCGGCCTCCTCGTTGCCCTGGACCCTAACATGAGCCGGAGCCAAACAGAACGCCACCCTGAAACGGCAGACATTTCTGCCCAACCAGGAACAAATACGTAAAACCAAAGGGTGGGTGGACGTAAAAGAACGAACCGCCTCCAAAGCAGGCCAGGAATCGCTAAAAACAATAAAATCCGAAGAATTGAGGGATAAAATCAAATTATAAGCTAAAAGAATAGCCGTCAACTCTGCGGTAAAAACCGATTCCACAAGAGGGAGAGCGGACCGAAGGGACTCAAGGAGAGCATACCGCGGCCACCCCAACACTGAGGTCCGACTTTGAGCCGTCAGTATAGATGGAACACTGGTGAGCATGAGAACACGCATTTTCAAGAAACAGACACTTTAATAGACGGAGGCAGTAGACCCTCTCTCGAAACGCCAAAAGGCAGTACAGACCTCAGGAGCGCGAACGCTCCAACACGGAGACGGCGGGAATGGGAGGGCTAACATCTTGGGAACACCCAGAGAGGCAGGATGGTCCTCAACCCGGAGCCCCAGAGGCCTGGGTAGCGATGAGTGCCGATCAAAAGATGCCGAAGAGGAGTGGGCAAAAAGGCCCTCATGGACTGGGAATGAAGAGTACTGCTGAACACGAAACAGGGATCGTAGGCAAACCTGCAGCCGGTGATATCGCAAGGGAAGCAGACCACAGTCCACGAAGAGGCTAGGGATAGGCATGGTGCGAAAGTCTCCAATACTAATACGGGCCCAAAGCAAACGAGCAGTCAAGTAACTTCAAGGCTGGAGACGCTGAAGAGTACACCTTGCAACCGTAGTCCAGCAGGGATTGAACCAGCGCCGAATAAAACGACCACAAGGTGCGCCTATCACAACCCCAAGTGATGTTGGATAAAACGCGAAGCAAATCCATAGCCTTCGAATAGAAAGCCCTCAAGCGACGGAAATAGAGCACCCAAGTGAGCTTGCTATCAAGCGTTAAACCCAAGAACTTAAAAACGGGGACATACTCAATCGCCGTGCCGTCCAAGAAGAGGGGAGGAGGACCAAGGACCCCATGACCCCGATAAAAATGCCTGGCCTTCGTTTCGGTGAGAGAAAACCATAAACTCTTGGAGAGGTAAAAAGCCCCTCATACCCCAATCGTATAATTGACTTAAAACACCATATCTCCCTGTGATATCGTATTGCTTCTGAATGTCGAAGAACACACCAACACCTGATGCCTGGAGGAAAAAGCCCATAAAACAGAGTCTGTCAAACGGATGAGGTGGTCAAGAGTACTACGGCAGCTGCGAATACCACACTGAAATGGAGAGAGGACTAAGTTGGACTCTAAAAACCAAGTAAGGCGAACTTGAGCCATCCTTTCAAATAACTTATTGAGGCAGCTCATACGAGCAATTGGGCGGTAGTGACTGGAGTCCAAACCGTTACTGGGGTCCAATAAATCCCTTTGACCCAAAGCAGGTTGTAGAGGTCAACCAAAAATAACTCTGAGTTGGGAAGGAGACGACGGAGAAAGTCGTAGTGGATGCAATCATCACCGAGAGGTGGAGCCACAGTAAGACAAAGTATCCCGCAGCTCATAGACGGAAAAGAGAGCATTATAAGAGTTGGTGGTAAAATCTAAAGGGTGAGATTATATGGCGACCTTATGATTGAGAAACCATAGAGGATAGCTACCAGTGCTACTCACCGAAGCAAAATGGTCAGCCAGAGATTCGCTGACCAACCGGTCATCCGACACAAGCGAGCCTCTGATATCCAGAATGGGGATGTCATGACCAGCGTAGCGACCATGGATCTTAATGACCCGCTTCCAAACCCAAGTCAACGACGTAGACAAAGAGATGGAAGATATGTACTGGCGCCAAGACTCATGGCGGGCACAACGAAAGATCATCTGGCGCATGGCACGAGCACGGTTCCGATCGACCCTATTCGACACGGTCAGGTTCCGCCTATAACGGGAATGGGCCAACTGATAGGCAGAAATAGCCGACGCGCAATCCCTTGACCACCCGGGGATGGTGCAGCGCCCCGCAACAGGGCACCTCCGATGAACAAAGCGTCCAGCAGCCTTGAAAATATAAGTCATAAAATATGAGACCGCTGAATCAACGGTATTGAAGGAACCCAACCCAATTTGCTCGCCGCAGATCCCAACAAGGCGGGAGGGAAAGGCACGGGCCAGGAAGGGCGGCCCACAGGACAATCGGGAAGTGATCACTCCCTGAAAGGTCGTCCCGAATCGATCACCGGAAATCAATGAAACAGTGGGGCGAGGAAAGGGACAAGTCTACAGCACTAAAAAAATCCTTTTGAACATAACAAGTAAAATCGCCGGAATTTAAAAGACAAAGGGAATCAGATAATAAGAGGGACTCAACTTCTCCGGCCTGGGGATTACGGCCAGTATCACCCCAAGATGGGTGGTGAGCATTAAAATCACCAAGTAATAAAAACGGGGTAGGTAACTGACTTGTGAGCTCTAAAAGGTCAGACCGACTAAAATTATAATCTGAGGAGATGTACACATAACAAAGAGTTAAAAGCTTGGATATAAAAACCTTCGCAGCAACAGCCTGCAAGGTAGTACGGAGGGGAAGTGGCGCAGAGAATAACGAAGAGGAAATTAAAAGAGAAGCACCACCATGGGACACGCTCCCGACCGGGGGGGGAGATGGAATTAAACACCCGGAAGTTGCGGGAAGGGCCGAATGCTAGAAAGCCTGAGCGAGTTCCTCCCACTTGAGGAGAACCCCTTGACAATTCCACTGTAGGATGACAGACATTACCGTCTGTGATAGAATGGCCTGAGGCTGCCATTCCTCGCCCCCATCACATGTCGAAACTCATGCTTCCCACGTGCCTCCTGCGAGAAAGAGTAGAACAGCGCCTTATCGCCCATTATTTCCAAGTTTAATCAAGGAGGTTCAATCTCCCGTTTGCCTCCATGCGTCGATCTGGCCAGATTGAATTAGGTTTATGGGAAGATAAGATATTTTCCAAAGCGCTACCCGGACATTCCATCGAAGTCCTTCTCCCCATTGTCCTCTACGCCGAGGGGCTGGCTCCGGCTATTTATGTGATAGAATTTCGCGTTTGAATCAGATCCCGATTATCTTTGCGAGGCATCACGCCGATCCGGTCTCCCTTGTGCACCTAGGAACTCTACCCAGAGAACCCTCTTATTGTCCAGAAGAGGACAATATCCTTTGAGTGCCAAGGTTCGTGCCCCTCGAGACGCCAAGTCAACAGGGCCCCCCTGTTGTTCAGAAAGAGAACAACTTTAGAACAGTCATTGTTCTTCAAGCCCGTTCGACAAGAAGCGGTTCTCACCCCCCCTGTTGTTCAGAAATAGAACAACTTTAGAACAATCATTGTTCTTCGAACCCGTTCGACAAGAAACGGTTCTTGTTCTCATGATATCTTCAAGAGAACGCTTGGTTACACCAATAACCTTAATTGTTCATCCAGAACATCTCCGATATCCTGTCTCAAGGATCACTCGTACTTCCGAGCCCCACTTCTCTCTCACTCCTCGAAGTCAGTCCTTCCCCCTCGTTAAGGATAACTCCCCCCTAAAAACCCATTCTCCTGGAAAAGAAAACGCCAGTTGGACCGAATATTCCTTCAAATCGCCTTCCTCTGCCACGACGACCTTATAAATACGTAAGCTACGCATTGCATTTAACTATATAACTTTGTGCCAACGCAACTCTGTGCTTTAAACGAATTTTAGCCAACTATTTTCCCTCTTGTTAGTTTTGTCATTTTAAATCTCTCCAAATCTTAATCCTCCGCTTAGTCAAATATTCCCATGACCTTTTTCGTTTCATGTGTATCTCCCATTTTAATCCCCGGTCATGTAAATATTTTCCGTGTGTTGTTTTGTTAGAGTGATTAATAAAATTCTATTTTATTAATGTTTGCAATATTATTTATCCTTGGGCTCCGTTCCACTTCTTAAGTATATTGAAGATAAATAAGCCCTCTCCAGGCCCATTTTAGAGTCATTCTCGGCCATCTGATCACCCCGCACTCTAATATAGAATAATCCCAACAAAGAATAGATATATATATATATAGTATATCGTTGGGAGCCTATTCTACGACATATATAAACTATTTAAATTTGGTGTCAAGTGTGTAAGGTTTAACGCTATATCTTTGCAAATACTGCTCTCAGTCTAGTGAAGCATAGTGTTATACGTTATAAGAATAGAGTATATTAATTCCCTTTTGTTTTAACGATTGCTATCCCCTTTTGAAAACTTAAGAAGTTGGAGTAGCTCAAGGAAGTGGTATAATAATTTGTTCTTGTGTTTTTTGTGTTTACTTTAGTCATTGGTTATCTAGGTCGAAAAACCAATCACGAATAGATCAGTGCCCATATTTAGGTAGGCCATTTCTCTAGAAGGCATACTTCTTACCGCAAAGAAATTTAGTTGGTTGACTACTGCCTACCAAGAGCAAATATGACTCAGTTTGAAATCTTCAAAGCGCAAGGAGAATCCTTGGGACTCTCCGGAAGAGAATTGACTGAGTACATTTAAGAGGAGCAACGAACAGAAAGAGAAAAGTTACGAGAAGAAAGGCAAAGAGAAGGAGAAATTCAACGAGAAGAAAAAGAAAGAGAGGAACGGAAAAGGCAAGCCGAGCTTCACCATGAGCTTGAAATGGCACGCGTACAAACTGAAACACAATCAGTGAGTGCACGTTCCGAAGCCCCGTCCAATCCCCCACTTAAGCTTCCCAATTTCAGGGATGGAGAGGATTTCCGAGCATTTTTATCGAACTTTGAAAAGATCCTTGAAATCAACAACCTGGACTTGGAGGCCGAAAGCGTAGTGAGGTAACTGCCACTCTTAAATTCTAAATTGCGCGACATATTCATTTCCCTACCACCGGAGTGTACAATTGAGTACATTACATTAAAAGCTGAGTTATTGGCCGCTCATAATATGACTCCCGATTTCTACAGATAGGAATTTCGAGGAAGTCGTATTAAACCCGGACAGACGTTCCGTCAATTCGGATACATTCTCCAGAGGAATTTTAAATTCTGGTTAGAATCCTCAAAGGTTGATCCTAACTACGAGGCCTTAACAGACTTCGTGTTGCGGGATCAATTTTTGGCGTCTCTCCCGACGGAGATTCGCGCGTTCGTCAAGGATCGTCGGTGCCAGTTCTTTAAAGAATGTACCGAAGAAGCGGATGTCTATGCCGCAAGCCATAATTTATACCCTAAGGGGAATAGAAATTCTCATCAATTCCCCTACCAGGAAAGAAGGAAGGATTCGCGCCCCTTCATAGGGAAGCCAACGAAGTTTCCGGGCCACGTAAAACTCCCAAACTTCTTCCTCTCAAACCAACAACGGGGCATCAAACCTCCCATTAAGATTTCTCCACCATCACTATTCCCGAAGCGACCGATCATATGATTCACCTACGGTGTAGAAACCCACACAAGCTGGAATTGCTCCCAAAATTCTAGGCTTAAAAACAAACCAGCCAACCAAGTACACCAGATTAATACCACACCGGCTTCCCCAGTGGTGGAGACCCAAGCATCAACTTCTCCCCCTCCGTCAGGCCACCAGATAAATTTTATTTTAGATAAAAGTTCCCCGGGAACTTTAAAATTTGAGGAGGGCAGCATGAACGGCTGCCGAGTATCTACCCTAGTCAGGGACACAGGGTGCACTTGTTTCATCGTGTCCGACGAGCTCCTCCCCCCCAGTGGACCCTAACTACGAAAGATTTGCGGTAGTACATGACTACCTTGGGCGGGTGAACCGATTTCCCGTCGTTAAATGTTACCTGCATTGTCAGTAATTTGATGGCTGGACTGAAGTCATTTCAGCACCTATAAAGTTTTGTTCCGTACTTATAGGGCAGAGCCCTCAAGTAAGCTCCAACCCTGTGTCCCAGGCTACCCTTACTCGAGCCCGAGCGAAGAAGGAAGCACAGGAGCCCCTCCCCCTCAGAACCCCGATACCTTCCGAATTCTCGGAGATCCTTAACCAGGATTTTAGGTCCGCACAAAAGGAGTGTGAAACACTAACACCCTTATGGGATAAGGCCCAAAACAATGACACGGAGACTGTCCGTGGACCCAAAATAATAAGGTATCTGGAGCAAGGTGGTCTACTCTACCGATCCGCCGAGGACAGTAATAACGCCGTTACAACAGTCTTATGCCTTCCACGATCACATGTACATATAGTGCTAAAAATAGCTCATGACAACATCTTTTCTGGTCACTTTAGTCACACCAAAATGGGTCAGCGTATCTTTAAATATTTTTTCTGGCCGGGTGCTGCAGCTGAAATCTCAAAGCATTGTCAATCATGCGATGTGTGTCAAAAGGCATCCGCTAAGGGGCGGGGCAAACCTGCTCCCTTACAAAGGAGACCAGTCATCACTGAACCCTTCTCCAGAGTGACAATCGAACTGGTTGGCCCTATCCACCCCCCCCCCCCTTTGAGCGAAGGGCACAGCTACATTTTTGCCTTGGTTGATTTTGCTAACGGTTTTCCCGAGGCTGTCCCCCTTCGCCGAATCGATAGTATTTCCTGCGCCGAGGCCCTCATTTCAATCTTTTCAAGGGTAGGCGTCCGCAAGGAAATACTCTCAGACAGAGGACGGCAATTCACCTCCAAGTTGATGGAGTACGTAGGGAAGCTGCTCATGGTAAAGCCCCTTTTTACCACCCCCTTCCGGCCACAGACAAACGGAATGTGTGAAAAATTAAACTGAAATCTAAAATCAATTATTAAGAAAATTTGTGCCGAGCAGCCACGCGAATGGAACCGAATTTAAAAGAAAAAGGGAATCAGATAATAAGAGTGACTCAACTTCTCCGGCCTGGTGATTACGGCAAGTATCACCCCAAGATGGGTGGTGAGCATTAAAATCCCCAGAGTAATAAAAACGGGGTAGGTAACTGACTTGTGAGCTCTAAAAGGTCAGACCGACTAAAATTATAATCTGAGGAGATGTACACATAACAAAGAGTTAAAAGCTTGGATATAAAAACCTTCGCAGCAACAGCCTGCAAGGTAGTACGGAGGGGAAGTGGCGCAGAGAATAACGAAGAGGAAATTAAAAGAGAAGCACCACCATGGGACACGCTCCCGACCGGGGGGGGGGGAGATGGAATTAAACACCCGGAAGTTGCGGGAAGGGCCAAACGCTAGAAAGCATGAGCTAGAGTTCCTCCCACTTGGGGAGAACCCCTTGACAATTCCACTGTAGGATGACAGACATTACTGTCGTCTCTCCACCAACGTTGAGATTCTAGCCGACGACTAAAAGACCCAGAGGAAACAAGGGACAAATCGCGCTGACCCAGGGACGCACCCAGCAAGGACTTGGAAGCGTGAACGGCAGGAGAAGATAGCTGAGAGCCAGACTGAGCTACAAACGTGGACGGCTCATGGCCCGGAGGATGGGAAGATCGAGCAGAGATAGTCGAGAACTAAGATGCGAAGAAAATGGAACAGAAGACGGAACATAGTCAGAGGGTAAGAAGGGAATTGAGTCAGGTGGAGAGGAAGGAACAGGGTCAGAGGGTGAGGAGGAAACAGGATTAGAAGGAGATAAAGGAACAGGGGGCAGATGGCAAGAGAAGCAGAACAGAGGTAGGAGGTAAGGGAGATGGAAGTGGAGTACGAGGAATCAAAGACTGAACAGAGGTAAGGGGCGATGAAGAAGGGACCGGGTGAACCTCCGCCCTCACAATGGCTTCGGTGATGCCAACGGGGAAGGCCAGCGAAGACCGTGGAAGAGAAGGCATTAAAACGGAGGGCGCCCCAACAACCGACTCGAGGACCAAATAAGCCATCATAAGGAGCAAGCTTGGACTCCGAACAGGCTGAGGAGGAACCCTTCCATTTGCGCTGAAGCAAAGGGACGGAAGAAACAGCGGTGGCAGACGCCTGGAGGAACTGGCGGATATCCTTCAGTGTCTCAGCTCAGTCGCTCTGACGGTCCGCGACAGAGGAAAGAACTTGACAAGAGAACAATGGCAAAGGAGACGGCACAACGGAGGAGTCGCGGGGAGGGACCGAAGGAAAAGGAGAGGGAGCAACAGAGGGACCGAGATGAGAAGACAAAGGAGTGTGACGACCGGGAGGGCGGCGGGAACCCACCCCCCTGAGAACGTTAGAGAAGAGACGGCAAGAAGTCCATCCCTAGGGAGTCCCGAAGAGCCAGGACCTCCTCAAAAAGGAATACGGGTCAAGAACACAAAGCCGCGCTATGGGAACCTCCACAATTGGCGCAACATTCACCATTCCCACAAGAGGAGCCATGGTACGGAAACGCAAAGACCACACATCGACGAGGCTACCTCGAATTGCTGCAATATGGCCAAAATAGTGGCAATTAAAACAACGTCTGGGGAGCTCGACATAACGGGACACAGGGACACGAAGATAACAGCACGAACATACTGGGGCAGATCCTGACGCTCAAAGGTGACGATGGGCGTACTCGTAGGAACCTTAGAAGGACCAACAGACTTAGAGACCTTATAATCGTCCGTAACTCTCTCGGACGAAAGTTTATTCTTTAGTCTCGAGAAATCATACTTCAGTAATTCGTTGGAGTGAATCACTCCCTTAACAAAATTAAGGCGATGCGGGCACAACCGAAACCAGGACCTCCGAAAGGAAGGACAAATCCCACACGGCGCCACACTGCTCTCGCGAAAATAGCTCAACCACTAAATCGCCACTACCACGGGCGCACCACAGCGGGACTCAAACTCCTAATTCAAATCAAACGCGTCCAATTTAGGAAGCAGAGACCCGGAACTAGAATTCAGCACCAGAAAACGAGAATGATCCAAATAAAATTCTATCTCTTCTGCGAAGGGATCTAACAAGCGCGGAAAATAGGACTTATTGACAGGCGTAGTACGAGAACCGGAGAAATTATTTTTATTATTACCCATATAACGTAGAGTATAAATGGGGTTGCAAACTCGCAGAGCGCATTCACTATCTACCGTCGCGATAACTTTGCGGAGCGCCGGCCCAGCCAGGAGGGTAAGCCCGTCGACCCCAGTCCCTACCATCGTTTTAAAAATGCCGGACAACCGCCGAAATTTACCGGTTGGGAAAGTAAAGAATCGCACTCCGGCTCAGGAACCCACCAACCAACACAGTCAAGACGAAGCCATGGGGTCGTGCCCCCTGGCGGACAGCTCTGATACACCGAGATCGCTAAACAAACGTAGATGGAAGGACGATGCTGGGTGAAAGAGAATTGGTACAAAAGACGAAGTAGGGGTTAGCGGAAGAAGAAAAAGGATGCCAAGCTGGGGCCGGACGGGGCACTGAGTCCCGTCAGCACGGCAGCCAGGAGAGCAAATCGCCGTGCCCTTACGGGGGCCTTACTGGTAACTCCTTGAAAATGTCATCCTTGACATGATTTATCTTAGAATTTAACCGCGCATTTTCATCAGATGCTCTTGACCAATTCTTTGAAGACGGTTCCTTCCCTAAATTGAAGAGACTCGGTCGCGTTTACTTAATGAATTTAAAAGACGAGGTCTTCGAGGCCATATTACAGTAGTACCCAAATCTGAAGGCTTGGTAGCTGTCATATCGCAACCTTCCTTCAGGTGAGGAACTTCGTCGCTTAGTGAGACATTGTGGTCGCATACGAGCACTTAAGCTTTCTCCTCAAGATTTTGATTAATCTCTTCTTATTAGTGACCTTTTTCAAATTTCCTTCCGGGATTGACCGATTTTGAGTTGCACGATTATTCTGTGGTTGATTCTAATTTTGAAAAGTTCATCAAGTCACACCCTAATTACAGATACCACGAATATATTAAATATAGAGTTAAATTTGGTGAAAGATACGCCCACCTCTTTGAACGACACCTCAAATGTCCCCATTTGAGCCCCGTCCTGGTATATCGTGGTGGTTGTCTCAATAAAATCCTGCCTGGTTAGCAACGTGGGTGGCGGCTCTAAATGGGCTTCTCGATGATGCTTTACAGCTTATTGCAGGGGTGAAAATCTCCCATGGGAACAAATAATACATTATTCTCTCCTAAAGTTCTATTCTTTTGACTTCCCCTTTGGTTTCACAGGGCGAACAATCGGGAGAGTTTGGTTGGTAACGAAACACCCGCCCATTACCTCTTTAGCAGGTCAGATGCCACTATCAGGGTTTAGTTGTTTTGCTTCCCAGTGGAGATGAAGGACGCAGCCCCCCTCCCCCACCAACAAGGTAAATGTTCAAGAAAGCCCATCTCCCTTGGCTGCATAAGAGAGTTTTAGACGACCCCTGAAGGCTAGTGTGCCCTCCAGGTCCCAACACCGAAGTTTGCCTTGCTCCATTCGTGACCTTTCAGGCCCCCTTCCGTCCGCAGAGCCTAGTTCAAATCCTCCCGCTCCCCTCCATAATTGTCAGATGGCGGTGGTCAGCAGTAGGAATCTTAGATTTTTTTTTTTAATTCTAAGAGCTCATTTGGCGACTGCCTACTTGGGCATTAGTCGCCGTATTCAACACTGCTTAATATTAGGCATCTTTAAAAGAGGCTGATAACTCCTTCCCCACCAAACCCCCTCAATTAAAATAAAACAAATAAAAAGGCAATAAGCAAGAACGTGCGACCTACTAAAATAACAAAAAAAACAACTACTTAAATAAAGGGGAGAAGGCCGGCTTCCCCCTAAAAGTCTATAAGTCCACCAATCAATGTGAACGAACTCATCCTGAGTACAAGGGACAGGTGGTAGCGACCCCGCCCATTCTGATACCGGGACAAATAACATGCGCGGAGATCGCCCAGACTGGGACATTCAACAAGAATGTGCCGAACAGTCTAGGGAACAACGCAGTCCTCGCAGCAAGGCGCTGGCGAGCAGTCCATCAAATTGCGGTGCGTCCCGCGAATGTGCCCAATTCGGAGACGACAGAAAGCAACCTGAAGCCTTCGCGGCATAGGGGATAAGGGCCATGAGAACAGTCACGGCGCAATGGCACTCAACTTTAAGTTCACTTCCACAGTCTCCCATCTTCTTTGCCAAGCAGTTCGAAGAGATGCTCGTATTCTTGACATGTAGTCGGTGTGAGGAAGAGTGAAATGCTGGTCCAGTCGCAGAGTCCTGGCGGACTCTTTGGTGCCCTCATCGGCGCGCTCATGGGAACAGTCGCGGCGCAACGGCATGCAACTTTAAATTCATTTCGACTGTCTCGCATCTTCTTTGCCAAGCAGCCCGAAGAACTGCCCATATTCCTGCCATGTAGTCGGTGTGAGGAAGAGCGAAAAGCTGGTCCGGTCGCAGAGTCCTCGCGGACTCTTCGGCGCGCTCATTCCCCGCAATTCATACTACATGTCCAGGAACCCAGCAGAAGATATTCTAACATCCGCCCGGCTTGCCAAAACCGTGGCGTCACGGATATCGTGAACCAGGGGATGCGGAGATTCCAATGCGCTTTGTGAGTCGCTATAGATCACAATCCGGTCTCCGAACCGGACACGTCGCGTAATCTCCCGTACCGAGTGATGTATTGCCACCAGCTCGGCCGTGAAGACAGACGCAGCGCCTGGTAGAGCCCCGTTGACTTCAAACAGAGAGGATACGGCGTGGAAGCCGAACCCCTCTTCGGACTTGGAGCAATCCGTATACATTGGCACGGTGTGAGCGTGACACGATGTGTGCTCCAAAAAGGTCAAACGCAATACTCTCAGCGCTATACAGGTTTGGGAGCAGAGGCGTGGCGACAAATAGCCAAAGGGGGTACCCGCCAGGGTGGCGTCCTGGTCAGAACCATGGGCGCCACAGGCCCGAGAGCTACACCTAGCTCTCGAGAGAGTTCCGGGCCCTAAACCCAAAGGGCTTAGGGTATGACTGGCGTCTCTCGGCGGAATAGGCACCGTCAAAATCAGCTGCGGATGCAGTGAGAGCTGGTGGCGACTGAGGGAGGCGCCACGCTCGCGCTTAGAGCTGGTGGCGACTGAGGGAGGCGCCGCGCTCGCGCTTAAAGGTGAGTGATGCGCTGTACGCGGCGTAAAGCGAGTGGCATCTCCCTAGCATCGACTAGTAGGTTCTCAATGGGAGAAGTGCGGAAGGCAGCGGTCGCCAAGCGAAGGCCGGTGTGGTGGATCGAGTCCACCTTCCGCAATACACGCTCGGTTGCGGATGAATAAAACTCGCATCCGTAGTCAAGCTTCGAACGAACAAATGATCGATAAAAAAGTAAGGCAGTAGCCCTATCAGTTCCCCATGCGCTGAACGTCACGGAACGGAGAATATCCATGGCGCGGGTATAAGAGACCCTAAGGCTGCGAATATGAGCCTACCAGGTGAGGCGTTAGTCAAATACAAGACCAAGGAAACGGTGCGATTCAACAACTTCCAGGCGTAACCCATTAAGAGACAAGTCTAGCTCAGGGTGAAACAGTGGATGGTGGCAGAATTGCACCAGCTAGGTCTTGGCCAAGGAAAACCGAAACCTGTGCGCTTCGGTATATCGAGACGTGGTTCAATGCTGGTTTGAGTCGACGCTCTAGAGTTGGCATCTGGGCCGCGACAAAAGAGATCGAAAGGTCATTCACGTAGAGCGTAGCGAGAACATACTCCGGTAGCATGTAGGCATAGCGCGTTTGCTTGAGGGCCACCTCACACTCAGTTGACGACACCGGGAGTGGTCGGCGTGCAAAACGGACAGACCTAGGTATAGTAGCTATGCCCGCGGCGATGAAGTTGCCGGAAAACTGAAATGCAGACCCCCGCGTTGGGCTCTCGGGTGGCAGTGGCCCAGAAAATGATATTTGAATGGAGAAGTGATCACTACCATGGAGGTCATCGACCATGCCTCAATCAAAATCAGAATGTGCATCCGGAGAGCACAAAGATAGATCGAGGCAGGAAAATGAAGCAGTTCTCGGGTAGTGATGAGTAAACGCGTCCACATTTAGGACAACAATCTCAAGCTCGTCGATCAGGGCAGCAAGGACTTGTCCCCGGGGATTAATAGAGTAGCTTCCCCAGAGGGGGTTGTTTACCGTTTAGATCTCCGAGCAAGAGAAAGGGCCTCGGCAACCGTGCCACGACGCGGTGGAAGTCCCCTGCGTCTTAGTCGGTGACAGTAGAATGCACGCGGAAATAATAGTATACCTCCTGTCAAGGAGCAGCTGCACAGCTACTGCCTGAAGGAAGTTATCTAAAGAGAAGAGAAGAACGGAGACATCATGCATGGTGTAGATCGCACATCCTCACGCCCAGCCCCCATCCCGTGGTGGTTGAGTCTCAAAACTCTTATATCCATGGAGGGTTGGCAGGGCATGCGCTCAGCTAACGGTGGCAGTAATAGCACCTCCGCCGCAGTGGCACGAATGCCTTCACGCTGTAGCTATAACAACCGGCACGCACCGACTCAGGGAGCTTGTCATAGTCGAACGTGACGAAGAGTTTAGGGGTGAGTCTCGAGGCCCCTCCCTGTTCTCTCATAACACGTTCGACCTTGACCGCCCCATGGTCGGCCAGCTCTAAGGTGATGTTCTCTATGGAGTAGTCCACGAGTTCCGTCCAATAAACTACTCCTTTCACGAAGTTCATGGTAGAGTGTTGCGTAACACTCACAGGCGTGGCATCAAGTGTGCGAAGGCGACTAATCATGGCTGCCTCGGAGGGATTCGACGCATTCGCCAAAATGTTGCCATCCGAGAAACGGGTCACTTTCGGCTCTCTACCAATCACACTAGCTACAGCTCTCTCTTGATTGATCATGTTGCCCCTAGCCAACATGCTGCCATCAGTGGAACGAATAACTAGGAAGCGTTTGAAGCCAACGGGGTCAGAATGAGGGGCGCCCGATGTAATCGAGGCTCCGCTCTGCGCAATAGCACGTTTTGTGTTAGTCAGGGGCTCCGCAGCTACGGGTGCAGAGGGACTGGATGTGCCAATCTTGGCTTAATCGCTTACGGAAGTGGCAGCCGACCTATCCGTCCCCGCGGATGGAGAGTTACCCCGAGTCCCTTTTTTTTAGGAGAGGAGGGCGGGAACGAACCCGCTTCTCCCCTGCGCCGGCAGGAGCCCCCAGACCAGATGGACCGGCCTCAGCAAGGTCCTTCTCCTAGATTGAGAAGGTCCTGGTGGTTGCAGGGGCACCAGCCGGAGATAGAGATCCCTCCCCTCCTTGTATTGCCTTGGATACCCGAGCCGTTTGAGGGTGACCTTGCATAAGGGCGAACTCGAGTTTGGTTCTTGGCACTGAGCCATGATTCACCCCCGTGGACGGTTTCCTGCGAGAGCACAGGAAAAGGCCACCTCCATTTTTCTCTGGAGCTGCCCGAAGGCGGCTCCGTCTATTGTGAGAGGGAAAGGGGAATATTTTTTTTGTTAGATTTTCATCCTCGGGCATGGGGACCCTATTCTTTATGCGGGAAGCAAACGCTAATCATACCTCGCACTGACCCGCTGTGCGAGGGGTGCGTATGGGACTGGCAGAGCCAGGTGCCGACATTTTAGGCCACCCCTCCCGCCTAGTGAGCTGGCAGCCCCTCGGCATGGGCACAGCCTAAAAAAAATAGTGAAGTGAGAAGGAAAAGGTATGTGAGGAAGGGATGGGTGGAGATGAAGCAGGTTGTTAAAAACCTATCATCCCAAACTGGAGCTCAGGGGGTTAGGGAATAATGTCCCCTCCCCCATCAGCCCCGATCTGGGATAGTTCGCTGAGAAAAAGTTCAGCATCTACCCTGTGAAAATAGAGACCGACCAGAGAAAGTTATGGGAGAAGTTGTAAGGGAGGCGAGGAAGTAGGGAAAAATACAAGCTGTCTGAAAGGAGGATGAGGCTAAGCTGGGGCCCGACGTGGCGCTGAGTCTCGTCAGCGCGGCAACCTGGTAGGCAAATCGCCGCGCCCCTACGGGGAAAATCTTACAGAGTACTTCATCTTCTTCTTCCACGTGTGTGTGTGTGGGGAGGGGGGGGGCAGGTAGTTATCAAGGATAATTTAAACGGCCCCTTTTTAGAGCCATCACTTTATTACTCTGTATTTTGTAAAAATACGAAGTGATGTAAGGACAAAAAAAAGACATGATAAAAAAAGCCAAGTAAAATTTGAAATAGGTAAATAAATCCCTATGCGACGTCAGGAGCGACCTGAAGGCTGCGAAAGCTGAAACCCGTAGTTCTTTCCGAATTGAATCCTCAGCGTTGAAGTCGACTGACGTAGTGAATGTACGCAGAAAATACAGCATACCTCTGATCCAGGTGGAACTGCACTGCCACCGCCTTAAAAGAGGTATTTATGGAAAATAGAACCGACATCATAAAGGATGTGAATGGCGCATCCTCCTCCCTGGCGCTCATCCAGTGATGATATGGTTGCAAAACCCTTGTACCCTGAGAGAGTGGGCAGGGGGCAACGCGCCCTGCAGAAAGGAAGAGGTTTCGCAGCTATTCCATGTTGGCCGTGAGTCAGCGGCAATTCCCAGGCAGAGATGGGCGTGCCAGGAACAAGTACTTAGAATTGCATAATGAGAGATGATATAAAAATGAATGGCAAGGATTTCTTTAAATAGAAGATAAACATACAATCGTTTCGAAGATGAGGAGTACGGCCTGGTTACATATAGTAATTAAAGTATTGTCTCGGATTAGATACATAGGGTTTGACTGGCATTCATAAGTAACCGGGTTATGTGTTGGGAGATCCTGATGATCAAACGTCAGGAACATCGTTGGTGTGTTCACCCGAATTCTAAAATATGGTTGGCTTCTCTTTAAGGTTTATTTATCACCAGTGTGGGTTCTTAAATGTGCCAAGAGATTGTCCTTTCTCTGATCCTGATAAGGGCAAAGTTTGAATTTGAAAAGGTTCTTACCAGTGTAAATGCGTATCTTTTAAACTGAACTTTCGTTGCAGCCTGACGAGGGCAAAGGCTGATTGAAAGGCTTCTCGCTAGTGTGAGTATATGAATGTCTTTTAAGCTGACCTTTCATTGCAGCCTGATAAGGGCAAAGGCTGCATTTGAACGGCTTCTCGCCTGTGTGAATATATGAATGGCTTTTAAGCTGACGTACTCTTGCAGCCTGATAAGGGCAAATACTGCATTTGAAAGACTTCTCGCCAGTGTGAGTATATAAATGGCTTTTGAGGTGATCTTTCTTTATAGCCTGATAAGGGCAAAAGCTGCATCTGAAAGGCTTCTCGCTAGTATGAGTATATGAATGGCTTTTAAGCTGACTTACTCTTGCTGCCTGGTAAGGGCAAAGGCTGCATTTGAAAGACTTCTCGCCAGTGTGAGTATATGAATGGCTTTTAAGCTGACCTACTCTTGCAGCCTGATAAGAGCAAAGACTGCATTTGAAAGACTTCTCGCCAGTGTGAGTATATAAATGGCTTTTAAGTTGATCTTTCGTTATAGCCTGATAAGGGCAAACGCTGCATTTGAAACGTTTCTTACCAGTGTGAGTCGCTGAATGTCGTATAACATCATATTTCTTTGTAGCCTGATAAGGGCAGAAGCTGCATTTATGTGGCTTCTCACCTGTGTGAGTAAGTATGTGTCTTTTAACGTGCAATTTTGTGGCAGCCTGATATGGGCAAAGACTGCATTTGAAAGGCTTCTCACCCGTGTGAGTAAGTGCATGTGTTTTAACTTGTACTTTCGTTGCAGCCTGATAAGGGCAAAGGCTGCATTTAAAAGGCTTATTACGAGTGTGAGTATATGAATGTCTTTTAAGATTAGTTTTCGTTGCTGTCTGATAAGGGCAGAGACTGCAATTGAAAGACTTCTCGCCAGTGTGAGTATAAGAATGGCTTTTAAGATGACCTACTCTTGCAGCCTGATAAGGGCAAAGACTGCATTTGAAAGGCTTATCGCCAGTGTGAGTATATGAATGTCTTTTAAGCTGACCTTTGCTTGCAGCCTGATAAGGGCAAACGCTGCATCTAAAAGGCTTCTCGCTAGTATGAGTATATGAATGGCTTTTAAGCTGACCTACTCTTGAAGCTTGATAAGGGCAGAGACTGCATTTGAAAGGCTTCTTGCCAGTGTGAATATATGAATGGCTTTTAAGCTGACGTACTCTTGCAGCCTGATAAGGGCAAAGGCTGCATTTGTAAGACTTCTCGCCAGTGTGAGTATATAAATGGCTTTTAAGTTGATCTTTCGTTATAGCCTGATAAGGGCAAACGCTGCATCTGAAAGGCTTCTCGCTAGTATGAGTATATGAATGGCTTTTAAGCTGACCTACTCTTGCAGCCTGATAAGGGCAAAGGCTGCATTTGAAAGGGTTCTCGCCAGTGTGAGTATATAAATGGCTTTTAAGTCTATCTTTCGTTGCAGCCTTATGGGGGCAAAGACTGCATTTGAAACCCTTCTTAACAATTTGAGTCGTGGAATGTCTTTTAAGATTACGTTTACTGTCGGCCTGATAAGGGCAAAGGCTGCATTTGAAAGACTTCTCGTCAGGTTGAGTATATGAATGGCTGTTAAGCTGATCTTTCGTTGCGTCATGATATGGGCATAGACAGCATTTGAATGCCTTCTCGTCAGTGTGGGTTCTTAAATATATTCTTAAAGCCTCCCTCTGTGCAGTCTGATAAAGGCAGGAGCAGCATTTATATATTTCCTCATTCATTCTTGAAAGATGCAGCTCATGTGAATTTGTGGGTGTCGACTGGGAATGTATAGAGTTGTTTTCGGAGCATTTTCCTGGGCTTTCAGATCTTGAATCTACGCCAGTAGTCCAATTTGGATCATACGCAATGGCTTGAGGTGGCGATGAAATCGTACGGCTAAATTGTGGAAAAACTTTGAGGTTACTGGAAGAACGCAATTTCATCTCCTGGAAAAGAAACAATTAGTTATTTTACAATCTCTCGTTCACAATATCTCTGATGTACATCAAAAGAGCATTCTTGCAATAGGAAGAAATGGTAAGGACCCAACCCATCCCAAATTCATTCTTTAGGACTCCCATCTGATTATGACCTCAACAAGAAGTATTCTTATATCTTAACGCATTCTGCATCAGACACCTACTTATTTGGGGCGACTGCTTACTTGGGCACAAGTCACCGTACTCACGACAGCCTAGTACTAGGTTACATTAAAATAATATGCAAACAACAACAATAAGAATAAAAAAGGAAAAAGACAAAAAGCAGGAAGCATGTTCCGGCGACGGAGGGAGGCCCTTTCCCTCTGAAGACAACTGCAATAACAAAACAGTTAACAACAGCAACAACAAAACGGTTAAATAAAGTGGAGGCCAGCCTACTGCAGAAAAAGCAAAGGGCACAGCTCAGTGTGCTCGAACTCGTACAGAATAGAAGGGACAAGCGAAAGCGACCCCACTCATCCAGGTAGCGTGCGCGAAAATCACCCAGACTCGGACATTCAACAAGAATTTGCCGAGCAGTCTGGGGGACAACGCAGTCCTCACAGTAAGTTGTAGGGGAGCACTCCATCAAATGGCGGTGCGTGCCACCCCATTGTGTCCAGTTCAGAGAACACAGGAAGTAGCCTTCGCGGCATTGTAGGGTAGGTCCAGAGGAACAGTCGCGGCAATCGCACGCAACCTTAAGTTCCCCTCGACTGTCTCCCATCATTTTTGCCAAGCAGTCCGTATTCCTGCCATGTAATCGGTGTGAGGAAGAGCGAAACGCTGGTCAGGTCGGCAATTCCTCGCAGACCATTTGGCGCTCTCATCGGCACACACATTCCCTGCAATTCCTACATGTCCAGGAACCCAGCAAAGATAATCTCGAAATCAGCCCGGCTCGACAAAACCGTGGCGTCAGGAAATCGTGAATCATGAGGATGTGGCGATTCCAATGCCCCGAGAGCAGTCAAAGCACTTTGTGAGTCGCTATAAATCACAATCCGGTATCCGAACCAGGCACGTCATGTAATCTCCCGTACCGAGCGGTGTATTGCAACCAGCTGGGCCGTCAAGAGAGACGCAGCGTTGGCAGAGCAACGCGTGGAAACTGACCCTCTCTTGGGACTTGGAGCCATCTGTATACATTGACACGGTTGTAGCCCCACACGAAGTGGGTTATAAAAACGCGGAACGCAATACTCCCGGCGCTGTACAAGTTTGGGAGCAGAGGCGTGGAGACAAAGTCTAAGGTGGTACCCTCCATGAGGGCGTCCTGGGTAGAACCAGGGGAGCCACCGGCCAGAGAGCTAAACCTAGTTCTTGACGGAGTTTCCTAGCCCTAAACCTAGGGTATGACTGGAGTCTCTCGGCGGCATAGGCACCGTAGATATCAGCTGCGAATGCAGTGAGATCAATTGGGGACTGAATAAGGGACCGGGCTCACGTGTACAGGCGATTAATGCACTGTGCACGGCGCAGAGCGAGTGCTATCCCCCCAGCATCAACAAGGAGGCTCTCAATGGGGGAAGTGCCGAAGGCACCGGTGGCCAGGCGAAGACCGGTGTGGTGGATCGAGTCCACCTTTCGCTATACACGCTCAGCAGGGGATGCATAAAATTCGCATCTGTAGTCGAGCATCGAACGAACAAAGAGATAATGAAGGAAGGTAGTAGCTCTTTTAGCGCCAACGTCACATAACAAAGAATATCCATGGTGCGGATACAAGATATCGTAAGGTTGCAAATATGAGCCTCTCAGATTAACCATCTTCAAATACAAGACTAAGGAAACGGTGAGAGTCGGCCAATTTCAGGCGCACCTCATTGAGAAACAGGGTTCAGCCGTGGATTGCGGCAGAAGTGTACCACCTTAGTCTTTGCCTGTTGGAGACGACGCTCCAGAGTTGGCACCTCCGCAGCGCCAAAAAGAGATCGAAAGGTTGTCCACGCAGAGCGTAGCGAGCACATCTTTTGGAAACACCGAGGTGATGCTGTTGATGCTTAGGGCAAAGAGTGTGACACTGATGAGACTTGCCTTCGGGACATCCTCTTCCTGCTCCATTGCTCCGGAAAGGGCTCCTAACACCCATAAGCATAATCATGTGGAGAGTCTCCATGATAAAGTATGGCCATGCGGTAGCTTAGGCCTTGTCCAGATCGAAAAACCGTGGCGTAGTGCTGTCTACGAAGGAAGGCCTCTCAGAGGGAATTTTCAAGTCCCAGCAGAACATCTGACGTGGAATGGAACTTGCGGAAGTCGCACTGTGCACAAGACAGATGGCATCCGCAGTCCAGAAAAAAGGTTAATCTAACATTTACCAATTTCTCCATCAACTTGCATAGGCAGGATGCTAGAGAGATTGGGGGAAACCAGCCGGGATAGTGTGATCTCTTCCCAGTTTTCGAAAAGCGAGCACAGTAGAGATTCGACAGGAATCTGGGACGATACCCTGTAACGAGATCTTGTTGAACAAAACAGAAAGGCCATGCCTCCTCCCCTAGGTGTGCAAGGCATGGAGGCGATGTTCGCGCACGAAGCAAGAGCGGAACGTAACTCACTAAGAGTAAACCTGTCGTTGAATGGTTTTCCGCCTCTGTAGGTAAAGTCCAGCCGGCGGACTTCCGCGACATCACGATGTACTGGCGGAGCAGCTCCAGGCTAGAGAATGGGGTCGCGAAGGATTCCGCCACGGATGCGGGGTCCGAGATTGCGATCCCATTCTCCTAGAGAACAGGAGGGGGTTCCTGCGAGAACTTACCCAAATCCTTTTGACTCGCTTTCACACCTCTGCTAGAGGTGTCTTCCCGTTAATTGAAGACACGTAAGCCAGCCAAGAAGAGCGACGGGCGTGCTTCGAAATATACCGGAACCTAGCCCTAGCTCGACGAAATTCACCGAGAGAGAATTCGTGCGGGCGGCGGTTATAGCGCATGTTGGTATAACCCTTCAATTTGAGGGTCGTCTCGCAATAGGCTGACCACCAGGGGAGCGGTCGACGTGCAAAACGGGTAGACGTTCTAGGAATAGTAGTTAGGACCACAGCGAGGCCACCGGAGAAGAACTCAACGGCCTCATCAACGACCTAAAATCCTCGAGTGAGATAGAGATATCAGTCATTTCCTGAAATGCGGACCACAGAACCCGCGCCAAGCACCACCATGGCAGGCTCTCGAGGGAGGAAGGGGGGCAGCGGACAAGAAAATGCTATTTAAATGGGAAAGTGATCAGTATCATGGAAGACATCGCCCCCTCACCCCCCCTAAAAAAATCAGGCTGTGCACCCAAACATAAATATAGACCAAGGCAGGAAAATGAAGCGGTTGTTGGGCAGGGATGCGTAAACTCATCCGAATTTAGGACACCCATCTCAACCTCGTCGATCAGGTCGGCAAGGATTTAAACCCGGGGATTAATGGAGTACTCCCCGCAAATGTGGTGGTTACCGTTCAGCTCTCCGAGGAAGATTTTTTATCTTTTTTTAAGAGCTCATCTGGCGACTGCCTACTTGGGTATTAGTCGCCGTATTAAAAACCTGCCTATTATTAGGCTATTTTAAAATCAGATTCAAAAACACACAAAAAAACAAACCTAACACTAAATTTAATAAAAAAGGGAAAAAGGAAACGAGAAGGAAGCAAGCTCCTGCGTCGGAGGGAGGTCCCCCTGGCGAAGGAACGTGCGACCTATAAAGGAGGAAAAGAACTGGTTAAATAAGAAGGCCGGCCTCCCCCCAAAAGTCTACAAGTCCACCATTCAATGTACATGAACTCGTCCTGAGTACAAGGGACAGTCGGTAGCGATCCCGCCCATCCCGGACAGGTAACGTGGGCGAAGATCGCCAAGGCTGGGACATTCAACAAGAATGTGCCGAAAAGTCAGGGGTCAACGCAGTCATCACAGTAGGGCACTGGTGAGCGCTCCATCAAATGGCGGTGCGTCCCGCCAGTGTGCCCAATTGGGAGACGAGAGAAAGCAACCTGAAGCCTTCGCGGCATTGGAGGTTAGGTCCATGGAAACAGTCGCGGCGCAATGACACGCAACTTTAAGCTCCTCTCGACCCTCTCCCATCTTCTTTGACAAGCAACCTGGAGAGCTGGCGTATTCTTGCCATGTAGCCAGTGTGAGGAAGAAGGAAACACTGGTCCAGTGGCCCAGTCCTCGCGGACTCTTTGGCGCCCTCATTCCCCGCAATTCCTACATGTCCAGGAACCCAGCAGAAAATAATCTCGACATCCACCAGGCACGCCAAAATTGTGGTGTCACGGATATCGCGAACCAGGAAATGCGGAGTGAGTCGCTATCGATCACAATCCGGTCTCCAAACCGAGCATGTCGCGTAATCTCCCCAACCGAGTGGTGTATTGCAACAAGCTCGGCCGTGAAGAGAGTAGCAGCGTCTGGCAGAGCCCCGCTGACTTCAAACATAGGGGATACGGCGTGGAAGCCGACACCCTCTTGGGACTTGGAGCCATCCGTATACACTGGCACGGTTCCAGCGCGACACGAGGTGTGCTCCCAAAAAGTCGAATGCAATAGTCCCGGCGCTGTATAAGCTTTTGGAGCAGAGGCGTAGCGACAAATAGACTAACGTGGTACCCTCCAGGGTGGCATTCTGAGCAGAACCAGGGGCGCGACTGGCCCGAGAACTATACCTAGCTCTCGAAGGAGCTTCTTGGCCTTAAACCCAAAGAGTTTAAGGTATGACTGGGGTCTCTCGGCGGCATAGGCACCGTCGAGATCAGCTGCGGATGCAGTGAGAGCTATTGGCGACTGAGGGACGCGAAGGGTTCGCGCGTACAGGCGAATGATGCACTGTACACGACGTAGAGCCAGTGGCATATCTCTAGCATCGACTAGTAAGCTCTCAATGGGGGAAGTGCGGAAGGCACCGGTCGCCAGGCGAAGGCCAGTGTGGTGGATCGAGTCCACCTTCTGTAATACATGCTAGGCTGCGGATGAATAAGGCTCGCATCCGTAGTCGAGCTTTGAACGATCAAAGGATCGATAAAAAAAGTAAGGAAGTAGCCCTATCAGGGCCCCAAGGGCTGAACGTCACGGAGCGGAGAATATCCATGGCGCGGATACAAGGGACCCTAAGGCTGCGTATATGAGCTCCCCAGGTGAGGCGTCGGTGAAATGCAAAACCATGGAAACGGTGCGATTCAACCACTTCCAGGCGTACCCCATTAAGAAACAATTCTGGGTCTGGGTGGAGCCGTGTATGGCGGCAGAAGTGCACCGCCTTAGTCTTGGCCAAGGAGAACCGAAACCTGTGCGCTTCAGCATAGCGAGAGACGCGGTTCAATGCCTGTTGGTGTCGACGCTCCAGAGTCGGCATCTGGGCCGCGCCAAAAGAGATCCAAAGGTCGTCCCCATAGAGCGTAGCAAGAACATCTTCCGGCAGCACCGAGGTGATCCCATTGATGGTCAGGTCAAAGAGTGTGACACTGAGGAGGCCGGAGAGGGCTCCCCCTCCCCCCACTCGTACGCGGAATCGACGATTTCACTTCGCAAAAATTCAGATATAAACATTGGTAGGCTCCCCTCGCCCCCATTGTGTGGAGAGTTTCCATGATACCGTATCACCAAGAGGTATCTTAGGCCTTCTCCAGATGGAAAAATCCCGAGGCATACTGCTGTCTATGAAGGAACGCCTCGAGACAGCATTTTCCAGTCTGAGCAGAGCATTCGACGTGGAATGGAACTTGCGCAAGCCGCACTGTGCAGAAGACAGATGGCCTCCACTGTCCAGGAAAAAGGCTAATCTAACATTTACCAATTTCTCAATCAACTTGCACACGCAAGAGATTAGATAGATTAGGCGGAAACCGGACGGAGTAGAGTGCTCCGACCCAAGGGACCCAACCAGAAGGGAGGAGGACTGCCAGCAGGGCAACCCTGGAGGACCGCGCGTAGGCCAGCTGTGCCCCGAAACGCGGAAGGCCTATAGCCATACCCACGAAATTCAGGAGGCCACACAGCCTGGCCCAGAAGGAGGAAGACGCGGGGACACGAGGGGCCCATTCAAGGGCCGTGCAGGTCTTCCTTCTCATCTTCGGATTCAGACGGGTGAGGCTGGAGCGCAGGTCTATGTCCACGCCCAAATAGACCAGGTGGCGCGTGGGGGTAAGCACCGACTTCTCATTAATCTTAATGGATGAACTGCGGACTAGCTCGATGAATCTAAGGAGGGCGGCGGGGCAGACTAGGCCCAGGATGTCATCGATATAAGTATATACCGTGACACCCGCTAATCTGGCGAATTCAGCGAAGATCGGCGCCATGCAAGCCTGCATGATGTAGGGAGATCCCGCGAACCCCATGGGTAATCGTTTAAAACGAAAACGATCAGTCCCACAGAGCACGCCGAACCAAGGCCGGGCATTAGGATGGAGCAAAATGTGGTAAAACCCATGTTGGAGATCGAGTTTCACCGCCCATGTGGCATCTCCCGCATCACGCAGAACCTTTCCAAGGGAAGGGAGCTGGAAAGGAGGGGGAGGGGTGGTATAATAACCCAACACGCCCAAAGGGGACATGTCGTAAATGAGCCTATCCTCGGTCTCATTCTTGGGGACCAGGAACACCTGATGGGCGCACCTGATCCGCTCCGAGCGTTCAATAACGCCAGCGCGCAGAAGGGTCTGCAACACCGGGAGCATAAGCTTACTGCTTGGGGCAAAGTGGCGGTATTGACCTAGGAACACCCGCAGCTTTCGCCACATTGGAGGGAAGGGGCACGTGGTGACACACACTAGCGGGAATGAAGTCGCAGATATGACGCTGCAGGGGGTCGTTTCGCGCCCGCGCGAGCGGGTCGAAGACGCTCCCAGCCTCACCCTCGTTGTTGTCTTCCTCGTCGTCGTCACCGTCGCCCTGGTCCTGAACAGACTCAACCCTGGCTGCCGGGGGCACATCCTGAGAAGGAGCCTCCACATCCAGGGAAGCAGGGGGATCGTCCGGCACCGGGACCGGGATGTTCTCGATGAGTTCAATTACATCACGCAGTTAGGGGTCACCGTCGATCAAATTCTGGGTATCGTCATCCAAGGGGATAGCCATATTAATGGCGTCGACGGCCGCAGCCAAGCCTGGGTCGGCCGCTAGGAGGCACTCCTGAGTCGAAAGGTCAAAGTCCTCCAAATACCGATCCTTGGGAAGAAGTTCGGTGCCCCATTCCGGAAGGGCATCAATATTAAAGCCGAAAGGTACGACCTGACCATCTCCCAACCCCAAGGCAAGAGGGAGGTCTGCCCCAACCCCAGGAGAACCAACAACCCAAGGAGGGGGAGGAGAAGGAGACAAAGGGAGGGGGGGCTAGGGGCGAAATTAAAAATATCCCTAACGGCCCACACCTCGTCTTCCCACGGGTCACATGGCGACTCATTTGCGGCCATCCTTGGCCTTGCTCCTCGCACGTGGAACAGCCGGAACAGCCGGCTGTGGACGGGGAGGGGCGGGACGCGCCCAAGACTCCCTCAAAACGGTCCGGTTGCAGATGACCGGGTCAATGGGGATGCCTGCACCCTGGGTAGCCTGGAGGCGGTAGTCCTCCAGGGCGTACCCCCACCCAACGTAGGAGACGAGATAATACAACCTCAGCCTGGTGCGCAGGCGAGAGGTTTCCTCCTCTAACAATTGATCCCGAAATCTATAGACAATAAAGAGCAGTTTTAATTCCTCAATATCCCGTTCTAAAGACCGGGGGGGTGGATGGGGTGGCTACGCGGGCCCGAAGATGGGTCACCACGAGAGCCCAGTCCGGGGTAACCCGGCGGGCTTAAACAATCTGGGGGACACCCTGATTGGGCTGGAATCCCAGTATAGGCTCCTCGAAGCCTAGCACTGCGTGCATCAGCGGGATTGGGGTCCCACGGGGTAGAACTTCTGGGAAGGGGCGGGACCTCCCGAGTGCCTATGCTGTCGAGAGCCTGGCGGCGAAGAGTCTCAAGTTCCTCGGATTCGGAGGCTACACTATCCGTAGGAGGGGGAGCAGCTGCGGTTCTGCTAGCACTGGTCGTAGTAGGTGGAGTAGGATCCCGTGCCGGAGCCTGTGAGCTCGGCCTAGAGCGGGTCTGAGCACCCTTAGAGGGTGTCCTCTTATTGGGAGTGCGTTTAAGGGCCATAGAAGACGGGTCGTCTTAATAATAAGATTCCCGTAGATACGCAATGCGGATAAAGAACTTCTGGTCCCTGGGCCAAACAATAAGGAATCAACAGACTTACCCTGAGGTCGAGATTGTAAGTATTAAATTAATCAGTGAAGCTGATTAAGGAGCAATTACTGCGCCTTTATTCATCAATAGAAACAGTTTTAAGCAACTATGAACTTATTAAACAATGGTGAAGTTGCTTCAGAAAATAAACATTGAAGTTACAATTTATGAATGTTTACCAGAGGAAGGCGGAGAACGGAGACATCATGCAAGGTGTAAATCGCGCATCCTCCTCCCCGGCCCACATCCCGTGGTAGTGCGGTGCCCAAAGCCTTATAACTCTGGAGGGTTTGTGGGCGACACGCGCCCAGCATGGTCTCTTGCAAAAAGATAGCTAACGGGAAACAGGATGAGACGAGCCTCCCAAAACTCCTACCAGTTAGCTCGGAGTCCGCAGAAATTCCATTGAAGGGATATGCCCACCAGTCCTAGCTCGGAGGAGATCAGGAGGCCCTCTTCGAAGAAAAGACCTTCATGGGAATTCCGTACGTTTACCGGAGACAGAACTCCGGGGACTTTTGGCCGGACAATGCGCTGTCCCCTTCGACGACTTATTGGGAGCGGTTGGGCTCGTCATGCGAATCTTTTCCTCCCTACGCCTCGAAACCTTAGGTGAGCGGGGGTCCCTCTTTTGGAGGACCCACCGTCTCCGAGTAACCCAGCACTCTACTGGGTGTGGGCAAAGGAGCCGAAGCTCCTTTAATGATGTCCTCCTTTCGGGGGGCAGCTTTACGAACTCTGGAAGATGGCCTCACGACCAAATTCAGAGTTGTTGCCTTCTGTGAGCCTAGCGACTGGGTGGATGCGCGCGGCCGTTTCGTTTTACGGGAAACTGTCACGCTGGGGAAAGGGATCTTTACTAGGGGAGCACCCGGGGTGGGTGGAACCCGCAGAAGGGCTGGTCCAGGAGCAGTGAGTGTTTTTCTTAATATTGAGGCATAAGATGTACCAAACAGCGCCAAGACCAAGTCCTTAGCCTCGCGAAATGAGAGACGATCCTGGTCTTGAACGGCCTCGATTTCCGTCTCAAGGATACGCACTACATTGCTTCGAAGAAGCAGGGTGCTGTTGCCCGCAATTAATACACTTGGCCACACACAATTCGACTTATGTGCGGCCTTGGAGAAACTGAGACGCTCCCCACCCAGTGGAGCAACGGGATGGACGTACCAAATCTTGGCTTGGTCGCTTACCGAAGTGGCAGCAGACCCATACGTCCCCGCGGCCTCAAAGGATGGAGAGGAGCCCCGAGTATTTTTTTATGAGAGGGTGGGAAATGAACCCGCTTCTCCTCTCCACCAGCAGAAGCCCCCAGGCTATATGGACCGGCATCAGAAAGATCCTTCTTCGAGATGAGAAGGTCTTGGCGCTGCCACAGGGGCACCAGCCGGATGCGGAGATCCCTCCTCTCCTTGTAAAGTCTTGGAGACCCGAGCCATGTGAGGAGGACCTTGCACAGTGGGAGTTTCCGGTTCGATGCTCGGCACCAAGCCCAGGACTGTCCTGATGCAAGTTGCTACCGTGTGGGGCTGGGTTGCATCAAGGACCATGTCCATCTCAGGGGAGGGGGGATGCATCCATGTGGCCATCCCTCCACACCTCCAGGACATCACAGGTCTCATTGGTCAGAACGTCTTTGATCTGAGAAGAGAGGGGGCACGTACGGTGACCGACCCCTCTAAACTCAACATTTGATCCCGCAGGTGTTTAGAGGGAAGGAGCCGATAGGCCCTGTATTCTCTCCTCCCCCTAAGGGGCGTGGCCCTATTGTGTCACTCCTACTGGGGGCAGTCAATTATGGGCTGCCTGCTTTGTTGGCCGTCACCTTAGAAAATAAAAGTGACTGCAGCTGGAGAAAGTGAGTCGCCCAAGGGCGGTTCCAGGGTAGGAAGAGGGACCCTACACCCGTAGGCAAACGAGAGGAGTAAGCCTCCTCTCCGGTTGAAGAGTTTTGGAGGTCCCCTGCGAAAGAAAGGAGGGGAAAGGACCTTAATTTTTTCAGTGGAGCTGCCCGAAAGCGGCTCCGGTGATGGTAGAAGAGAAGGTGAAGGGAGAGAATTTTTTTGTTTTCCATTCTCATCCCTGGGCATGATGACCCTATTTAATTAACAAGATGCCCACGCTCATCGCCCCACAAAATAGCCCGCTCTGCGAGGGGGTGAATACTGGGCTGGAAAAACCAGCTGCCGGCATTTGAGGCCACTCCTTCCGCCTAGTGACCTGGCAGCCCATCGGCATAGCGGCTCCACCTTAGATACGGCGTAAAGTCGATATAATGTGAAAAGCAGAGAAAGACACAGGATGTGAAGAAGGTGTAGGTTGGGATGAAGCAGCTTGTTAAAAACCCACCATCCCAGAACAGAGTTAAGGTGTGAGGGAACGTTGTCCCTTCCCCCCCTCAGCCCCGATAGTTGGGTGAGAGAAGGCTGGTGGGCGTCTACCCTGTGAAATTCGAGTCCGGCCAGAGAAAGTTGTGGGATTGTGTGGAAGAATAAGGAGAGAGAAAAGGAATTTTTTTTTTTCTCTTCCCACCTTCTACATCATCTCCCCCCTCCCCCTTTACTTCCCGTTAGTTCGCCGTTGACCGTCTGCCCCTAGCAATTCGTGCGAGGGCGAAACGCCGTTGTCGCAGACGAATTTAGTTGGCCTCACGTCCCGTTCGCAGTGCTGCATTTATCTGCCCTATATACTGCGAAAATTAGAACAATGGAAAGATCATTAAGGGAGCATCGCGACTTCCCGTTATGGACTCTTATCGCGACCCAAGGCAATAAAGAAAGTCTGTTGGCGACGAATCTCTCTCCCCATCTAGACAATTTCGCAGTATATATTCGATACTTCGGAGTTCACAGTCGGATTGTGTCTGAAACCGCCGTCCAGTAGGTTAGCCGTTAACGTCTTCGTTAGTCAAGAGGGAATCGACTAAATTCTCGTCCAGAGAAGAATTGAGTGATTTTTTGAAGAGCCAAACAAGAGCTAGTCGTCACTCAGTGTTGTTCATGGAAATAGTTTAAGGCGCGCTTCAACCCTTCTCATCACGTCTTCGAATTTTAAGGATCGGAAAAACCATCCCCGAAGCATCCTCCGTTTACCTCTTAAGGATAAGAAGCCCCATCTTAATTCCCCGAAGTTAGATTGAACCTCTCGTGAGACACTCACAAGTTCAAGGTCGAACTTACCTCCCTGGTCCTACTCGCCGCACATCAAGGTAAAAAGGATTTAACCCCCGCTTCGTCACGCTCCTCCCACCTTTACCAGGTCGAATCTCAAGGATCCCCTTGGCTCTAGAACTTGTATAATTGTAAGATCATTTATCAATTAATCATCCCTTTGGTTCAAACTTAATTGATATTGTTAATCCTCTTAGCCAGAACCGTCAATATTTAATTGCATTGCCATTTAACTTGCCCTATATGTGTATGTAATCTTTCGTCCTATTAAAGTATATTTTTGTAGTTGTGTTTGAATATTCCTTGGCCTAGCAACTGTGTATTTAAAGCACTCTTAGATCATCCCCAGGTCGCGACTTAATTTCGGTCGGCCAGTAGGCCAGTGTGCGTATAACAGCGTACATCTGTTCATACCACGAGAGAGAGTTTGTAAGGAAAGTGAATTTTTTTTTTTTTTTTTTTTTTATAGAGCCCATCTGGCAACTACCCACTTGGGCATAAGTCGCCGAAAAACACGACAGCCTAGAATTAGGCTACTTTAAAGTTAAAATATGAAAACTTAACAATCAATATAAATTTGAAAAACTTAACAATCGAAGCAATCTCCGGCAGCGGGGGGAGGTCCCCCTCACCCCGGTGCAGGAGAGTGCAATCTAAAACAAAACAATAACAAAAAAAGGAACCTTAAATAAAGGGGAGAAGGCCGGCCTCCCCCAAAAAGTCAATAAGTCCACCAGTCATGGTGCACGCACTCGTCCCGAGTACAAGGGACAGGCGGTAGCGACCCCGCCCATCCCGGTACCGAGACAGGTATCGTGCGCGAAGATCACCCAGACTGAGACATTCGACAAGAATATGCCGAACAGTCTGGGGGACGACGCAGTCGTTGCAATAGGGCACATGCGAGCGCTCCACCAAGTAACGATGCGTCACACGAGTGTGTCCGATTCGAAGACGACAGAAAGCAACCTGAAGCCGCCGCGGCATTGGGGGATAGGTCCATGGGAACAGTCGCGGCGCAATGGCACGCAACTTTAAGTTCCCCTCGACCGTCTCCCATCTTCTTTGCCAAGCAGTCCGAAGAGCTGCCCGTATTCCTGCCATGTAGTCGGTGTGAGGAAGAGCGAAACGCTGGTCCGGTCGCAGAGTCCTCGCGGACTCTTTGGCGCCCTCATCGGCGCGCTCATTCCCCGCAATTCCTACATGTCCAGGAACCCAGCAGAAGATAATCTCGACATCTGCCCGGCTCGCCAAAACCGTGGCGTCACGGATTTCGCGAACCAGGGGATGCGGAGATTCCAATGCCCCGAGAGCACTCAGGGCGCTTTGTGAGTCGCTATAAATCACAATCCGGTCTCCGAACCGGGCACGTCGCGTAATCTCCCGTACCGAGTGGTGTATTGCCACCAGCTCGGCCGTGAAGACAGACGCAGCGCCTGGTAGAGCCCCGCTGACTTCAAACAGAGGGGATACGGCGTGGAAGCCGACCCCCTCTTGGGACTTGGAGCCATCCGTATACACTGGCACGGTACCAGCGTGACACGATGTGTGCTCCAAAAAGATCGAACGCAATACTCCCGGCGCAGTACAAGCTTTGGGAGCAGAGGCGTGGCGACAAATAGCCAAATGTGGTACCCTCCAGGGTGGCGTCCTGGGCAGAACCAGGGGCGCCACCGGCCCGAGAGCTATATCTACCTCTCGAAGGAGTTTCCTGGCCCTAAACCCAAAGGGCTTAGGGTATGACTGGCGTCTCTCGGCGGCATAGGCACCATCGAGATCAGCTGCGGATGCAGTGAGAGCTGTTGGCGACTGGGGGAGGCGCCGGGCTCGCGCGTACAGGCGAGTGATGCACTGCACGCGGCGCAGAGCGAGTGGCATCTCCCCAGCATCGACCAACAGGCTCTCAATGGGGGAAGTGCGGAAGGCACCGGTCGCAAGGCGAAGGCCGGTGTGGTGGATCGAATCCACCTTCCGCAATAAACGCTCGGCTGCGGATGCATAAAACTCGCATCCGTAGTCGAGCTTCGAGCGAACAAAGGATCGATAAAAAAGTAAGGCGGTAGCCCTATCAGCGCCCCAAGCGCTGAACGTCACGGAACGGAGAATGTCCATGGCGCAGGTACAAGAGACCCTAAGGCTGCGAATGTGAGCCTCCCAGGTGAGGCGTCGGTCGAATACAAGACCAAGGAAACGGTGCGACTCAACCACATCCAGGCGCACCCCATTAAGAAACAAATCTGGGTCGGGGTGAAGCCGTGGATGGCGGCAGAAGTGCACCACCTTAGTCTTGGCCAAAGAAAACCGAAACCTGTGCGCTTTGGCATAGCAAGAGACGCGGTTCAATGCCTGTTGGAGTCGGCGCTCCAGAGTTGGCATCTGGGCCGCGCCAAAAGAGATCGAAAGGTCGTCCACGTAGAGCGTAGCGAGAACATCTTCCGGCAGCACCGAGGTGATGCCGTTGATGCTCAGGGCAAAGAGTGTGACACTGAGGACACTTCCCTGCGGGACACCCTCTTCCTGCTCCTTTGGGCCGGAGAGGGCTCCCCCCACCCGTACGCGGAATCGACGATCTCGCAAAAATTCAGATATAAACATTGGGAGGCGTCCCCTCGCCCCCATCGTGTGGAGAGTCTCCATGATACCGTATCGCCATGCGGTATCATAGGCTTTCTCCAGATCAAAAAACACCGTGGCGTAGTGCTGTCTACGAAGGAAAGCCTCGCAGACGGCATTTTCCAGTCGGAGCAGAGCATCCGACGTGGAGTGGAACTTACGGAAGCCGCACTGTGCAGAAGACAGATGGCCTCCGCTGTCCAGGAAATAGGCTAATCTAACATTTACCAATTTCTCCATCAACTTGCACACGCAAGAGGTTAGAGAGATTGGGCGGAAACCGGTCGGAGTAGAGTGATCTCTCCCCGGCTTGCGAAAGGCGAGCACAGTAGCGATTCGCCAGGAGTCTGGGAGAAGACCTTCCACCCAGATCCTGTTGAACAAATCTAACAGAAAGGCCATGCCTCGCTCACCCAGGTGTCGAAGCATGGCGTACGGGACATCGTCCGGACCATGGGCGGTGTCCGCGCACGAAGCGAGAGCGGAACGCAACTCACTCACAGTAAACTTGTCGTTGAAGGGTTCTCCGCCTCTGGAGGTAAAGTCCAGCCGGCGGCCTTCCGCGACATCACGACGTGCATTGAATGCTGGCGGAGCAGCATCACGGCTAGAGAATGCGGAAAAAGCGGTCGCTAAGGATTCCGCCACGGACGCGGGGTCCGAGATTGCGGTCCCATTCTCCTGGAGAACGGGAGGGGGGTCCTGCGAGAACTTGCCCCGAATCCTTTTGACTCGCTTCCACACCTCAGCTAAAGGGGTCTTCCCGTTAAGTGAAGACACGTATGCCCGCCAAGAAGAGCGGCGGGCGTGCTTCGAAATATACCGGAACCTAGCCATAGCCCGACGAAATTCAGCGACGGTGAAATCGTTCGGGCGGCGCTTATAGCGCATGTAGGCATAACGCTTCTGTTTGAGGGCCGTCTCACACTCGGCCGACCACCATGGGAGTGGTCGGCGTGCAAAACGGCCAGACGTCCTAGGAATAGTAGTCAGGCCCACGGCGATGAGGTTGCCGGAGAAGAACTCGACGGCCTCATCTACCGACCTAAACTCCTTGACTGAGATAGAGAATTCAGTCATTTCCTGAAATGCAGGCCACCGCGCCCGCGCCAAGCACCACCGAGGTGGTCTCTCAGGCGGCAGTTGCCCTGAAAAGGATATTTGAATGGGAAAGTGATCACTACCATGGAGGTCATCGACCACCCCCCAATCAAAATCAGGCTGTGCATCCGAAGAGCACAAAGATAGGTCAAGGCAAGAAAATGAAGCGGTTCTCGGACAGTGATGCGTAAACTCATCCACGTTTAGGACACCCATCTCAAGCTCTTCGATCAGATCGGCAAGGACTTGTCCCCTGGGATTTATGGTGTAATCTCCCCAGAGAGGATGCCTGCCGTTCAGATCTCCAAGCAAGAGATAGGGCCTCGGCAACCGTGCCACGACGCGGCGAAAGTCCCCCGCGTCGAAGTCAGCTGACGGTGGAATAACGCAGAAATGATAGTATACCTCCTATCCAGGTGCAGCTGCACAGCCACTGCCTGAAAGGAGGTATCTAAAGAGAAAGGAAGAACGGAGACATCATGCCGGGTGTAAACCGCGCATCCCCCAGCCCGGCCGTCCCGCGGTGGTTGGGTCGCAAGACCCTTATACCCCGGGAGGGCAGGCAGGGGGCACGCGCCTAGCATGGTCTCCTGCAAAAAAATAGCTAACGGGGAACGGGATGAGGCGAGCCTCCGCAGCTCCTCCCAGTTGGCCCGGAGTCCACGGCAATTCCATTGAAGGAATATGCCCTCCAGGCCTAGCTCGGAGGAGACGCGGGGGCCCTCCTCGAATTGAAGACCCTCACGGGAATGGCCGTACGCTTCCCGGGGGCAGAACCCCGGGCGCTGTTGGCCGGACAAAGCGCTGTCGCCTTCGAGGACTTATTGGGGGAGGTTGGGCTCGCCATGCGAGTCTTTTCCTCCCTCCGCCTCGAAACTTTAGGCGGGCGTTGCGGCTTCGGAGGCGGGGGGCCCTCTTTTCGAGGAACCACCGTCTCCGAGCCACTCGCTCCACCTCGGGGCGTGGGCAAAGGGGCCGAAGCTCCTTTGTTGCTGTCCTCCTTTCGGGGAACAGCTTTAGGAACCCCGGAAGATGGCCTAGCGACCATCTTCAGGGGTGTTGCCTCCTGTGAGTCTAACGACTCGGTGGAGGCGCGTGGCCGTTTCGCTTTACGCGAAACGGTCACGCTGGGGGAAGAGGGGGGAGCCCTGGTTTTAGCCGGGGCAGGGTATGAACCCTTTTTGCCGCCAGCTTTACCAGGGGAGCGCCCAGGTTGGGTAGAGCCCACAGAAGGGCTCCGAATGGGCGCGGAAACAACCGTGCTCGTTGGCCTGGATGGGCCAGGAGCAGAGGGTGCCTTTCTAACTATTGAGGCATATGACGTCCCAGGCAGAGCCGGGCGCGCCAGGACCAAGTCCTTTGCCTCGCGGAATGAGAGTCGATCCTGGGCCTGAACGGCCAGGATTTCTTTCTCAAGGAGATATGCACCACATTGCTTCGAAGAAGCAGGGTGCGGCTCTCCGCAATTGACACACTTGGCCACACACGATTTGGACTTATCGTGTGCGACCTTGGAGCAATTTACACAGACTTCGGGTGACCCCGATTTTGCACGTCTACATGATCGATTCGTATGGCCGAAGCGGTGGCAGTAATAGCACCGCCGCGGCAGTGGCACGAATGCCTTCACGCGGTAGCGGTACCAACCGGCACGCACCGACTCAGGGAGCTTGTCACAGTCGAACGTGACGAAGAGTGTAGGGGTGGGTCTCGAGGCCCCTCCCTGTTTTCTCATCACACGTTCGACCTTGACCGCCCCATGGTCGGCCAGCTCTAGGGTGATGTCCTCAATGGAGTAGTCAACGAGTTCCCTCGCATAAACTACTCCTTTCACAAAGTTCATGGTAGAGTGCGGCGTCACACTCACCGGGGTGCCATGAAGTGTCCGAAGAGCACTTATCTTGGCCGCCTCGGCGGGATTCGCCGCATTCGCCAGAAGGCTCCCGTCCGAGAAACGGGTTACCTTCGGCTCTCTACCAATTGCACTAGCTAATCCTCTCCTCTGATGGATCATGTTGCCCTTGGACAACATGGTGCCATCAGTGGAGCGAATAACGAGGAAGCGTTTGAAGCCAGCGGGCTCGAAAACGCCAGGTAACCTCTGAATCAAGGGCCCCGATGTCATCGAGGCTCCGCCCTGTGCATTCTTGGTCTTAGTCGTAGTCATGGGCTCCGCACACGAGGGGGTAGAGGGGCCGGATGTGCCGATCTTGGCTTGGTCGCCTACCAAAGTGGAGCAGACCCATCCGTCCCCGCAGCCCCCGCGGATGGAGAGGAGCCCCGAGTCTTCTTCGTCTTTTGAGTCTTTTTAGTCTTTTTCTTTTTAGGAGAGGAGGGCGGGGAATGAACCCGCTTTTCACCTCCGCCGGCAGAAGTCCCCAGGCCAGATGGACCAGCCTCAGCCAGGTCCCTCTCCGAAATGGAGAAGGTCCTGGTTGTCGTAGGGGCACCTGTCGGAGGAGATCCCTCCCCTCCTTCTACTGCCTCGGAGCCCTCAGCCATTTGAGGAGGACCTTGCATAGGGGCGGATTCGGGTTCGGTGCTTGGCGCCGAGCCCGAATTCCCCCCCATGGAAGGCCCTACCGTCTGGGGCTGGGTCTCCTCAAGGACCATGTCTATCACAGGAGGGGCCTCCAGTTGGCCATCCCCTCCCAGGACATCGCAGGTCCCCTTGGCAGTATTGTCACTAGTCAGGTGGTGTAGGGAGGCACAGGCCTTGACCGCAGCAAGGTTCAAAATTCTTGCCAGCAGGTCTTTTGAGGGAAGCGACCGAAGGGGCCTGGCTTCCCTCTCCCCCCTAAGGGGGTTTGCCCTACCGAGCCGCTTGCACGAGGGGCGGTCGGCAATGGGCTGCCTGCTGGTTTTCTTGGCAGTCCCCTTAGAAAGCAAAGGAGGGACTGCCGCTGGAGATAGGGAGGTGCCCGAAAGCACCTCCAGAGAAGGGGGTGAGGGGGAGTCCCCTACACCCGTAGGCGTAGGAGAGGAGTAAGCCTCCTCTCCGGTTAAAGAATTATGGAGGGTCCCTTGCGCAAGCACAAGGGGGGGGACCTCCATTTTCTCGGTGGAGCTGCCCGAGGGCGGCTCCGTAGATGTTTTTGGGGAAGTTGGGGGTTGGGGTTTTTGTTTTTTTTCATACATGGGCATGGTGACCCTCTTTTGATTACGGGACGCAATAGCTCATCACCTCTCGCAGTTGCCCGCACTGCGAGAGGTGCTTACAAGCCCGGCAGAGCCAGGCGCCGCCATTCGGGACCACCCCTCCCGCCTGGTGGCCTGGCAGTGCTTCGGCATGGCGGCTCCACCTTGGACACGGCGTAAAAAATATAGGTTGTGAAGAGGAGAGGAAAAGGGATGTGAGGAAGATGTGGGTGGGGATGAAGCAGGTTGTTAAAAAAACCCCATCCCGAACCGGAGCTGAGGGGTTAGGGAACAATGTCCCCTCCCCCCCTCAGCCCCGATCCGGGGTGGTTGGCTTGAGAAGAAGGTCAGCATTCTACCCTGTGAAATTAGAGGCTGACCAGAGAAAGTTTTGGGAGAGGTTGTATGAAAAGCGACGAGGTAGGGGAGAAATCGGGCTATCTGAAGGAAGGAAGAGAGGCTAAGCTGGGGCCGGACGGAGCGCTGGATCTCGTCAGCACGGCGGCCAGGATGGCAAATCGCCGCGCCCCTTACGGGGTGTAAGGAAAGTGAAGAAGTAGGGTAAAAAACACAGGCTGTCAGAAAGAAGAAGAGGCTAAGCTGGGGCCTGACTCATCCCGTGGTGATGGGGCCGCAAAACTCGTATACCCCGGGAGGTAGGTGGGTACGGGGCACGCGCCCAGCATGGTCTCCTGCCAAAAGATAGCTAAGGGAAAACGGAACGAGACGAATCTCTGCAGCTCCACCCAGTTGGCTCGGAGTCCACAGCAATTACATTGAAAGAACATGCCCTCCAGGCCTAGCTCAGAGGAGATGCAGCGGCCCGCTCCAAAGAGAGAAGACCGTAACAAGAATGGCCGTACGCTTCTCAGAGGCAGAATTCTGGGCGCTGTCGCCTTCGAGAGCTTAATGGGGAAGGGTAGGCTTGCAATAAGTCTTTTCCTCCCTCTCCCTCAAATCCTTATGCAGGCCAGGCCACTAACAACTAACTAAACCCGAGTAAACTGGTAAGCAATAACTTATAGGCCAACTAAAAGTATCCTATAATACTTCAAGTTTTTGGTTTTGCACTTATGTTAATGGTTTTTCATCCAATTAAAATATGTTTTTAAATATAGAAATGTTTCCCATTAATATAAGAAAAGTTTTCTTTTAAAAACGAGTTTTAAGTCATAACTGATATAAAAAAAAGAAATTGATAAAACTTTTGGGGGAAGGAATAACAAAAATATTTCTTAAATACTTGAAGAAGGTGCACGGACCCCGCCTGACCATCTCATTGTCGAGACCGCCATCCTCTTCTCGCTAAATCAGTCACAGAGTTGCTGTGAGACCGGGGGAGACCAGGTACTGGTGGCTCATTGGGTAGAGAGAAGAGAAACTTGGTTAGCTGCGTCTTGAATGCATTAAGACTTCCAATCAATGTCAGCTCTGGTGGCAGGGAGTTCCACAAACGTGGACCTACTAGAGTGAAAAAGGAGTCGTACTTTGTTTGAAGTGCTGGGTTTGAGCCTCTTAGAGGGGTAATAACTGCTTGTATGCCCAGTCTTGATTGGGGACAGAATTTTATTTGGGGATCATTGGGACATACATCATGTAGAATCTTGTAAATGTTAATTATAATAAAACGTTCCTTCCTTCTTTGTAAGGACATTAAGCACAATTTTTTGATTCTCTCCCAGTATGTAAAAATTTGATATCCACAAATTTTTCTCATGTATTCTCTTTGGACAGATTCAATATACTGAATATCACCTACCCTAACTGGGTTCCACAGAGGACAGGCATATTCTAGGTGGGACCGGACCATAGACTTGTAAATAATTAACATAGAAAGGGATCTCTTGACCCAGATACGCTAAGTGCCCAGGCAGCTGCATTTCTTGCTCTCAGACACATCATTCGTATATGGGAAGTCCATGACAGGTCACTAGTTAGAATAATCCCGAGGTCCCTCAATTTATCCACAGGGTACAACTGGAGATCCGCGTCTACCACGTAGCTTTGGAGATCTGCGAGGAAGGGCATGTCAGCTATCCACAGTTCACGTCGAGTTTCATGCATAATCAGGTCAAATTTTTGCTTATGCAACACCATATTGTTGCTGTGCGACCACTCCAACACCCTCATTAGATCGTCTTAGAGGGAGGCCTTATCTGTACTGCTCGTTATCTTTTTGGATATTCTTGTGTCATCTGCAAAAAATCTGACTGTCGAGTTTTGGACGACATATTCCATGTCATTGATAAATATCAAGAACAATACAGGACCCAAAACTGTACCTTGGGAGACACCGCTTTTAACTGGAGCAGGTAAAAAGTGATGTCCATTAATGACAACAACCTGTGTACGATCACATAAAAATGATTCTACCCAGTTAATTATCTTTTCATGGAATTTATATATTTTCAGTTTTTCAATCAGGGGGCTGTGGTCCACTTTGTCGAAAGCTTTTGCATAATCCAGGTAGATAGCATCAGTGTCAGCTCCATCGAGTAGACCACTTAAAACTTCGTCAACATGAGCTATCAGCTGTGTCAGCGTGCTACGGCCGGATCTGAAGCCATGTTGATTTTTCGTTATAATTTTGTTATTTTCCAGGAATTTGATCATAATTTTCCTGAGACAACGCTCAAAAATCTTGATAAAATGGGGTCAGTATACTGGGCCTGTAATTTCCAGCAGTTATTTTGTCGCCTTTTTTGTGGATTGGAGTTATATAAGCCATTTTGTAGAATCTGGGGACTATTCCATATTTAAGAGATTCATTCCAGATAATGAACAGAGGTTTTACAATTGAAATCGCACAATTTTTTTTATAAAGTTTGCTGAGATACTGTCTGGTCCACTAGAGGAATTATTATTGATCTTGCTGATCGCTTCCAAGATCTCCGCTTCTGTTAGATTAATTTCATCATCTGTTGTGGGTTCTTCAATATTTGGGGAGACAAAGTTTGGTAATCTTAAGCCCTCAGCATCAGGGTTGCTGTATACATCTGAAAAGTGTGATTGGAGTATATTTGCTATGTTGGTAGGGTTGCTAACAAGGTCTCCCCCATTACTTTTGATAAGGTGGACCCTACTCTTCATGCTTAATCTAGTCTTGGCGTATGAGTAAAAGCACTTGGGATTTTTTTTTATATTAGAAATTGCAATTTTTTTATCTTTTTCTACTTGTTTTAGGTTACATTCCTTTATGTCAAATACACAAAGTGCCAACTCTCATTCTAATTTCCTGATTCTATTGTCATTTAAAGCAGTCCTCTTTACTTTCTGTAGCTTGCTCTGGATTCTCTTCTTTTTTCTTCTTAAGCGTGTGCTTTTTTGGGCTTTCCACTTCTTGGTCTCTTTCTGGGGATATATTCAATAGCCAACTGAAGCAGAATCATTGTGACTAGGATAGGAAACTCTTCGAAGCAAAACATATTGCGAAATGCCTGCCAATCAGTTTCATAGATGGCAGTGTTGAGCTTTTCATAGTCACCCCTGGAAAAATCAAGTCCTCTGAAATCATCACAAAACCTGTCTGACATGTCTGGTCTACAATTTTCATACTCTGCTTGGATTTGTATTTTAACAAGGAAATGGTCAGATATCATTGTATCGACAGTCGCGGTGGATAAAACCAAGTTTGGATTGTTGTGCAAAAGATGCCAAGGACGTTATTACCTCTTGTTGGGATGTGAATGTATTGGTTCATCATCTTTTCAGAGAGAAATTGAAGCAGGGAACCACCCATCTCTTGATTTAGTGATGAAGTTCCTGGTTTGAAGGATTCATCAGACTAGTCAATAAACGGAAGGTTTGTGTCACCAGCTAGATAAACTTGTTAAGATTAATCAGTATTATCTTCGATCGACTGGGATATAAAGTTTAGCATATTTGAAAAACTAGTCATCTCATCTCTAGGAGGGCGATATATTACTACTACACATGTTTTTATAGTGGAGAAGAATGTTGTGATACATCCACATGTGCCATCATCATACGAATTCATAGAGGTAATGGGCAGGCTCTCATGGGAAATATTTAAATGATTATTAATGATTTTTAAGTTAAATCATCAAGAAGAAGAATTGCTTACAATTAAAATATATTATTTGAATTATATAAAAAGATTTAAAAATATTATTTTCCCTAATGATGTACCAAGGCAAAATTCATCAGTGGCAATTTGGAGCAATTTGTTTAGCAGTTCAAGGGTTAATAATACTAACTAAGAATAATAGTATTAAATAGTAAATTATATTATTAAATAATACTAATGAAAATAAAATACTATAAATGTAAAGATCATACTAAATAATAATAAAAATGCCACAAATACTAATAAAAGGCAAAGCGGGGATGAGGGGAAAGTGCATCAATAATTTTCCAGGCCCCATCAGAGTGTTCAAATCAATCCAGCGAGTGACAGGCTGCCCTAATTTGCACTCAGGCTGGGAGGTTATGCAGCTCCTGCAGATATCAAGTGTAACAGGTTAAACAGGTTATCCCCCCTTACCCTTTTGGGCCTTCGCTGTAGTTATAGTTTGTTCATTCTTAGTTTTCCTGTTTTTGTTATTTTGGCGCATACACAAAAACTTCTTCTTAAGGAAGAAGCTTCATGAATCGGACGCAACAGCAGATTTCCATTTGTGCAATCACACCATTCCAAAAAGCCAACACCATTTTTCTATCATTCATTTTCTTTTACACAACAGACATATTTAGAATCCGCAAGTGAATTAGATGGAAGGAAAACTTCTTATACCATCTAATATCTTGACACACACACACATACTATACCATTCATTAACACATCATTCTTATTACTCATTCACATTATTTTGTTGCACTCAATCACACATTTAGGTTTCAAAACAATGTTATCAACTCTCTCTCTCTTTCCAGTGTCACACATTTGATCATCATGCACACTTGTACGTAACTCTTATATTTCCTTTATCATACCATTTTAGGAATAATACATTGTTACATTGTATTGATTCTACCTCCTCCTCCTCTAAATTTCAAACATGTTTTTTCTATTGGAATGAAGTGTTTCACACACTCCGCTCTTAATTTCTAGTAATCTTTCAACAAGTGATTGTTAGCAATTGTCAACACAAAGAACATTGTCTTATTAAAATAGGATTCAGAAGTGTCATCACAACTAAGCCTGACACCCTAACTCCATCATCGATGGTAATTTCTGTGCCAGTTCCAGTATAAATTATCAGATCTTTTACATATCCAGTTTTACAATCCCACAGCATAAACCTTTCTTATACCAAACTTGTCTTTTGTTGGAATTGTATTGCCTGTAATAGTCTTCCTCTCCAAAGGAGTAGGTGTTCATTTATGCAAAGGTGTATGAAAGGAATCAACTTTGATTTAAATTTCTGTTTAATGAGATCCAAGACAGGTTTGACTTTTACTATCTTCTTTCAATCATATTATTGCTAAAATGCAAAACCTTAATATTTGTAGAAAGCAATCTCTTGACATTAGTTTTCTGAAAATCATCTGTTCCTGAAGTTCATTACTTGACCAATAATCATTTAGCCATTTTTTTTGCTGAGACTCATGAGAAGCCAGATATTTCCAAATAGCAAATTTTTGTTGGCATCCATTTCTTTGAAGCTGGATAAGTGGCTATTCAGTTTGTATGAATTTCTTTGCTTAAAAAATTTAAAATAGGCATTTGAATGTGTGACAATTATATTTATTTCATAGTTGATAAACTGTTCAAATCCTATTTCTTTGGAATTTGGTATATTGAAGCATGATGAAGTCAAACCTGATAGTGATGATTCAAACAAGGTAGCGAGGGCAGGAAATTGGAGGCAGATACCCAAGTTCAAGGAGTGGCATACTGTGTCAGTTTGCATGGCCAACTGTTTGGAGTATTCTTTTCTACTCTAGTGTGACTCTTTTCTTCATCTCAAATTTTTATATTATCACTGGCAAATCAGATAATGCTTCAGAGGACCAGATATCATCACTAAATATAGTGTTTAAGTCATGAGTGCCTTTTTTAGCAAGTCCCTCAAATTGTCACTTATTTGGCACATTAAATTTGATATGCAAAATTGCTAAACTTTTATACTTGGCATTCTGAGAGGAACTGATTTGAAATGGGAATATTATAAACATGACAAATGAGAGAAGAATGCAAAAAGGAAATAAATCATCCTAGAAGGAATGATAGGTATGAGAGAGACAAACGGAGGGAAATGCACCAGTGTCCTCGGGCTTCATCAAATGGTTCAAGTCAATCAAGTGAGTGGGGTTTCCATATTTGCACTCAGGCCGCCGGGACATGCTGCTGCTGCTCCAGGTACAAAGTGTAGCATTTTTTTACGGCTTATCTGGCAGCTGTGCCAAGAGTATCAGTCTATACCCAATAGGTACCCCACTTAGGGAGCTTCTTAAAATGAGTGCAGATCAGTGGTAAATCTCTTACCATTAAAAAACAAAGATGAAAATAGGAACTATTTGCCAATATAAACTGTAATTACCTTTTCTTGGAGGGAGACTTGTTGCAACAACTTAGTGGGTGAATTTACAGATTTTGCACAAAGTCCATCAACATCAGGAAAAGAACTTGTCTCTGCATGAAAGAATTCTTCACTAACTTCTTCTTTCAATGAAATCTCTCCAAAGTCCTGCTTAAAGAAGAACAAAATTAGATTGCACACAGAGCAACCAAGATGACCAACGTGACTAATATTCTCCATGTCACTAATAGATGTTGATCTTATAGAAATCAGTTTGTGCTCTTTTCATAATTGAAATTCACATTATTCATGGCTTATTTTAGGGATTTAGATATGTTCACTTTCATGTGAAAAGAATGAGTGATCCATCAAGATTAGTGGGTGGAACTAGCAGAAGTGTGCATGTGGCTAATGGCTAAATAGCAGTGTCAAAAGTAATGATAGGGAACTGCCTCCAGGAGCAAAAGTAGATAAAATGATAATGAAAAGATGAGGATAGTTAGCCATAACCATGTTGAGAACCATGATAAGCAAGAATTAAAATCCCCCGTCCCTGTGCCCATTGACAACAGAAACTTGAATATGCTTGGATTCATGATAGTTATTCCTATTGGCCATGAAGGCCTTTAAGAAACATGGCAATCTCCCCCTTTGAACAGTTCTGTGGAGTGCTTGGGAATGATGCGTCTCCATGCAGTGGTCTAAGCTTTCTCCAGGTCAAAAAAACCTGTACTGTGGTGCTTTTGTGATCTAAATGCCCTGCAGATTCATGACTACAATGACAGGAGAGCATCTGAATAGGATCGAAATTTACGGAACCCAAACTAGCAGTTTGTGAAGGACTTTACACATTCTAGGATCCACATAAGTTAGACATTGACCATCTTTTCAAGCAGCTTGCACATGTACAGTGTGAGTGAGATTGGACAGAAGTTGGTACGTGCGAGTGATCTTTTCCTAGCTTCGGGATCAGAATCACCACAGCCAGACTACAACTGCTAGGAAATGCTCCCTCCATCCAGATTTGTTTATTGAGACCTAACAGAAAGGACATCCCCTCTTGCGGAAGATGTCAAATCATTGCATAGGGACGTCATTGTGCTCTAGGGGACTGTCCTTACAGATTTTCAGGTCCTCTATTAATTCATGTATGGTGAAGAGCAGATTGTATGACTCTCCACCTCTGGATGCAAAGTCAATGTCCTTCCATTCTGCTCAGGAAAGTAGTGTCTCACTGGGCTACTGAAGTGAAAAAGGTGCCAAAGGCCTCGGCCAAATCGGTAGGTGCAGCCACGCTGTTTCTATTCAACAACAGGATGGGGCATGATGGGAGAATGTACTTCCCTTTCACTTTACAGACTCGATGCCATATCTTTGACATTGGTGTGGACGGTGAGATGGAGCTTACATAGGATTGCCAGGAGGAGCGTCGAGCAGAATTCATCGTCCAGCGATAGTGAGCCCTAGCTCTATGGAAGGCAATCTTACTGGTTTGTGAGTTAGGCTGAGATCTGTAGCTCCTCTCAGCCAGCAGAGAGTCCCTTCTGGCAGCTGAACAGTCCTGATTCCATCAGGGAACCGGACAATGTGGGAAAATCTCAGATATGCGGGAGATGCTCACTGATGAGGCAAATTAGAGGCCGGATGTGATATATTCCACAGCCGCATCGACAGTGCCAGTCTTCTGCACAGCTGTCAAATTTTCAGGATTCCACAAACTTCAGCCAATCTGCACGTGGGAGAGACCACTTTGGGAGACAATTAGTGGGAGGGGATACCACAGTTTTTAGAATTATAGGATAGTGGTAACTTCCACATAGATATTTGTCCACTAACAAAATGAAATCAGCAGTTATAATTAACCTGCAGAGTGAGACGTCTAGGGCAGTGGATGTGCCTGTTTAAAAAATGGAAATAGGTGGGCTCACCAGTGTTGAGGAAGTCACCCCTGTTATTGCAAGCAGTAACAATGGGGGATGGAGCTGCCCAACGAGATTTGCTAGGTGCTGGGGTACAATGTCATCACTTGGTGGTAGATAAATGGAGTAGATTGTGTAGTCTTTGCCTAGGTGGACATGTCTTGCCACAGCCTGCAGGATGAATTGTAATTATATTTCTTGGAAGGGGACATCACGACGATGGTATAAACAATGACCACTCAATCTCCTCTATCACTGGGAGTAGAGGTTTGCAGCACCTCACATCCTGTGGGGTAGGGAAAATTTCCCTGCCTCATCATGGTCTCCCGAAGGCAGATAATTGCTGGGAAGGAGTCTGCCACCAGGGTGTAAAGTTCCTCCCAGTTTGCTCTTAGACCACGAATGTCCCACTGCAGGATCGCGGAAATATTTATTTTGATTAAGGTTTAAGGACCACAGGCCTGTCTTTTTGGTTGATGCTCCTGCAGTGGAACTTTTTTTTAACCTCCCCTCAGGTGAAGGTAAGGGGGTAAGGGTTGGAAACCTTTTATCTGTTCTTCTCCACCATTCTTGATAGGAAGCTCAATGGTTTTTGTGCAGCCCCAGTGGTCCCCTTTGTGGGGTGATCTACTGATGGCTGCATATCACCTAACCATTTCCTTATGATACTTGGGGTCTACTTCCACAGGGCACGACAAGACATCCTCTTTTTCATGGGGTGCCAAGCGAAGCTTCAGCTTGGAGCTGCTGGCAATGCTGCTCTCCTGCTTCTTCATCTCGCCATTACATGAAATGTTGTCAGTATCTTGGTCTTTGTCAGCTGAGGGTTCTGGAGTTGTAAAGGCAGCATGTACTGCCTCGGGGTCCTGAACATCAGCTACCAAGATGATTTAGTCTGGTGCTGGTGCTAACACTGAGTCAAAGGAATCTGAGGGGGAGCAACATCTCTTGTGGTCTTGGGCATTCGAGTCTGGACTGGGTCAACCAGTGGTGACTCAGTTGAGTTGGCAAGAGTTGACCAACCCTCATTTTCTAGGGTACTGAATCTGTTCCCAACTGCCGCCGCGACAGATGCACGTTCTGGGGGTGGGACTGTGGCATGCTGTTTTGGGAGAGCAGCTTTTGTTTCTTTGGCAGGGCGGCTATCCACGGTAGAGGAGAAGGTCTTCACTCTTCCCTCCTTCCGCTGCCGAAACATTAGTTCTCTCCTAGCGCTCCCCAGGCTGATTTTCTCTGAGTTGGCTAGATGTAGGATGTCCTGCTCCAATTTTTAACTTTTGCATTGCCGAGAGTTCACAGAATGATCTTCTCTGCAGTGGAAGCAGTAGGCCTCTTTACTGCATTCAGCCATGGCATAGTTATCTAGGGCAGAGCAGTTGCTGGATCGTAGTGCATCTTTACAGTACTTTCTCTCATGGCCATAATTGAAGCACCAGTAGCATAGAAGGGGCCTATATGTGAAAGGTTTCACCTTCATTGATTGAGGGCCGATCTTGATCCTGTCGGGTGCGAAGTATCTGAAGAAAACAAATTATCAGGTTCTTTGTCCCGTTCATTTATGTGACATAGCTAACATTGTTGGGGTACATCTCAACTATCTCCTTTTTGGAGAAGTCAAAGAGGTCATAACTCAAGTTAAAGGTCTTGTAGGGCTTAATTGGTTTCAAACATGCTATCAGATGGGCATGGAAAGTTGGAGAGCATTTTTCCCTGGGCTTCATCTTTGGCGTGTATGAGGACTACATTCACGTATTTTTTTAGATGCCCTTCATTGATGAGTCCTCTCTCTCTTTCTCTCCAGATACCAGGCGGCTCGGATGAAATTGACCTTGCCCTCTTTGTGGTAGGCAATGAACCAGTAAGGAGTGCATACTTTTCATGGCTTTGTTGTCTTCTCTGCCAGATGCTCTTCAAGTATGTTCGGACAGTAGTCCTGCTCTGTCTCTTCCAGATTACTTGATCTTATAAGCCTGACAGAAAAGTTCTTGTCGCATATGGGTAAGGAGGTTGCATGTTCAAGGGCTGTCTTAGCAGACTCCTTTGTCAGGAAGAACACATAACATCTGTTGGGGGTATCATTTATTCTTGTAGATGATATTGATTCCCGTTATGGTATCAAACTCCTTCATGATAGTGTGTGTTGCATTATATGTGAGGCTTTGTAGGATATCAAGCATCATAAGTGTGTCTCCATTTTGTGATGATATAAAGAATCCAGCAAGTGTCCTGCTACCAACTTTGCCATTCTAGATTTCTGAAGCAGTGGGAGGTGCTCCCATCTGCTTCTCTTCAGCAGCACAACAGCTACTAGATGATGGCTCAGGGGCCTGGTTGACCACCTCCTGAAGACCAGAAGTTTTGTTTACACCCATATGCATGTTAATTTCCTGTTTGGCACCAGGAGCCACAGCCTAATGGGTCTGCGCGGGGACTGGGCGCGAGCCGATGAGGATGGGGTACCTCATCCCCAGGAAAATTGCTTGCTTTAAGAAGCAGGCCCTGTGATGACCCTACCCACACAGGCATGCACAGCTCGGGCACCCAACCATCCAGCACAAAATGACTCTAAAGAGTGATCCCTCCAGCAGGCGGCGCTGTTGACCAATAATGGAAGGCTACGTCGAGTCATTTGGCGTGGTCCCTAGCTGACACCCGTCTAGTATGGATATTATGACTGGTATGGAATGTCACACCAGTTTATGGCTGGTAATGCCATCTTATACCACTGGAGAAGGCATGAAGCTCAGAACGTCGTCTGATATGGCTGGTGAGGAAGCTTACGCCCATTTACAGCTAGTAGCATCATATGTTAAGACTAGACAAGACACAAAGCTTGGAATGTTTTCTGATATGACTAGTGAAAAAGATTAGGCTACTTTACACAGCTGGTAAGGTTGTTGCACTCAGATTGGATCAGCGGAACATAAGGTGATAGGGCGAGTTGTTCAAATGGTTTCTTAATTGAGGTATAAATCCAGCCTAAATGACAACTCAGGGAAGGAGTATTCAGAAAGGAAATAGGAAAAAAGATAGAAGGGTGAAAAGGAAAAAAAAGACTTGAATGGTTCAGTGTTCAAGGTTATGCAAATCTGGAGAAATTAGGGGGCAAAGGACAGACTTAAGAAAAGAGAACCAAAAGGCAGAAAATTAAAAATCTGAGCAATTGAGTTACTAATAACAACAGGGTTATAAGAATAAATTTATTAAAGAACTAACTACTATACAAAAGAATATTTACAATTGGAGTAACACCAGAGACTTTTTGGTATATCTTATTTTATTTTTATTTTAAGGGAAACAATGGACTCAATGGCAGCCCTGTTAAAATGGGGTCACCTGAAAAAGGTCATAAGGGGTGTGGGAAACATTTAATAAAAATGGGGAAAAGCAAAAGAACAACACACACAGATGCACATTTAAATTACAGGTATACAGCACATTCTAAAAACAAGGGTGGCTAGGCAAAAGACAAAAGTTAAAACAATAAATTTAAATACAAAAATGGAAAGACAATTTATAAAAGGGATAAAACATGCCTTTGTGAGAGAAATGTAAGTAAGGAGGATGACCAAAGTGATTCCTCTGCTAAAAGAAAGTGAATTTGAGTATGGGAGGAGATGCCAGAAATTGTAGGAGAGCAGGAATTTTGAAGATAAGCAAGGCGGGGGCAAACTAGTAAGATGTGAGACATAGATAACTCACCACCACAAAAGGGACAACCAGGGTAACTGGCCTCCACCCGAAACTAAATAGCCATGGGGAGTTACATGTGCCCAATTCACAAAGGGCAGTGTCTATGCATGTAGGGAGAGTGGAATGCAACTCACTCAAAGTAAACCTGTCATTGAAGGGTTCTCCGCCTCTGGAGGTAAAGTCCAGTCGGCGGCGTTCTGAGACATTATGAGGTGCAATTAATGCTGTTGGAGCAGCATCCCTGCGAGAATGCAGAGGAAGAGGGCACATAGGATTCGGCCATGGATGCGGGGTCAGAGATTCGGTCCCATTCTCCTGGAAAATGGGAGGGGGGTCCTGCAAGAACTTGCCCAGAATCCTTTTGACTCACTTCCACACCTCTGCTAGAGTGGTCTTCCCGTTAAGTGTAGACATATATGCCTATGAGGACGAGCAGCCGGCGTCCTTCGAAATATACCAAATCTTAGCCCTAGCTCAACAAAATTCACAGACAGTGAAATCGTTTGGGTGGCGCATAAAGCACATGTAGGCATAATGATCTTGTTTGATGGCCATCTTACACTCAGTTGATGGGAGGGGTCAGCCCAGAAGTTCTAGTAAGAGTAGTTAGGCCCATGGCAATGAGGTTGCCAGAGAACAAATCAAGTGCCTCGTTTCCTGCCCTAAACTCAACTGAGACAGAGGAATCAGCCATTTCCTGAAATGCGACCACTGCGCCAGAGCTAACAAACAACTCAACTGAGACAGAGAAATCAGTCATTTCCTGAAATGCTGAACACCGCACCAACACTAAGGACCACCAGGGCAAGTTCTCGAGAGGCAGCGGCCCAGAAAATGATATTTGAATAGGAAAGTGATTGCTACCATGGAGGTCATTGACCCCCCCCTCCCCCCCAAAAATAAGTCTGCATCCGGATAACACAAGGATAGATCAAGGCATGAAAATGAAGCAGTTCTCAGGCCATGATGCGTAAACTCATCCACATTTAAGAAACTCATCTCCAGTTCATCAAGGAGTCGACCCCTGGGATTGATCACGTAGTCTCCCCAGATGAGTTGTCAAATGTTTAGATCTCCAAGCAAGAGAAAGGGCCTTTCCAACCATGCCATGACACAGAGGAAGAAGGCTCCCATGTCAAAGTCAGCTGATGGTTGAATGTATGCTGAAATAATAGTATACCTCATATCCAGGTGTAGCTCAACATCTACTACCTGAAAAGAAGTATCTGGAGCAAAGAGAAGAATGAAGACATCATGCCAGGTGTAAATTGCGTATCATCCTGCCCTGCTCCCATCCTGTGGTGGTGGGGTCACAAAACCCTTATAAACCCGGGAGGATGGGCAGGGGGTGCACCAAGCATTGTCTCCTGGAAAAAGATAGCTAGTGGGGAGACAAAGGCAAAATGGGGTTCTGTGTTTGGCACCAAGCCTGTGTTTGATCTTATGAAAGATTCTACCGTCTGGGGCTGGGTTACCTCAAATGGGGCCTACATGTGGCTATCCACTCCAAAGATATCACAGGTCCCCTTCCAGGTACATTTCGTCCTAGGCCCTGAGCCAGCAAACTAGTATCCTTCAGTGAAGAGAGGGGGGGCATGTATAGTGACCATCTGTAAGCTTGATATGCCTCCCAGCAGGACTTCCGAGGGCACGGGATGACAGGGCTCCTCATCCCTTGCCCCTTTAAGGTGGTTAGCCCTATCAACGAGTGGTCACTTATGGGCCGCCTGTCTGCTTTCTTGGCAGTCCCCTTGGCAAGCAAAAGGGAGTCTGCTGCTGGAAAAAGTGAGTCGCTCAAGGTTCACCCAAGATCCAAGAGAAGGCAGTGAGGGGTATTCCTCTGCACCCGTATAAAAAGAAGAGGAGGTTTAGTAATGGTCAAAGAGGTTTGAAGGGTCCCCTGTGAAAGCACAGGAAGGGGGAAACTTTCATTTTTTCAGTGAAGTGTCCCGAAGGTAGCTCCGACAATGGTAAAGAGAGAGTTGAAGGGGTGTTTTAAAATCTTTATCATTGAACATGGTGACCCTATTGTTTCAATGGGATACAAACACTTATTACCCCACATAGTAGCCCGCTCTGCGAGGGGTGAATATGGGGCCGGCATAATCAGCTGCTGCCATTTGAGACCACTCCTCCTGCCTAGTAGTCACCTGGCAGCCCATCATCATGGTGTAAAATTGATAAACAGTCAAAGAAGACTATGTGAGAAAAGTGTGGGTGGGGATGAAGCAGGTTGCTAAAAACCCACCACCCCAAACAGGAGCTCAGGGGTGAGGGGGCACTTCCCCCTCCCCTCTCAGCCACGATTTGGGATAGCTGGTTGAGAGGAATCTGGTCAGCATCTACCCTGTGATATTAGAGGCCAACCAGAGAAAGTTGTGAGAGAGGTTTTACAGAAAGTGAGAAGTAGGGTAAAAATAGAGGCATTCAGAAAGAAGAATAGGCTGAGCTGGGGTCAGATGGGGCATTGAGTCCCGTCAGTACAAAATCCAGGTAGGCAAATTGCTCTGCCCCTTATGGGGTCCAAAATAGGGAATTTCATGTCTTTCAAGGGAATACCAGCCTAGAGAGAAGGTCTCTCTTCTCCTCATGGGTCCTCCTGAGCCACTGCTGCCTCAGTGGGATCTTGCAAATGGGTGGACCCTGCCTTGGGTCAACTCAAAATCTGCTAAAAGATATTGCATAATAATCCATATTGTGTAGTGCAGTGAGTGAATTGTGGTCATGTGCACCCTGCTTCCATAAAGCAATGTATCTTTTCAACAAGGAGGTCCTAGCCATTAAGGATGTAAACCAAATCTCTTTTCCTGAGCCTAAGGACTTGGTCTTGCCACACTCATCACTACCTGTGATGTCTAATGAATCAATTCTCAAAATATACACCCTCTATTTCTCATCCTGCAGGCTTACATGCAGTCACTTCCCCATTTATTAAGAAACATTCAGGTAGATTTACCACCTCTTCTCAGGTATATCTGGTGGCAACAAAGGGCTCACACTCAGCCTTAGCTAAAACCAGGGCCCCAAACCACACTTGCCTCATATTATTGTTTCCCATTAGGCAAAATGGTCATGTGCCTCAATCACTCACATGAGGCAAACACACTGAAGATATTTGTAAGATTTTTCAGGGACTCATAAAGGTGTTCCACAAAGGAAGACAGCACAAGAGTAGCTTCAGATTCCCCAAACCTAACCAAGTATGGACCAGACAGAGGCAAAAACTACCATGGTGAGGTGAACGCAACCCCCCCCCCCCAATAAGTCCTAAAAGGCGATAGTGCCTTTGATGGCCAGAAAAGATCTGCATTCGACTTAGAGGAATCCTCCCTATCTCCAAGCTAAGCATGGAGGGCATATTCCTACAATGGAATTGAGGGGACTGGGCCAACTGGGTTAACTGGGAAGAGATGTGGAGCCTTGTCTCCTTCCATTACCTGCTAAATATCTGTTTACAGAAGACCATTCCTAGTATAGGATGGGGCTAGCCAAGAGGATGCACAATTTACACCGGTCAAACTTCAGAAAACCTAGGCAATATTTTTAGTGGTATAATAGCACTAATGGTCTTTTTAGGCATTCCAGTTATAATATATGGTTTTGGTTTGGCACAGAAAGTACATATTTTTAAGATACTAAACCTTGATGGGTGAAAAGTGACATTGAAATACCAGCCTTGCCTTTCTTAATGTAATGTGAAAATAAACCATTATTTTCACACATGGGCAACCTGGACACAAGTAAATAAGAGTGCCATTTTTAATTTCATGCCAAAACCCCGTGTCTAACATTCTTAATGGAGAATGTGGTTTTTTTGCATATTTAAATTTTTAATCTTTAATAAGACTACTCATAATTCATCATTAAATTTAATAGGTTTTTGTTGAAATTATAGCCTCATTTTGAAAGCGAAGCATTGCGATAGGTGCAGCTTGATTAGAATATGCTCATTACTAAATAGTAAGTTGGTTTTGTCTTTGGATTCAAACCTAAAGCTATGTTTTCAAATTGTTTAATACTACTAGATATTTTAGATAAGGTTTTGTTGCACTACTTGTTCCTGAGGTGGGAGTGGAGCCCGCAGAGAGCGGGGGTATAGGGGGCAAAGCACCTCCACAAAATGACTGACAACCCAAGTGCAGCTTGCTAATGGCTTCCAGTAACCAAACACATATACAAATAATCTATAAATAAACAATACGTTAACAGAACTAATGGTGCTTTGGGGCATTTTAGTCATCATTTACACCTTCATTTTCTGGCAGAAACCAGTTATTAAAAAGAGGCTGTAAATGATGACTAGAATGCTTAAAAACACGATTATTACTGTTTTTACTAAAAAAACACGGCATAGGTTTTCTGAAGTTTCACCTTTACACATAACATGATGTCTCTGTTCTATTCACTATAAAGATTTCCTTTCAGAGAGTTGAAGTGCAGCTACACCTGAGATAGATGTGCTGCTATTACTACATACATTCCACCATCAACAAATTTTGATGGGGGAGACTTACAGAGCGTCATAGCACAGTTGCCAAGGCCTTTTTTCCTTCTCAATGACTTGAATGATAGGCACCCCTTCTGGGGGAACTACAGAATCCCAGGAGTCAGCTGCTTGCCAACCTGATTGATGAACTGGAGATGTTTTAAATGTGGATGAGTTTTGTATCACAGCCTGAGAACTGGTTCATTTTCCTCTCTCAATCTCTCCCTGTCCTCTCTAGATGCAGAGAATAATTTTGAGTAGGAGCTGGTCGATGACCTTCATGGTAAAGATTACATTCTTAATCAACTATCATTCTTGGGCTGATGCTACCAGAAAAACTGTCTCCATGAAGTTTTGATTGGGCACATTCATCCACATTTCAGTAAATTACTGAATTCTCTGTCGAGTTTAGGTGTTGATGAAGGTATTGAGTTCTTGACTGGCAACCTCATTACTGTGGGCCTGACTACTATTCCTAGAATGGTTCGTCATTTTGCACACTGTCCACTTCCTAATTCAAAGATAACATAAAACAATCTTAAGTATTGTGGTATTAGGAAATAAGTCCAAGGAAATAGTCATGGCACACAAATTTAAGTTCCCTTTGGTTGTCTCCTATCTTCTTTGCTAGGCAGCCCGGGGGCTGACAAGATTCTTGTGATGTAGAAGATGCAGAATTATTTGTTTGCAATTTTTAACTGCTTATTTTATGCATATTTTTGCAACCTTCATTAAAGGTCTCTAACTTGTTAAAAATAAGAACCAGTTTTGCTTTATTATTTGTCAGAATAATTAGCTATGAAATTTTTAATCCCCACATTATATTTGAGCACCTGGTTGAGGGTGAGGAGCCAGACTACGAATGATCATCCGGCTCAAATCTTCCAACAGCCAAGAAGGTAGATGACTCATTCCAGATTCTAAAGTCTACATGGGGGGATGAGATGTTGCAACTGTGGAGAGGACCTAGTTGTTGCAATCTCCCATTCCACACTGAAGATCGTGGGTGCATTATTCGTGCGCCAGTGCATCCACAATAAACAAATCATGCCCAGGTGTACCAGGGAAGAAATTGCCAACACTCCTCTACAAGTGTTGCTGTGACTGACTGACCAATTTGTGGAAGATGAAGTTAGTACTCATTGTAATCATCGCAACAAGGATAAACAAGGAGATTTCAGACTTCCTAAATGTCAGCAGGTCCATGGAAAAGGAGCTACAAGATTCAAAATTTCAACTACATGGCCACCAAAACGCTGAAGTCCAAATCATCACAATGATCCCAAAATGTCAATGCGTGCCAGTGCAAGGGAGAAAAGTGTGGATGAAAAGCTCATCAGGCTGGAGGGGCATGAAGACATCCGCTACTTTTCATACAAAATGAAGAAGAGACAATTACTGTCCATAGTGATGGAGGCAAAGTGACTCAAGCACACCTAAAAGCAGATAAACAATTTGAAACACCCATTGGAGCCAGACATGACATTGTAATTCTCCCATGAGAAGAATTCCTGTTAAAACACCGAAGGACATGTACAGATTCATACACAAACACAAATCAGGTAATTTCATGCCTCCCCACTTCTTCCTTAAGTGGCTAGAGCTGAACACCGGTGGCTAAATCCATGTTCTGAGTGAGACGGTGGAGTCTTGAATTGAGTGGGTAGCTGTAGAGGCCTCACGTATAGCAGAAAGACTCTACACCTTGCTGGATCAGCTGGAAGACCAGGGTCTGGCTGAAGGCAGGATTATCAGGGCCTTCAGAGACTTAAAATGGGAGATAGTGATGAAGGCCTGTGGTCAATTTCAAAGTTGCCTGGAGGCTGTCATTGAGGCCACAGGCCAGTTCATTGAGTAAGATCGGTAGAATATAAATGAATACTGTTTACACCCTGTGGTGATTATGAGATATATTTTTTTATCATACACATCTGCAAACTGATACCTAGGGCACAAGTCACTGCAATTAAAATTTCAGCCAAGTACTCGGTTACCTTAAAATCCAAGGAAAAATCATAGAAAAAATAAAACGATAAAAGTACCATATAAAAGAGAGAAGAAGAAGAAAGAAGCATGCTCTGGCATCAGGGGGAGGCCCCTCCCCTCCATCTAAATTATTTTCCTCTCAACCAACAAATGATATTAACCCATTAGTCACTGGAGGGACTTCTTATGTTCTCGATTCAGTGCTACATAATCGCCGCCTGAGGGCCTTTTGTGGCCTTTCATTTTTAGACTTGTATTCACTCTGATTATTATGATAATTTGTAATTTCTTTTGTTAAACTCTTATGTTAGTGATTAAAACACATAAATGGCTTAAGGCAGTCCTTTTTTGTAAACCAAGATTTATGAATGAGAGTAACTTGACTCGGTTCTAGGCCACACCAAAGGTGACAGCAAAAAATGGGGTGATTCATGGTATACACACATGTAAACAGCCATTTTTGATGACTTTTCCTTTCTCTTTTTAATACACTTATCTATTTTTTTACCAATTAAAATAAGCATGTTATTCAGAGTGGACTAAGAGTAGAAAGCCTATAAAGCCAAAAAAAAGGTGAAAAAAATTTGGGGGGGTACCAAGGCTAATTTCACTCAGGGATTTTGAGAAAATTAGATTGGTGCTTTAAGGCTTAAAAAGCTTTTGAATCAATTATAATGATGGAAATTACATTAATGAATCAATCCTAAACAAATTAAGCCTTTTCTCTTGTCCAAATCTTTGGTACTAATTATTAGGTGACCTGATGCAATCTTTCCCAAAATAGCTAACTTTTTTTTCTTAAATTTTAATAATCCATTCTGGCAAGCATCAATGATGACACAGCTAATCAAAATACAAAACAAAAGCAAAATTGAAAAAAAAAAACACAAATGCCAATTAGTAGGTACACTCACTTCAGGGACTTAGAGATGCAGCCAATGATTTAAAAAATTAGAAAGTATCAGAGCAGTGGAGGTCTAAAATACCATTAATACAGAGAGGGAAATAATTAAAAGATATAATTGAGTTAAATAATACTACAAGGCCTCTGTTCCAGATGACATTCATTCTGTTACTTAAAGAATGTATGGAAAGCAGTAGTAGCATGGAGAAAATATATACTAGATCACTAGATTTTTTATGAAGTACCAAAGGATTGGAAAATAGCAAATGTAGCATCCATTTTTAAGAAGGGAAGAAGACCTAAATAACTTTAGGCCATGATGTTTAACCTCGCAAGTTTATAAGTGTAAGCCAGGATGCTCAGCAAGGATTTAAAAAAGGCAAATCCTGTTTAACAAACTAACTGGAATTAATGGATTGTATAACAAAACAGTTGTATAAAGGAGAGAAAGTAATATAATTTACTTAAGAGTTTAGCAAAGCCTTTGACAATATTCCACATAGGAGAATGATTAATAAATTAAAAAGGCCTGGGATGTGTTGGAGAATAATGAATTGGATAGCTGAATGGATAAAAGATAAGAAGCAGGGGATAGTGTTAAGTGGAATGAAGTCACAGTGGAGTGATATTGTCAGTGGTTTACCTCAGGGATCAATTCTGGTTCCATTATTTGTTTGTAATCTATATAAATAACCTTGGCAAAGCAGTTAATAACAATGTCAATTTTTGCACACAAGGCCAAATTGGTAGCTTCAGTAAGAGAAGTTAAGGGTAACTTAAAAGATACAAATATATACACATGGGAAGAAAGATTACAGATGGGTGCTATGAAATGGATGGGCATTGGTTGAACTCAGTTGAAGCTGAAAAGGACTTTATAAGTTGTAATGGATGAGTCACTGAGGTTTTTTAAGTAGTGTATTGAGGCAAAAAATAAAGCAAATAGTGTGTTGGGCTTCATGAAGATAAATGTCAGTTACAAATGTAAGGATGTTCTCCTTAAACTTTATCACTAGTATGTTAGCAAAACATTTAGTGTATTGTATACAGAGATGGTTCCGATAGTGTAGACATGATATCAACCTGCAAGTTAGTGCAAATGACGGCAACAAAGTTATTACCTTCCCTAAGCCACCTTGAATATGTAGACTGAGGGTATTAAATATGTTCTCAATTGAAAGGTGTGCGAAAAGGACTGCGGGCGAGCAATAGCAACCACATTCATATAGATGGGAGAGAACTGTTTAGACAGCAATTCATGAAAAGGACATTCAAGCAAGTATGATAAGTGTATAAACTCTACTATTATTATTTATTACTAAGACCTGGCAATCATAAGTGATAACATTGGTGTGAATAAAATATGAAATAATGTTTGCCATTATACAAATAAATTCAGCAAGAAACTAAAAATAACAAGGATTACCTTTTCTTGGTGAGGGTTTTGTTGCAAAAACTCACTGGTAGTGTTTGGTAGAGGGTTTTCAGATTTTGCACACAGAACATCAAAAGTAACCGGAGAACTCATCTCTGTATGAATGAATTCTTCACTAACTTCTTCCTTCAATGAAATCTCCTCAAATTCCTGTTTGAAGAAGTACAAAATTTAATTCTTTACAGAGTATCCAGAAATCACTGTTGTGTTCTTTTTATACATTTATATTCATGTTTTTAATGGCTTCTTAGAAAATTTACATAGGTTCAGTTTCAGGTAAAAATAATGAATGATGGATCAGATTGTAAAGATTAGTGTGCGCAATTAGCAGAGGTGTGCCTGATGATAGTGGTGTCAAATGTGATGATTGGATTTTGGATATTGACTAAGTAAGGAATGATCTCATCAAGGGGTAAAACAGATAAATAAATATAGCAGACGATCCCAGCTACTAATGCCCTCTCACTCAGTGTCATACTGCAAAAAACAAGACAAGATGAATAGAAGAATTTTTCTACTGAAAAATGTTCTTTCCTAACACACATAAAATATGTGCATGCAAAAAGATCAAACCAAACACACAGAGGCAGCAAGCACTGATTTGATCTTAATTAAAGCAATGCCTTAGACCACTCAGTTACATGTGAGGAGAAAAATTCTTACAAATAGGGGGGATTTTAAGGACTATGAGAGAGATACTAATTGAGAACTAAATGGACAAACAATAAATAAAGTTAAACATGTGGCAAATATATACTATATATCTCAAATGAATGTGAAAGAATTATGAAATAAAAAGAGTCAAATCATAAAGAAATGGATTTTATTCTATGGAAATGTTTTTCTTTATTACAAAAAGTCCTTGCAGCAGTAATGATCAAACCAAGAACACTGATGAGCAGGCATCGCTTTGATCTCAGTTAAAGCAGTGCCTTAGATAACTTAGCTATGCATTTGAAATGGCTTCCAATAAAGTACTATATAAAATTTAACCCTCTTTTTTTCAACCAATAATATGTTGTAGAGAGGTTAAGCAGCTATCATGGGAACATTAGTAAATATTATTACAAGTAACTCATTGTAACTACCTCTTTGATAGGGCATTCTTTTGACAGCAATTCATTAGAACCATCAAAAACTGCTCGTTCTTGACCTGTGACTAATTTTACTTCATTTCCATGATCTGAATCAGACAACTCTTCCTTCATTTCCTTGATGTGGGCTTCTTTATAAATATCCTAATATAAAAGAATAGGTAACTTACTTTCTCTAACTATGATTTACAAGTTAATCATTAGATAAGTAAAGTATATTAACTAAATGAAGACTAAATAATGAATGTGAATGCTAATATAAATAAGAAAATCCTGAAATGCTTACATTATTATCATTTAGATGAAAATTAGGCAGATATTCAATAACTTCCTTTTTCATTTCTTCCATTTTTGTAACCTCTGAAGAAATCCTATAATAAATAAAAGCAAAGTTGCTTCAATCTCGTCAAAAATTTCATTCATTGCTTCATTAGTTAATTAATATGTCTGTATTTTTGGAGGATAGTTGAGTGGCTGGGGATTAGGTGTGCAATAAGTGCTCTCTCCGACATGTATGGTAATTTCTCTGGGTGGTGGCTCATTGAGTCTTGGTTGGTCAGAGATTATTTAAGCGTATATGAGTAGAGGGTAGAGTGGATTTATTTTAATAAGTTGTGAATTAGAGAAGGAAGAGCAAAGTAATTATGCTTCTATTGCTAGGATAGGGCTTGTGATTAATTGTGAGGATGGGTGGAGGTAGTTTTCTTGTAGGGTATTGGTTGGGATGAGATTGATTTAGAGTCATGCCATATTAAAATTAATGAAGGTTTATTGACATGAATGAGAAAAGATGAATAGTAACTATGTAGATCCATGAACTTTTCAAAAGGGAAATATCAAGTAATCAACTTTTAAATGTCATGTCTCAGTTATAATAATTATAAAACCTTTCTTAAACTATTAATATGAAACAATGAGATAATTTACAGTAACCTTCAGTTTTTATACATAGCAATATTTGTCATGTTTGGTTGTCAACCAAAAAAAAAGTCTTCTGATGATTACAAATTTGTATTAAGTGCTTTTATACATGGCCGATTCAATTGGCATCAGTTTTGTGCAAAGTATAGTTTTGCCTCATGTAGTAACTGAAATTTGCCAGGTTTTTGTTAATTTTGTAATATGTTAAATTTAGTGCTTTTATAGCAATAACTTTTGTGGCCATGCATAGCCATAGGAACACATGTTGGACAAGAATTTGGTAAGATCATAAATAATAAAGAGGCCATTAAAAATGTTATTAAGCAATTGACTACTGTAGATGCTTAATTTATTGCAAGGATTTTTCAGGAATAACAATCTAAAGGTACTCTATTATTGAATAACACTAGAAATTTTATTTGCATTAAGATGTTCATATATATATATATATATATATATATATATATATATATATATATATATATATATATATATATATATATATATTTTGAGGTTATCTCTTTAGGTCCCAGAACAAATTATATTTAATTACTTTACTTTTGTCATTTCAAGTTTTGTTATTTCATTATTTGGTTCCAAGTACCATAATAATGGCAGAACTAAGGGTCCAGTTTATATATTATATTAAAGACTAAATAATTTTACCACATACACTGCATTTTTAGCTTAAAGGGAGAATATGTTGTAAATAATTTTACAATATACACTGCATGTTTTGCAAATAACTTTACAATATACACTGTGGTGCAGTGAATGTGAGTGTGTGTATAAGGGGCCATTCTCCCACCTTTTTTCCAGATACACTCTCCCTCCTTCTGTAAGAATGTGTTTGTATGTAGTGTGGGAATGGGTTTATTTTGTTTTTTGTTTATTTTATGTATAAAATAAATTACCATATTGTTTCTTTGTTTCCAGGTGCCATATTCTGGAAAAGACTTAGTTTCCTAATCTTTATATTGCAAACAAAAAGCTAACTATTTAGTATTGTTAAATACCAAAAGCCACTAGTATATGACAAAGGTTCTAGGCCATGTTCTGTCTTACTTGGTTGAGTGTAAAATAGTTTAGCTTTAATGAAGGAGGGCTTAAAATAGCCACACAACTGTAACAAGGTCAGTTATCTTAGTCCAAGCTCAGAGGCGCTAGTTTTGAATACAAAGATTTTTGTTGTACCACGTGAGGCCTTCTCTTTTTTTATTAACTATATATTGACTGTTGCAGTCCGGATTTTTTTGGTTGTTTGATTTTTTTTAATGTTTCTTAAGATCAATCAATAGTATTTGTAAGTAGGATTTGTTTGATTTTTTATTGCGTATATAACGGAAATTTAGCTAAATTATTTGTGTGTAAATAGTAAAGAGATCTCTAATATATCACCCCTCTCCATTGTGAATATCATTGTACATTTTTTTGTTAGTAAAGGACTGTATATACAATCCGTTTCATTCTCTTTCGATTTCTCACGTGCGAATTAGTGTAGGAAGCGGGTTGGAACGATTGGGATTAGAGTAATAGATTTTCAGTCTGTTACAACACTGTATATTTAGCTTTAAGGTGAAAATAACTATCTTCACTCCCCTCTATCAGTCAGTGTTGCTGTCTTTAAGTACCTCATCTGTCCTAACAACAAAGTTGAGGAAGGATTTAGAAATAGGAACAGTTCCAAAATGTTGAAAAACTTATCCTTACACAAAAGTTGGGGGGGGGGCTTTTGACCACTGAAAAGAAAGAGGTGAGTGGGCTATATCCTGTTTCCAGCCACTCCTGGCTATCCTATTTTAGGTTTTCAGGCTTTTAGTGGCAACTCTTTGATTGGCAATGTTAGTTCTTGCAATGTGCAGTGACCAGAAGTTGCCCAGTGGACCAGTCTCCAACTAAAGGCTGCATATCCCAATTGAGCAGCCAGAGATGCAGGTCAACAGGATAGAATTCTTTAATAAGAGAAACTAATTCTTGACAGGAGAGCCAAGGCCCGAGACTTTTAATTGGCCTGGCAGCCAACAAGGCAGGAAAGCTTGAACACCATAAAAAAACTAATGCACCCTTGATGGGCTGCAGGGAAGTTGTCAGCCCATCACATGCAGATTGGTTATTAGGCATAAACTAATCTTTCAATTAATCATGCCCCACTGCCCAGCGTCCCTAAAGTTCTGGCACTTAGGACCGTGGGAATTGTTTAGGTTCCAGAGACTGTCTTCTTAAGCAGCATGAGATAGCTGATCAGATCTAGCCTAAATAGAAGATTGAGGGGATACTTATACAAAAAAAAATGTTTTAACAGAATAGGTGGGAGGTGCAACAAAAGAAAGGCTTAGGATATATGATCAGGGTATCTCAATGACATAGTCACTATTGAGATTGGCCATGTGGAAAAGAAAAAGATGTTGGTCACTATGGGAGATACTGGAATCACATGTACAAATGTGTAGTGCGTCATACAGAAAGTGACAGCACTATCATCAACAAGGAAGGTCTCTATTGGGAACATGCAAGAAGGCACCAGTCACCAAGCATAGACAAGTGTGTGGTAGATCAAATCCACATTCCACACTAGAAGCTTAGATGTAGAGTAGTGAATCTCACAACCACAGTCTAGTTTTGAGCAAAAAAGGAACAGTACAAGATAAAAGTGTAAACCTAGAAGAATAACAGAAAAATATCTTAGCTCAGTTACAAGACACCCTAAGGCTATAAATATAAACAAATTATCCTCACACTTTTAAAAAAATGAAGATTAAATCATCCACAACCTCAAGCACTCAGCTGCTCATGGCCCAGACCTCAGTACATATTGAAAAAGAGTTAGAAAGGTTTAAAGTTACAGCTACTTACACTTTGCAATATCAAAAATTTGGAAGCATGATACACTCATCCTGATCCCAACAACTAATACTACCTTCCTCACAGTGTCTATTCCTGTTCCTCTGTACCCTATCCAAATCATTATGCACCTCATCATAAATTAGATCCCTCCACACATTCCCTTGCCACCGACACTTAATATATTAAAGATAATTTACTTAATTTATATTAATGTTATACTAATCTTTTCTTTATATAGAGGTTTGATAATTATAAATGATAATAAAATAATAGTTGATAAAGAACTTTCACTTTATTAAAATAAGGCAGTATGAATTTTGTTTAAAAAACTCAAATTGATAAATTGGTATAATAGGAAAATTGGTGGTAACAACATACACTGGAACTAAGTAGTGGAAACTCTCAAGAATTGGACTATCACAACATTCACCCAACATCAACCCCTTTATCCTTTATCTAGCAAGTTCCTCATTGACTTATAATTGATTTTATACACAAAATGGTTTCAGACTAATATACTGAACAACCAATCTTCTTAAAGACCCGACAAAGCATCTATGATACCTTCAACCAAGCACTAGATTGGATACTATTAGTAACTATAGACATTAACAAAGCTTTCAATGCCATCCTATACCACAACCTCAAACACAAAATATACAACACCAACAGGCATAACAATATGAAAAGATGGTTACCAACTATCTGGAGGGTAAAGACACACATGATACTTGCTGGCTAGCCATTAAGAAAGCAAACAATCTCAAAGTTTCCATACTTTCACTACAAAGATACAACTGATCATCTTCTTCAACTCTTACCTCAATACACTAAACACTAGGTTCAAATATAAAGACTCAAATTAAGTCCAACAAAACCATAGCTACCATTCTTACCCATTATACAGGAAATATCAATACATGCTTAACACTCTTGGCAAGTTCTCATAGGAGAAAGCCTCTGCCTCTTCACCCAGTTTTGGCAAATTTTGTTCCATCTCTCTCATTCAGTGAAGGATATGTTGCATATAAAAGAAAGGACAAAATAATTATTATTTTGATTAGAGTATTGATTGCTATTGTTAATATGACACCATTTGAAAGTATATTTTGTTAGAAGGAAAACTTTTTTTTTAAATATCTTTCTATACATAATTTTATACAAATTTTGAGATTTTATATCATCCTATTATTTCTATATATTTTTGTAGGCATTATTTTGGTACTAAGTTATTTAGTTTATATAAAATGCTTATTGTATAGTTATGCAAGCAAAATTTATTTAAATGCAAAAAAATATTGCAGGAAAATTATTGTATATGTAAGGAATTTATTTTATTGTATTCTGTTCACTCCACTCACTGATCTACCTCACAGTGGTATTCTAAAAAACTACTAAAATCTATGCTGGTTACCAGTACAGGCATCAAATACACAAACCCCTGCTAACTATACACTCCTTCCCTACAAACCAACAAACACCATGATCTAGCAATGCACAATCACCCCACCTCTTTACCAATGTAAGTTGTATCCCTGTCTCCACCCCTCCACACACACAAATGAGATTTAAAAACATTGCTAAGAAAGATAAAAAATCCTGCAACTAAACATTAACAGTGTATGGAACAAGAAAAAGTACTCAAAGAATTTCTATCAACCATAACATATATCTAAACTGTCCCGGAATCAACATCCAACCCCAGTAAAAAAAAGTAGCACATTACAGAAATGTTGGAAATGGAGACCTAATCACAGATAAGAGAAACAACATCACCTGCACTAATATCACTGGATTCACCTCAACTCCTCTCCCTAACCCAGATGTAATGGAAATACAAATTATCCAATCAAGCATAGACCAAAATGCTACTTTCACAAATCTGTACATACCTCTTCCTCTATATTACTTACAAGCTACACTTGATTACCTTCCAACAAAACCAGGTAGATATATCAATTATTACTCGAGTCAAAAGAATTGTCGGATCATGGAACACTTAAACCAACTTTTGATCTTGAACAACCATTCTACCAACCAACATAAACAAACCTTCAAACACTTCCAACATGCCATCTTTTGTTCACCTGACCAAGCAAGCAAATGAATCTGATGACCCCATACTGCCTTACCATCTGACTACCTTTTAATTATTATATGAATAGCCTTCAATGAGCCCATACCTGACTGGGTCTTCCTCACCAACTATCCAAAATAAAACCTCAAACAAAGCTTCTTAGTCACCCATTTCTACAGCCAACAAGATAAACATAACAATATAACCCAAACTTCTCTCCAAAAATAAGAGATAACAGCCACCATGAACAAAAAATACCAATGACATTAAAAACATTATAGGAAACATAAAATAAAAAATAAAAGGCAGAAAGCTCTAAAACTATGATAGTCTTGCAACATATTTTTGGTCTTTTGAGCATATTGAAAACATATAAATCAATATATAACAAAATTTTAAAACCATATGTATACATTTAGAATGTACACACAGGTGAAGTTAAATTATAAGAAATGCATTATGTTATTTTAAATATTAAAAATAAAGAAAACCTACTCTCTCATTTTCCAAAAGTTACTTATATAAAGATAAATGATTTAAGGCTTCTCTATTAATATTTTATTTAATAGAAGTTATTATTCAATATTTTCTTTTAAACAACTTACTCAGTTTTCAATGCAAAATATACTGCTCAAGAGATTATTTGCTACTTTACATTCATTTTAAATTTTATAATTTTACACAAAAAACTGGAAAAAAATTAAAATTTCTATTATCTCTTCTAATTTGGTAAGGTGAGATCTGGGAGGGCCCAGCACTATAGTTCCTGGAGATTTTCATAGTCCATTTATCATAATTATGTTAGTTTAAGGTCCATTCAACCTCAGTGGATTATTTGCACCTGCTATTATGAATTTCAAAATAGATTGAGGAAAAATTAGTCTCTCCCTTCAAACCTTAGACTTATTCCAGTCACCAAAATGATTATTTAGCCCATTAGTATGTACTGCCCCATTGCAAGGTTGATTAGGATCAACAATGAAGCCTCACAAATTAGTGTCATGAGAATCCTATGAAGTTTTGAAATTGACACACAAATAATTATGTATATGCAATTAGTCTACTAAATGCGTATGACATTTTGTCATGTAAATAATAATATATAATATTTTGTGATGTTAATAATAATATATAATATATTCTTGTAAGGGCTATATAGGCAATAATGAATTAGAGACACTTTCACAAGCATGCACACTCACACATAAACTTCATGTGAGTAAGCTCTACCCAAACCCATGAATGGCTAACAGTGGGCCATACCTACACTTTTTGACACATTAAATACAATCTGAAGAAGACCCCCCAGAGAGAGTAAGAACAGAAAGAACAGGAAGATCAGTAAGCAGTTTCATGGAAGCATAGGCTAAAGTAGACCCAAAATGAGTAGGCCAGCCACAAACATCTAACAAATGCATATACAAATTTATCGAGCCTAAGCCTACAGTCTCCATCCAAAAAAGGAGTTCTTGAATCCACCTTCCAGTATTTTCTTCTCCCAATGCTAATTAACTGGTCCTCTTACCCAGCCTACAATGCTAATATCAAATAAGTGAATAATCTTCCCCAATTAAAATCAGCACAAGGTCAGTGCTCAGTAACTAATTATCCTAAAATGAGCACATAAACCCAGCACCCATCATCGCAGATCAAAAGGACAACACTGGATCAAGATGAAATCAACGGATAAGGTTTGAGTTTAAGGTGAGGGACCAGTTAGGTTGCTGCCCAATCCAAGTGGATTCTAAATGTCAGCTCAGATAAAACTATATAAATTAGTTATAAAAGGAGGAGACCACTTTGTGATAAAAATTTTTAAAATGAGGGTTTAGAAGATTCCTCTGTCAAAATGAATCAAGATGAGTGAGGCGAGGGATAGTTAAAAGGGTTAGGAAACAGGACAAAAATGGAGTGATGAACTGAGTGCATTCTAGTAGAAGGTGGGCAACTGATTGGTCCCCAACACAAAAACAGCAGCAAGGGTTGTTTGAGTATCAGCCGAAACAAGATGATGGTAAGTCTTGTGTGGCAAATGCGAACTTGGCAAAGGGATACCTCTAAGGACTGTAGTCTCTGAAGGCTTAAAGGCAAGGGCAAACAGACTTTTGACTTTATGTAATTTAAATGATCAAAACCTATCCCATTTTTTCTGCCACAACTGAAAAGTATATTATCTTATAAAAATTTTAAAAATCTTAAAAAGGCAGAGCAGTGTTCTACGGAGACACAGAATAGGCTGAGCAGGCCAGCTGATCAGCCTTCTCATTGCCTAGGATCCCCTACATGCCTGGGGACCTAACAAAATACAATTCTATATCAGGATGCATTCTGAAGCAGCTAGTTGCAAATTTCAGTGACTAAAGGATGAGTGAATTAATTGCCTTTAAAACACTCCTTGAGTCGGAGAAAATGACAAAATCATTAAACGGTAAAAATTTGGATCAGTCTAACAGCTAAAAGGATGGCTTAAAGTTCAGCGGTAAAAATAGAAGCTGCCAGAAGCAAAGATAAAATTAGAAACTCTCCTGAGTAGGTGGCTGCAGCACCAATGGCATTGTTTGAATTGGAACCATCCATATATATCAGACAGTATTTTATGTGTGAGGTCGCATGCTCTAAGAACACTCTTAAGAATGCAAGGGGCCACAGACAACTTGTCCAGGCTCCACATGCTGGTACAGACTGTGGGAGGTGGAGCACGTTAACTAGGGGTCAGTGACGATGGAAAGGCAGACTCTTAAGGCACTTAGGTTGGATAGATGATCTCCTATCCGGAGGTTCAAAGGGTGGGGTAAGGATGGCAACCTATCGAATGCTGCCATTGACTCAATAGCATACAGGCATCTGTAAACCTCTGATAGGGGGGCTTGCTGTATATGATAGAGATATCACATACAAATATGGAGTCGATGATAGGGCAAGGGAAGCACCCCTCTCTCAGTATAGGCTGTTTATAGGAGAAGTGTGAAAGGCTACACTTGAGTGTAAAATTCTAAGGTTGCAAATTGGGTTCAGCATTTTAAGGGCTGAGGAGGGAAGCCAAAGATTAAATTTGACATCCATAGTCCAATTTGGATTGGATGAGTGCAGTGTATAAAGTCCACAGTGTTTGATGATCACTGCCCCGCAAAGTATGCAAAAAGACGTTCAAAATGTCTAAAGCCAGCAAACAGCCCGATCGAAGATGACATAGGTGTGGTAACCAGGATAACTTTGGATCAAGAGTTACGCCCATAAACTGAAACTCAGAAATGAACTGTTAACTCTACACCTTGTAGGGAGATAAATGGCGGAACAATAGTCCCTCTACCCTGGTGGGAATACAGTGCCTTAGTTTTGCTTGTGGAAAAGTGGAATCCCCTAAGTTGTGCACTTTTTAAGACCGCATAGACTGCTAGTTGCAGCTAATGTGCTGCTAAATGAACTCTTTGTTATTCAAACATAAAGAGAAGGAATGCTATTAAACGTAATCTTACCTTAGAGCTATTGTTTATCTTTTCTTTACTTGCTAGCCCACCTTTTGCCCCCCAAGAAACACTAGTAGCCGGCAAACCCAGTTCCCCCTTGAGATAGTATGAAAATCACAGGAATTCTTGTTTTCTTTTTCCATTCTTATTTCCTCCTTATTTTCTTTTACTTCTAAGTTATTCAATTATATTGAAACAATAACCTAAACGAGGTGTACTACTTTGATTTATATTTACAAATATAAATCAAATGTCGGAAAAGAGAAGGCACATTCAGTCACCTATTCACTGCCACACTCAAACATCTTTACTCCTAACTCATTCAACCATATCCACTCTCACACAATCTTCACTCACCTATCCTCCGTCTAGGCGGTTCTTCCTTCCTCAGTCACAAACTTTACTTCCAAACTTTTACCTAACACGTTCTAAAATATATGCTGAAAGAATCCGCCTAAAAAGAAAACAGGAGATGAATGGGGGAGCATGATAGAGATCCATCGAGTTCCCCCACACAAAGCAAAGACAGTGATCACACGATCCACACACACACACACATTCTGTAAAAAAAGAAAGAGATTAGACATAGGATGGGGGAGGCGGACAACCAAACTACTACAATCTTATTGAGGTATATAAGATTATGAATGGATATGATGATGTAGATAGAAGTAAATTAATCACACTTAAAAGTGAGGTTCACAGTTGTAATACCACTGGTCATGAATTTTGTATCCACTTTAGACAACCTAATAAAGAACTGAGGCAAGGTTTCTTTGACATATGAATTCAACAAGACTGGAATAATTTACCAGCGAATGTGGTGAATTGCCCGTCTATAGGTGGGTTTAAGAGAGCTCTTGATAACCATTTAAAGGGCAACTTATGAGCTTCGGCTCCCTGCCTCTTAATTTTACTATACACGGTAAGGCAGTATAACTTGTAACCATCTAGAAAAATATTCTGAGATATCATCATTAAAAATACATTTACTTATCCATGTCTCAGTAATACAAACTATGACTAAACTTTCTCCAAAATATAACTATGAAGTTCATCTTTCTTATTTTTAAGAATTCTGGCATTAGTATAGAAAAATTTCATTCGAAGTTGACCTTTCTGTTTTATACCTTATTCTTAATAGATTTAATTTGATTACCCGCACTACATTCATCCTTTACAGCAATATTCAGAGTGACAAACTTGACTTCATATTTATCTAGAGCTAGGCCTAATCAATTTTTACTAAATACTTTTGTTCCATCTTTAAGACTATTTGCTAAAATCTTTTTACCATGTGAATTTAAATGAACACCATCAAAATTATAAAGCAACTTATTATCATAAAAAGTATCCCTAGTGGTCTGTTGTGGTCACTTTATGTTCTTAATCTATGAAACTAACATGAATCTTAATACATTCCTCTTTAAGGCGATTATTTACAATATTTCAATAGCTTTAGAGTACCAATATGAACTTTTATTTATTCTTTGAATAATTCCAGTCAATAAAACAAATATTTCGAGCCAATCTTTTCATTCTTAAATAATTTAGAAGCAACTCATACTATGTAGGACTGAATGAATACTTCAGTGGGATTGATTGGGGCTATCTCCTAAACAACAATCCAATATCAGTTATGTGGAAAAAATTTAAAGAAACTTATGAGGAAGGAGTTAGAAGATTTATATTAAAACAAACAATGACCATTTACGGGACACGTAAACTAAAATGGATGACGGAACATGTAAAGAAGAAAATTGAAGCAAAGGAAGAAGCGTGGCAGAAGTACGGAAGGAGAAAGACAAGAGGGAACTACAGAAACTACTCTGTCAAGAAGAACTTGTGTACAACTGCAATACGTAATGCAAAATACTATTTCAAAAGAAATTTGGCAAGGGAACTGAAGAATAATTCAAGACCTTTTTATGCATATGCTCGAAGTAAGACAACTATCAAGGAAGAAGTCAACCGAATGAAAAGACAGGAAGGATCACTGACAACCACTACAATGGGAACGTGCGAACTCCTGAACCAAGAATTCCAAAAGGTATTTATAAGGCAGGACGTGACAACATACCTAATATATATGAATTGGACAATTACAGATCCTTGCAGGAGTGTGAATTAACTATAGATGAAGGGAAGTGTTGGAGGACTTAAAATGTCATCCAGCCCCTGGTCCTGGCGGAATACATACAAATGTGCTGACGAAGTGTAGCCGTTACCTAGGTGAACCTGTAGGGGTGCGAAGATGTATCAGAGAAAAATTCCTTCCAACTCAAAACGGGCTAAGCCGTGGCGTAATGGCTAAGAGTATCTGCGTTTAAATCTATCGGTACCGAGTTCGAAACTCAATAGTCCACAACTTTTACGTAGAAATCTCCAGAAGAATACGGCCTCAAAGAAAACGCTGAAGGACCAACTCAAGAAGACTCAAGATAAATGGATCGCCCCAAGAAAGAAAAACGAGAGAAAACGACTTCAAGGACTAACTCATCAAGAGGAAATAAACGCAAGTTAATTGGAAGAAGTATGAAGATTCATGAAGAAAGAAATCGAAGATCAAGAATTAACTCAGCCAACAAGAATATTAAGTCAAGATAAATGGAAGACCATGTTTGAAGGGCCAACTTAAATAAATAAGGAATTTCAGTCCAGAAAAAGAAGTAAATAGATTCGACGTTAAAAAGATAAATACATAAACTGAAAATAAGAAATATGCCCCCCTCCCCCATAACTGGTGACCCCTTAAAAGGCCAAACAATCTTCTGATCTTCGTTACAACTGCACCTGCTCTCCTACTAGAGATTAAAAAAAGTTGCTGCTTGGAACTTCAGGAGATCCGGGAAGGAGATGCTATTACTCATTGATTAAGAGACAAGACTTCGTTCACTCTCATCAATCGCACTGAATTAGCTCCACTCATCCCGCAGACTCGGAGGCCGGGGAGGGAGAGCTATTACTCCTTGATTAAGAAATCCAAGACTAGTCTCTCCCCAATCCTCAAATTCGCTCCGCGTTCTAGAAAGGGACATGTGTAGGGGTGCGAAGATGTATCAGAGAAAAATTCCTTCCAACTCAAAACGGACTAAGCTGTGGCGTAATGGCTAGAGTGACTGGCGTTTAAATCTAGAGGTACCGAGTTCGAAACTCAATAGTCCACAATTTTTACGAAGAAATCTCCAGAAGAAAACGGAAATCAAGGAAAACGCTTCAAGGACTAACTCAACTAGAATCAAGAAGACTCAAGATAAATGGATCGCCTCAAGAAAGAAAAACGGAAGAAAACGACTTCAAGAACTAAATCATCTAATCATCAAGAATCAAGAAGGAATCATCAACTCAAATTAATTGGTAGAAGTATGAAGATGCATCAAGAATAAAATCGAAGATCAAGAACTAACCCAGCCAACAAGAATATTAAGTCAAGATAAAATGGAAGCCAATGTTTGAAGGGGCAACTTAGAGATAAAAGGAAATTCACAACGTAAATAAAGATAAAATTCTAGATAAATAGATAAATTGAAAATAAGAATTGCCCCCCCCCCATAACTGGTGACCCTCAAAGGCAAAACAATCTTCTGATCTTCGTTACAAACTGCACCTGCTCTCCTACTAGAGATTAAGAAAAGGTGCTGCTGGGAACTTCAGGAGATCCGGGAAGGAAATGCTATTACTCATTGATTAAGAGATAAGACTTCGTTCGTTAGCTCTCCTCAATCCCACTGAATTAACTCCACTCATCACGCAGACTAGGGGGTGGTAGGAGAAAGAGCTACTAGTAACTCCTCGATTAAGAAATCCAAGACTAGTCTCTCCCCAATCCTCAAATTTGCTCCCCTTTCTAGAAAGAGACCTGTGTAGGGGTGCGAAGATGTATCAGAGAAAAATTCCTTCCAAATCGATAATATAAATAGCCCATTAAATTACCAACTAAGAACGGACTAAGCTGTGGCGTAATTGCTAGAGTGACTGGCGTTTAAATCAAGAGGTACAGCGTTCGAAACTCAAAGTCCACAATCTTTTATGAAGAAATCTCGGGAAGAAAACAGAAATCAAGGAAAACGCTATAAGGACTAACTCAACTATGTAGAATCAAGAAGACTCAAGGTAATTGGAAGTAAATGAAGAAAAAGCACCAAGAAAGAAATCGAAGATCAAGAACTAACCCAGCTAACAAAAATATTGAGTCAAGATAAATGGAAGACAATGTTTGAAAGGGCCAACTTAAAGCTAAAGGAAATTCAGAAAGTAAATAGATTCGAATAAAAAAGAGAAAAATCAATTGAAAAGCTAGATGATCAAGAATAAATGAATAAGAAGAATATAATATAAGAATTCCCCCCCCCCTCCCTATAAACCTTTATGGATTATTTTTAAACAGTTCATTGCTGTGGGGAAGGTGCCGGAGGACTGGAGATTTGTAAATGTCACCCCGATTTTTAAGAAGGGACAGAAGACCCAACCCCTTCATTATCGACCAGTCAGCCTGACTTGAGTGCCATGCAAGCTGCTTGAAAAACTAATAAGAAAAAGAATTGTTGACCACCTTGAGACACAGAACCGGTAACACTTCAGTTTCATAGGCGCACGGTAGGTGGCGCTGTTTATAGGCTACAATATATGTCTTATGACGTTAGGCGGTAGCGTCAGATATGAACAATTACGTCGTTATTTTTTTTATCTGAGTATACACTGGGGGGCTGCGCCCCCCAGATCCCCCTCAATTGATTGAAACTCAGGTTCATGGCAGGTTAGTCCCTCCCCAGTGATATCTCCCCCACGAGCAGTCCTCTTGAATTTACTGTTTATTTCTTCCAACAGCTTTTTACTGGCAGAAAAACCTAACCAAATGACAAACAATATTTACTTTTATAGGTTTCTTGATTAGTTTATACGCCTCTGAATAATCTAAAAGTTTTTCGCGGTCATGCAAAATAAACCCGAATTTGAATAACGGCGAAGAAGCGCAACGAGAGCACGAAAAAGCCATAACGAAACACAAAAAAATGCTAAGCGGGTTGTACTTATAGCTACGACGTTGGCAGTAAGAAGCTGTTATCGTTCACTGCGAAACAAAAAAAAATCAATAAAAGACATCAAGAAACCTTATCTAACTTAGAAAAAACTATAAACGAGCAGAGGCGCAGATATTTAGTAAATAATACAGACTAAAAGTTACAAATCCCCAAAACAACAAAAAATATAACGCCGTGATTGGTTACATCTGAAGCTACCATCTGACGTCATAAGAGATATATGGTAGCCTACTAACAGCGCCACCTACCGTGCGCCCCAAATCTGAAGTATTGCCACAGAACCTACTCAGTAAACAACAATATGGATTTAGGACTAAGAAATCTTGCCTCACACAACTACTAGAATATTTGCAGGAAATTCATAAGTCAATTGATGAACAAGACAGTGTGGACATCATTTATTTGGATTACCGTAAGGCATTTGACACAGTCCCTCATAGACGTTTGCTAACCAAACTATATGCAGTGGGTATGCGAGGACAAATTATTAAATGGATTGAGGCATTTCTAACAAACAGGAAGCCTAAGGTTGGTGTGAACGGGACTTTCTCCAACTGGTGCAATGTGTTGAGTGGGGTCCCTCAGGGCAGTGTACTGGGTCCGGTGCTCTTCTTGATTTATATAAATGACATTTTAGATGAAATCCTGTCTACCGGCAAACTCTTCGCGGGGACGCAAAAATTTACAGGTGACTCGGTACAGCCAGGGATACAACGTTGTTGCAGGATGATCTTGAGAGGCTACACAATTGGAGTGACAAGTAGCTGATCAACTTCAAGAAGAAAAATACAAAGTGGTGCACGCTGGCCGAGGAAATGAGGGATCAGACTACACCATAAGAGGAAGGGTTCTGATCACAATGACAGCGGAAAAAGATCTTGGAGTATTTATTACTGACGACTTAAAACCGGGATTGAATGTGTCTAAAGTAGCCGCAAGAGCAGACCAAATGCTGGGAAGAGTTAAGAAGACCTTTACTTACATGGATAAGAAGATATTCCTGGCATTATACCAAGCCCTGATTACACCACTAATGGAGCATACTGTTCATGCATGGTCGCCTCAATGGAGAGGGGATATAATCAAGTTAGAAAAGGTACAAAGAAGAACCACAAAGATTGTCCCCGAACTGTACAACAGGCCTTATGAGGAGCATCTCCAGGAACTGGGGCTAACCACACTGGAACAACGAAGGATTCAGCGTGACATGATTGAAGTTTTTAAGATTTTAAATGGTTACGAAAATGTCGCCCCTGACCAGTTCTTCCACGCCATATACAGTGACAACGATAGCAGAATGAACACAATAGGCCACAGACTCAAACTATCCAACCTAAGACACCGTGCAACAAAAATGAACAATTTCTTTAGTGGTCGGATAGTGAAAAAAAATGGAATAAATTACCGGAGAATGCAATCAATAGTACCTCTATTAACATATTTAAGAACCGTTATGATGATTACGTTCGAGTGCAATTGAGAAGAGGAAACCCTTATCAGCTCTAAGCTCCCTAGCCTCTTATTTTTGACTAAGGTAAGCATTTAAGCATTGACTAAGGTAAGTTCATTAATTCCTCAGATGGACAGCAATCAATGTCATTTCCCCCAACATGAACAATGATCTGATGATCATCATCTATTTCAACCTCTCTTATATTACTTTCAATTCTGTCCACAGTTGCACCCAGGTAGCAATAGACCATTTTTTTTATTTGGTAGGTGATTTGATAAGTCCCTCACTTGAGAATCACCTATAATGTGTATATATGAGGTACGAGGCTTAGGCTTATCGGGTCTTATTTTATCATCAGTCCTAATTTTATCATGAATGATGAATAAATCAGTAATGAATTGATCTGTATCATCAATCTGATCCGCTCCTATACCTTCTACACCTCTGTCTAGCTCTGATCTAGGCTCGCCCTTTCAACTAACCTTTTGTACCTCTCTCGTAACTCACATGAACCCACCTTCTTTACATCATTTACTCCCGCATGCGTAATCACAACTGCATCCCTCTTAAACAACCTCAATAACCTACACCCTACCATAAAATAAAAATTTGAATGGGAAAATAATAAGTATTTACCTTTCCTCGATGTCAAAATTGTAAAGGTAAATGACCGACCTACCTTCTCTGTATACCGTAAAATCACTAATTCCAATTCTTACATCCATTTTTACTCTTGTCATGATATAAAAGTTAAAAAAGTCATTGTAATGTCTATGTTTTTGAGAGGTTTTAGAATTTGTGACCCATGTTTCTTGTCCGATGAAATTACTTTCACCACTTTATAGAACTAAAATATCCCTTCCATATCATCAATGAATTCATATCCAAGGCCAAGTCAAACTTCTATTGCCCTAAAAGTAGGAATCCAGATACTAAAAGAAACTGCCTCTCCATTCCATTTTCTCCATTACTTAAAGGTTTAAATAGTATCCTTTCCTGTAACTGCACCAGTTTTAAATACCCCTCAACCATTAAAAAAATGATTCCCTACCACCAAACCTATAGAAGGAATCAACGTAGCATGAGTCTATTTAATCCCCTATAAAGAAATTAACTGCCGTTTATTTCATATAGGCGAAACAGGAAGAAATCTAATCTACCCCTGTAAGGACTTCGGCAAAAGAAAGGTCATTGAATCCACACTTATATAGGGTCTTTTAATAAGATCGGTCGATTTTTAAATGCAAATAAAACAAGTTGTGTGTGATGTATGCACTCAATTTATTTTAAATTTGAAAGTACATTTTATGGCATTAAGTGTGGAATATGAAGTCGTTCAAATGTTCGCCGCGGCTTCACTTGGTGGAACGTATTCGGGAGGCCCAATTTTCGATGACTTTGTCGCATAAATCTGGCTGAATTTGCTGGATGGTGTTCGTTATGTTTATTTTGATGACATCAACTGTTTACGAATTATTCGCGTAGACCTGCGATTTAAGCTAGCCCCAAAGAAAGTAGTCTAATGGCGTTAAATCGCATGATCTCGGTGGCCAGTTGACGTCCCCGCTGCGCGAGATAAGCCTGCCGTAAAATCGCTGGTGCAAAATGGCTATCGTAGGGTGCGCAATGTGGTACATAGCGCCGTCCTGTTGGAACCAAATGTCGTCAGTATCCATATCAGGCATATAATCCAGTTGAAGCAACATGAAATTGTTTATCATCGATATGTAGGTCTCGCCGTTGACGGTTATGGCAATCCCATCTTCGTTCTCAAAAAAATACGGACCGATGATTCCGTTAGACGAAAATCCGCACCAAACAGTGACTTTGTTGGGATGCAATTGGTGCTGGTGTATCTCATGTGGATTGTTTTCGTCCCAAATCCGACGATGCCCAAAATGGGCCTCGTCGCTGAAAATTATTTTGGGGGGAAATTTGGGGCAACTTCCAACTGGTCTAGAGCCTAATTAGAGAACACACGGCGTTGTTTATAGTCGTTTACCTTAAGTTCATGGGTAAGTTGGATTTTGTACGGGTGCAGACCCAAGTCCCTACGCATAATTCGCCAAACTGAAGTCACAGAAAGGCCAAGTTCTTGTGACCGACGGGAAATTGACTGCCTCGTATTTTTCCGTACAAACTCATTTACAGCAGCGATGTTTTCAGCAGACCTTGCGTTTCGGTGACGTACGGGTGTTGGCTGATTGTTGATCGACCCTTTTGACTCGAATTTGGTCACCAAGCGTCGAACAGTGGACTCGGTAGGACGATTGTGGCGAGGATATAAATCACGTAATGCGCGAAACGTTTGTCAAACGGAGCACTGATTTTGATAATAACATTTGATGATTTGCATAACAGGTGTGACTTGCCAAGTACTACTAAAAAGTTCACAGTGAGGTTGCCAGATGTCGCTTTAACAATATGGCCACTATCACCTGACCAAGCGCAAGCGTCCTTAATGAAAATCCCAAACTTTAACCTTTCGGATGGGCAATTCAAATGCAGCCCTTACGTCAAAGTTCTAATCTTAAAAGATATCCTTTATGCATTTAAATTTACCCACTCCTGATTAGGAACTCAAATTGGATCTCTGTAAACTATATATATATATATATATATATATATATATATATATATATATATATTATATATATTTATGGTGGGACTACATGTATTCTTAGTGTTCGACTGAGGCTGGTATGACAAACCATGCCTTAACTGGTCTCAAGATAATAAATTCTACGCTACTCAACAGTGGTTTTATTAATATATATATATATATATATATATATATATATATATATATATATATATATATATATATATATATATATATATATATATATACACGAGAGGCGGTTAGTAAGTTTCGCAATTCGGATATAAGGAAACAAGATATGAGGAAAAGTGTTTTATTATTTTTCAATATAACTACCCTCGACTTCAGTGCATTTGCGCCACTTGTCCCTGAGGCTTCGCACTCCCGACAACCACAAATCTCCCGACTGCTGTTCAATCTACTCCTGGACGGCGAGCTGGACATCTTCATCGTCCCCAAACCGGCGTCCACGCAGTGCAGCCTTGAGCTAGCCGAATAAAAAGTAGTCGCTAGTGGCCAGATCTGGATTGTAGGGGGGATGGTTGACCTCCTCGAATCCGCACTCGCGCAGGGCAGCTTGTGCAACTCTGGCCTTGTGGACTTTGATGACGTTGAAGTCGATCATGGGGCTTGAGGTTTCTAGGGACCCAACGGGCAGAGACCTTTGTCATGGCCAAATTGTCGTGGATGATGTTGATAACACTTCCATGTGATATTCAAAGTTGTCGCTCGATTTCTTCGTCCTTCAGCCGTGGATTTTCGAGGATCCTTCTCTCCACACGGGCCACATTGTGTACGTTACTCACGTCTGACGGGCGTCCTGGATGGTGGTCATCTTCAAGGGACTCACGACCATAGCGGACCTCCCTATTCCAGCGAGCAATGGTTGCATAGGGAGGGGTGGTGTCAGTATACACTGCAACCATGCGTTCATGGATCTCTTTTGCATTCTTGCCTTCCTTGGTCAAAATTTGATCACTGCGCGGTGCTCAACCTTCTCCATTGTTGAAAGATTTTTGACTGACGATCTGCGATCAGCTACTGCTTCTTAAATAGAAAAGGCAGGAACCTATGGCTGCAGGTCGTGACTTGTCATAACTTGTTCCAACACCCCCACAAACAGCCATCCCCCTTCTTATGTTTTGCCCTACTGATTCGCAAAACTTATTGACCGCCCCTCGTATATATATATATAAATTTATATATATATATATATATATATATATATATATATATATATATATATATATATATATATATATATATATATATATATATATATATATATATATATATACATATATATTTGTAGCTGCTACAAGGTTAAACTGTTACGTCAAAGCTAATAGAGTAGCTAATTTTTAAATACGAATATTACATTGTCGAGGGTCAAGGTGGCAAAATAAATGAACAGTGGAACAAAGCTCTAAGAAGAGCAGACTTTAGCTTTCTAATGAAGAGTTTTGGCCCCAAAACGGTTATCACATATTTAGGAGGAGAGTCGAATGGCCTACACTTGGTCTATAAGTAGTGTGTGCGATATACTCAAATTGATATAATAGAGATCTGTGATTAGCAAATCATGTAAGAGGGATAAAACTATTGGAATTTGTAGGTAAATCTGACACGTAGCTGTTCGGTAGCTCCACCCTAGAGGCAGAAACTAATGAACTCGATGACGAAAAGTCGCCCCACAGACGAGTCTAGGCCAAGCCCCCTAGAAAATAAAAATAGAAAATATATATGTCGAGGAGCAATTCAGAGGAGAGGTCATTAAGAATTTTTAATACATTAAGATTTTTTCAGTATCAAGACATTAAGATTAATTTGTTCTCATATTAGCGTTACGGAAACCGTTTACTTCGCTTAAGTCCCGTCTCTAGAATTCAATACTTCGCGTTAAAAATAGTAAACCTGCTTGTCGCCCGCAAAGTACTTCGTGACGTCTCGATAGCCACTTTTATAGGCCCGCACTAAAATAAAAGTATATTTTTGCTACGTCCTTTCTCAAAGTCATTATTTACCTCGATTGCCCTAAAACCTTCGATAAACCCAGCCTAAATAAGAGTACCCGTAAAAAATAATTTAAGGAGTCAGAAGCTTAATACGCTTCGCTTTAAATTGGAACCCTTACCTATAAACTGGTGATTCTTCTTTTCGACCAGACAGTGAAGGTATCGAGGAAATGGACGAATCAATACATCGTCAGGCAGGAGATAGTGAAAGAGATTTAGTCATCTCTATCAATATCAAGCCGCCCATCTTTAATGTAGCAGGAATCGCAAGTTGGCTCCAAGTTGTGGAGACCAAATTTCACATCTCCGGAATAAAGAAGATAACTAAATTTTTCCATGTATGACCTCGTTTCGTCCTGAGTCCGTCGATCGTCTTCCGGCGGCCATTATATGGGCCTAAAATTATGGCTATTATGGCTATTCGAGAAGACTAAACCCGAGGTTTTCGAGAATCTCATTGCACCCTCCATGCTCACAGGTCGATACTCGACCAATTTGGGAGAACTACGAAAAACAGCCCTTCATATAGGAGTTGTGGAAGAGCTTGTGAGACACAAGTTCACTCAGTCCATGCCGACTAACATCGCGCCCATAATTACGACTCGGAAATAACTAACCCTGGCACAATTATGGAAACTGGCGGATAAACTGATGAGATTTGATAGAGCGCAGTGCCATAATATAAATAGTCGTAGTGAGTTGATAGGTCGCAGTGTCGTTTCGAACTCGTTTATGCCTTATGATACAACGATACGAGTGATAATTATATAAATAATTCAGCGGGAAGTGCGCAGTCAGTGTCCGAAGGTGAGTACCCTAATGGAAATCGTCCCAGTTATGTGAAGAATAATAGTGATCACAGTGCGCAAAATATACCAGAAGGATTACGCCTTTTCCGAAAGAACTAAAGACCTGTAGTTTTCAGCTAACAGGTATACTATGGGAAGAACGTTAAATTCTATAAACCCTGGTGCAGGTGGCCCAAGAGTGGAGAAAACCAACTTTCTAGCTGGTATGACGTCTATTTTCACCGTGGGGACTGAAGTGCGTAATAATCGACACGGGGGCGAGTGCATAAAATAAATCCGACTAAATTGTTGGAATCGGGTGAATTTCGCGAGTCCAGTATAAATATTTCAAAAACTAATGGCGGAAATATTAAAGTGCACGGAGAGGTTTACACGATCATTTTGGTGGTCATTTGTTGTGGCGGATACAACTTCACCTTTATTCGGAATTGACTTTCTAAGGCATTTTAATCTTATAGTGGATTGTACGAGCGGCAAACTTATAGACGAACAAACCAAACTTGTATCGGAAGTGAGATTATCTGGAGAACTCGTAGGAGCCTTAATTATCAAGAACCTTCAGCACTTACCACCCCATTGCATAGCCATATAAGAAAAATAAGAGGCTCTGTACAGACGCTAACTAGCTCAGCCCTCCCCGTCATCGCCAAACTCAGTGACTCATATGATCGAAACTGAAAGTGATCCACCAACATTCGCGCGGCCGAGGCCTCTGTAAATAGAGAACCTACAGGTTGCTAGAGCAACTTTCGTAACACTATTGAATGAGGGGAGGGGGGGGGGCGTGGGCCCATCAAAATCACTATGGGCTTCAACGATTCACATGATGTCGAGAAGCCGCCTGGTGAGTAGAGGGTATTCGAAGACTTCCGAGTGCTCAATACGATCACAAAGCCCGACAGGTATCCGTTGCCGCGGGTTCAAAGTGTCACGAACGCCTCCAGGAAAAAAAATAATATTTTCAAAGTTGGATCTGGTTTGTGCTAAGCATCAAATCCCTATGAACCATGCAGACATAGCGAAGACTGTGGTCACAATTCCATTTGGCTTGTATAAGTGCATAAAGCTCCCGTTCGGCCTCCAAACTGCAAGCTGCTCCTTCCAACGGCACATGGACAACTTATTTCGACGATTAGGGTTCGTTTATATATATATATATATATATATATATATATATATATATATATATATATATATATATATATATATATATATATACTGTTTTCAGACAATATGGACGACCACCTGAAGCATTTAAAGCAAGTCTTCAAAGTCCTGGTAAAAAATAGCCTGAGAATATCGCCGGAGAAGTGCGGGCTGGCAAAGGAGGAATTCCATTTTTTAGGGCATCACATTTCAGTGAGAGGTATTTTCCAACCAGCGAAAAAAATGGAGGAAATGGAAGACATGCCATTAACCAAAGAAATACAAAGAGCTTCGGAGATATTTAGGCATATTGGGATACTATCGAAGAATGATCCTAACTTTGCCGCAATTGCAGCCCCGTTTACCGATCTTGTACACCTGCAATCTAAGGATTGTGAGCTCGTGTGGAATGATGAGGCATATGAAGCCTTTGAAAATATCAAATCGGCCTTAATCAGCTCCAATGAAATCTGTCACTCGCTACCCAATGATTCACCATACCAGTTGGTGACGGATTGCTCCCAATACGCGGCAGGTGCTGCCCTGCACTCAATGATTGACAGATTGTCGAAACTGGTGGCATTCTTTTCAAGAAAGATAAAACGGGCGCGGCAAGCATATTCCACCTAAGACAGAGAGCTCCTAGCGGCATATCTTGTTGTCATCCACTTCAGGCACCTTATCGAAGGTCACCATGTTACCTTGGGCACTGATCACAAGACTTTAGTATCGGCTTTTGAATTGCCACAAGTGCAAAACAGAGAGGCATCAACACCATTGGACAGCCATCCAAGAATACATCAGCGATATAGCTTACGTGCGTGGTCAGGACAATGTAGTCGCTGACTGCCATTTAAGGAACGTCATTTTAGTCCAAATTGACTCTCTTGACCTCCGAGCTTTGGCGACAGCGCAGGATGATGACGAAGAAATGAAGGAATTTCACTTGCGCCAAAAATCTTACCCTTTTTCCTAGGAAGTCAGCTTTGGTGTGAATTAAAATCAAGATACCCACCGCCGTTTGTCCATGTGGCGTGTAGGAGAAGTATCTTCAATCAATTACATAATCTGTCAAACCCTGGAATCAAGGCTTTACTTCGTCTCATTAAATCTCGATATTTCCGACCGAATACGAACAGGGATATTCGCTCCCGGACTAGGGAGTGCCTCCCATGTCAATCTTCCAAGATTAGTCGCCACACGAAATCCCAGATCCTATCCATTGATATTCTATCCTCAAGTTCAAAACTGTGCATATCGATATAGTTGAACCACTCCCACTGTGTACACTGCTGGGACAATCTTACCCCTCACGCCATAGGTATTTACTATCATGCATCGACCGAGCAACGAGATGAATCGAAACGCTATCGATACCAGACATAAGTGCCGCAATGGTTGCGTTAGCTTTCCTAGACGGGTGTATATCTAGATTTCGAGTCACGCTTTACGTACTGACCGACAGAGGCAGCCAATTCGAATCAAAACTATTCAAGGAACTGTCTCTGCTCGTTGGTTTTCATCGACTCCGCTCCACGGCGTACCGCCCCTCTACGAATGGGATGGTATAAAGGGAACACAGGAATTTAAAAGTGCTCCATAATGACCTGTCGACAAGGCTTGCTGGTGGCACTCCCAATTGTCTTTTTAGGCATTTGCTCTTTGCCCAATAATTTGAGATTTTCACCTCTCACGACAGTCACGGGAACCACATTCCTGTGCCCCAAACCTTTAGTTTGGTCATCGTCATCGAAGGCCGATTCCAAGTTTATTAAGGAAATGGTATCACCCATGGCCCCAGTCGATTTCATGCTGGCATCCATAGGGCACCTGCACTCGGTGCCCAAGCCTTTCGTGCCCCCAAATCTTCGTGAAGCAACTCAAGTGTGGGTCCAAATAGACCGCGTTCGCAAACCACTAGAAGCGCCATATACTGGCCCTTTCCCGGTAATCGAGCACGGCAACAGCCTTTGCAAATTGAAATTCCCCGACGGAAGAAGAGACACTGTCTCATTTTAAAGACTAAAACTGGCGAGATTACCTATCTCACAGAATGGTAAGGTGTCGGGGAATCAGCAACGCCCATGGACTCAGGCAGAAAACAGGAGGAGGACCAGATGCCCTTCACCTCGTAGAGCGCATAGCACGCAATAAGATGACGCTTAGAGCTGTTAGCTGTATATTGCGCAAATACACTAGATAGCTCACAATAAACCCCCAAACTTATATTTTTGTTATACAAGGGTCAATCAAGTTAATTGCAAACGGGAAGTCTGAATTTTCAGGTGAAATTTCCTTAGGCCTAAGTCGGCAACGTCGTGGGAATACTGTATTAAAACAAAGAGATACGAAAAATATATATTATGGAATGAACAGTTATGATTAGAAAGTGAAATTATACAGTTTATGATTGGATTGAATTTTACGCGGGTGATTAACTTTGCATGAGTTAATGAGAATTAGAGTATACATATGACGATTGATAATTAGATTAAAAAATATTAAGTAGATGATAGTTGAATGTTAAATGACGAAATATTATAAATGTATGATAAATATTTATATGGATTGATAAATAGATTAATTGAGCAAATAGATTATATAGTTAAATGGAGTGGGTAAATATTAAAGATTGGGGTAAATATTAAATAGATTGATATGTATAAAGATTGGCAGAAATAGATTGTATGGATTAAATTGGATACATAAAGGGATTATAATTTGGTTACATAAATAGATTATAACGGAGTTGGAAGGGTCTGTAAAGGAGAGAAGAATCACGCATTAAAACGAGATTCTTTTGGGACATATTTAACTAAAATTTACTATTCAAGTATTACAGACCTATTTACTGAAGCAGCTGAGGAACATGAATGAACCTCGTATTTAATTTTAAGACGCTTGAGCGAGAGCGGGAGTAACAATCTCTTGAATTAAGTCATGGTTACCAACTCTTCTTGAAATAATAATAATATATATATATATATATAATAATATATATATATATATATATATATATATATATATATATATATATATATATAGAGTTATGTTTAAGTATTTCCACTTGTAGGGGTGTAGACCACAAACGCTACAAGAAGTCAACCGAACACCTCTACAGGAAATGGACAGAGTAAAGGCAGGACGGACGTTTTCACGCGTTCCGGGAGACGAGTCACCTTTGCCAGGAATCCGTCGTTCATGTATTTCTGAATCCTCTTGTAGGCATTATTGTATCAACGCATTTATTTAAAGAGGAAGATGCATAAATATAAACACGCCTTATTATTACGTGTCTTATTATGCATTTGTACAGTGTAGTAATCATAATTTGTATAACAATCTAAAAGGGATGAGACCAAATTGTGAAAGAAATTGAATATAAATGTATGTAATATTATTATTGTATTATATGGCAGAGCATGGCATGAATAAGACCTTTTAGTACAGGTGTATTGCCTTGGGTAAGTGTCGATGCACTGTGCGGATGTTTAGAATGCTGTCAGACATTAGGTGCTCCAAAATATGTATTAAATATGTATTTAATCCAGCTAAGTAACAGTTATGCGCTTTTTTATTCAGTACTCGATTAACTGACATGGAAGTACGTACTGTTTTGCATTGGCGTACCTAGAAAAAGTGCCGCCCAGGAAAGATAATTATTTGGCCGCCTCTTAAAAGTTCTAATATCACTTCAAAACGCCGAAAACGGAATAATAAAGGTATATAGGTATGCAAAAGAGGAAGCCAAACAGTAGAAACCATTTATACTTTAATAATGTTTATACACAAAAAATAATATGAAAAATATGTTGAAAAAAGAAGATTTTTGAATTACAAAAACAAATGATTTGCAAATTGATTTTACTTGCCTTCTCTTCGCAAAATCTCGAATAACTTTCTCCAAGTCAATTTTATCGGCAAGGTCACGCAATTTGAATAGTATTGCCAAATCAGGCATCCTTGTTTGACTCATTGTTGACCTAAGGTAGTTTTTGTTAGGCTTTAGTTTAGAAAACCACCGTTCTCCACTAGAATCACTAATGGCTCGAGTTAAAAAAATTCTTAAAAGTATTGTTATATTTGGCACTGAATCATTAAGATTAGATTTCTGAATAAACAAAATTAGTTGAATATTAATATGTTTGGTCACCAGAAAATTCTGCCTCCTTAAATTGTGCCACCCAAGGAGGACCACCACCCCCTCCCCTTCTTTGGTAACCAAGTGCTGTAGGGCTCGAGTTATGTAATGAGTAGCCATATAAAATAATATGTATAATATGAGAATAAGGAGATGAGAATGTATATATTAATTTGTATCGAAAACAAGGAATGAAAATATATATGTCAATTTGTATAAATACAGAGCAGGCAAGTGGTAGCTAGAGGTGCGCGCATGAACACACAAAATACAGTCGCGGGAAACAGATATCAGGTCAAGATACCTGAGTCAATAAAAGGAAACGCTTAAACAAACAATTCACGTCTTAGGATAGATTTATCAGAAGACGGGAGTCTACAAAGCAGCTGGACAAATACAGACTCGGACGAAAGGAAATTGAAACAGAGATCTGTGACTAGCGAATCCTGTAATAGAGATAAAACTATTGGAATATGTCAGTACATCTTATACACACACACACACATACACACACACACACAACTGTTTGGTCGTTCCGCCCTAGGTGTAAAAACTAATGAACCCGATGACAGAATCTTGTCCCAGGACGAATCTAGGCCACGCCCCATAATATATAGTCGAGCAATTCGGAAGACAGGTCATTAAGACTTTAAGATTTACTCAGTATCAAAAAAGGAGGATTAATTCGTTCTCATATTATCGTTTGGGAACACGTTTAATTCGCTTAAGTTCTTTCGCTCCAGAATTCAGTATTTCGCGTTAAAAATAGAAAGTCTGCTTGCTTATTGCCCACAAAGTACTACGTAACGTGTCGCTTGCCAGTTTTATGGGCGCATATTAAAATAAAAGTATATTTTTGCTACGTCCTTTCTCAAAGTCCTTGTTTAACTCGATTGCCCTAAAACCTTCGGTAAACACAGCCTCCATAAGAGTACCCATGAAGAATCATTTAAGGAGTCAGAAACTTAATTCACCTTCGCTATAAATTGGATTCCTATAAATTGGAACCCACGAACCGTTAGCCGGTGAGCATCAATGCGCACCGTGGGGTCAGTTACAGAAGTGGAATGGATCCCGCCGTAAAAGAAAACTCCGTTGACCGATCTCATTCCAATTCATGTAAAATAACTATAGATTATAATCAATTTAAAATATTATCTGCATCAAAATCTAAATATGACCGTCTCAAAATTGAGTTGCTTTTAATTAAATATAATCAGCCTCAGTTAAATAGAGACACTACTTCCACACCGTGTAATATTGCCAGATTAATTTCGTTTATTTTTCTTTAAACTAGTACTATAAACTAATTACAATTTAAACAACCAACTAGCTGGCTTTTTTATTTCGAACAAATTACTCCAGAGATCAGAGCACCGACTAATACTAAATCACATCTTTCCTGTTTGTATAATTTTTAAATTTCATTCATTCAGCTCACAGCTTTCTCCGAATCAGAAACCAAATTTAGTGTATTTATTGAGTTTTCCTTTTCTTCTAATTGTAACCTTATTAATTTCGTTTGATTTTATTTATTTTTTATCTTAATTTACATATTTTTGTCCTTTATATTGCATTTTGATATTTTCCCTTTTTGTTTTACATCCTATTGCATTTTTAGCCTAAAGCCATTAATTATCATTGTTCTCATAATTGTTAAGCAATTGTTCTTATATAAATCTTTAATATTCTAGCCTAGAAGATGGGTCCAGAGCCCAAAACGTTTGCAATTTATGTTATATTCAGTACTTGCTCTCCTTTTCCTGCTGAAGATCCTGCTTGCTAGAAGCAGAAAAATACACGAATATATATATATATATATATATATATATATATATATATATATATATATCGCCCGATGGGCGTTATGGATATGTACAAGGTATGTAATTACTAATCAAGTTAAGTGAATTACAGAACATAGTATTGATACGGACCTTGCACTGTAGGAGATATGCGACACACCAACACTCACTCTGGCTGGTTGTAACGCTTGCCTGTTAAACTCGATGAAGTTCGGCCAGGAAATTTGGTTCGTTATATCCGAAATTCGTTATATTGAGGTTCATTATATCGATTGTTAACTATATATATATATATATATATATATATATATATATATATATATATATATATATATATATATATATATATATATATATATATATATATATATATATAATGTAGATACATTCAATCGTAAAGTTTTTATTTGCATATCTATATGAATATAACAATGAAATAAGGAGAAATAAATAGCAATAAGATATATATATGTCCCAAACAATCAAGAAGAATGATCAAAGTACAAAATTTGCAAAAATATGTAACATCAACAGCATAAAACAGATGAACAGATGAAGCTTTGTGAAAATTACAGTACCACCATGTTTTACTTTTGATTCTATGCACTCCCGATACCAATGTTCCCGCGCTTCACTCTGAACTCTAACGTTGCTGGTGTTCGTCCCCCACTGTAACGTGGACTCATCCGACCATAAAACTGGTCCCCACTTACTCCTGGTCCTGGTATCGTCACGACGTGCGCAATTAATCGACGTTGCTTCTGCTGAAGGTTGATCAGCGGCTTCTGGCGGCCTTCGCCTGACTTAAGGTCTTTTACAAACAGTCTAGGTAGGACTGTTCTGACGGAGGCATTGACTTGGCCGCCCAATTCATTAATTTTAAAAAGATGGGAGGGGCCAACAAGATTAATGTCGCCTTTATAGCATTGCCCTCTGGCATTCCTATAAAATATTAAATTTATCAATATTCCATTAGCATTCTTTTTTTTAATTCAACGTAAAATTATCTATTATAAATAATCGATACAAAATCTCAAATATTTTGTAATATATAATCGCCATTCAAAAATCAATGACTAAGATATTATTTTGAGCAACATTTACTTTTACCAATACACACAAACGAACGCACGCCTTTAGCTGCCCACTTTGAAGTAGTCACCCATTCATTCGTGAGGCAATTTACTTCGAATCAAGGTCAGTTATAAATCCTCTTACACATATTCTCTGCAAACTGCTATACGAGAGTAGGTCCTAATTCTCGTTACTTCTCTCATTGCAGATCCCAATTCACAGTCCATCAAAGTTACTTTACCACACCATACGTTACCACATCTTACTTTACCACAGCATACTTTACCACACCATACTTTAACACATCACAATTACCATATCTTAGGCATCGTAATTATCACATCATAGTTACCAAAATTTAGTCATCATAATTACTACCTAGTTACCACATAGTTACTTTACATACCTTACATTCATTCTACTTTTCATTACTTCCATACATTGCATTATGTTGTATTCCTTAGCAATTCTCAATTTAATTATATCATTCATCCATATAATTGTAATAACCGCTCACTAGTTATTTCCCAATTCAATTCTCTTATTGGGCATTCGTTGATTTTGTAAATATATTTACTTTGTTTATTTTCTGTTTTTCTTACAAACCTAATTCAGAAGTTTTCTAAATTCATTTCACGTCAGTCGTTAGGCCTAAATATTAGCAAACGACTATTCCTTCCAAATTCAACAAATTTATGGTAATGGTTTTCATTTGGCTATCTAGGCTGATTTTTAATTAAAATCAATCCCATTCATAACCAAATACCATACCTTTCAATACGAAAGAAACTATCAGAAATAACCTGGCTAAAAATAGATCGACCGATGAAGAACAGGGCATCTATTATATTCCATGCAAAATTTGGGATCAAGTATACATTGGTGAAAGCAGAAGATTCTCCAAGAGAATGAAGGAATGCAAATGCGACCTGAGCAGTGTGAGCCTATCTTTTAGCCTCTTGAAACACATGTCAAATTAAAACTATTCAATGGACATTGATAATGCAATAATAATTTATAATTCGCACAAATATATACATAGGCTTCTAATGGGATCAGCAATTATGAAGGAAATTCTAAACTTTAATATTTCTGATGGGCAAGTTCAACACTAATTCCTTGATAAGCAAAAATTCATCCAGCCTCTGATCAAAAATGCCGAATGCCGAAGCTCCATACCACCCCTTCCCCTCCACGCCAATTACCTGCCAACCCGTAAATTTATGTGTCCTTACGCTAAGCATCTTTCTGTATTCATTAGTTTGCCAGATGTCTCCGTCGAAACCTGGTTTCGCAATAAATCGGTCTAAGTTCTTTTTATCAGGCGTGGACTCGAACCAAGTTAACTACATTGTAATTAGGTAGTAAAACCACTTTAGATATTTGTTTTTCTCTCGAGACAGAACATGCCATGCCTTTTACCCCTTATCTCTACACTTCATTAAAACTCATCCTGGCCGCAAGCCCATTTAAACGCCTGTTTGCTTCTTAATAATCATTTACTAGAAAACCTTAGAAAACAGTACAATTGCTCGATGCAAACTCTAGCGAAATGCAGGTCAATAGAGTATGGACAAGAGTTCATTGGCAAGCAATTAAATATACATCATTGGCAGGTATAATTCTAATACCATCTTTAAAATAATGGAATCATTCGAGCTAAATAATTATTTAGTCCATAAAATAAATGTAATCTGCCATAATGTCCATGCACATACATGCTTGTGTCATCTCTTTCTTTCAAATTGCTACTGAGTCGAATATCACAATCCTACTAAATCAATGTCAATTTTTGAGAGTTGTAACCACATTGCCCAAATTTGTGACAAAGGATCACCATCTGGAGTACTAGAAATGAGAATTCATTGGAATAATAACTCTTTCCACATTCCAGCTCTCCAGGTTCCATGACATTGACCAACTCTGTCAATTGGGTGCCCTGATTTAGTAATAGAGATGTGCATACGGAAATCAAGACTCCCATGGTCATTGTAGCGTGCCAAGCTTCACTTGAATGAGTCATTTTAGAGGCTCAGGACTGCGCAGTGGATACGCCGCTCGTTAACAGTGGTCCCGCGATGCAATAAGCTGTTCGCATTTTCCTTACGCAACCTTCGTTGTTTATTTTTTCTTCTACCCTTTTCCTACATCCCCGTTATCTACATCAGTATTAATTTCCTTCACTCTACGATCGATTCTCCTGCAAATCTTGAACTTTAGATTTTTGTTGTCGTTTACCTCTGTGATGCCGATAGAAACTTTACTTGACCTATATAAAGGTCACCGTGTTTGCCCTCTCAACCCCAGTGAAATGAATTTTCGGCGTTTCTCTTAAAATATTTGATAGTTAAAATTTTAATTCTTAAAGGATAAATGCCATTTCTTTTTGCCTCTTCAATAAATTGTTAACAAAATACATGATTTAAGACTTTTTAATGCATCAGAATATTTAATTATTTTGTATAATTTTAAGATTCATCAATTATCGAAATATTCAAAATACAGGGTGATTAAAAAACTCCCTACTAATAGTTTCCCAATATTGTATTTAATAAAAAGATAAGATTGATTTTCAATATAATGCTGGATTTATGGAGTCTTGGAATCGGTCCGACTTTTACCCAACTGTTCTTCTGTGGTTACACAAACTATGAAATCTTGAGAGAAGCCTTAATCTTGCACCACCCTGTACGCATTTGAGGGTTGGTTACTATGATTGATAGTTTGGGGCTTTGCCACTCATGCTTGTTTAGGGAAGATCACTTTTAACAGTTTTTGTGGAAAGGCGATTGAAGGGGTAGGAGGTGGGGGTTATAGTACTTTTGATTGTCTATTATGGTTGTTTAACCGTTTCTCTTTTCATGCCATATCATTTTTTGTGTATCCTGCCACACTCTCGACCCCATCTATTATTTTTTTTTAATATATTTTGCGTTCATCCATGAAGAATCGCACAAATTGTCACCTGACGTCACAGACGTCAATGGGGAACGGGCACCAACGGTGCTCTAACGGAACATCCGTTTTTACCCACGTCATGTAATGTGTGGCCTTCACTGCCACGCACTCTGACAGAATCTAATAAACGGGAAAGAAACCCGCAATTTAACATTTGTTGTCCACTCTTGGAAACTACGGGAAAAAATTATAATATTGAGAACATCCACGGCAAATACCCCCAGCGAATTCAACAACCTGATGTAGACGAGAAACAGACATATAACTGGCTATGAGCTACAGGACAGAAGGCAGAAACAGAGGGCTTTATCATAGCAACCAAGGATAAAGTCTCCCTACACGATGACACCAACACAACATTGTAAAAAAAGAGGGATGTTTGACCCCCAATGCAGACTGTGTGGAAGGTTTGATGAGACTATAGACCACCTCGTATTAGGCTGCCCTGAATGCTCAAAGACCGAATATATCCACCGCCACAACAAAGCAGCCGCTTACATCCACTCGAACATCTGCAAAGAGCAATGCATACATGTTTCTGGGAAGTGGTATTAACATGAGTCCAAGGCAGTTGTTGAAAACGACAATGTTACCATCATCTGAGACATGCCCATCCATACAGACAGGACTATAGCAGCCAATAGACCTGATATAGTACTGAAAAACAAGATGGACAAGACCTGCCTTCTCATAGACATGTCCATACCCTTTGACCTCAACACCTCAGTCAAGACTACAGAAAAGCTTAACAGGTATAAAGACGTAGAAATTGAAGTTGAGCAGATGTGGGGGCTCAAAACCACAACAATCCCTGTCATTGTAGGAGCCCTTGGAACTATTATAGCGTACGAGAAGTGCAGGCTAGCGGCCTAAAAGCTTCGTTTGAATGAGTCCTTTTTTGAGACTCAGTATGGCCGAGTGGATTCGCCGCTGGCTAACAGTGGTCCAGCGACGCGGGAAACTGTTTGCAACTCGCCTACGCTATTCTTTTTTGTTTGCCTTTTCCTACTCTCTCTCTATCTACAATGGTGCCCAGACCCAGGAGGGGGAGCGTAATTCATTGGATAATATTTCCAAACGGGTTATTTTCTTCAAAATTCGCTCCGCTTCTAGGAGAGGGGTTGTATAGCGTGCGAGAAGTGCAGGCGAGCGTCTTAAAAGCTTTGTTCAAATGAGTCTTTTTTGAGACTCAGGATGGCTGAGTGGATTCACCGCTGGATAACAGTTCTCCAGCGACGCGGAAAGCTGTTCGCAACTCGCCTACGTTACTGTTTTTTTCTTCGCCCCATTTCCTACTCCCCTCTATCTACACTATCAAAAAGAGCTAAAAAATACCTAGACCAAATACGTGGCAGTATCAAAATCTATGAAGTCCAGAAAACCACCCTCCTCTCCTCTCCTCAGGAGGGCCTTGTCCATGAAATAATCACCAAACATCCTTAGGTCCATGGTTTGGACCCGGCTGCCTGGAGAATGCAGACTTTTGAACTAAAGGAATAATAATAATATAGATATGTAAATAATTCGGTTGGGAGGGGGGAGAGGGGAAGGTAAAAGGAGAGAGAGATGGAGAAGGAAAGGACGATCAAACAGTAAAAGGAGAAGAAGAGATGGATGAGGTGAAGTAAAGGGGGAGGGAGAAGTAAAAGAACAAAGAAACAAAGGATGAAGGAAAGTAAAGTTAGAGGAAGTAAGGAAAGGGAGATGGAGAGAGAAAGAAAGATGAAGGAAGTGCAGAAGAGAAAGTAAAAGAATGACGAAATGGAGTTGGATATAAGGTAATAGAGATGTAAAGGGAGAGGGTGAATTGAAGGAAGAAGGAGAAGTAAAAGAAAAAAAAGAAACAAAGTGGAAGGAAGAATGAAAGTAAAGGGAGTCGATGAGAGAGATAGGGAGATGCAATAAAGAAGGAGATGTTGAAGAAGAAGGAAATGGAGGGTAAGAAAGAGATGCAGATGTCTATTTGCGTCCACGTCACGGGTTTATAATAGCTAGCCCATGATGATTGCCATTAAGCGAATTCACTCCACTCCACTTGTGTGGTTGATGTGAATCCGAGTCTATTATGAATTAAACTATCTTGTGTCATTAATAAAATTCCCCCATTCATCATTACCCCCTCTTGACTCCTCAGTGAAACCCCAAAATAATGTTTTGGTACCAAAATAACAACCACACTCCGTTATGTCTCCGGATTTGGTTTGTTTTCGTCGAGAGATATTTCGTACAATTAACCACCGAGACATTTTTTCCTCTTAAACATCAACAAACAAATCATTTTCACACTGTTGTGCTTCCACTTCAATGTAAACTTTGGCCCAATGTGGACAGAAACCCCTGACATGAAGGAGGACTCTGAGAAACAGATGCTATAGGTCGAAAGGAAGGATAAGCAGTTTATTGGTAAGGGTTCGTGGGTTCCAATTTATAGGAATCCAATTTATAGCGAAGGTGAATTAAGTTTCTGACTCCTTAAATGGTTCTTCACGGGTACTCTTATAAAGGCTGGGTTTACCAAATGTTTTAAGGCAATCGAGGTAAACAAGGACTTTGAGAAAGGGCGTAACAAAAATATACTTTTGTTTTAATATGCGCCCATAAAAGGGGCAAGTTGCCCTTTCACGAAGTACTTTGCACCGACAAGCAGATTTTCTATTTTTAACGCGAAATACTGATTTCCGGAGTGGCAGGCGAATTAAACGTGTTCCGTAACGATAATATGGGAACGAATTAATCTTAATGTCTTGATATTGAGTGAATCTTAAAATTCTTAATGACCCTTCTTCCGAATTGCTCGACTATATATTCGGGGGCGTGGCCTAGACTCGTCCGTGAGATGAGCTTCTGTCCTCGAGTTCATTAGTTTCCACCCATAGCGCGGAACTACCAAACAGCTGTGTGTGTCAGATTTACCTACATCTTCTTATAGTATTATCTCTATTACAGGATTCACTAGTCACATATCTGACCCAGATAAGGGAACCTATATGCCCTAGCATAAGTTATTGGCATTTAAATTTTAAATTACATTAAATTTAAATTATGAGTTTCCAAACTTAGAAAAAAAAGTGGTGAAAATTTTTACTAAATCACTGCCAATCAAAATATGATCAAAACTGATAAGTGCCACATGTGTACATACACTCGTTTTGAGTAAAGATGAAGAATACACAATACAGTGTGATGACTGTAAAAAGTGGTACCACTACTTCTGAATTGGCCTTCCCACCTTTAAAATCCTATGTTTTGCCAAGACAAACAGAAAATTGAGTTGTAAGACTTGAGTTAGTTCTGGTGAAATTTCAAAATGAAAGCGAATGGCTCACAAAAGCAGAGGCAGCTATAGAAAGGCACAAACAGAAAATAAGAAATACAGGTGCAATCCAGAAAAGGAATAATGGGCCCACTCTACAAGGAAATAGTAAAGTGGGGCGATTTACAAAATCAGTTAGCCAAGGGGATTTGTCACAGTATATGGAAACTCTAAGATATAGCAAAGCAAATACTCCTAGTCCAACACCAAGGGAGAACTTAGGGGTCAGGAGTACCCTAGCAAATATGAAAGTTTCTGCTGTAGGCCAAGGCAGACGAATTGTTCCTCAACGCCTACAACCAGCCAACACTACAGCAGGCCATCATGTCCCAGACATTTTGGATGCCCTGGATACACAAAAGATTCTACCAAGACCCAAGACCCAGTTGGAGCCTCAACCCATAAAACACCACGAGAGAAGAAACCGCATATGCCATAACTACAAGAGGAAACATGTCAATATGGGGTGTCCGGTAGAGGCTGTGAGTTCGAGCATCCTAAACCATGTACCCGCCTGCTAAACCATAGAATAAAAGGCACACAGCGGTGTAAACGTGGCAGGAATTGCGATATTTTCCATCTTACATTGTGCTGAAACTTCATAAGAAACCAGAAATGCGTCGTGGAGGGATGCAAATACATGTACATCAGGGGTACAATGAGGACCAGGAGACCCACAACCTCACAGGGAAAAACACCACAAACAAGCAGACCTGGCACCCCGTAAAACTGGACAAACTTTGAAAAACAGTCCCTACCACTAAGTAAACCTGATGTAGCAGCAGCAGGGTCTTGCGCACCCCTACAGGGCAGTAATTTTTTTTTTCTAAATTGGTAGCGTACATGAAGTCCGCCATGAATGCTCTCGCAAAAACAATGGAGGCCCAAGGAGTGCTGTTGTCCATGCTGACAGGGAGCAAAACAGATTACGTACCGATACCACTCATGCTACCAGTACAGAATCAGAAACTACTATGGTATGGACAATCAATACCAACAAACCACAATTAGAGAATATTGTCATGGGCAACATTCAGGGTTACACAAAATCTAACCACAGAAAGGTCCCTTTCCTCCAGGAACTAGCAGCTGTAGAACACCCTCTGTTCATTGCCTTGAAAGAATCACATCTGAGGGAAGAGGTGAAAGATGCAGAAATCCAAATAAGATGGTACACTTTATACATAGCTGACAGAGAAGGTAGGAACCATGGAGGAGCCACCATTTATGTTATATGTGACCTTGATGCAATGCCTCTACTATCGTACTCAAACAGCAAAGTTGAAATAATAGCACTAAGCATAAAGACAATGAACCTTATTGTGATAAACTGCTATCGACCGCCCGCAACAAAGTTTTAGATTTGCAGTGGAAAAAATAAATAATATACTCGAAGCTCTGTAGTGTCTGAGTCAGTTATGGTTCTCTCTTTCTAGTTTTGCAGGCTGGGTTTAAGTGATCATTGGCTTCCTTAACGGGATGAAGGAAAAATATATATTTATATCTGGATTCTTTATTCCTGTATATTATAGCCGGAATAAGCTATTAAAATGGTGAACAAGGAATATAATTTTTGTTATTAAAACAAAAATAATTTTTCTGATTTTGACCGATTTATACACAAAAATTCACATATATAAATAGTAATTTCATCTAAACTTAACTCTATAACATTTCAACCAATCAGGCGCCAGGATAGATTTAAAGTGTTCCTAACGCTCCAACCGTTTACACTTAAACACGGCCGAAGTCAGTTTTCATTTTACATATATGCATTTACATTTTTTTTTTTTAATATTTGTAAAATGGAAAAACTTATTGTATATTCATTGCTTCAATAAATCATAATCATTTCCGAATTTTTAGACTTTGAAGAAATCTACAAAAATTTGAGCTCTCAGAAAAATTCACAGCCGGCAAAGGAGGAAAGGTCGACGGAGGAACGTCAAGAACGTCATCGATTTTTATCTTTTCTCCACGGGACTTCATGAACAAGATCTATTTTTGTACGGAGCTACGTATGACCGACACAATATATCGTACTGCCTCCTGGGGAGTCTAGCCTCCTGTTTACGAAGGAGAAATACTGCAAAGGGGGAAGTTTATCTTCCTATTTACAAAAACGTTATTAACAGCGGGAAGTTTATCTTACTATTTACAAAGGAGAGCTATTAACAGCGGGAAGTTTATATTCCTAAATACAAAAGAGAGCAATTAATAGCGGGAAGTTTATCTTCCTATTTATAAGGTTCAATGTGTGAACCGTTTAAATTTCCAACAAATGTTTCCTAGGTTCATGTGTGAACCGTATAAATTTTCCAAACAAATGTTTAGGTTCGATCTTCGATCCCCACAGCTCTACCTGCACCCATGCCAGACATAATTCTCTGTGGGGACTTCAATTTCCCATTCATTCAGTGGCTAGAGGGTGCCATCCAGGATGGGACACAAGACGACCAAATGCAAGCCAAACTCCTACTGGAAACCACTGACAAAGAATTCCTCTCCCAGCAAATAACAAGCCCTACAAGAATGAATAACATCCTAGACCTTTACTTCACCAATAATCAAGATTCCTTCAGCAGTTACAGGGTTGAGAGGACCATATTCACGGATCAAAACCTGGTTACACTGAATACAACATACATAAATATTGGGTCAGTACAACAATGTCCACGCCAAATGGAGAACACACCCTTCAACGCCTTCAACTTTCACAGCAGTTTAATCAATTGGGAAGAAGTGGAAAAGAGCTTTCAAGGAGTAAAGTGGGATGACATAATGAATGAAAAAGACCCAACCAAGATACTGCAAACACTTACCAACACCATGCTAGAGGTTTGTCAAAACCACATCCCATAAGGAACAAGCGTAAAGCCAGAGACATCATTCCAAGAGACAGAAACATTCTCATGAGGAAACGAACCTCGCTAAACAAGCAACTGAGAAAAACAAAGACGGATGAACGCAAACAATCAATTAATGCCAAACTAGCAGAGGTGGAGGAACAGATGATAAAGTATACGAAGCCCAGAGAAGAAAAGAAGAGAACCCATCAGTGCTGAACATCAAATGAAATCCAAAATATTTCTTCAGCTAGTGCAAAAGAATCTCAAAAACACAAATTGGACCACTAGGGAGACGTGCCAGCTTCTAATGTAGAAATACAACAACGCCTTCAGCAAACCTAAAACACAAGAAATTGTGGAAAATTCTAAATCTTTCTTTTCAGTAGACACGCCCTAACTAACCCAACTTACCGATATGGAGGTCATACAAGAAGACATCAAAAGGGCTATAGGAGAGTTAAGAACAAACTCAGCTAGTTGACATGATGGAATACCAGCTATCCTACTCTTAAGGTGCAAGGAAACTCTAGCGAAACCAATCAGTATATTGTGGCGCAATTCCCTCAAGAAAGGACTTATCCCCACACTATTTAAACAGGCAACTGTAAGACCCATATACAAAGGTGGTGACAAGAGTCTTCCTAAGAACTATAGGCCTGTTGCACTAACATCACACATCATCAAAATATTGCCTTCATGGAAGAAAAAGGACTTCTTAACTCCAGCCAGCATGGATTTAGGAGGGGAAGATCCTGTCTCTCAAAGCTCCTGGCCCAGTATGACTGGCTCCTGCAAACCTGCCCGAGGGAAATAATGTAGATGTTGTATTCTTTTACTCTGTTGTATTCGTTGGTGACATAGACAGCAATGTGACACCTTCCCACCTAGCCTCATTTGCAGATGACGTGAACAAGATGCTCACAGGCTACAGAATGACCTCAACACAGTGTACTCTTGGGTTGCAGATAACAATATGTAGTTCAATGAGGGCAAATTCGAAGTGTTGAGGTACGGCCCAAACACAGCCATTAAGGAGGAGACCACACTTCACACTGAAGGAGGACAAGACATAACCCCTAAGCCCTATGTTAAGTTCCTTGGTGTCCACCTCAGTCATGATGCCAGCTTCCACCACCACATCATAGAAACAATAAAGAGGGCAAAAAGAATGGCAGGCTGGGTACTGAGGACATTTGCTTCTAGGGAGAAGGAAGTTATGCTGACACACTGGAAGTCAATGTTGCAACCAGCGATGGACTATAACAGCCAATTGTGGTCACAACATAAAAAAGGGGACATCCAGCAGTTGGAAGCAGTGCAAAGAGCTTTTACCAGACATATCAGGGGAATGCAGGACCACAGTTATTGGGACTGCCTCAAGGAACTTGGGCTGTACTCCCAACAAAGAAGACGAGAGCTCTATCGGGCCATTTACATATGGAAGGTCCTAGAAAAAATGGTGCCTGACCCTGCTGCTTCCGCCCTTCAAGCCTGCCATAATGACCGCACTGGACAAGAACCTGTGCCAGAAGAACACTCTTCCCCAAAGCTCCAATATGCATCAAAACACTGGTTGCAGCAATCCTGGCGCACGAGGGGCATAAGATCTTCAATTTCCTTCCAAGGCGAGTCCGAAATACCATAGGCTACCCAGTAGAAAAGTTCAAGGCTGAGCTTGACAAGTTCCTGGAAATCCTATCAGATGAGCAACCCGTCCCGGGATATACAGCCATCTGCCAGGCCACCTAAAACTCCATACCGGACATTGTGAACCTCCAGAGTAGGGACACCAGGGCCGGGATCAGCGGTAGCTGGCTACGACTGTGAAGGATGAACTTCTGGACCACATCAAGTAAATCAGAGTCTGTATTTGTCCAGCTGCTGATAAATCTATCCCAAGACGCGAATTGTTTGTTTAAGCGGTTCCTCTTATTGACTCAGGTGTCTTAACCTGACATCCGTTTCCCACGTTTGTACTTTGTGTGTTCCCGCAAGCACCTCCAACTACTGCTTACCTCCTCTCTATTTACACAAATTGCGATATATATTTTCATTTCCTGTTTTCTATACAAATTCCTATATGCAAATTAATATATACATTCTCATCTCCTTATTCTCATGTTAGACATATTATCTTATATGTGTGGAGTTTGTTAGAATTTAATAAGACCTCCGTGCGTCCATTTTGTGGAGTTTTTCGCTGGGCCTATTGAATCCTACAATGTGGTGCCAGTAGCCTACCCATTACATAACCCGATACCACAGCACTGACGTACCAAGAGGAGAGGGGACGGTCATCCCCGGGCGGCACAATTTGGTAGGTAGCATTTTCTTGTGACCCCGAATATTAATATTTAACAAATTTGTTTATTCATAAAGTTAATAGGGCGTACCAAATATAACAATACTTTTAAGAATATTTCTAATTCGTGCCATTAGCCTTGCTAGTGGTGAACTGTCCTTTCCTAAACTAAAGCTTATCAAGAACTACCTTAGGTCAACAATGAGTCAAACAAGGATGCCTGATTCGCCAATACTATCCAAAGAGTGTGCCCTTGTGGATAAAATTGATTTTAACGAAGTTATTCAAGATTTCGCGAAGAGGAATACAAGTAAAATCAAGTTGTAAATCATTTGTTTTTGTAATTCATTCATCTTCTTTTCTTTAACATATTTTTCCTATTATTTTCTGTGTATAAACATTATAAAAGTAAATTTGATTGAAATAAACGGTTTCTACCGTTTGTCTTCTCTTTTTGCATACTTTTATTATTCCGTTTTCGGCGTTTTGAAGTGTTATTAGAACTTTTAAAGGGGGCCAAATAAACAGCTTCCCTAGGCGGCACTTTTGCTATGTACGCCAACTCACCACAAAACTCCCATGCCAGATAATGAAGTTACTGAGAAAAATAGCGCATAGCAGTTACTTAGGTAGATTAAATACATATTTTGGCACACCTATTGTCTAGCAGCATTCTCAACATACACACAGTGCATCGAGACTTACATAAATGCATAAACCTGTACTAAACGGTCCTATTCATGCCATGTTCTGCCACATAATACAATGATAATATTTAATACATTATATATAATTCAATTCACAATTAGGTCCCATCCTTTTTAGATTGTTATACAAATTATGATTACTACACTGTACAAATATATAATAAGGCAAGTAAGAAAGCTAGAGAGGCAGCGAGGCGTGTTTATATTTATGCCTCTTCCTCTTTAATAAATGCGTTGCTAAGATAATGCCTACAAAATGATTAGGAAATACATGAACGACGGATTCCTGGCAAAGGTGACTCACTCCCGGAGCGCGCGCAAACGTACGTCCTGCCGTTACTCTGTCCGTTTCCTGTAGAGATGTTCGGTTGATTTCTTGCAGCATCATTCTCTTCCGTGCCATGCACTCTACGAGGTGAAGTGCACCTGGTCCTCCTCCTGTTTTCTACCTGGTTTGCGAACGCGTTCTATTTGGACCCACACATGAGTTGCTTCACGAAGATTTCGGGGCACGAAAGGCTTGGAGTGCAGGTGCCCTATGTATGCTTACATGAAATCGACTTGTGCCATGGGTGATGCCAATTCCTTAATAAATTTGGAGTCGGCCTTCGTTGACGATGAGGAAACTAAAGGTTTTGGGCCCAAGAGTGTGGTTCCCATGAAAGGTAAAAATCCCGTGTCATTAGGCAAAGAGCAAATGCCTAAAACGACAATTGGGAGTGCCACCAGCGAGCCTTGTTGACGGGTTATTATGGATCACTTTTAAAGTCCTGTGTTCCTTTTCCACCACCCCATTCGTGGATGGGTGGTACGCCGTTACCGGAGACGATGAAAACCAATGAGTACATACAGTTCTTTGAATAGTTATGATTCAGGTTGGGCGCCTTTGTCGGTCACTACGTAAAGCAGGACTCGAAATCTGGAAATCCACTCGTCTAGGAAAGCTAACGCAGCCATTGCGGCACTTATGTCTGTGCTCGGTAGCGCTTCGATCCATCTCGTTGCTCGGTCGATGCATGATAGTAAATACCGATCGTGTGAGGGGTAAGATTGTCCAGGCAGTGTACACGGTGGGAGTGGTCCAATAATATTGATATGCACAGTTTTGAACCTTGAGGATGGAATATCAATGGGCAGAATCAGGGATTTCATATGGCGTCTAATCTTGGAAGAGTGACATGAGGCGCACTCTCTCATCCAGGAGCGAATAACCCTGTTCATATTGGGACAGAAATATCGAGCTTTGATGAGACGAAGTGAAACCTTGATTCTAAGGTATGACAGATTATGTAATTGATTCAAGATACTTCTCCTGCACGCCATATGGATAAACAGTCGTGGGTATCTTGATATTACTCCACACTAAAGCTGACTTCGCGGGAAAAGGGTAAGATTTTTGGCGCAAGTGAAGTTCCTTCATTTCTTCCTCATCATCCTGCGCTGTCGCCAAAGCTCGGAGGCCGATAGAGTAAATTTGTACCGAATTGACGTTCCATATATGGTAGTCAGTGACTTCATTGTCTTGCCCACGCACGTAAGCGATATCGCTGATGTATTCTAGACTGGCTGTCCAATGGTGTTGTTGCCTCTCAGTTTTTGCCCTTAATGGCGATGCAAAAGCCAATACTGCAGTAGTGCCGGGCATTTCTAGTTCTCCGTGGTGGTGAGTCCCGAGGGAAAATGTGACGTTTTTTTCTTAAAGGATTGTGATCAGCGCCCAAGGTAACATGGCGACCTTCAATAAGGTGCCTGAAGTAGAAGACAGCAAGATATGACGCTAGGATCTCTTTGTTGTATGTGGAATATGCTTGCCGCGGCCGGTTTACCTTGCTTGAAAAGAATGCCCCTGGTTTTGACGATTCACCAATCATTTGGTGCAGGGCAGCACCTGCCCCGTATTGTGAGCAATCCGTCACCAACTGGTATGGTGAATCATTGTGTAGTGCGTGACAGAGTTCAATGGAGCCGATTAAGGCCAATTTGATATTTTCAAATGCTCCTGCCTCATCATTCCACACGAGCTCACAAGCCTTAGATTGCAGGTGTACAAGATCGGCCAACGGGGCTGCAATTGCGGCAAAGTTAGGGATCATTCTTAGATAGTATCTCAATATGCTCAAATATCTCCGAAGCTCCTTGTATTCATTTGGGTAATGGCATGTCTTCAATTTCCCCCATTTTCTTCACTGGTTCGAAAATTCCTCTCATTGAAATGTGATGCCCTAAAAAATGGAATTCCTCCTTTGCTAGCTCGCACTTCTCCGGGGATATTATCAAACCGTTTTTGACCAGGACTTTAAAGACTGGCTCCAAATGCTTTAGGTGGTCGTCCATATTTTCTGAAAACAGGATGTAATCTAACATATATATATAAAAAACCTAATCCTCGAAACAGGTTGTCCATGTGCCGTTGAAAGGGGCAGTTTGGAGGCCGAATGGGAGCTTTATGCACTCATACAAGCCAAATGGAATTGTGACCACAGTATTCGCTATGCCTGCATGGTTCATAGGGATTTGATGCTAAGCACAAACCAGATCCAACTTTGAAAACATTTTTTTTTTCCCTGGAGGCGTTCGTGACACTTTGAATTCGCAGCAACGGATACCTGTCGGGCTTTGTGATCGCATTGAATACTCGGAAGTCGCCGACTACCCTCTACTCACTAGGCAGCTTGTTCTACACCATGTGAATCGGTGAAGCCCATAGTGATTGTGACGGTCGCACGACCCGTTAAGTGCTGAAGGTCATTGATAATTAGGGCTACCGCAGGTTCTACAGATAATCTCACTTCCGATACAAGTTTGGTTTGTTCGTCAAAAAGTATGCCGCGCGTACAATCCACTATAAGATTAAAACGCCTTAGAAAGTCAATTCCTAATAAAGGTGAAGTGGTATCCGCCACTACAAATGACCACCTAAATGATCGAGGAAACCTCGCCATGCACTTTTATATTTCCGCCATTAGCCTTTGAAATATTTATATTGGACTCGTGCGATTCACTCGATTTCACCAATTTAGCTGGAATTATTGATGCACTCGCCCCCGCCTTGATTAAAAACTCACATTATTACGCACTTTAGCGCCAATGGTGAAAAGAGACGTCATACCAGCTAGTTTTCTGCCAGAACTGGAGAAGATGGCCTGGAGGAACGTTGCTTTTCTCCTCTCCTGGGCCACTTGCTCCAGGTTTGCAGAATTTAGCGTTCTTCCCATAGTATACGTGTGGGAGGAAAACTACAGATCTTTGCTTCTTTGGGAAGGGTCGCAATCCTCCTGGTATATTATGCGCACTGTGATTGGTATTATTCTGTACATAACTAAGACGATTCCCATTAGGGTACTCACCTTCGGACACTGACGCCGCACTTCCCACTGAATTATTTATATAATTATCACTCGTATCGTTATTATCATCAGAACTGGGGACTAAATACATTTAAAGTATTTAAATACTAAATATTAAATACATGAGAAAAAATGTATTTAGATACTAAATACATTAAATGTATTTAGATACATTTTAAATACCTTTCAAATACATGCTATATAATGACAAGTTCCGGATGGTGCCGGAACTTAAAGGACTTAATTATGAAGAGAGACTAAGGAAGCTGAACCTACCAACACTGGCATAGAGAAAAGCACGGGGAGACTTAATAGAGACCTTCAAGATACTCACTGGAAAATATGATTGGGAATGAAGTCAAGGCATATCGAAACTTCGAGAAGAAAACATCAGCAGGGGAAATTCACTGAAGCTTTTTATGAAGACAAGGTCACGGCTGGATATAAGGAACTATGCTTTTCTGTGTAGGGTGATAAATAACTGGAATCAGTTGCCTGAGTCAGCGATTGCAGCAGCATCAGTCAACCAGTTTGAGGTCAGACTTGATAAATTTTGGTTTAATCAAGAATTAAAATACAATTACCAGATAATCCACCACAAGCTGCCACAAGTTGATAATATAGATCTGGAGTCACAGGCGTAAGCCTCTTCCATGAAATCTTCTGTAAGTATCTGTAAGTATAAGGAACATAGGTATCACAACAAAAAAATATCCATTAAAATAAAATTGTATATTATAATTACTAATGTAGGATTTGGTGACAATTGGACTTGGGTTCTATAAAAAAAATAGAAAGTTCCATAGAATGAAATTTCAGTTAACTATTTATATCAGCATTACATTTAAGTAATATCAGTTGCTGAAATGTTTCGTCATTTAAATAACTCTATTTTGGAGATAAGGTCAATCCTTCTAAAGATAAGAGCCGTTCCATAAGAGCTGATAATGGAAATGTGGTGTATTTAATAAATGACTTTTTTATGTTTGGATATCTATCTAAACTTTTAAGTGTTTTATTTGAATCATGTAGGTAACTAAACAATTCTAAATCTGCAGTTAATCGTGTTTGAGTGGGTTTTGTAAATCCAAAATAATCGTCACTGTCCGATTCCCCACTGGATGATTCAGCTTCGGGTCCATCTGCTAAATTCCTAATCACTTGAATCATAATATTTTTAAGAGTCTTGATGGCTTGAACTGTCCCATGGAATACTGATATCTAACCAGCGGATTTTCAAGAATGGATGGATTTTTGATGCAATAATGGCATCTGTAACGCTGGCTTCATTTGCCAAGGTCAAATAAGATTGATAACGCTTTAACATAGCATAATTTCATGGATGACAAAAGCCACAAGGGCCTATCAAAGGTCATCCGTATCCATCAAATCCCACCCACATAATGCATCCATAGGATTTTGTCAGATCATGGATTTACAATATACAATTTAACAATCCATAGAAATGTCCAACCATGCCTCTACAATATATAATTTAAAGCCTACATAGGAGTCTGTCAAAAACAAAATCAAAGTCCCCCAAAATATACAATAAAAAGAAACTGCATCCACAGGAATGAGTCAAGAAACATATCCACATACCAAAAAGTAAGAAATTAACCCTCCATCCCCATATAATCATCCAATCTGCGCTTGAAAACATTCAAGTTTGGGCTGTCTACACTCTCAGGTGGCAAACTATTCCAATAATCCACCACTCTGTTAGTGAAAAAATATTTTCTAACATCCAGTCTGCACCTCTGTGTTTTAATCTTTAAGTGGTAGCCTCTTGTTCTATTACTACCTTCTAACTCAAATAACTTGCTGAAATCCAATTTATCCATCCCAGAAAAGATTTTAAAAAGCTCAATCATATCTCCCCTCACACACCTTCTTTCAAATGAAAACATATTTAATACCCTCAGTCTATCTTCATATTCAAGGTGCTTCAGGGATGGTATTATTTTTGTTGCCCTCCTTTGTACTGACTCTAATAAGTTTATATCATGTCTAAAATGTGGTGACCATGCCTGTATACAGTACTCTAAATGTGGCCTGACATGAGAGTTGTATAGTTTAAGGATAACCTCCTTACTCTTGTAGCTAACATTTCTTTTAATGTAACCTAGCACCCTATTTACTCTATTTTTTGCCTCAATACACTGCTTTGAAAATTTCAGTGACCTATCTACTACTACTCCTAAGTCCTTCTCATCTTCAACTGAATTAAGCCAATACACATCCATCTCATAGCTAAATTCCCTATTATCTCTCCCCATGTTAATAACTTTGCATTTATTAAGGGTAAAAGTCATCTGCCACTTCGGGGGCCAAGCTAACAACTTATTTAAGTCACCCTAAACTCTAAAGCTACCCTCAACCTTTTTGACTACAGCTGCCAATTTAGTGTCATCAGCAAAAATTGACACTTTGCTATTTACACCTTGCCCAAGATCATTTACATAGATTATAAATAATAAAGGGCCTAAAACTGATCCCTGAGGTACGCCACTAATAATATTCCTCCACTCTGACCTCACTCCATTCAGAACAACTCTCTGTTTCCTATTTTTCAGCCATTCAGTTATCCAATTTAAAACCTTCCCACATATCCCAAGCAGCTTTAATTTATGAACTAGTCTTCTATGTGGAACCTTATCAAAAGCTTTGCTGAAATCTAAGTAGATCACATCAACTTTCTCACCCCTATCTAATTCTTTAGTTATATAATCCATAAAATCCAGTAAATTAGTTAAACACGATCTACCTTTTCTAAAACCATGCTGAGCATCATTAATTAACCTGCTACTCTCTAGATGATCAGAAATTCCCTTCTTAACCATCTTCTCAAGAATTTTACAGACTATAGAAGTTAAGCTTACCGGTCTAAAGTTATTTGGATCATCTTTGCTTCACTTTTTAAAAATTGGCACTACATTTGCCAATTTCCAATCATTTGGTATTTCTCCAGACCCTAGTGATCTAAGGTAAACATATATGTAGATTATCGGCTCGGCCTGAAATTTTTTTTTTGTGTAAATATTATCGTTCACCCGTGTTTGAATCTTCGTTTGTGTTATCGTTCACCCGTGTTTGAATATTCATGCGCGTTTGAGTTTTGTTCGAATGCTAGGTGCCATTTTTTTTTTAAAATCTCAAAATTATACCCACTGAAAATGCTGTTATTTTAGGCCATTTTAGTTACCAAATTGCCCCAAAATAACCAAATGAAACACTTTGTTTCCCGTACTTAAATGCAGTGGTTATACTTACAAAATAGTGAAGAGGAAAGCCTATTTATTTTGCGCGTCTGCGCCCTATTCAAAATCTAGCTGACTTAAATCACATTTTATTTTCAATCATCTAAATTCGAAGTTAGGGTTCCCATCTAATGCTTGGCCACAAATGTCGCATTCACTTTTAATTCGCACTAAATTATACACATCCAAAAAGATGTTTAATTTATCTTTATCAGAAACTAGGGTTAATAATTCCGCAATAGCCGACGGACAAAATTCAGAATTCGAAGATTATTTTCAAACTGTGTAAAAGGGGAATATTTGACACCCAAACTGCTAAAAAACAAGTAGTTCCTTGAAATGATCTAGCCAATTACATTTAAATGTATAAAAGAAGGTAACAAAAATAGTAAAATGGGGAAAAATATATTGAAAAATAAAAATGACTCCGAATGAGGATAATAAAAAGCTATTTAGTATGAAAGAAAAATTGATATCAAGCATTTCTGACGTCATTTTCCCCCCTCCTATAATAATTCGCAAAATGATTACAGACGCTGACATGATGTAGTTAAAGCATTCACCTCTGTAAACGGCAGAACATTATAACAATTAGGATTATATACTGGGGGGCTGTGCCCTCCAGACCCCCCCCAATTTAATGAAACTCAGGATCATCGAAGTGTGGTCTCCCCCTTGTGCTTACCCCCACATGAGCCGTCCCCTTAAATGTACTCCAAAAACGTGAAACATTTTGGAACACAGACGAAAAAACTACGGTTTATCGGCCGGGATCGGCTGGGCCGATCATCTACATATTAACCTGATCTAATAAATATCTTCTCAAGAGCTACTGCAATACTTTCTACACCTTCTTTGAGTATCCTAGAATGAATGTTGTCAGGGCCAGATGCCTTACTAGTATTTAACTGCATTATAAGCCCTTTAATTTCTTCTGTCTATATTAATAGAATTTATCACTACTTCCCTTGACCTAGAATTATCATCAATTAGTCTAACTGGTTTCTCTTCTGTGAACACTGAAGCAAAATGATCATTAAGGACCTCTACTATTTCCTCATCAGATTCTTTCAAAACCCCTTCATATTTAATAGGCCCTATTTTAGCACTCTTAGATGTATTATTGATTCTATAATAGCTAAGGAATTTTTTAGGATCCTTATTATTATTTTTAGCTAAATTAATTTCTGCTGTCCTTTTGGTCTTCTTAATAATCTTATTTAGTTTATTCATGGTTGACCTATAATGGTTTAAATTATCTAAACTACTCTCACTTTGTAATGTCCGGTATGCCCTTTTTTTCTCTGAAACTTTATTAGCTATTTCTTGATTCCACCATAATGGTTTCCTACATTTCTTCCTAATAGACTTTATTGGAATACACTGTTCCTGAACCATGTTTAATATAGTCTCAAAAATATCCCACATCTCATAAGTATTCTTTCCATGGAATTCTATATCCCCCTAATCTGATTTAGCATGCTGCGTAATTTATTGTAATCTCCCCTATCAAAATTTGAACTAAGTGATCATAATTTGAAAGAATTAGATCTAATATATTGGGACCCCTTGTTGGCTTATTAACAAATTGGGTCAAAAAGTTATCTTCAAAACACTCCATAAACTTACAACTTGCTCTATCTCTTCCTATCATATTTTCCCAGTCTACAGAAGTTAAATTAAAGTCACCCAGAATAACTGTATCTTCTTTGCATCCTTTACTTATTTCCCTAATCATTAACTCATCGATGCATTCAGTCTGTCCTGGTGTTCTATAAAAAGCTCCCAAGTGTATTTTCCTATTTTTACCAACCTTAATATCTATCCATCATGATTCACCTTCTCCTTGCTTTATAGAGTTATTTAGATTTGAAGAAATGCTATTTCTGATATAAATAATCAACCCACCACCAGTCCTATCTCTCCTTTGACTAATGTACATAGTGTAAACCTCTAGTTCAAATTCACTCAGATTATCATTAAATATATTTTCATTCACCCATGATTCAACTATACATATTATATCCATATCTTCATGAATGATATAACTGAATAATTCATCCCTCTTATTTCTAAGACTACGAGCATTTGTGTAAAGACAACTCAGCCCACCTATTCCTGAAGCACCTGAGGGCCTATCTCCTCTGCATCTACTTTCTCTCCTTCCCTGACCACTATCACTACTCAAGTAATTTAACCCTAAAGCACTAACATTAGCCTGCCTACCTTTTACAAATCTGTGTCTGCGTCCTTTCTCTGCCTCACTTTGAGCCATTAAATTTCCCTGACTACTATGTATAAAAACCTAGTTTTCCACCTCTAAAGACCTAATAACACTATCTAATTCCCGCCACAAAACCTCAACCCTATCGCGACTCAGATGGAGTCCATCCATTGCATACAAACCCTTATTCCCATAAAACCCACTCCAAACATCTACAAACACCAATCCTGACTCCTTGCACAAACCTTTCACATATTCATTCAACCCCATTGCACGAGACAACCATTCCATCCCAACATCCATTCTTGGAAGCACACCTGAAACAACACCTTATACTCTACTTTCACACATGCTTTCAATCAGCCTTTTATACCGCTTTCGTAACTCACAAGTACCCACCTTCTTTACATCATTTACTCCAACATGTGATAGAAGCCTCCTCTCTGGGTAGTTTTAAGAATAGATTAGATAAATATATGGATGAAGCTGCTAGATGGGACTGACTTTTTTTTATGTACATATGTATATATTTTTCTAAGGAGTGGGAAGATTATATTTTGCGGTTGCATGAATGGACATAATCCTCTGGATGCATTTTATGTATATTGTAGATTAGATCTGACGAACTCCTGTAAAGGGTGACAATGTTGATGACTTTTCTCTGGTAAGAAATCTTTTGTGTGTTGAATGGAACAGGAGCTGCCAAGTGTAGGCCATGAATGGTCTTTTGCAGTCTCCTTCTTTTCTTATGTTCTTATGTTCTAACATGTGTAATCACAACTGCTTCCCTCTCACACCCAGACACCAACCTATCATACCTCTCATACTCAACATTTACACCAGCACCTGGCAGACAAACTCTCACTCCCTTCCATTTACTTTCACTCAACTTCCTATCTAAATACCTAATCTGAGAGTCACCCATCACAATCACCTCAGTCATTCTCCTATTCTCTCTAGGCCTAGTATTACCCTCCCTCCTGCTCTCACTCACTCGACCTCCTATTCTACTTTCAGGCCTGGTCACACTAGACAAATCTCTTTCAAATTCTTCCTCTCTCAGGGCATCAACTCTGTTAGTTAGCCTAACAGGTTCCATGTCCCTCTCATTCACACACCTAACCTGTCCTAACTTATCTATTCTGTTCACTTTCACTCACTACTCATCATCACTTACTTCACTTACTGCTTTCTCTCCAGTCCCTGTTCTAGGCCTAACTTCCTCCCTCCTGGTCCTAATCTGACTCTTGAAACGTACACTTGCATCTCTTCTCACTTCAGACACTAAATCGTTCAGTCTCAAGCATTCCGCACGTAATCGACTCACCTCCTCAGTCAAAGCACATACACGGCACTCAGACACATTCACTCTCCTCTCTACACCACAGACATCGCACACTACATACACACTACTTTCAAACGGCATACTCTCTACATCCAAACAGTCAGCCATACTTAAACAAGAACAATAATAGAAACAAAAACTTACAAAACAACAAGAATTTGACCCAAATTGGTGCGCACAAGTTTAAAACCTGCTAATCAAGATGGCCACCGAAGTAAACAAAAGTCACTTTCTCACTATAACAAAATAACCACAATTTAACTTTGTTATATTAACCAAATATATGATCTTATAACTTAATATTTATGTTTACTATGTCACACACCAAAGTATAGCAAAAAATCAAAATATTCTGAGAGCTCTACAAAACATGTGCTACCTGTTCGAAGGTCAGTCGAAGACTCAAGAGCTACTGCAATACTTTCTACACCTTCTTTGACTATCCTAGAATGAATGTTGTCAGGGCCAGATGCCTTACTAGTATTTAACTGCATTATAAGCTCTATAATTTCTTCCCTGTCTATATTAATAGAATTTATCACTACTTCCCTTGGCCTAGGATTATCATCAATTAATCTAACTGGTTTCTCTTCTGATACATAGATTATAAATAATAAACAGCCTAAAACTGATCTCTGAGGTACGCCACTAATAACATTCCTCCACTCTGACCTCACTCCATTCAGTTATCCAATTTAATACCTTCCTACATATCCCATGCAGCTTTAATTCATGAACTAGTCTTCTATGTGGAACCTTATCAAAAGCTTTGCTGAACTCTAAGTAGATCACAATCAACTTTCTCACCCCTATCTAATTCTTTAGTTACATTATCTATAAAATCCAGTAAATTAGTTAAACACAATCTACCTTTTCTAAAACCATGCTGAGCATCATTAATTAACCTGCTACTCTCTTACAAGAAGCTCCTGATTCTCATTGTAAGATTGGAACATAATACTGATTTGGGTGTGTAGTTTTTTTTTTATTTATTTAATACATCAATCACTGTGTAATAAATACATTAGTGATTAATACTTTTGGGGAAGATAACTGGCAGCAATCCTGAGCAAGAATTTTTTTGGTGAGTGTTAACTTTTTCCTTAGTAAATTTCTGAGAGTATGGCTGTTTGTATAGATGGTGAGAGCATGCCGTTTGAAAGTAGTGTGTATGTGGAGTTGAAAGGAGAGTGAATGTAACTGAATGCCGTGTGTGTTTTCTGGAAGGGGAGGTTAGGAGGTTGAGTGGGGAATGTAAGAGGTTGAATGATTTGGTGTTTGAGGTGAGAAGAGATGCAAGTGTGCGATTGAAGGGTGAGATTAGTGCTAAGAGGGTGGAAGATAGGGCTAGGACTGGGAACAGTGTGGAAGTTGTGAGTGATGATGAATGGTGGGTGAAAATGGATAGGATAGATAAGTTAGGACAGATTAGGTGTTTGAAAAGGAAGGACATAGAACCTGTTAGGTTTTCTAACAGATTCAATGTCCTGAGAGAGGAAGAGTGTGAATGTGATTTGCCTGGTGTGATTGTGGATAAAAGCAGGATGGGTGGTAGTGTGACTGAGAGCAGGAGGGAAGGTAATGTTGGGCCAAGACAGAATAGGAGAATGACTGAGGTGCTAGTGATGGGATGACTCTCAGATTAGGTATTTAGATAGGAAGTTGAGTGATAGCAAGTAGAAGGGAATGAGAGTTTGGGTGCTGGTGTAAGTGATGTTTGTGAGAGGTATGATAGGCTGGTTTCTGGGTGTGAGAGGGATGCAGTTGTGATTACGCATGTGGGAGTGAATGATCTAAAGAAGGTGGGTACATGTGTTACGTGAGCAGTATAAAAGGTTAGTTGAAAGGATGAGTAAAAGCAGGGTAAAAGGGGTTGTTTCTGGTGTGCTTCCGAGATTGGATGTGGGGGTAGAATGGTTGTCGCGTGCAATTGGTTTGAATGAATTTGTGAAAGGACTGTGTGAGGAGTTAGGATTGATGTTTGTAGATGTCTGGGGTGGGTTTTACGGGAATAGGAGGTTGTATGCGATGGATGGGCTCCATCTTCGTCGGGCAGGTGTTGAGGTTGTATGGGGGGAGCTGGATAGTGTGATTAGGTCCTTATTGGTGGGAAACTAGAAGCTGTTAGAGGTAAGGGAATATCAGGAATAGAGGGCAGGTGTAGGAAATGGAAGGGATGCAGAGATAGAGGAATAGCTAGGGGAGAGGGCATACTGATGCATTATAGGGGGACTAATGCACAAGTGAACGAGCAGATAACTAGGAATAAAAAAGCACGATGCAATGAAGATGAGAATAATAAAAAAACCTTAAAAATATACTACACAAATGGTTGGAGTATAAGGAATAAGATAGATCTCTTAAGAGCATTAGCGAGTCACAAGAATTTTGATATAATTGCGATAACAGAGTCATGGCTTGATTTGGCAGGTAATCACTTTAAACCTGAGGTTGAGATTGAGGGCTTTAACATGTTCCATACAGATAGGAATAGGAAGAGAGGAGGAGGGGTTATTATTTATATTAAAGATAATCTCCAGTGTTGTGTAAACAGTACAATTAAATTAGATGATAACACAGAGTCATTATGGCTAAATGTAAAGGAAGGTAAAAACAAGCTTGTCATAGGATTATTATACAGACCACCAAATCTTAGTAAGGAAGCTTCAAATCTTCTGTGGCAGGAGATAGAATGGGCATGTAGAAGTAAGCATGTGTGTATAATGGGCGATTTTAATTACAGAAATATAGACTGGGAAGCTCTTGTGGGTGATCAGGAGGCTGAGGAATTTTTCACTGTTGTCCAAGATAATTTTCTGAGGCAGATTATTAACAAACCCACTAGAGGTAATAATATACTGGATTTAGTTCTGACAAATAGAGAAGAAGTTATTAAGGATACTGAGATTGGAGGAAATTTGGGTTATAGTGACCATTGTGAAATTAGATTCAAGATGAAATGGAATGGTATTGATAGTAGCATGAACAATGTTAAAATTCCTGACTTTAGAAGAGCAAATTATAATGGGCTAAGGGCTTACCTGGAGGCAGTTGTACAGAAACCAGGCAATGAAATCAAATCAGGAATAGATTCAATGATATCAGTTAGTGGAGACAATAATCACCAGGAGGAAGAGATTAAAATTCACGAGGAGTATGAAAGAATAATTGAGCAATTAATTACACGTCAGATGATTATCATTTCATATAAGGAGATTAGGACTAAAAATAATGACCCAAAATGGATGACAGATAAAATTAAGCATTATATTGGCATTAAAAAGGGCATTTATAGGAAAATAAAAAATGGAGAGGATCACTTAAGGCAGAGATATAATGAACTAGCAAGAGATGTTAAAAAGTTAATTAGAGTAGCAAGGAGAAATTATGAAATTAAAGTGGCAAATAGGGCAAAGGAAGATCCTAAAAGTTTTTATCAATTATACAAAACTAATGTTAGAGATAAAATAGGCCCACTTATAGATTCCAATGGAGAATTAGTGAGTGATAGGGACTCAATGGCTGGAATGCTAAATGACTTTTTTTCTCTCAGTATTTACACAGGAGGATACTCTAAATATACCCGAGGTGTCAATGATCTTTTGAGGTAATGATGAAGAGAAATTAAAGGATATCTTGATCACAAAGGAGATAGTGACAAAGGAAATTGATAAAATCAAAAGTAGTAAAGCACCCGGTCCTGATGAGGTCTTTCCTAGAATTTTGAAAGAATGTAAGGATGTGTTAAGTGAGCCCCTAGCATGCATCTTTAGAAAATCATTGGAGAGTGGCATTGTGCCAGTGGCATGGAAGAAAGCCAATGTGATACCTATATTTAAGAAAGGGGATAAAACAAATATGTCTAATTACAGACCAGTAAGTTTGACATCAGTGGTAGGGAAAATGATGGAATCTATTATAGCAAGGAATATTAGAGATCACTTGGATAAGCATAAGTTGATAAAAGAATCACAGCATGGCTTTAGTAAGGGTAAATCCTGTCTGACTAATTTGCTGTCTTTTTATAGTAAGGTGTATGAAGCAGCAGATAATGATGAAAACTATGATATTTTATACTTGGATTTTAATAAGGCTTTTGATCGAGTGCCACACTTACGGCTTCTGAGCAAAGTTAAAGCACACAGGATCGATGGTAGTATTTTTAGGTGGATTCAGTCATGGCTTGGTGACAGACAGCAAAGAGTTAGTATAGATGGAGTTAAATCTGAGTGGGGGGTGTGTTAGCAGTGGAGTTCCGCAAGGATCTGTTTTGGGTCCCTTGCTATTCTTAATTTATATTAATGATCTTGACATAGACAAATGTAGTGTACTTAGTATAGGTAGAAATAATCCATTGAATAGTTATAAATTAAATGGGAGAATTTTAGGGAGGACCAATTGTGAGAGGGACTTGGGTATTTTGGTAAGTTCAGACCTTCGAACTAGAAAGCAATGCCTAAATGCTAAGAATAAAGCTAATAGGATATTGAGATTCATTAGGAGGAGTGTAAGCAATAAGAGTGCTGAAGTCATTCTAAAACTGTATCTGGCGCTAGTTAGGCCTCATCTAGACTATTCAGTACAATTTTGGTCACCATATTATAAGAAGGATATTGATTTGCTTGAGACTGTGCAGAGAAGGATGACAAAGATGATTGGTGGGCTAAGGAACTTACCTTATGGTGAAAGGCTCAGAAAACTAAATCTACATACATTGGAAAGGAGAAGAGTCAGAGGGGAATTGATTGAAGTCTTCAAATGGGTAAAAGGATATAATAAAGGGGATCTGGGTAAGGTTCTTATACTTAGTGAACATGACAGGACACGTAGCAATGGGTTTAAGCTTGATAAGTATAGGTTTAGGAAGGAGATTGGGAGGAATTGGTTTACAAATCGTGTGGTAGATGAATGGAATAGGCTCGCTAGACATGTGATAGAAGCCTCCTCTCTGGGTAGTTTTATGAATAGATTAGAACATAAGAAAAGAAGGAGACTGCAAAAGACCATTCATGGCTTACACTTGGCAGCTCCTGTTCCAGTCAACACACAAAAGATTTCTTACCAGAGAAAAGTCATCAACATTGTCACCCTTTACAGGAGTTCATCAGATCTAATCTACAATATACATAAAATGCATCCAGAGGATTATGTCCATTCATGCAACCGCAAAATATAATCTCCCCACTCCTTAGAAAAATATATACATATGTACATAAAAAAAAGTAAGTCCCATCTAGCAGGAAAAGTCAGTCCCATCTAGCAGAAAAAGTCAGTCCCACCAGACCAGTATTTTTTATTTGTTCTTCATTAATTTGCATTTTTTGGATGTGTTTTTATGATAGTGGGTCTAAGAGAGTTAGACACTACACCGTTTGCTGCACTGTATAATTGGTATAATTATGAGTTTATATTATAATTAGGTGAGCTAATGAATCTCTCTTTTCTTTCCTTTTTTTTATCTTATTAATTTATTTTAATATGTAAAATCTTATTGATTTCTCTTTTAAAGGTGAATACCTGTATTAATACGTTTAAAGATATTTATTAATTTTGATTTACATCTGGTTCCTGAGATAATTGAAAGTGATAGTTATAGTTAATAGAATGGAAACCCACACCAATCTTCACCTATGGGGCTCCTCTCCATAGGGCTTCAGAAAAGAAGTGGAACCTTGTTAGTATCCTTAATATTTGAACCAGAATATGTTCTTGACTGGATTTGGTCAAAGGTAACATTTATGTAGGTATTTATAGACAAGTTAAATTTGTTAATCAGGTAATTAAGGTAAAATAGTGACTGATCAAGCAGACTTAGTTTATAGATATTGAGTTATTTATAGTTATTATGATAATCAAGTTGGAGTATACTAGGTACCTATAATAGTAATATATTCATTATTTTTAAGCAGTTTTAGTTTTATAATTTTGATAATTTTCTAGTAGAAGCAAGAAATTTAGGAAGTATTTTTTTTACCTTTGCTTGGTTATGTGGGCTGAAACCACCTCCTCCCAAAAGGGTCTTGAGAGTTATATTTTTTATATTTAGTAAGCTTAGATTGCTCATCATTTTTTGTCTTTTTATATTATAAGTGGGACATTCTAATAGAAAATGTTTTACTGTCTCAGGTAAATTGCAGTGATGACAATTTGGTGAGTTTTTTAACTTAATTTTGTTTAGGTAGCAATTTAAGCCTACATGTCCTGACCTCAGTCTGACAAGTGCAGTTTCGAGTCTCCTATGTTTATCAAATGACCATGGCCAATGATTGAATTTGTTTTTTATTTCACCAAATTGAGTAGAAATTACAGATCTTTCCCAAATAGAGGAATATTCTTTTTGTATCTTTTCTCTTAATAAGTTTACAATTACGCTTTTAAAGAATGGAGTGGTTTCAATGTTATTAAAATTGTGGGAGGCTTTAGCTAATAGGTCTGCTTTTTCATTTCCCACTATCCCTATGTGAGAGGGTATCCATTGGAAATATATTTTATGATTGTTGCTCTGAAGGGAATACCACAATGATATTATTTCATTAACTAGGTTTGAATATGTTCGCTTGTTCTGTGGTCTTCTAATATATAGACGAAAGATTGTGAATCAGTAAGTATAACAGCAGATGTGGCAGAGTAGTTTTTGCAATGAGAAGATTAGATAAATATATGGATGAAGCTGCTAGATGGGACTGACTTTTTTTTATGTACATATGTATATATTTTTCTAAGGAGTGGGGAGATTATATTTTGCGGTTGCATGAATGGACATAATCCTTTGGATGCATTTTATGTATATTGTAGATTAGATCTGACAAACTCCTGTAAAGGGTGACAATGTTGATGACTTTTCTCTGGTAAGAAATCTTTTGTGTGTTGACTGGAACAGGAGCTGCCAAGTGTAGGCCATGAATGGTCTTTTGCAGTCTCTTTCTTTTCTTATGTTCTTATGTTCCTTAAGAATTTTACAGACTATAGAAGTTAAGCTTACCGGTCTAAAGTTATTTGGCTCCTCTTTGCTTCCCTTTTTAAAAATTGGCACTAAATTTGCCAATTTCCAATCATTTGGTATTTCTCCAGACTCTAGTGATCTAATAAATATCTTCTCAAGAGCTACTGCAATACTTTCTACACCTTCTTTGAGTATCCTAGAATGAATGTTGTCAGGGCCAGATGCCTTACTAGTATTTAACTGCATTATAAGCCCTTTAATTTCTTCTCTGTCTATATTAATAGAATTTATCACTACTTCCCTTGACCTAGAATTATCATCAATTAATCTAACTGGTTTCTCTTCTGTGAATACTGAAGCAAAATGATCATTTAAGGACTTCTACTATTTCCTCATCAGATTCTTTCAAAACCTCTTCATATTTAATAGGCCCTATTTTATCACTGTTAATTTATTATTGATTCTATAATAGCTAAAGAATTTTTTAGGATCTTTATTATTATTTTTAGCTAAATTAATTTCTGCTGTCCTTTTGGTCTTCTTAATAATCTTATTTAGTTCATTTCTGGTTGACCTATAATGGTTTAAATTATCTAAACTACTCTCACTTTCTAATCTCTAGTATGCCTTTTTTTTCTCTGAAACTTTATTAGCTATTTCTTGATTCCACCATAATGGTTTCCTACATTTCTTCCTGAAAGACTTCATCGGAATACACTGTTCCTGAACCATGTTTAATATAGTCTTAAAAATATCCCACATCTCATAAGTATTCTTCTCATGGAATTCTATATCCCACCTAATCTGATTTAGCATGTTGCATTGTGGTGGAGTGAATGTGAGTGTGTGTAAAAGGGCTATTCTCCCACCCCTTTTCTCAGTACCCTCTCCCTCCCTCTGTAAGAATGTGTGTGTGTGTGTGAATGGGAATGGGTAGTTCTGTTTTTGTTTATTTTATGTATAAAATGATTACCATGTTTTTTCTTTCTTTCCAGGCGCCATATTCTGGAAAGATAGCAGCTAGTTTTGATATATCACTATAATTAAAACAAAGTACTATTTAGTTTTAATTATAGTCAGTCTTCGACTGACCTTTGAACAGGTAGCACGTGTTTCGAAGAGCTCTCGGAATATTTTGGTTATTTGCTATACTTTGTTGTGTGACATAGTAAACATAAATATTAAGTTATTAGATCGTATATTTGGTTAATATAACAAAGTTAAATTGTGGTTATTTTGTTTTGGTGAGAAAGTGACTTTTGTTTACTTCAGGGGCCATCTTGATTAGCAGGTTTTAAACTTGCACACACAAATTCGGGTCAAATTCTTGTTGTTCGTAAGTTTTTGTTTCTATTATTGTTCTTGTTTAAGTATGGCTGACTGTTTGGATGTAGAGAGTATGCCTCTTGAAAGTAGTGTGTATGTAGTGTGCGATGTCTGTGGTGTAGAGAGGAGAGTGAATGTGTCTGAGTGCCATGTATGTGCTTTGACTGAGGAGGTGAGTCGATTACATGCAGAATGCTTGAGACTGAACGATTTAGTGTCTGTAGTGAGAAGAGATGCAAGTGTACGTTTCAAGAGTCAGATTGGGACCAGGAGGGAGGAAGTTAGGCCTAGAACAGGGACTGGAGAGAAAGCAGTAAGTGAAGTAAGTGATGATGAGTGGTGGGTGAAAGTGAACAGAATAGATAAGTTAGGACAGGTTAGGTGTGTGAATGAGAGGGACATGGACCCTGTTAGGCTAACTAACAGATTTGATGCCCTGAGAGAGGAAGAATTTGAATGAGATTTGTCTGGTGTGGCCTTGCCTGAAAGTAGAATAGGAGGTCGAGTGAGTGAGAGCAGGAGGGAGGGTAATACTAGGCCTAGAGAGAATAGGAGAATGACTGAGGTGATTGTGATGGGTGACTCTCAGATTAGGTATTTAGATAGGAAGTTGAGTGAAAGTAAATGGAAGGGAGTGAGAGTTTGTCTGCCGGGTGCTGGTGTAAATGATGTGTGTGAGAGGTATGATAGGTTGGTGTCTGGGTGTGAGAGGGAAACAGTTGTGATTACACATGTCGGAGTAAACGATGTAAAGAAGGTTGGGTACTTGTGAGTTACGACAGCGGTATAAAAGGCTGATTGAAAGCATGTGTGAAAGTAGAGTAAAAGGCGTTGTTTTAAGGGGGCTTCCGAGAATGGATGTGGGGATGGAATGGTTGTCTCGTGCAATAGGGTTGAATGAATATGTGAAAGGTTCGTGTGAGGATTCAGGATTGGTGTTTGTAGATGTTTGGAGTGGGTTTTATGGGAATAAGGGTTCGTATGCGATGGATGGACTCCATCTGAGCCGAGATGGGGTTGAGGTTTTGTGGCGGGAATTAGATAGTGTTATTAGATCTTTAGAGGCGGGAAACTAGTTTTTGATAGTGGTCAGGGAAATTTAATGGCTCAAAGTGAGGCAGGAAAAGGAAGCAAACACAGATTTGTAGAAGGTAGGCAGGCTAATGGAAGTGCTTTAGGGTTAAATTACTTGAGTATTGATAGTGGTCAGGGAAATACAAGAGTACAGGGTCGGGGAACGAGAGAAAGGAGATGCAGAGGTAATAGGCCATCAGGTGCTTCAGGGATAGGTGGGCTGAGTTGTCTTTACACAAATGCTCGTAGTCTTAGAAATAAGAGGGATGAATTATTTAGTTATATCATTCATATAATATGTATAGTTGAATCATGGGTTAATGAAAATATATTTAATGATAATGTCAGTGAATTTGAACTAGAAGGTTATACTATGTACATTAGTCAAAGGAGAGATAGGACTGGTGGTGGGTTGATTATTTATATCAGAAATAGCATTTCTTCAAATCTAAATAACTCTATAAAGCAAGGAGAAGGTGAATCATGATGGATAGATATTAAGGTTGGTAAAAATAGGAAAATACACTTGGGAGCTTTTTATAGACCACCGGGACAGACTGATTGCATTGATGAGTTAATGATTAGGGAAATAAGTAAAGGATGCAAAGAAGATACAGTTATTCTGGGTGACTTTAATTTAACTTCTGTAGACTGGGAAAATATGATAGGAAGAGATAGAGCAAGTTGTAAGTTTATGGAGTGTTTTTGAGGATAACTTTTTGACCCAATTTGTTAATAAGCCAACAAGGTGTCCCAATATATTAGATCTAATTCTTTCAAATGATGATCACTTAGTTCAAGGATTGAGTGTAGTGGAATCATTGGGAAACAGTGATCATCAGATGGTTCGGTTTAATTTGCAAATAGTTAAGGGCAGAACAACAACAAACTCCACAAAAGTTCCAAATTTTTATAGGGGAGATTACGATAAATTACGCAGCATGCTAAATCAGATTAGGTGGGATATAGAATTCCATGGAAAGAATACTTATGAGATGTGGGATATTTTTGAGACTATATTAAACATGGTTCAGGAACAGTGTATTCCAATGAAGTCTATTAGGAAGAAATGTAGGAAACCATTATGGTGGAATCAAGAAATAGCTAATAAAGTTTCAGAGAAAAAAGGGCATACTAGACATTAGAAAGTGAGAGTAGTTTAGATAATTTAAACCATTATAGGTCAACCAGAAATGAACTAAATAAGATTATTAAGAAGACCAAAAGGACAGCAGAAATTAATTTAGCTAAAAATAATAATAAAGATCCTAAAAAATTCTTTAGCTATTATAGAATCAATAATAAATCTAACAGTGATAAAATAGGGCTATTAAATATGAAGAGGTTTTGAAAGAATCTGATAAGGAAATATTAGAGGTCCTTAATGATCATTTTGCTTCAGTATTCACAGAAGAGAAACCAGTTAGATTAATTGATGATAATTCTAGGTCAAGGGAAGTAGTGATAAATTCTATTAATATAGACAGAGAAGAAATTAAAGGGCTTATAATGCAGTTAAATACTAGTAAGGCATCTGGCCCTGACAACATTCATTCTAGGATACTCAAGAAGGTGTAGAAAGTATTGCAGTAGCTCTTGAGAAAATATTTATTAGATCACTATAGTCTGGAGAAATACCAAATGATTGGAAATTGCCAAATTTAGCGCCAATTTTTAAAAAGAGAAGCAAAGAGGATCCAAATAACTTTAGACCGGTAAGCTTAACTTCTATATTCTGTAAAATTCTTGAGAAGATGGTTAAGAAGGGAATTTCTGATGATCTAGACAGCAGCAGGTTAATTAATGATGCTCAGCATGGTTTTAGAAAAGGTAGATCGTGTTTAACTAATTTACTGGATTTTATGGATTATGTAACTAAAGAATTAGATAGGGGTGAGAAAGTTGATGTGATTTACTTAGATTTCAGCAAAGCTTTTGATAAGGTTCCACATAGAAGACTAGTTCATAAATTAAAGCTGCATGGGATATGTGGGAACGTTTTAAATTGGATAACTGAGTTGCTGAAAAATAGGAAACAGAGAATTGTACTGAATGGATTGAGGTCAGGGTGGAGGAATGTTATTAGTGGCGTATCTCAGGGATCAGTTTTAGGCCCTTTATTATTTATAATCTATGTAAATGATCTTGGGCAAGGTGTAAATAGCAAAGTGTCAATTTTTGCTGACGACACTAAATTGGCAGCTGTAGTCAAAGTCGTTGAGGGTAGCTTTAAAATGCAAGGGGGACTTAAATAAGTTGTTAGCTTGGGCTCAGAAATGGCAGATGACTTTTTACCTTAATAAATGCAAAGTTATTAACATGGGGAGAGATAATAGGGAATTTAGCTATGAGATGGATGGGTATTGGCTTAATTCAGTTGAAGATGAGAAGGACTTAGGAGTAGTAGTAGATAGGTCACTGAAATTTTTAAAGCAGTGTATTGAGGCAAAAAATTGAGCAAATAGGGTCATCCTTTAACTATACAACTCTTATGGTAGGCCACATTTAGAGTACTGTATACAAGCATGGTCACCACATTTTAGACATGAAATATATGAAGATAGACTGAGGGTATTAAATATGTTTTCATTTGAAAGAAGGTGTGTGAGGGAAGATATGATTGAGCTTTTTTAAATCTTTTCTGGGATGGATAAATTGGATTTCAGCAAGTTATTTGAGTTAGAAGGTAGTAATAGAACTAGAGGCTACCACTTAAAGATTAAAAAACATTGGTGCCGACTGGATGTTAGAAAATATTTTTTCACTAACACTGGTGGATTATTGGAATAGTTTGCCACCTGAGACTGTAGACAGCCCAAACTTGAATGTTTTCAAGCGCAGATTGGATGATTATATGGGGATAGAGGGTTAATTTCTTACTTTTTGGTATGTGGATATGTTTCTTGACTCATTCCTGTGGATGCAGTTTCTTTTTATTGTATATTTTGGGGGACTTTGATTTTGTTTTTGACAGACTCCTATGGAGGCTTTAAATTATATATTGTAGATGCATGGTTGGACATTCCTATGGATTGTTAAATTGTATATTGTAGATGCATGATCTGATAAAATCCTATGGATGCATTATGTGGGTGGGATTGATGGATACGGATGACCTTTGATAGGCCCTTGTGGCTTTTGTCATCCATTGAATTATGTTATGTTATGTTTCCCAATGATTCCCCTACACTCAATCCTTGAACTAAGTGATCATCATTTGAAAGAATCAGATCTAATATATTGGCACCCCTTGTTGGCTTATAAACAAATTGGGTCAAAAAGTTATCCTCAAAACACTCCATAAACTTACAACTTGCTCTATCTCTTCCTATCATATTTTCCCAGTCTACAGAAGTTAAATTAAAGTCACCCAGAATAACTGTATCTTCTTTGCATCCTTGACTTATTTTCCTAATCATTAACTCATCAATGCAATCAGTCTGTCCCGGTGGTCTATAAAAAGCTCCCAAGTGTATTTTCCTATTTTTACCAACCTTAATATCTATCCATAATGATTCACCTTCTCTTTGCTTTATAGAGTTATTTAGATTTGAAGAAATGCTATTTCTGATATAAATAATCAACCCACCACCAGTCCTATCTCTCCTTTGACTAATGTATATAGTGTAAACCTCTAGTTCAAATTCACTCAGATTATCATTAAATATATTTTCATTAACCCATGATTCAACTATACATATATCTATATCTTCATGAATGATATAACTAAATAATTCATCCCTCTTATTTCTAAGACTACGAGCATTTGTGTAAAGACAACTCAGCCCACCTATCCCTGAAGCACCTGATGGCCTATTACCTCTGCATCTCCTTTCTCTCGTTCCCCAACCCTGTACTCTTGTATTTTCCTGACCACTATCACTACTCAAGCAATTTAACCCTAAAGCACTTCCATTAGCCTGCCTACCTTCTACAAATCTGTGTTTGCTTCCTTTCCTTGACTCACTTTGAGCCATTAAATTTCCCTGACTAACTTTGAGCCATTAAATTTCCCTGACCACTATCAAAACCTAGTTTCCCGCCTCTAAAGACCTAATAACACTATCTTATTCCCTACAAAACCTCACTTCCATCTCGGCTCAGATGGAGTCCATCCATCACATACAAACCCTTATTTCCCTAAAACCCACTCCAACATCTACAAACACCAATCCTGACTCCGCACACAAACCTTTCACATATTCATTCAACCCCATTGCACGAGACAACTATTCCATCCCCGCATCCATTCTCGGAAGCACACTTGAAACAACGCCTTTTACTCTACTTTCACACATCCTTTCAATCAGTCTTTTATACCGCTGTTGTAACTCACAAGTACCCACCTTCTTTACATTGTTTACTCCGACATGTGTAATCACAACTGCTTTCCTCTCACACCCAGACACCAACCTATCATACCTCTCACACACATCATTCAACACCAGCACCCGGCAGACAAACTCTCACTCCCTTCCATTTACTTTCACTCAACTTCCTATCTAAATACCTAATCTGAGAGTCACCCATCACAATCACCTCAGTCATTCTCCTATTCTATCTAGGCCTAGTATTACCCTCCATCCTGCTCTCACTCACTCGACCTCCTATTCTACTTTCAGGCACGGCCACACCAGACAAACCTTTTTCAAATTCTTCCTCTCTCAGGGCATCAAATCTGTTAGTTAGCCTAACAGGTTCCATGTCCCTCTCATTCACACACCTAACCTGTCCTAACTTATCTATTCTGTTCACTTTCACCCACCACTCATCATCACTTACTTCACTTACTGCTTTCTCTCCAGTCCCTGTTCTAGGCCTATCTTCCTTCCTCCTGGTCCCAATCTGACTCTTCAAACGTACACATGCATCTCTTCTCACTTCAGACACTAAATCGTTCAGTCTCAAGCATTCTGCACATAATCGACTCACCTTCTCAGTCAAAGCACATACACAGCACTCAGACACATTCACTCTCCTCTCTATACCACAGACATTGCACACTACATACACACTACTTTCAAAAGGCATACTCTCTATATCCAAACAGTCAGCCATACTTAAACAAGATCAATAATAGAAACAAAAACTTACGAACAACAAGAATTTGACCCAAATTTGTGCGTGCAAGTTTAAAACTTGCTAATCAAGATGGCCACTGAAGTAAACAAAAGTCACCTTCTCACTAAAACAAAATAGCCACAATTTAACTTTGTTATATTAACCAAATATACGATCTAATAACTTAATATTTATGTTTACTATGTCACACAACAAAGTATAGCAAATAATCAAAATATTCCAAGAGCTCTATGAAATACGTGCTACTTGTTCGAAGGTCAGACATTAGCTGCTCTTAGCAGCTAATGTCTGCTGGTTGCATCTTGTAAATGAGTGCATATATATATATATATATACAGTGGCGGCAACAAAAAAAGTGACATGTGACAATTCGGGGAAAATGAAACAGAAAAATGTAACTTACATATTTTATTATGAATATTTCATGAAAGTTAATACTTGGTCATGTTGCCCTTGCACTTGATGACCATTCTGAGTCGATTGGGCATTGATTCAGCGAGGTTTGCGAAGTAGGTGGGGTCGATCGTAACCCAGATCTTCTTCAGTGATTCTATCAGGTCCTTGATGCTGCCGGATGCTGTCTCTTGAACTTTGGATTTCATCAGATTCCAAGCATTCTCAATAGGATTTAGGTCCGGGGAATTACCAGGCCACTCCAAAACACTAATATTATTATCATTGAAGAACTTTTTTACTAACTGGGACCTGTGAGCAGGGGCACCATCATGCATGAAAAATTCACACCGATGAATTTCCCAAAATGGCAGCATGTGCTGCTTCAAAACTTCGAGATAGTTAGTCCCCCTCATGGTTACATTCTTGGGAAGGAAGTACAGACCTCCTCTGCCCTTGTTTCCACTAAAGGCACCCCACACCATCACACTATCAGGGTGCTTCACAGTTTTCACGGTATATTTTGGGTCATACCGAGACACATTGCTGGGACGACGCACGATCTTTGACTCTCCTCTGACCAGCCTAAAGGTGCTCTCATCACTGAACATCACCTTCTTCCAATGGGCAGCTGTCCAATGTTTATAGGTCTTGCAAAAATTGAGCCTTTTCATCTTCATAGCCTTGGTAAGAAGTGGCTTCTTGGCAGCGCGGCGAGCCGGTAGGCCTAAGTCCTTCTGTAAGCGATGACGGATGGTCCTGAGGGCGACGTTCTGGAGAAGGTCTGGGTGTTTTTTCTTGATTGAAGCGAAGGTTACAGAAGGGTCTGACATCACTTCACGCCTTAGGATATTATCAGTCCTTGGAGATGTCTTCCTAGCTGCACCAGTGCCCTCCTTCCTCTTTGGTATGGTACCTGGTGGCAATAACTCAGCTGCCCGTTTTAGGCGATAAATCGTATTTCTTGAGGTTCCTAAATCTGCTGCTACATCAATAAAAGACTTTCCCTGCTCTAATAGGGTCAGGGCACGGCTTTTCTCTGTCATAGAAAGCTTTTTCCGCCCCATTGTATCCACTTGCACAGAAGTTATAGCACGTCAAATGTAGGCACGAATGCAGGAAATCAGCACGCTGGAGCGTTGTACACCAAAACCTCACTGTACGAGCTCAAACGAGACAGTGAGTTCCAATAAAGCGCAGTTCTGTTGTCTTAGCTCAGGAGAGTCATCCACTCGTGGCATAAGCCCCGCCCCTTTTCATTGGCTTGTTGGCAAGTAAAATCGTGAAAGCGATTTTATGTATCGATTTCTATTGCCAATATTCAATGTCACTTTTTTTGTTGCCGCCACTGTATATATATATATATATATATATATATATATATATATATATATGCTATAAAAACTTATTTGCGGTTTGTTGTTCCATACTACATATGATTTTTATTACAGAAATATGTTAATATCTTCCCTGAACTTTGCGTGATCCAAGAGGCAGATGACCTTCGATAGGCCCTTGTGGCTTTTGTCATCTGTGAAATTATGTTATGTTATGAGAGCTTCCTTTCCAACAAAATATACTTCTAAATTGTGTCATATTCACAATAGCAATCAATACTCTAATCAAAATATTAATTATTTTGTCCTTTCTTTTATATGCAACAAACACTTCATTAAAGGAGATAGAGGGAACAAAATCTGCCAAAACCTTGTGAAAAGGCAGAAGCTTTCTCCTATGAGAATTTGCCAAGAGTCTTAGGCATGTATTGATACTTCCTGTATAATGTGTGAGAATGGTAGCTATGGTTTAGTTGGACTTAATTTGAGTCTTTGTATTTGAACCTGGTGTGCAGTGTGTTGAGGTAAGAGTTGGAGAAGATGAGCAGCTGTATCTTTCTGGTGACAGTAAGGAAACTGAGATTGTTTGCTTGCTTGATGGCTAGCCAGCAAGTATCATGTGTCTTTACCTTCCAGATAGTTGGTAACCATCTTTACATATTGTTATGCCTGTTGGTGTTGTATATTTTGTGTGTGAGATTGTGGTGTAGCATGGCATTGAAAGCTTTGTTGATGTCCATAGTTACTAATCGTATCCAATCTAGTGCTTGGTTGAAGGTATCATAGATGCTTTGTCGGGTCTTTAAGAAGATTGGTTGTTCAGTATATTAGTCTGAAACCATCTTGTGTATAAAATAAATTATAAGTCAATAAGGAACTCAAGGCATTGATGATGTGTGAATGTTATGATATTCCAATTCTTGAGAGTTTCCACAGCTCAGCACCTGTCTATAGCTTTACCAACAATTTGAATTTCTTAAAACAAAATTCATACTGCCCTACTTTAATAAAGTGAAAGTTCTTTATAATTAAGTTTATCCAAATTACTTCACTTTGGTTTGGGTTGTTCTCTTTGTGTATATTTGTCATTGATTCCTTCTCTAATTTTGACAGATTTATGACTTTTTTCTGGTTTACTGTGAAGTTTGAGCTCAGATACTTTGCTTCACATCTCTTTCTGTCTTCTTTTTACATACACATCATATAAATTCACATCTAACACAGTCACATATGTAAGTAAGAAAAATAAGAATCATACACGCACACATACAGTTGTTTTCCTAACTTCCTTTTAATAACTATCTAAAATATGCCTCCAATAAGGATAGAATGCCTAGGGGGTACTTAGAAATATTATCCTGAGTGGTTTTCCAGACATCCGTGCCATGATGCCATATGATACATATGTATAAACAACAAAAAGTTAGCATTCCTCAAAAACCTCATTGAAGAGAATAGGAAAGAGACTAAGGCTCTTAAGTTAGAAAACTGCCATCTAAAAGAAGAAGTGATCCACTTTAAAGAAGAAGTAAGTAAAGTCAGCAATAAAGTAACAAATGAGGCTCATATAAACCAGGGTTTCCAGGAAGTTAGAAACAATTCAAAAGGGGCAAGGAGATTAGAAAACCCAACTACCACTCTGACAAACAGGTTCACTGTTTTAAGTCGCATAATTTAGAAAAGCAGGTTAAGAAAGCCTGCAGCAATGAAGGTACTACCTATGTCTTGTCTAACTCACTTCTAAGGAGTCAGGGTGTAGCATTTGCCATGGAAAGGAAGAACAGAATGGTCAAGGTAATACCATGTGGTACTTTAGATCTTAAGAAAGCAAAACTCCCCAACAGTTCATGCCTACTAGTTAACATGGCTAGCAATGATGTATATGATGGAGGTAAAGCAAACAAGTAGGTAAATATTAGCCAAGTATAACACGTTGATAAAAGAAATGAGATCCATGACAAATAAATGCATAGTAAATGGAATATTGCTATGTAGGTCTGATAACAATCACTACAGTAACATCAGAGCTCTAGGAATCAATGAATCCCTAGAGAAAATGTGTGAGAAAGAACATGTTGTGGTGGAGCGAATGTGAGTGTGTGTAAAAGGGCCATTCTCCCACCCCTTTTCTCAGTACCCTCTCCCTCCCTCTGTAAGAATGTGTGTGAATGGGAATGGGTTTGTTTTGTTTTTGTTTATTTTATGTATAAAATGATTACCATGTTTTTCTTTCTTTCCAGGCGCCATATTCTGGAAAGATAGTAGCTAGTTTTGATATATCACTATAATTAAAACAAGATTGTACTTTGTTTAAAATAATCTTTTATCAAAGCGCCATATTCTGGAAAGATAGTAGCTAGTTTTGATATATCACTATAATTAAAACAAAATAGTACTTTGTTTAAAATAATCTTTTATCAAAAGATTATATTTTGAGGATTGTTTGGATATACATTTAGAGAGAGTGGAACCTTGGACAGACGGCAAGAAGGGTTCTCTAGACGAGTGCTCTGCCCAGCCCTGAGACGGAGGGCTTTCATACCTCGCTAGACACCTGGACCACCATACCCGCATTGGCTGACAATCCTGCTTCCTTTTATGTTAGCCTACTACCACCCACCTCCAGCACACAAGTGATAGCGCGTGCCTCTTTTCGTTTGGTTGTTGCTATGTTTTTTTTTATGTTTTGTGTAGATATATAAGTAAATTTGTTGTATTCGCCTGTTAGAAAATTCTCTTTTGGTATCCTATTTGGATTGGGGAATTTGGTCTCATTTTGAAGTGTGCACACTTCCCTTGTAAATATAAATTGCTGTTAATATAACTGTATTCTTTTGTAAGTAAAGGGACTGTATATACAATCCGTTTCATTCTCCCTCGATTTCTCATGTCCGGACAGTGTAGGAAGCGGGTTGGATCGATTGGAATTAGAGATATATTTTCGGCCCGCTACATTTGGCGCCCGAATAGGGACGTGAGACTTCGAAACCGGGAGTGTGACTGGAATGGATTGCAGTCCATACCCAATTAGTGTGACAAGTAGTTTGATTGATTTTTCCCTCCTATCTTTTTTACTAACTTGGGAACAATGGCTGTAGCGGAAACTTTGAGTGAAGAAGTAGTGAGATTGAGACTGGAGTTGAGGAAGAAAGAAGAGGAGTGTGAAATGTTGCGGGGAATGATGGAGGGAATGGAGAATAAAATAAAAGGAATGAATGAAAAGACTGATAGGATGAAGAAGGAAATGGGAGACCGACATGATCAGACGGACCGACGGATGTAGGACCTGTATAACATGATGACAGGGGCTGGATCAGCCCCAGGACCTACAACCCTGACCCCTGGTCCTACTGAAGGGACTCCGCTAAATGGAATGGATGGCAGTATGATTGAGTCTAAAGAAGATACTGTGAGGGGTAGGAAAGGGGGTGAATGGAAGAGAGTGGAAAGTAAGAGAGGAAGTAAGCATGGTTCTAAGGTTAAGGATAGGAAGGTGAGAGGGAAGAGTGTGGATTCGCTATACTCAGATGAGGGAGAGAGTGACAATATGATTGGAATGAGTGAGACTGAGAGTAGCTCTTCGGAGAGTGAAGTGAATGTGGGGAAATAAATTTTGATTAGGGAAGTGCCAAGGATTGATAAGTTTAGATTGCATGGGGGAAAGAGTATGGATGAGTTCTTTGGGGATTTTGAGCGGTACTGCAAGCTCAAGTACCTGCAGAACAAGGGTCACTGGGTGAGTGTTCTGGGAGATTGTTTGGATGGGAAGGTGTTGGAGTTCTTGCAGATGATAACGAGTGTGGGAGAGCCAAAGTACTGTGGTGGAGCGAATGTGAGTGTGTGAAGGGGCCATTCTCCCACCCTTTTTCCCAATACACTCGCCCTCCTTCTGTAAGAATGTGTGTGTGAGTGGGAATGGGTTTTTTTTATTATATTTTCTTTTGTACATATGTATTTGATTTCATGTTGTATGTATAAAGTTATTTAACATCTCATGTTTTTTTTATTAGCTACTAAATGTTAAAGATTTTATGAGACAGCGTTAAAGTACCAGAATAGAAGAAAAAAAGAAGAAGAAAAAAAACAAACAAAAACATTGCCTGCAATTTTGCAAGAGCGACTGTAACGAAAAATATTTTGAAGATATTTAAAGAAGTCTTCTAAGAGTACTTGACTAGATCTTAAAGACAACTGAGCTCCAAGATGGCAGGCACCATAAGCCCCGCACACCCAATTTTGTCACTAAGAGTGACTACCGACAAGATTTTCCCCCGGGGAAGCCGGCAAATCATAAACCGTGGTACCACGTAAGAAAACTCCTCTTTTGTTGTCTCTTGTTTTGGTTGTCCCCTTTTGTATATGCACTCTTAGTATTAATATATATTTTTTTGATTGATTTGGTTCCAAGATAGGATTGTTTTAGTATATATATATATATATATATATATATATATATATATATATATATATATATATATATATATATATATATATATATATAGGCTCATTGGGTGCATATTTACCCATATTTTTGTAAATATTGTATTTTTTTCTTGTTAGTAAAGGACTGTACATACAATCCGTTTCATTCTCCTTCGATTTCTCACGTCCGGATTAGTGTAGGAAGCGGGTTGGATGGATTGGGGTTAGCCCCGTAAGGGGCGCGGCGATTTGCCATCCTGGCCGCCGTGCTGACGGGATCCAGCGCTCCGTCCGGCCCCAGCTTAGCCTCTCTTCCTTCCTTCAGATAGCCCGATTTCTCCCCTACCTCGTCGCTTTTCATACAACTTCTCCCACAACTTTCTCTGGTCAGCCTCTAATTTCACAGGGTAGATGCTGACCTTCCTTTCAGCCAACCATCCCGCATCGGGGCTGAGGGGCTGGGGGACAATGTTCCCTAACCCCTGAGCTCCGGTCTGGGGTGGCTGGTTTTTAACAACCTGCTTCATCCCTACCCATACCTTCCACACATCCCTTTTCCTCTCTTCTTCACAACCTATATTTTTTACGCCGTGTCTAAGGTGGAGCCACCATGCCGATGGACTGCCAGGCCACCAGGCGGGAGGGGTGGTCCCAAATGGCGGCGCCTGGCTCTGCCAGGCCTGTAAACACCTCTTGCAGTGCGGGCAACTGCAAGAGGTGATGAGCTATTGCGTCCCGTGGCAAAAATAGGGTCACCATGCCCATGGATGAATAAAAAAAACCTCAAACCCCTTTAACTCCCCCTTGCTCATCGACGGAGCCGCCCTCGGGCAGCTCCAGCAAAAAAATGGAGGTCCCCCGCCCTGTGCTTGCACAGGGGACCCTCCATATTTCTCTAACCGGAGAGGAGGCTTACTCCTCTCCTTCGCCTACAGGTGCAGGGGACTCCCCCTCACCCCCTTCTCTGGAGGTGCTTTTGGGCACCTCCCTTTTCCCAGCAGCAGTCCCCTCTTTCCTTTCCAAGGGGACTGCCAAGAAAGCCAGCAGGCAGCCCTTAGCCAGCCGCTCCCCATCGAAGCGGCTCGGTAGGGCAAACCCCCTTAGGGGGGAGAGGGAAGCCAGGCCCCTTCGGTCGCTTCCCTCAAAAGACCTGCTGGCAAGAATTTTAAATCTTGCCGGGGTCAAGGCCTGTGCCTCCCCACACAAGACTGGCGACACTGCCAAGGGGACCTGCGATGTCCTGGGAGGGGATGGCCAACTGGAGGCCCCTCCTGTGATAGACATGGTCCTTGAGGAGACCCAGCCTCAGACGGTAGGGCCTTCCATGGGGGGGGAATTCGGGCTTGGCGACAAGCACCGAACCCGAATCCGTCCCTATGCAAGGTCCTCCTCAAATGGCTGAGGGCTCCGAGGCAGTAAAAGGAGGCGAGGGATCTCCTCCGACAGGTGCCCCTACGACAACCGGGACCTTCTCCATTTTGGAGAGGGACCTGGCTGAGGCCGGTCCATCTGGCCTGGGGGCTTCTGCCGGCGGAGGTGAGAAGCGGGTTCGTTCCCCGCCCTCCTCTCCAAAAAAGAAAAGGACTAAAAAGACGAAAAAGACTCGGGGCTCCTCTCCATCCGCAGTGGCTGCGGGGACGGATGGGTCTGCTGCCACTTTGGTAGGCGACCAAGCCAAGATCGGCAAATCCGGCCCCTCTACCCCCTCGTGTGCGGAGCCCCTGACCAAGACTAAGACCAAGAATGCACAGGGCGGAGCCTCGATGACATCGGGGCCCCTCATTCAGAGGTTACCTGGCGTTTTCGAGCCCGCTGGCTTCAAACGCTTCCTCGTTATTCGCTCCACTGATGGCACCATGTTGTCCAAGGGCAACATGATCCATCAGAGGAGTGGATTAGCTAGTGCAATTGGTAGAGAGCCGAAGGTGACCCGTTTCTCGGACGGGAGCCTTTGGCGAATGCGGCGAATCCCGCCGAGGCGGCCAAGATAAGTGCTCTTCGGACACTTCATGGCACCCCGGTGAGTGTGACGCCGCACTCTACCATGAAATTGGTGAAAGGTGTAGTTTATGCGAGGGAACTCGTTGACTACTCCATTGAGGACATCACCCTAGAGCTGGCCGACCATGGGGCGGTCAAGGTCGAATGTTTGATGAGAAAACAGGGAGGGGCTTCGAGACCCACCCCTACACTCTTCGTCATGTTCGACTGTGACAAGCTCCCTGAGTCGGTGCGTGCCGGTTGGTACCGCTACCGCGTGAAGGCATTCGTGCCACTGCCGCGGCGGTGCTATTACTGTCACCGCTTCGGCCATACGAATCGCTCATGTAGACGTGCAAAGTCGGGGTCACCCGAAGTCTGTATAAATTGCTCCAAGGTCGCACACGATAAGTCCAAATCGTGTGTGGCCAAGTGTGTCAATTGCGGAGAGCCGCACCCTGCTTCTTCAAAGCAATGTGGTGCATATCTCCTGGAGAAAGAAATCCTTGCCGTTCAGGCCCAGGATAGACTCACATTCCGCGAGGCTAAGGACTTGGTCCTGGCGCGCCCAGCTCTGCCTGGGACGTCATATGCCTCAGTAGTTCGAAAGGCACCCTCTGCTCCTGGCCCATCCTGGCCAACGAGCACGGTTGTTTCCGCGCCCATTCGGAGCCCTTCTGCGGGCTCTACTACACCCGGGCGCTCTCCTGGTAGAGCTGGCGGCAAAAAGGGTTCACACCCAGCCCCGGCTAAAACCAGGGCTCCCCCCCTCTTCCCCCAGCGTGACCGTTTCCCGTAAGGCGAAACGGCCACGCGCCTCCACAGAGTCGTTAGACTCACAGGAGGCAACACCCCTGAAGATGGTCGCTAGGCCATCTTCGGGGGTTCCTAAAGCTGTACCCGAAAGGAGGACAGCAACAAAGGAGCTTCGGCTCCTTCGCCCACGCCCCGAGGTGGAGCGAGTGGCTCGGAGACGGTGGTTCCTCGAAAAGAGGGCCCCCCGCCTCCGAAGCCGCAGCGCCCGCCTAAGGTTTCGAGGCAGAGGGAGGAAAAGACTCGCATGGCCAGCCCAACCTCCCCAAATAAGTCCTGCCCCCGGGAAGCGTACGGCCATTCCCGTGAGGGTCTTCAATTCGAGGAGGGCCCCCGCGTCTCCTCCGAGCTAGGCCTGAAGGGCATATTCCTTCAATGGAATTGCCGTGGACTCCGGACCAACTGGGAGGAGCTGCGGAGGTTCGCCTCGTCCCGTTCTCCGTTAGCTATTTTTTTGCAGGAGTCCATGCTAGGCGCGTGCCCCTTGCCTGCCCTCCCGGGGTATAAGGGTCTTGCGACCCCACCACCGCGGGACGGCCGGGCTGGGGGATGCGCGGTTTACACCCGGCATGATGTCTCCGTTATTCCTTTCTCTTTAGATACCTCCTTTCAGGCAGTGGCTGTGCAGCTGCACCTGGATAGGAGGTATACTATCATTTCTGCGTACATTCCACCGTCAGCTGACTTCGACGCGGGGGACTTCCGCCGCGTCGTGGCACGGTTGCCGAGGCCCTATCTCTTGCTTGGAGATCTGAACGGCAGGCATCCTCTCTGGGGAGACTACACCATAAATCCCAGGGGACAAGTCCTTGCCGATCTGATCGAAGAGCTTGAGATGGGTGTCCTAAACGTGGATGAGTTTACGCATCACTGTCCGAGAACCGCTTCATTTTCTTGCCTTGACCTATCTTTGTGCTCTTCGGATGCACAGCCTGATTTTTATTGGGGGGTGGTCGATGACCTCCATGGTAGTGATCATTTTTCCATTCAAATATCATTTTCAGGGCAACTGCCGCCTGAAAGACCACCTCGGTGGTGCTTGGCTCGGGCGCGGTGGCCTGCATTTCAGGAAATGACTGAATTCTCTATCTCAGTCGAGGAGTTTAGGTCGGTAGATGAGGCCGTTGAGTTCTTTTCCGGCAACCTCATCGCCGTGGGCCTGACTACTATTCCTAGGACGTCTGGCCGTTTTGCACGCCGCCCGAACGATTTCACTGTCGCTGAATATCGTCGGGCTAGGGCTAGGTTCCGGTATATTTCGAAGCACGCCCGCCGCTCTTCTTGGCGGGCATACGTGTCTTCACTTAACGGGAAGACCCCTTTAGCTGAGGTGTGGAAGCGAGTCAAAAGGATTCAGGACAAGTTCTCGCAGGACCCCCCTCCCGTTCTCCAGGAGAATGGGACCGCAATCTCGGACCCCGCGTCCGTGGCGGAATCCTTAGCGACCGCTTTTTCCGCATTCTCTAGCCGTGATGCTGCTCCGCCAGCATTCAATGCACGTCGTGATGTCGCGGAAGGCCGCCGGCTGGACTTTACCTCCAGAGGCGGAGAACCCTTCAATGACAAGTTTACTGTGAGTGAGTTGCGTTCCGCTCTCGCTTCGTGCGCGGACACCGCCCATGGTCCGGACGATGTCCCGTACGCCATGCTTCGACACCTGAGTGAGCGAGGCATGGCCTTTCTGTTAGATTTGTTCAACAGGATCTGGGTGGAAGGTCTCCTCCCAGACTCCTGGCGAATCGCTACTGTGCTCGCCTTTCGCAAGCCGGGAAGGGATCACTCTACTCTGACCGGTTTCCGCCCAATCTCTCTAACCTCTTGCGTGTGCAAGTTGATGAAGAGATTGGTAAATGTTAGATTAGCCTATTTCCTGGACAGCGGAGGCCATCTGTCTTCTGCACAGTGCGGCTTCCGTAAGTTCCACTCCACGTCGGATGCTCTGCTCCGACTGGAAAATGCCGTCTGCGAGGCTTTCCTTCGTAGACAGCACTACGATACGGTGTTTTGTGATCTGGAGAAGGCCTATGATACCGCATGGCGATACGGTATCATGAAGACTCTCCACACGATGGGGGCGAGGGGACGCCTCCCAATGTTTATATCTGAATTTTTGCGAGATCGTCGATTCCGCGTACGGGTGGGGAGAGCCCTCTCCGGCCCAAAGGAGCAGGAAGAGGGTGTCCCGCAGGGAAGTGTCCTCAGTGTCACACTCTTTGCCCTGAGCATCAACGGCATCACCTCGGTGCTGCCGGAAGATGTTCTCGCTACGCTCTACGTGGACGACCTTTCGATCTCTTTTGGCGCGGCCCAGATGCCAACTCTGGAGCGTCGACTCCAACAGGCATTGAACCGCGTCTCTCGCTATGCCGAAGCGCACAGGTTTCGGTTTTCTTTGGCCAAGACTAAGTTGGTGCACTTCTGCCGCCATCCACGGCTCCACCCCGACCCAGATTTGTTTCTTAATGGGGTGCGCCTGGATGTGGTTGAGTCGCACCGTTTCCTTGGTCTTGTATTCGACCGACGCCTCACCTGGGAGGCTCATATTCGCAGTTTTAGGGTTTCTTGTACCCGCGCCATTGACATTCTCCGTTCCGTGACGTTCAGCGCATGGGGCGCTGATAGTGTTACTGCCTTACTTTTTTATCGATCCTTTGTTCGCTCGAAGCTCGACTACGGATGCGAGTTTTATGCATCCGCAGCCGAGCATTTATTCCGGAAGGTGGATTCGATCCACCACACCGGCCTTCGCCTTGCAACCGGTGCCTTCCGCACTTCCCCCATTGAGAGCCTGTTGGTCAATGCTGGGGAGATGCCACTCGCTCTGCGCCGCTTGCAGTGCATCACTCGCCTGTACGCGCGAGCCCAGCGCCTCCCTCAGTCGCCAACAGCTCTCACTGCATCCGCAGCTGATCTCGATGGTGCCTATGCCGCCGAGAGACGCCAGTCATACCCTAAGCCTTTTGGGTTTAGGGCCAGGAAACTCCTTCGAGAGGAAGATATAGCTCTCGGGCCGGTGGCGCCCCTGGTTCTGCCCAGGACGCCACCCTGGAGGGTACCACATTTGGCTATTTGTCGCCACGCCTCTGCTCCCAAAGCTTGTACTGCGCCGGGAGTATTGCGTTCGACCTTTTTGGACCACACATCGTGTCACGCTGGTACCGTGCCAGTGTATACGGATGGCTCCAAGTCCCAAGAGGGGGTTGGCTTCCACGCCATATCCCCTCTGTTTGAAGTCAGGGGGGCTCTACCAGGCGCTGCGTCTCTCTTCACGGCCGAGCTGGTGGCAATACACCACTCGGTACGGGAGATTACGTGACGTTCCCGGTTCGGAGACCGGATTGTGATCTATAGCGACTCACAAAGCGCCCTGAGTGCTCTCGGGGCATTTGAATCTCCGCATCCCCTGGTTCGCGAAATCCGTGACGCCACGGTTTTGGCGAGCCGGGCAGATGTCGAGATTATCTTCTGCTGGGTTCCTGGACATGTAGGAATTGCGTGGAATGAGCGCGCCGATGAGGGTGCCAAAGAGTCCACGAGGATTCTGCGACCGGACCAGCGTTTCGCTCTTCCTCACACTGACTACATGGCAGGAATACGGGCAGCTCTTCGGACTGCTTGGCAAAGAAGATGGGAGACGGTCGAAGGGAACTTAAAGTTGCGTGCCATTGCGCCGCGACTGTTCCCATGGACCTATCCCCCAATGCCGCGGCGGCTTCAGGTTGCTTTCTGTCGTCTCCGAATCGGGCACACTCGTGTGACGCATCGCTATTTGATGCAGCGCTCGCCTGCGCCCTATTGCAACGACTGCGTCGTCCCCCAGACTGTTCGGCACATTCTTGTCGAATGTCCCATTCTGGGTGATCTTCGCTCACGACACCTGTCCCGGTACCGGGATGGGCGGGGTCGCTACCGCCTGCCCCTTGTACTCGGGACGAGTGCGTGTACTCTGACTGGTGGACTTGTTGACTTTTGGGGGGAGGCCGGCCTTCTCCCTTTCATTTAACCCGGTTTAATTGTTGTTGTTGTTATTGTTATTGTTTTTGTTATTGCTTTGTTATTGTTATTGTTATTTCTTTTTATTGTTCCCTGTTTAATTTTTTAAAGTATCCTAGAACTAGGCTGTTTGTTTACGGCGACTTATGCCTAAGTCGGCAGTCGCCAGATAGCCCCTTAAATAAAAAAAAAATAAAAAAAAAAATCGATTGGGGTTAGTCTAAATTTTTTGGCCCGCTACATTTGGCGACCGAATAGGGACGTGAGACTTCGAAACCGGGAGCGTGACGGGATTGGATTGCAGTCCATACCCAATTAGCGTGGCAGGTAGTTTGGTTGTTTTTCACCTTTGTCTATCGCTGTTACTAACCTGGGAGGATGGCTTCTCTGGAACAGGGCCTCCATGATGAGATTGTGAGACTGAGGCTGGAATTGAGGCAGAAAGAGGAGGAATGTATGATGTTGAGGAACGTGATTGATGGATTGAAGAGTGATGTGATGAGTATGGATGAGAAGACCGACAGGATGAGGAAAGAAATGGACGAGAGACAGAAGCAGGTCGACCAATGGATGAAGGACTTGTATGACATGATGAAGGGGTCAAGACCGGCCCCAGGACCCTCAACCTTGACCCCTGCTCCGACTGAAGGGGATAAGACTAATGGGATCAATGGGAGTGTGTGCGAGTCTAGAGAGGATAGGGTGATTATGAGTCATAGGATGGACAGAGAATGGAAGAGAGTTGAATGCAAAAGAAGAAGGAAGAGTGGTGCAAAGGGGAAGGATAGGAAGGTAAGAGGCAAGAGTGTGGACTCATTGTACTCGGATGAAGGAGAGAGTGATGGTATGATTGATATGAGTGAGAGTGAAGGCAGCTCAAGTGAGAGTGAAGTGAATGTGGGAAAGGGTATTTTGATAAGGGAAGTGCCAAAGATAGATAGATTTAGGGTACATGGTGGGAAAAGTGTGGAAGAATTCTTCGGGGAATTTGAGCGATATTGTAAGCTCAAGTACCCGGAGAATAAGGGATACTGGATGAATGTTTTGGGGGAATGTTTGGAAGGAAAAGTATTGGAGTTTTTCCGTGTGATTACAAGTGTGGGGGAACCAAGGTACGACGTGGTGAAGAAGCGGATGATTGGACAGGTGAAACGAATGAAAGAGAGTGTGAAGTATAAAAGGGTAAATGAATTTGAGAAGGCTCGAATGGGGAAAAGTGAAAATGTGAACATGTATGCACATAAGCTTGAGAGTATGGCAAGAAAGAGGTATGGTGATGATGATGTAAATGAATGTAAACCACTCATGAGGAAGTTTTTGGACAGGATCCCGCGAAAGGTGAGTGAATGGCTGAGTGGAAAGAGAAAGGAGAGAATGAGACTGACAGGTGAACGGTTGATGTGGGAGGATGTGTTGGAGCTGTTGGAAGATGGACGATTTGATGAGAAAGCGATCTAGAAGAGGATGGATGGTACAGTGTGAATGTTGGGGGTAAGAAGCCCAGGAGCTTTCATCCACCCCAGCAGTATGTCAGCTACAGGGATGCCCTGAAGGCTGCACCAGCTGGAGTGATGTCGAACTTCCTGGGCCGGCAGAATGGATGGGTAAATGGAGGGTGGTCGAATGGAAGGGGACAGATGAATTTCAAGCGTGGGAACGGATTTATGAGAGAGAAACCGAGGTCTGTCCCAGCAAACGAGAGATCGAATGGTGGGAGAAAGATTGTGGAATGTCGTTGGTGTGGAAGGAAAGGTCATATTTTTGCAGAATGTAGGTGGACGTCTGGTGCATGTTTTGGTTGTGGTAAGAAAGGGCATATGATAAAGGATTGCCAGGAAAGTGTGAAAGAGTGCTCTGAGTGTAAAGAAATAGGCCATTTGAAGAAAGATTGTCCAAAGGTTGAATGCTGAAGCAACTGCTGGGGGGAGTGTGAAGTATGCTTGTGGTAATTGTGGAAAGGCTGGTCATTATGCGAGGATGTGTCGTGACCAGAGGAATGTATGTAGCTATTGTGCAATGGAAGGACATTCAAGTGAAAAGTGTTGGATTAGACTGAGAGCGCAAGGTGTGAATGGAAAGTCTGAAGCGGGGAAACTGAATTGTAAGAAGGTACCTGGTGAAGTATCCTCTGGGTGCATGAGTGTGAGTAATGTGTTGGTAAGTCTGTCGAGTGTGAAAGTGCTGTCTGGTAGGAAGTATGAGTGTCTGAGTGTGAAGGTGGAATTGAATGGAATTGAGTGTTTGGCTTTAATAGATTCTGGATGCAAGGCAAGCTTGGTGTATAAAGATGTGTATGACAAGGTTAGCGAGAAAGCCCTCCTGTCTGATTGCAAGGGTAGTTTGGTAGGTATTGGTAATAGGAGAGTGCCTGTGATTGGAATGATAAGGTCAGCTGTTCGAATGCATGGTATGATGATGAATGAATGTGAATTTTTTGTGATTGATAAGGTGAGTAGTGAGTATGGTGTGATTTTGGGCTATGATTTTATGAAAATGAATCGTATGGTTGTGCATCCTGCGAGTGATCAGATTGAGAGAAAGATTGGTAAAAATGTGGTGTATAAGTTGTATGTAGGGAAAGATGGTAGCGTTTTGAGTAGTGTGTTTACTGGTATTGAGGTGACTGCTATGGAGAATGTAAGGCTTGTGAAGGGTGAAAGGGTGGCGGTTAAAGTGAGTTGGAGTAAGGATGTTAGTTTAAATGTGGGTGAGAACACCGTGATATTGGATGGAAAGTATGCATATTATAAGGTAAGGCGTGTTGCTTGTGTGTTTGATGGCTTGATGAGAATGAATGATCCTTTTGTATGTGTGCAGGCGGACCCCAGTGTGAAAGGGCAGGTGAGAGGAGTCCAAGTTGGAGATGTACTGGGCCACCTCTCCACTGTCAATGAGGTAGGTATGGATGATAGCACGGATATCAGGGTGAATGTTGCGAATGAAAAGACATTTGAATGGACATATAATGAGGTGAAGGACATGGTGTAATTGGATGGATGTTTGACTGAGTATGAAAGGGAGGATGTGTATCGAATGATATTTGAACGAAAGGGAGCCCTCAGTAAGGGTGATCTGGATTTCGGGGTTGCAAAGCTCCCGGAATTCAAGATTGTCCTGAAGGAGGACTCCCCAATCTATCAGCGGCCGAGGCATTTCCCACATCCAGTTGCTGATGAGATTGAGGAGCAGTGTTTGGAATTGGAGCTATTGGGAGTGATTGAAGAGAGTGAGAGTGCATGGAATAGTCCAATTGTGCCTGTACGTAAGCCGGATGGAAGATTGCGTGTGTGTGTAGATTATCGAAAGGTGAAAGAAAGGTTTCCGATGTGTGTGGTATCTGAGTGTGTATATAGTATGCATGGGATGGAGTGGTTTACGAAGCTGGATCTGGTACGGGGGTATTACCAGATGCCTATTGCTGAGGAGAGCCGGCCGGTAACTGCCTTCTCTTCCACAAAGAGGCATTACCAGTTCCGGAACCTCAGCTTCGGGTTGGCTAATGCTCCCGGAGCCTTCCAGCGGGCAATGAATGTTGTGTTGAGTAAGTTTGCGAGTAAGAATGTGATTGCATTTATAGATGATATTTTGATTATGACTGAGACTTTTGAGGAGCATATGAGATTGGTGAATGATGTGTTGAGAACATTGGAGAGTGTTGGTGTGAAGGTGAAAGTGGCGAAGTGTGAATGGTTTGGGAAAGAAGTGGAATTCCTTGGGCATATGGTGAGTGAGAATGGGTTGCGAAAATCACCGAAGTATGTTGAGAAGGTGCGAATGTTTCCTAAACCGGGGTTTGATTGAGTTCCAGCGAAAGTTTATCTGTGATTGTTCTGGTGTGAGTAAGCCTCTGACTGAGTGGATGGGCAAGAAAGGTAGTACGGTTGTCAAGTGGAATGATAAGATGAATGAGGCGTATGAGAGACTGAAAGAGGCAGCGGCTGAAGATGTTGAATTGGCGTACCCAGATTATAGTGTAAATGCTAAAATGCTTGAATTGTATACAGATGCGAGTGGGTATTGTATGGGAGGTTTTCTGATGCAAGAGCAGCGTGTTGAATGGAGAGAATGTCAGGCGAATAATTGGGTATGTATCCAAGGCTATGAATGTTGCAGAACGAAAGTATTCGACTGTGGAACGAGAATTGGCTGCGATAAGATATTGTTTGAAAGTGTTGCGTCCATTTTTGTATGGTGTGAGGTTTGTGATAAAAACAGATCATCAACCTCTTGTGTATCTGCAGCGTATGAAGTGGGCTGATAGTAGGATTGCAAGGACTTTGGAAGATTTGAGTGACTTTGACTATGTGATTGAGTATGTGCCTGGTGAACGGAATGGAGTGGCTGATTTGATGTTAAGGTATCCTGGTACGAATGATGAAAATGTGTGTGGAGTGAGTGATCCTGAGTATTTGCTGAAAGGGATTATGAATGGAAAAGAGAGTAAGGGTGGTGGTGATTCCTTGTTTGAGAGTGTATGGAATGGTTTGCAAGATTTGAAGAGTGATGGAGTAGACGTGAGAGTGCCCGATAGTGTGGATGATTTAAGGAAGGAGGTAATGAATGAAGTGTGTAGGAAGCCTGAAAGCATTGGTATGGCAAAGGTGCGGAACTTCATGAAAGAATTGAGAGCGATGTGTATGCAAGGGGTCCCGCCATTTCAGGAAGTGTTGATTGTAGTGAGTCATTTGTATGGAGTGATTGTTTATGTGCACTTTGGTGGTGAGAGGCCGATTGTGTACAAGGATGAGAAGATGAAGGGTTTGAATCCTAATGTGGTACATCTGCAATGTTTGAGCAGTGTGCACTACAATTGGGTGATTGAAAAGTGTTCATATATAAGAGAGAAGAATGATTGTCTGGATGAAGATGAGCGTCGTGTGGTGAGTGATGATATGGGAGTTAATGACAGTGTGGATATCAGTGCTGATGTTGGTGAGCTTGTTCCTTCTGTGTATTGCGAACATGGTGGACCTGATATGATGGAAGCGAGAGTGAAAGTTGTTGAAAGGTTTTTCTGTGGTTTGATTGATACTGGAGCGCAAGTGTCTTTAGTGAATGAGAATATTCTGATTAAGTATGAAGAGTTTAGATGTTGCGAGCATAAACCTGTGAAGTTACGGATAAGTGGATTAGGGAATGGCATGATAGTGGCATGGGAACAGGTTAGTCTGAAAGTGAGTTTGGGTAATGGTGTGAATGTGAAGCATGACTTTGTGATTCTGAAAGATGAGCAAATGCCGTGTTGTTTCTTGCTTGGTGTAGACTTTATGAGATTGAATGATTTGTCTTTGTATGCTGATAAGGATCGTCCTATGAAAGGTGAATGTGAGGTGATGAAGTTGAATGAGTGTGCGAAGAATGTTGTCAAATTTTGTGGCATGATTGAGTTGGTCATGGATGATGAGAATGAGATTTTAAGTGATGATGATATTCTAGAGATGCAAGAGATGTGTCCTTTTGTTAGTGAGTTGAAGAAGTGTGTAATGATGCGTGTTGATTTGAATGAATGGCCAGAGTGTTTAAGTGATTTTAAAAGGTATGCTAAGGATTTTGTTGTTTGTATGGATGTTGTATATTTTGAGAGGCATGTGAAGGGACCAGTAGACGAGTGTGAATGGGTGCAGAAGGATGTGATTGAGTATAAAAGGTACTGTGAGTAAGGATTGAGAGTGTATTGTGAGTGACTGTGGTCGAATGGCTTAAGGAAGGAGGGGTGTGGTGGAGCGAATGTGAGTGTGTGAAGGGGCCATTCTCCCACCCTTTTTCCCAATACACTCGCCCTCATTCTGTAAGAATGTGTGTGTGAGTGGGAATGGTTTTTTTTTATTATATTTTCTTTTCTACATATGTATTTGATTTCATTTGTATGTATAAGGTTATTTAACATCTCATGTTTTTTTTATTAGCTACTAAATGTTAAAGATTTTATGAGACAGCGTTAAAGTACCAGAATAGAAGAAAAAAAAAGAAGAAAAAAAACAAACAAAAACATTGCCTGCATTTTTGCAAGAGCGACTGTAACAAAAAATATTTTGAAGATATTTAAAGAAGTCTTCTAAGAGTACTTGACTAGATCTTAAAGACAACTGAGCTCCGAGGTCGCAGGCACCATAAGCCCCGCACACCCAATTTTGTCACAAGAGTGACTACCGACAAGATTTTCCCCCGGGGAAGCCGGCAAATCATAAACCGTGGTACCACGTAAGAAAACTCCTCTTTTGTTGTCTCTTGTTTTTGTTGTCCCCTTTTGTATATGCACTCTTAGTATTAATATATATTTTTTTGATTGATTTGGTTCCAAGATAGGATTGTTTTAGTATATATATATATATATATATATATATATATATATATATATATATATATATATATATATATATATATATATATATATAGGCTCATTGGGTGCATATTTACCCATATTTTTGTAAATATTGTATTTTTTTCTTGTTAGTAAAGGACTGTACATACAATCCGTTTCATTCTCCTTCGATTTCTCACGTCCAGATTAGTGTAGGAAGCGGGTTGGATCGATTGGGGTTAGTCTAAATTTATCGGCCCGCTACAGTACGATGTAGTGAAGAAGAGATTGATTGGGCAGGTGAAACGAATGAAAGAGAGTGTGAAGTATAAAAGGGTGAATGAATTTGAGAAGGCTCGAATGGGGAAGAGTGAAAGTGTGAATATGTATTCACATAGGCTTGAGAGTATGGCAAGAACGAGGTATGGTGATGATGATGTAAATGAATGTAAACCACTCATGAGGAAGTTTTTGGACACGATCCCGCAAAAGGTGAGTGAATGGCTGAGTGGAAAGAGAAAGGAGAGAGTGAGACTGACAGGTGAACGGTTGATGTGGGAGTATGTGTTGGAACTGTTAGAAGATGGACGATTTGATGAGAAAGCGATCTAGAAGAGGATGGATGGTACAGTGTGAATGTTGGGGGTAAGAAGCCCAGGAGCTTTCATCCACCCCAGCAGTTTGTCAGCTACAGGGATGCCCTGAAGGCTGCACCAGCTGGAGTGATGTCGAACTTCCTGGGCCGGCAGAATGGATGGGCAAATGGAGGGTGGTCGAATGGAAGGGGGCAGATGAATTTCAAGCATGGGAATGGATATATGAGAGAGAAACCAAGGTATGTCCCAGCAAACGAGAAACCGAATGGTGGGAGAAAGATTGTGGAATGTCGTTGGTATGGAAGTAAAGGTCATATGTTGGCAGAATGTAGGTGGACATCTGGTGCATGTTTTGGGTGTGGTAAGAAAGAGCATATGGTAAAGGATTGCCAGGAAAGTGTGAAAGAGTGCTTTGAGTCTAAAGAAATAGGCCATTTCAAGAAAGATTGTCCGAGGTTGAATGGTGGAGCAACTGGTGGGGAAAGTATGAAATATGCATGTGGTAATTGTGGAAAGGCTGGTCATTATGCAAGGATGTGTCATGACCAGAGGAATGTATGTAGCTATTGTGCAATGGAAGGACATTCAAGTGAAAAGTGTTGGATTAGACTGAGAGCGCAAGGTGTGAATGGAAAGTCTGAAGTGGGAAACTGAATTGTAAGAAGGTACCTGGTGAAGTATCCTCTGGGTGCATGAGTGTGAGTAATGTGTTGGTAAGTCTGTCCAGTGTGAAAGTGCTGTCTGGTAGGAAGTATGAGTGTCTGAGTGTGAAGGTGGAATTGAATGGAATTGAGTGTTTGGCTTTAATAGATTCTGGATGCAAGGCGAGCTTGGTGTATAAAGATGTGTATGACAAGGTTAGCGAGAAAGCCCTCCTGTCTGATTGCAAGGGTAGTTTGGTAGGTATTGGTAATAGGAGAGTGCCTGTGATTGGAATGATAAGGTCAGCTGTTCGAATGCATGGTATGATGATGAATGAATGTGAATTTTTTGTGATTGATAAGGTGAGTAGTGAGTATGGTGTGATTTTGGGCTATGATTTTATGAAAATGAATCGTATGGTTGTGCATCCTGCGAGTGATCAGATTGAGAGAAAGATTGGTAAAAATGTGGTGTATAAGTTGTATGTAGGGAAAGATGGTAGCGTTTTGAGGAGTGGGTTTACTGGTATTGAGGTGACTGCTATGGAGAATGTAAGGCTTGTGAAGGGTGAAAGGGTGGCGGTTAGAGTGAGTTGGAGTAAGGATGTTAGTTTAAATGTGGGTGAGAACACCGTGATATTGGATGGAAAGTATGCATATTATAAGGGAAGGCGTGTTGCTTGTGTGTTTGATGGCTTGATGAGAATGAATGATCCTTTTGTATGTGTGCAGGCGGACCCCAGGGTGAAAGGGCAGGTTAGGGGAATCCAAGTCGGAGATGTACTGGGCCACCTCTTCACTGTCAATGAGGTAGGTATGGATGATAGTACGGATGTCAGGGTGAATGTTGCAGTTGAAGAGACGTGTGAATGGACATATAATGATGTGAAGAGCATGGTGGAATTGGATGGACATTTAACTGATTATGAAAGGGAGGATGTGTATCAAATGATATTTGAACGAAAGGGAGCCCTCAGTAAGGGTGATCTAGATTTCGGGGTTGCAAAGCTCCCGGAATTCAAGATTGGCCTGAAGGAGGACTCCCCAATCTATCAGCGGCCGAGGCATTTCCCACGTCCAGTTGCTGATGAGATTGAGAAGCAGTGCTTGGAATTAGAGCAATTGGGGGTGATTGAAGAGAGCGAGAGTGCATGGAATAGTCCGATTGTACCTGTACGTAAGCTGGATGGAAGATTGCGTCTGTGTGTGGATTATCGAAAGGTGAATGAAAGGACTGTGAAAGAAAGGTTTACGATGTGTGTGGTATCTGAGTGTGTGTATAGTATGCATGAAATCGAGTGGTTTACGAAGCTGGATCTGGTACGGGGGTATTACCTGATGCCCATTGCTGAGGAGAGCCAGCCAGTAACTGCCTTCTCTTCCTCAAAGAGGCATTACCAGTTCCGGAACCTCAGCTTTGGGTTGGCTAATGCTCCGGAGCCTTTCAGCGGGCAATGAATGTTGTGTTGAGTAAGTTTGTGAGTAGGAATGTGATTGCGTTTATAGATGATATTTTGATTATGACTGAGACTTTTGAGGAGCATATGAGATTGGTGAATGATGTGTTGAGAACATTGGAGAGTGTTGGTGTGAAGGTGAAAGTGGCGAAGTGTGAATGGTTTGGGAAAGAAGTGGAATTCCTTGGGCATATAGTGAGTGAGAATGGGTTGCGAAAATCACCGAAGTATGTTGAGTAGGTGCGAATGTTTCCTAAACGGGTGACTGTGAAGCAACTGAAGTCGTTTTTGGGTTCGGTTGAGTTCCAGCGAAAGTTTATACGTGATTGTTCTGGTGTGAGTAAGCCTCTGACTGAGTGGATGGGCAAGAAAGGTAGCACGGTTGTCAAGTGGAATGATAAGATGAATGAGGCATATGAGAGACTGAAAGAGGCAGTGGCTGAAGATGTTGAATTGGCTTACCCAGATTATAGTGTAAATGCTAAAATGCTTGAATTGTATACAGATGCGAGTGGGTATTGTATGGGAGGTTTTCTGATGCAAGAGCAGCGTTTGAATGAAGAGAATGTCAGGCGAATAATTGGGTATGTATCCAAGGCTATGAATGTTGCAGAACGAAAGTATTCGACTGTGGAACGAGAGCTGGCTGCGATAAGATATTGTTTGAAAGTGTTGCGTCCATTTTTGTATGGTGTGAGGTTTGTGATAAAAACCGATCATCAACCTCTTGTGTATCTGCAGCCTATGAAGAGGGCTGATAGTAGGATTGCAAGGACTTTGGAAGATTTGAGTGACTTTGACTATGTGATTGAATATGTGCCTGGTGAACGGAATGGAGTAGCTGATTTGATATCAAGGTATCCTGGTACGAATGATGAAAATGTGCGTGGATTGAGTGATCCTGAGTATTTGCCGAAAGGGATTATGAATGGAAAAGAGAGTAAGGGTGGTGGTGATTCCTTGTTTGAGAGTGTATGGAATGGTTTGAAAGATTTGAAGAATGATGGAGTAGACGTGAGAGTGGCAGATAGTGTGGATGATTTAAGGAAGGAGGTAATAAATGAAGTGTGTAGGAAGCCTGAAAGCATTGGTATGGCAAAGGTGCGGAACTTCATGAAAGAATTGAGAGCGATGTGTATGCAAGGGGTCCCGCCATTTCAGGAAGTGTTGATTGTAGTGAGTCGTTTGTATGGAGTGATTGTTTATGTGCACTTTGGGGGTGAGAGGCCGATTGTGTACAAGGATGAGAAGATGAAGGGTTTGAATCCTAATGTGGTACATCTGCAATGTTTGAGCATTGTGCACTACAATTGGGTGATTGAAAAGTGTTCATATATAAGAGAGAAGAATGATTGTCTGGATGAAGATGAGCGTGTGGTGAGTGATGATTCGGGAGTTAATGACAGTGCTGATGTTGGTGTGCTTGTTCCTTTGGTGTATTGCGAACATCGTAGACCTGGAGCGAAGGTGTCTTTAGTGAATGAGAAGATTCTGAGTAAGTATGATGAGTTTAAATGTTGCGAGCATAAACCTGTGAAGTTACGGATAAGTGGATTAAGGAATGGCATGATAGTGGCATGGGAACAGGTTAGTCTGAAAGTAAGTTTGGGTAATGGTGTGAATGTGAAGCATGACTTTGTGATTCTGAAGGATGAGCAAATGCCGTGTTGTTTCTTGCTTGGTGTAGACTTTATGAGATTGAATGATTTGTCTTTGGATGCTGATAAGGATTGTCTTATGAAAGGTGAATGTGAGGTGATGAAGTTGAATGAGTGTGCGAAGAATGTTGTCAAGTTTTGCGGTATGATTGACTTGGTCATGGATGATGAGAATGAGATTTTAAGTTGTGAGGATATTCTAGAGATGCAAGAGATATGTCCTTTTGTTAGTGAGTTGAAGAGGTGTGTAATGACGCGTGTTGATTTGAATGAATGGCCAGAGTGTTTAAGTCTTTTTAAAAGGTATGCTAAGGATTTTGTTGTTTGTATGGATGTTGTATATTTTGTGAGGCATGTGAATGGTGGCGATGATATGTATGTACCTATGATGTCCTTAGTTGGTATGATTGGTCTGGTGAAAGTTGTGCATGATAATTATGGGCATATGGGTAAGTATAGGTTGTGGTAGTGTATGAAGGAGCGTGTGTTTCATCCGTTTCTGAGAACTGTTGTGAATGATGTTGCAACTACGTGTGAAAGGTGTCAGAAGCGAAAGGTGCAAGGTGTGCAAGGGAAACCACCGATGTTGAAAGTTGATGCGAAAGAACCGTTTGAATTGGTAGTGATTGATTGTATGTCTTTGCCGTGTACGAGTGCTGGAAATGTTGGTATGGTTGTTATGGTTGATTATAAAAGTAAGTTTGTGTATGCAGCGCCTGTGCGAGATAAAAGGAGTGTGACTGTTGCGCGTGTGGTTGAGCAGTTGTTTTTCCTATGTGTGTATGGAAGCCTAGAAGATGTCTGAGTGATAATGGGCCTGAATTTGTAGGGGAAGTGTTTGAGCAAATGTTGAGAGAGAATGGTGTGGAGCATGTGAGAACAACTCCGTATGTACCGTCTTCAAATGGATTGGCTGAATGTACTATAAGAACCTTGTGTAAGATGTTGAGAATTATGAGTATGACAGTGAATGACTAGGATATGTGTCTGAGGAGAGTGTTGTGGGCGTATAATTCAACTGTGCATTGTGCAACTGGAATGTCCCCATGTAAGTTTGTGATGAATTTTGAATTAGGTGCAAAAGTATTGAAGGTGAAAGAAGTGAAGGGTAGGTTGAATGTGTCAAAGATGAGTGAGAAGTTTGATGGACCTTATAGAGTTGTGAGGTTTTGGGAAAATGGGGTGACGTATGTTTTGGAGAGTTTGAATGACGGTATGACTGAGAGAGTGCGGGCTCATCAGAGTCAGTTAAGGAGATGGAGAGAACCTCCTGACTACCTGGTGAGCCATCCGGTGTATTGACTGTGTAGAGAGAGAGGTAAAGTGCATGATGATGAGATTGAATGTGATAGTATGGATCTGTCTGGGAAAGAGCTAGTCTTAGTCTCGAGGAGTAGAAAGCATACAAAGAAGAGTGAAAGGAAGAATGCAAGTATGAATGAAAGTAAGTCTAAGCAGAGTGTTTCTGGTATGGGGGATCTTGAAAGGGAGATTGAGTTTTTGCGCAAACAGGTTAGTGATTTGGCTGGTATAAGTAGACGAGTGAGTGAGCTGCCTGTGCCTGATTTTTCTGGTTTTGGGAACAGTATGAATCATAGTGTGTTTGGGCAGAATGAACCTAGTGTGGCTGATTTTTTTGGTTTTATGAATGGTAATAGTAGGGGTGAGTTTGATGTAGTGAATGATGAAGTGGCTGATTTTTCAGGTTTCTGGTGGGAACCAGTCGAAGAGGTTATGAATACAGGGGATGTGAGTGACCTGTCTGTTTCGCAAGAATGTACTTTGAGTTGGATGAGAGCTGTGAGTGAGGAGCTGATGAATGGGGGTATGATGAGTGAAGGTTCTGAACGGAAGAGTATGAAAGAATTCTGTAGTTAGATGGGAGAACTGGTAATGAGGGCTAAAAGTATGGTGGACAATATGATAAATAGTGACGATGAGATGACTGACAGGATGACTGACAAACCACCCCGCCTAATTGCTACGCATAGCCAGGGACCAGTAGAAGAGTGTGAATGGGTGCAGAAGGGTGCGATTGAGCACAAGTGGTACCGTGAAGAGTGATTGAAAGGGTTTTGTGAGTGGCTGGTCGAATGGCTTAAGGAAGGAGGGGTGTGGTGGAGCAAATGTGAGTGTGTGTAAAAGGGCCATTCTCCCACCCCTTTTCTCAGTACCCTCTCCCTCCCTCTGTAAGAATGTGTGTGAATGAGAATGGGTTTGTTTTGTTTTTGTTTATTTTATGTATAAAATGATTACCATGTTTTTCTTTCTTTCCAGGCGCCATATTCTGGAAAGATAGTAGCTAGTTTTGATATATCACTATAATTAAAACAAGATTGTTCTTTGTTTAAAATAATCTTTTATCAAAGCGCCATATTCTGGAAAGATAGTAGCTAGTTTTGATATATCACTATAATTAAAACAAAATAGTACTTTGTTTAAAATAATCTTTTATCAAAAGATTGTATTTTGAGGATTGTTTGGATATACATTTAGAGAGAGTGGAACCTTGGACAGACGGCAAGAAGGGTTCTCTAGACGAGTGCTCTGCCCAGCCCTGAGACGGAGGGCTTTCATACCTCGCTAGACACCTGGACCACCATACCCGCATTGGCTGACAATCCTGCCTCCTTTTATGTTAGCCTACTACCACCCACCTCCAGCACACAAGTGATAGCACGTGCCTCTTTTCGTTTGGTTGTTGCTATGTTTTTTTTTATGTTTTGTGTAGATATATAAGTAAATTTGTTGTATTCGCCTGTTAGAAAATTCTCTTTTGGTATCCTATTTGGATTGGGGAATTTGGTCTCATTTTGAAGTGTGCACACTTCCCTTGTAAATATAAATTGCTGTTAAATAACTGTATTCTTTTGTAAGTAAAGGGACTGTATATACAATCTGTTTCATTCTCCCTCAATTTCTCACATCCGGACAGTGTAGGAAGCGGGTTGGATCGATTGGGATTAGAGATATTTTTTCGGCCCGCTACAATTTGTTATATAACAACACATGGAGTAGCTTCCATAATAAGCCTTGGCTAATAAACAGAGATGGTATTCATTTTTCACAAGCAGTAGTACAGTCAATGAGTAAATTACTAAACAACGCTGTATATAATATACATAAGAGTCAGACGAATCACCTTATCAAGTGCATGTGGTAGGGACCTCGCCAACCCTAGCTAATCCAACCCAGATGCCTAATATGCCCTCCCACGCCACAACTCCACATCCATTTAATTTCCAGGTAATTCCTCCCCTGCCACCAATCCATTTAATTTCTATGTCACTCCTCGCCCTGTCACCAATCCCTTAGACCCCGCGGCTATGCTCGAGTCACTGCCTACCCTCCCCGATCTCCCTCTGCCCTGACCCCTACCCCCACCCCCAGACGGAAACTAATGAATAGTCTTACCTCCTCACCTTCAAAAGAAACTAATAAAATCAAAATAATAACTTTTAATGCCCGTTGCCTTAGAAAACATATTACAGAACTTAAATGTCTAATATCAATTGAAGAAGTTGACATCATAAACATAACTGAGACTCATCTACAAATTGGTATAAATCACTTATTATGTGAATACATGCTTGATAGATATAGATACTTTTACAAGTACAGGGCTAATGGGAGGCTTGGAGGAGGAGTGGGACTTTATATAAGCAGGTTTTAAACTTGCGCACACAAATTCACAGAATCAGCGAAAGCTAAGTTGCTCTTTTTTTCTTATTACTACTTAAGTTCTTTCTTTGTTTTAATAAGTGATGGAGTTTGGGAATAAAAGTGAGCATTAGTGTCGGAATGTATGCATTGGTTGTGGTGTAGTTGGTGAGGGGTATACATGTGTTCTATGTGGGCTGCGTGAATGCATTGTAGATTTAGAGGGGATGAGAATGCAGGATTTAGACAGGATATGTAGGCTGGAGGGGTTAGTTTCTGAGCTGAGGAGGGAACTTAGTGTTAGACCTAAGGCTGGGAATAGGTTAGGTGGTGAGGTAGGCCAGATAGATGTTTCTTGTGAAGGTAGAGGGTCGGTGGAGGAGGTAGGATATGATCTAGGGATAGTGAAGTTAGCCCCCTTAGATTAGTTAGAGGCTCCTCCTGTTCTTTGTGAAAATAGGGTTGCCTCTGTTGAGGTGGTTAGCCAGGGGGAGAATAGTGTGTGAGTCAGAGAGACACAGAACCTATTAGCTTGACTAATAGATTCAGTGCCCTAAGAGAGGAAGTAACTAGAAGTGATATGACTGATGGGGGTGGGGAGGAGGTAGAGTGACTGGTAGTTTGAATGAGAATAGGAGTGGGGATGGAGTTAGGTCTGTGGGGGTTAGGAATAGGAGTCTGACTGAAGTGCTTGTGGTGGGTGATTCACGAGTTAGATATTTAGATAGGAAGTTGAATGCAAGTAGATTGAATGGTTTGAGGGTGTGTTTGCCGGGTGCTGGAGTGAGAGATGTCTGATAGGTATGAGGAGCTGGTATCTGGCTGTGCAAGGGATGCGGTTGTGATTACACATGTAGGAGTTAATGATGTGAAGAAAGTGGGTGCATGTGAGTTACGTGAGAGGTACAAGAGGTAAGAAAGTAGAATGAAAGATGTTGTGACAGGTTTGCTTCCAAGAATGGATGTTGGGGTAGAATGGATGTCTTGTGCGATTGAGCTAAATGATTATGTGAGGAGGATGTGTGAGATGGAAGGTGTCATGTTTGTGGATGTGTGGGATATGTTTGTTGGAATGAAAGAGATGGATGGATGGCATTTGAGTAGGAGGGGGTAGATGTGTTGTGGGAGGAGTATGATCATGTTATTAGGTCTTTGCGGGCGGGAAACTAGATACTAATAGTGGTCAGGGAATTATGAGAGGACATTATAGAACTGAAAGTAGAATGGACTTGGCAGATAACAGAAATAGGTTCCAAGGTGATAGAGGTGAGGTCATTCAGGTTGGAAGAGATGCTTCAGGGATAGGGGGGTTAAATTGTTTCTATACAAATGCTCGTATTCTTAGAAACAAGAAGGATGAGCTATTTAGTTATATTAGCGATGAGGATATAGAGATATTATGTGTTACTGAATCATGGGTTAATGAAATAGAATTTAGTGACACTATAAGTGAATTTGATTTACAGGGTTATAATATGTACATTAGTCAAAGGACAGGTAGAATTGGTGGAGGAATAATTATCTATATAAAAAACAACATTGTTTCCAGTTTAAATACTTTAATAAAGCAGGATGGAGTTGAGTCACTTTGGATAGATATTAGGTTCAGTAAAAATAGAATGGTGCATTTGGGAGCTTTTTACAGACCACCTGTGCAGACTGATGATATAGATGAACTAATGATAAGGGAAATAAGTAAGGGATGTAAAACAGATGCAGTTATTATTGGGGACTTCAATTTAAACTCTGTGGACTGGGTAAATATGATAGGTAGGGATAGAACAAGTGGCAGGTTCATAGAATGCTTTGATGATAATTTTTTGAATCAATTTGTTAATGAGCCAACGAGGTGGGACAATATATTTGATTTAGTACTTTCTAACAGTAATCATTTAGTTCAAGAATTGACTGTTGGGGAAGCATTGGGAAATAGTGACCATCAGATAGTTCATTTTGACTTGGGAATTGAGAAGGGTAAAATAACCGAGAATGCTGTAAAAGTTCCAAATTTTCATAAGGAAGATTATGTAAAACTTTGAAGCTTTCTAAATTTGGGAGACTGGGATGTAGAATTCAGAAGGAAAAAGGCTTATGGGATGTGGGATACTTTCAAGCATATAATAAATGTAGTCCAAGAGCAATGAATCTCAATGAAGGCCATTAGGAACAAAAGTAGGAACCCATCATGGTGGAATCAGGAGATAGCTAGAAAAATTTCAGAGAAGAAAAGGGGCATACAAAAAATTACAGGTACAAAATAATATTCAAAATTTAAGTGGTTATAGAATGGCTAGGAATGAGTTAAATAAGATTATAAAGAAGAACAAAAGGTTGTCAGAAATTAAATTAGCTTAGGATAGCAACAAAGATCCTAGAAAGTTCTTTAGTTACTATAAAATTAATAACAAGTCTGGCAGAGTTAAAATAGGACCTATCAAATATCAAGGGGTGGTGAGAGAAACTGATGAGGAAATAGTTGAGGTACTAAATGGTCATTTTGCATCAGTATTTACAAAGGAGAAACTAAATAGTCCTATGTATAGTACTCATGGGTCAGGGAAAGAGGTGTTTACTACCATTAGTGTGGATTGGAGGACAATAAAAGAACTAATAGGTGAGTTAGATACTACCAAGGCCTCCGGCCCTGATAATATCCATTCTAGGATACTTAAAGAAGGGGTAGAAAGTATCTCAATAGCTCTGGAGAAGTTGTATACTAGGTCACTGGAATATGGAGAAATACCCGATGATTGGAAGAGAGCGAATGTAGTTTCCATTTTCAAGAAGGGCAGTAAAGAGGATCCAAATAACTTTAGACCAGTTAGCCTAACATAACATAACATACATAACATAATTTCACGGATGACAAAAGCCACAAGGGCCTATCAAATGTCATCCGTATCCATCAAGTCCCACCCACATAATGCATCCATAGGATTTTGTCAGATCATGCATCTACAATATACAATTTAAACAATCCATAGGATTATGTCAGACCATGCATCTACAATATATAATTTAAAGCCTCCATAGGAGTCTGTCAAAAACAAAATCAAAGTCCCTCAAAATATACAAAAGAAACTGCATACACAGGAATGAGTCAAGAAACATATCCCCATACCAAAAAGTAAAAAGTTAACCCTCCATCTCCATATAATCATCTAATCTGTGCTTGAAAACATTCAAGTTTGGGCTGTCTACAGTCTCAGGTGGCAAACTATTCCAATAATCCAGCACTCTGTTAGTGAAGAAATATTTTCTAACATCCGGTCTGCACCTCTTGTTTTTTAATCTTTAAGTGGTGACCTCTAGTTCTATTACTACCTTCTAACTCAAATAACTTGCTGAAATCCAATTTATCTATCCCAGAAAAGATTTTAAAAAGCTCAATCATATCTCCCCTCAGACACCTTCTTTCAAATGAGAATATATTTAATACCCTCAGTCTATCTTCATATTCAAGGTGCTTCAGGGATGGCATTATTTTTGTTGCCCTCCTTTGTACTAATTCTTACAAGTTTATATCATGTCTAAAATGTGGTGACCATGCTTGTATACAGTACTCTAAATGTGGCGACCATGCTTGTATACAGTACTCTAAATGTGGCCTGACATAAGAGTTGTATAGTTTAAGGATAACCTCCTTACTCTTGTAGCTAACATTTCTTTTAATGTAACCTAGCACCCTATTTGCTCTATTTTTTGCCTCAATACACTGCTTTGAAAATTTCAGTGACCTATCTACTACTACTCCTAAGTCCTTCTCATCTTCAACTGAATTAAGCCAATACCCATCCATCTCATAGCTAAATTCCCTATTATCTCTCCCCATGTTAATAACTTTGCATTTATTAAGGTTGAAAGTCATACCTATCCATCTCATAGCTAAATTCAGTATTATCTCTCCCCAAGTTGATAACTTTGCCTATATTAAGGTTTAAAAGTCATCTGCCACTTCGGGGGCCAAGCTAACAACTTATTTAAGTCACCCTGCACTTTAAAGCTACCCTCAACCTTTTTGACTACAGCTGCCAATTTAGTGTCATCAGCAAAAATTGACACTTGCTATTTACACCTTGCCCAAGATCATTTACATAGATTATAAATAATAAAGGGCCTAAAACTGATCCCTGAGGTACACCACTAATAATATTCCTCCATTCTGACCTCACTCGATTCAGTACAACTCTCTGTTTCCTATCTTTCAGCCATTCAGTTATCCAATTTAAAACTTTCCCACATATCCCATGTAGCTTTAATTTACAAACTAGTCTTCTATGTGGAACCTTATCAAAAGCTTTGCTCAAATCTAAGTAGATCACATCAACTTTCTCACCCCTATCTAATTCTTAAGTTACATAATCCATAAAATCCAGTAAATTAGTTAAACACGATCTACCTTTTCTAAAACCATGCTGAGCATCATTAATTAACCTGCTACTCTCTAGATGATCAGAAATTTCCTTCTTAACTATCTTCTCAAGACTATAGAAGTTAAGCTTACCGGTCTAAAGTTATTTGGGTCCTCTTTGCTTTCCTTTTTAAAAATTGGCACTACATTTGCCAATTTCCTGTAGTCTGTAAAATTTTTGAGAAAATAGTTAAAAAGAGGATTTGCCAACATCTAGAGAGGGATGGGTTAATCAGCAATACTCAGCATGGGTTTAGATCAGGTAGATCATGTTTGACTAATTTACTAGATAAGTGAGAGAATAAAGATGTAATTCACTTGGATTTTAGTAGAGCATTTGATAAGGTACCACATAGGAGACTAGTTATAAATTAAAAATGATTGGGATATGTGGGGTGTTTCAAATTGTATAGCTGAGTGGCTGAAAGACTGGAAGCAAAGGGTAGTGCTAAACGGTGTAAAGTCAGAGTGGAGGGATGTTATCAGTGGGGTTCCTCAGGGATCAGTTCTCAGTCCATTATTATTTATCATCTATATAAACGATCTTGGGGAGGCAGTTAATAATAAAGTGTCAATTTTTTCAGGTGATACCAAATTAGCAGGTGTAGTTAAAGATATTGATGATAATTTTAAAGTGCAGGGGGATTTAAATAAATTGTTATCCTGGGCACATAAGTGGCAAATGACTTTCAACCTTGATAAGTGCAAAGTTATTAACATGGGAAAAGATAATAGAGAATTTAACTATGAAATGGATTGGCATTGGCTGAGCTCAGTAGAGGATGAGAAAGATCTAGGAGTATTAATAGATAAGTCATTGAGGTTTTCTAAGCAGTGTATTGAAGCAAGAAATAGGGCAAATAGAGTGCTGGGTTTCATTAAGAGAAATGTCAGTTACAAAAGTAAGGAGGTTATTCTTAAACTCTATAACTCTTATGTTAGGCCACATCTAGAGTACTGTATACAGGCATGTTCCCCACATTTTAGACACGATATTAACCTTCTCAAGTCAGTGCAACGGAGGGCAACAAAAATAATACCATCCCTGAAGCACCTTGAATATGAAGATAGGCTGAGGGTATTAAATATGTTTTCATTTGAAAGGAGGTGTGTGAGAGGGAAAATGATTGAGCTCTTTAAAAATTTTTCTGGGAGAGAGAAATTGGATGCTAGCAAGTTGTTTGAGTTAGATTGAAAGGAGGTGTGTGAGACGGGATATGATTGAGCTCTTTAAATTTTTTCCTGGGAGAGATAAATTGGATGCTAGCAAGTTGTTTGAGTTAGATAATGGAAATCAGACTAGAGGTCACCTCTTAAAAATTAAAAAGCGAGGGTGTAGGTTGGATTTGAGAAAATATTTTTTCACCAATAGAGTGGTAGACTACTGGAACAAATTGCCGCAGTGGGTAGTAGGTAGTTCAAATTTAAATGTATTTAAGAGTAGGTTGGATGAGTTTATGAGGAGGGAAGGTTGTGATGGTTCCTAAGTTTTGTATATATTAATATTGTTTGTATATATCTATAGCTGCATGATTTAGTTCTTGACAAGCCTTGATTGTTGATACCCTTGTTTGTGGATGCACTCCCCTGGATGTAGTTTTCTTGGGAGTTTGGGTGCCTTAAAAAAGAGGCTGTTTGACTCGGATGACCTATGATGGGCCCTTGTGGCTTTTGTCATCCGTTATATTATATTGTGGGGGACTTTGATTTTGTCTTCCCCTTGCGATGGTGCTTTTTGTGGGTGGGTTTTGACGGATGTAGATGACCTTTGATTAGGCCCTTGTGGCTTTTGTCATCCGTGAAATTATGTTATGTTATGTTATAAGATCAGAATTAAAAGTAGCTGAGGTAGAACTTACGAAAAATGAAGTAGAGCTGATCTGTGTTAAACTATATCTACAAGATTTTAAAATAAACTTAAGCACTGTTTACTGTTGCCCAAATACTACTGTTAATGAGGACTTAGAAGTATACAGAATCTTACAAGAAACCTTAGATGAAGAACAAACGCTATTACTGGGAAATTTTAATTTACCTAATATTTGTTGTGACTTTAATATAGAAACTAGCCAACAAACAAAAATAATGACAAATTTCATCGATAATAATTATTTACACCAATGCGTAAGGGAGCCAACCAGAGGAAATAATATACTAGACCTAGTTATTGGATCCCAGGACAATTTAATATCAACTCCTGCTGTAGGTCTCCATATAGCTACATGTGACCATAAACTAATCCACTTTGATCTAAATGCCAAGTACTCAACTACCAATAATTATTCAAAAGTACCAGACTACAGTAAAGCTAACTTAGATGGCCTCAGAGAAGTCGGTGAAATATTCACAAACAGCTGATAGAACTAGAAGATGTAAACCAACTTTGGAATAAAATTAAAAAACTATTTTTTATAGCCCAGGAAAACCATGTTCCTCTTAAAACAAGGACTGGTAACGTAAATAGGGGCAAGCGCTCTGGTTTAGTAATGACATCAAATGAGCAATTAGAGATAGAAACCGTCTCCACACATTATTAAAATGCAATAGAAGGGATCAAATTAACCAACAATATAACACTAGCAGAAGAAAAGTGAAAACTCATAAAATCAATGAAGTGACCATATGAAATTGAGATAGCAAAAACAAGCACCACTAATCCAAAACATTTCTATACTTATATCGATAAAAATAGGCAAATAAAAAGTGGTATTGGACCTTTGAAAAACCAGGTGGGTGTAATTATTTTAGATGATGTGGGTATGTCTAATATCTAAAACGAGTTTTTCAGTTCAGTTTTCACCATAGGATATACTAATAACGATACCAATGAGGATATACAGGTCAGACACCCATCACTAAGGAGCCTGGAAGTAAATTCACAACTAGTAATCAATAAATTAAAGAAAATGAACTTATACAGGATTCCTGGCCCTGATAAATTTTTCCTGAATATCTTAAAACATGTCCAGTATGAGGTATCAGAGTCACTTGCTCTCATTTTTAACAAATCTCGGGTATTGGGATTGTCCCTGATGATTGGAGGGGAAGCTAATGTCCCACCTATTTTTAAGAAGGGATGTAAAAACCAGGCAAGTAATTACAGATCCATAAGCTTAACCTCAATAGTTGGAAAGTTGCTCAAAACGATCATTAGAGACAAACTAGTAGAGTTCTTTGAAAAAATAACCTGATGTGAGATAGATAGCATGGTTTTAGGTCTAAGAGATCCTGCTTAACAAACCTAATTGACTTTTACCATAACCTTTTTAACCTATATAACGATACTAAATCACTAAGATATAATATACCTAGACTTCATAAAAGCATTTGACAAAATTCCCCACTAGAAACTCATGAACAAAGTACATATCCTAGGAATTAACGGTAATATATATGGGTGGATTATTAGCTGGTTAAAAAGCAGGAAACAGAGAGTGATAATAAATGGTGTGGAATCTGACTGGGTATCTGTTACAGCGGTGTTCCTCAGGGATCAGTCCTAGGGCCTATTTATTTTCTATATACATCAATGACATAGACATTGGAATAAATAATATCATATCTAAGTTTGCAGATGACATAAAAATAGGTAACTTAGTATTATGCAAAGAAGACAGGGCTAGCCTGCAAGCTGATATAAATAAAATTACTGAATGGTCAGAAAAATGGCAAATGCCATTTAATATCGACAAATGCCAAATCTTTCAGTGCAAAAAAACAAACAATTAAACAATGCAAGGCGAGTTAATAAACAACTCCGCAAGTTAAAGATTTAGGAGTAATAATTATGGAAAACATCAAACCAATGTGCAGCTGCTGCAAAGAAAGCTAATGCAGCACTAGGATTTATAAAAAGAAAATTTACTTATAAATGCTAAGAGGTAATTATGCCAATATTATCAGACCCCATCTTGAATACACTGTACAATTCTGGGCCCCTTACTTATTTAAAGACATAGATAAATTAGAAGCTGTACAACACAGAGTGAGAAAACTTATCCCGTCATTACAGAACAAACCTTATCACGAGAGGTTAAAAAAACTCAATGTATTTTCCATCAGAAAATGAACACTAAGGGGGCAGCTTATCGAATGCTTCAAAATACTTAAAGGATTTAACAATGTTAATGCCAATAACCTGTTCACACTAACAGGGGAGTGTCCCACCTGTAGACATGATTTAAAACTTCAGGGTTTAAGAGCTACTCTGGATGTAATAAAAAACTTCTTCACTTACTTAATTAATAATGAGTGGAATAATTTGCTAAATGATGTAGTAAACAGCAGAACAATAGGCTCATTTAAAATGAGATTAGATAAACACTTAGCAAATATTGGAATTGTTTAGCATAAGAATTATAAAAATAAAAATAATAAAAAAAGCAAACTAAAATAAAATATTATAAAAAATATAACTCTCAGGTGTATGTATGAAATTGTTTCCATATTCGTCTTATTTAATTACTATTGTATGCAAATTTCCTTCAAGTATTTTCTACTTACACCTGTAAGGTACCCTTCCTACCATTATTTCATGTACAGCTTTTGCCGGAGGAAGTGGAGGGTTGGGGAGAGCCTACATCTTTTCTATTCTTTGCTTCTACTACTCTATGTACTGTATATCTGCTGTAGACTTAAGGCCAGATCGCCTTAGTCAGGGATGTAATGCCCATGTGATCTGTGTATCTATGTAACTCTATGTAACTATTATTTTATTATCATTTATAATTATCAAACCTCTATATAAAGAAAAGATTAGTATAACATTAATATAAATTAAGTAAATTATCTTTAATATATTAAGTGTCGGTGGCAAGGGAATGTGTGGAGGGATCTAATTTATGATGAGGTGCTTAATAATTTGGATAGGGTACAGAGGAACATTAATAGACACTGTGAGGAAGGTAGTATTGGTTGTGGGGATCAGGATGAGTGTATCATGCTTCCAAATTTTTGATATTGCAAAGTGTAAGTAGCTGTAACTTTAAACCTTTCTAACTTGTATTCAATATGTACTGAGGTCTGGGCCATGGGCAGCTGAGTGCTTGAGGTTGTGGATGATTTTATCTTTATTTTTTTAAAAGTGTGGGGATAATTTGTTTATATTTATAGCCTTAGGGTGTCTTGTAACTGAGCTATGGATATATTTCTCTGTTATTCTTCTAGGTTTACACTTTTATCTTCTACTGTTCCTTTTTGCTCAAAACTAGACTGTGGTTGTAAGATTCACTACTCTATATCTAAGCATCTAGTTTGGAAAGTGGATTTGATCTACCACACACTTGTCTATGCTTGGTGACTGGTGTCTTCTTGCATGTTCCCAATAGAGAGCTTCCTTGTTGATGATAGAGTGCTGTCACTTTCTTTATGACATGCACTACACATTTCACCCATAGTCACCAACGTCTTTTTTTCTCCCATGGCCCATCTTTGTCTAAACATTCTTTTTTTGTATAACTATCCCCTCAATTTTCTATTTAGGCTAGATCTGATCAGCTATCTCATGCTGTGTCAGAAGAGAGGCTCTGGAATCTCAATAAACAATGCCCACAAGTCTTAAGGGCCAGGACTTTATGGACACTGTACAGCAGGGTATGATTAATTGGAAGATTAGTTTATCCCCAATAATTAATCTGTATGTAATGGGCTGACCACCTCCCTGCAGCTCTTCTAGGGTGCATTTGGCTTTTCATGGTGTTCAAGCTTTCCTGCCTTGGCTACCAGGCTAATTTAATGTCTCAGGTCTTAGCTGTCCTGTCAAGGGTTAGTGTCTCTTATTAGAGAATTCCATCCTATTTGCCTGCATCTTTGGTTGGAGACTGGGTAACTTCTGGTCACTGCACAATTCACAAACATTAACATTGCCACTCAAAGAGTGGCCACTAAAGCCTGAATTCCCAAAATAGGATAGACAGGAGTGGCTGGACACAGGATATAACCTACCAACCCCTTTCTTTTTGGTGGTCACAAGCCCCAAATTTTTGTGTATTGATAAGTTTCAGCATTTTGGAACTGTTCCTATTTCTAAATCCTTACCCAACTTTGTTGTTGGGCCAGATCATATACTTAAAGAGAGCAACACTGACTCGTGGAGGGGAATGAAGATGGTTACTTTCACCTTAAAGCTAAAAATGAAGTGTATGTTGTTGGTTGGGTTGGTGTCCAGTTATTCCTGAGCGAACAGACCAGCATTCTTGAGGTAGGCAACAGAGGGACCCGGGTGATCCCAGAGATCACTCATATGGAGAGTCGGTGTGTGTGAGTGTCTCAGTGTATTGAGTGACGAGCACTCTTCCATTATGTGGTGAATTGTGTGTGCACCTATATGACAGAGTGGGCAGGTGTCTGATAGTTCAGGGTGTATCCTCTTTCTGTAAGATAGAAGGGCATTGTGGTGTTCGCATCTGAGCCTGGATAGGTGAACTCGGTCCTCTCTACTTAGCTCGGCTTCTGAATCATCCACTTCGGGTGGGATTCTTTCCAGAACTCTGTTTGGACCGAGTCTGTTGATGGAGTGTGTTGCTAGGGTGTTATGTATGTGTGTTGAGTTGCTTGTGCCGCTTGGGGCTGTTGGTATGGTGTCCAGAATGCTTGTGTAGTATGTGGATGGGGGTGTTTCTGATGTTTCGGTGGGTTGGTGCTGTGTGCATTGTGTAATGTAGTAGATTTGAGGTGTCTCTTGTGACCCTATCATAGAATTATGCACCTTTTAGATCCATGTGATCTCTGACCTTTAGTGTTTTAGTTTCTCAATGTAGGTGGTCGATGGGAGTTGTTTTGGTACAACCGGTGGCGGTTCTCAGTGCATTGTTTTGTACTTGCAGCATATTGTAGTCCGTATCTGAGAGGTTTAGTGTCCAGCTGGTGCTACAGTATTCGGTAGTGGATCGAATGAACTTCTTGTGAATGGTGGTGGTTGTCTCCTTGCCCTGTCCAAAGTCCTGGCCCATTATGGCTTTGAGTGCTCTGAGTTTTGGTGTGCATCTGAGTTTGATGTCAGCTATGTGGTCCTTGAAGGTCAAACCGTTATCATAGGTGACTCCAAGGATTTTCACCTTGTTGGTGTATGGGATGGGTGTGTTGTACAAAGTGACGGGTGTGAGGTTATTATGGTTATATTCTTGTTTGTAGTTCATTATGAGAGTGGCTGTGGATTTCTTTGGTGCTGTGGTGGAGCGAATGTGAGTGTGTGTGTAAAAAGGGCCATTCTCCCACCCCTTTTCTCAAATACCCTCTCCCTCCCTCTGTAAGAATGTGTGTGTGAATGGGAATGGGTTTGTTTGTTTGTTTTTTTAAAAAATTCATTAGCATGTTGTTATAAGATAGTTTCTTTTGCTAAAATTATTTTAACAAAGCGCCATAATTTGGAAAGATAAAAAGGACCAGCACTTGTAAATTTACCCTTGTAGTAGAAGCTAACTATAACAATAGAATATTATAAAAGCCTAAGGCCACTAGTATAGGACAAAGGTTCCAGGCCGTGCTCTCTTACTTGAGAATGTAAAATAGTTTAGCTTTGAGGAAGGAGGGCTTAAAATACCCACACAACTGTAACAGGTCAGTTATCTCAGTCCAAGCTCGGAGGCGCTAGTTTTCAATACAAAGAATTTCTGTTGTACCACATGAGGCCATTTTTTTTCTGTTATTCATTGACTGTAGAGTCCCAATTTTATTTGGGTTAGTTGATTATTTTTCATTGTTCTTAGGATCGATCAATAATATTTCTAAGTAAAACTTATTTATTTTTTATTGTAAATATCATTGTAAATATTATTGTATTTCTTTTGTTAGTAAAGGCCTGTTCATACAATCCATTTAATTTTCCTTCGATTTCTCACATCTGGATTAGTGTAGGAAGTGGGTTGGATTGATTGGGGTTAGTCTAAATTTTTCGGCCCGCTACATTTGGCGCCCGAATAGGTACTCGAGATCTCGAAACTGGGAGTATGACAGGATTAGATTGCAGTCTATACACAATTAGCGTGGCAGGTAGTTTGGTTGTTTTTCACCTTTGTCTATCGCTGTTACTAACCTGGGGGGATGGCTTCTGTGGAACAGGGCACATGATGAGATCGTGAGACTGAGGCTGGAATTGAGGCAGAAAGAGGAGGAATGTATGATGTTGAGGAACGTGATTGATGGATTGAAGAGTGATGTGATGAGTATGGATGAGAAGACAGACAGGATGAGGAAAGAAATGGACGAGAGACAGAAGCAGGCGGACCAATGGATGAAGGACTTATATGACATGATGAAGGGGTCAGGACTGGCCCCAAGATCCTCGACCTTGACCCCTGCTCTGACTGAAGGGGATAAGACTAATGGGATCAATGGGAGTGTGTGCGAGTCTAGAAAGGATAGGGTGATTATGAGTGATAGGAAGGATGGAGAATGGAAGAGAGTTGAATGCAAGAGAAGAAGGAAGACTGGTTCGAAAGGGAAGGATAGGAAGGTAAGAGGCAAGAGTGTGGACTCATTGTACTCGGATGAAGGAGAGAGTGAGGGTATGATTGGTATGAGTGAGATTGAAGGCAGCTCAAGTGAGAGTGAAGTGAATTTGGGAAAGGGTATTTTGATAAGGGAAGTGCCAAAGATAGATAGATTTAGGTTACATGGTGGGAAAAGTGTGGAAGAATTCTTCGGGGGATTTGAGCGATATTGTAAGCTCAAGTACCCGGAGAATAAGGGATACTGGTTGAATGTTTTGGGGGAATGTTTAAAGGGAAAAGTATTGGAGTTTTTCCGCGTGATTACAAGTGTGTGGGAACCGAGGTTCGATGTGGTGAAGGAGAGATTGATTGGGCAGGTGAAATGAATGAAAGAGAGTGTGAAGTATAAAAGGGTGAATGAATTTGAGAAGGCTCGAATGGGGAAGAGTAAAAGTGTGAACATGTATGCACATAGGCTTGAGAGTATGGCAAGAAAGAGGTATGGTGATGATGATGTAAATGAATGTAAACCACTGATGAGGAAGTTTTTGGACACAATCCCGCAAAAGGTGAGTGAATGGCTGAGTGGAAAGAGAAAGGAGAGAATGAGACTTACAGGTGAACGGTTGATGTAGGGGGATGTGTTGGAGCTGTTGGAAGATGGACGATTTGATGATAAAAGCGATCTAGAAGAGGATGGATGGTACAGTGTGAATGTTGGGGGTAAGAAGCCCAGGAGCTTTCATCCACCCCAGCAGTATGTCAGCTACAGGGATGCCCTGAAGTCTGCACCAGCTGGAGTGATGTCAAACTTCCTGGGCCGGCAGAATGGATGGGTAAATTGAGGGTGGTCAAATGGAAGGGGACAGATGAATTTCAAGCGTGGGAATGGATATATGCGAGAGAAACCGAGGTATGTCCCAGCAAACGAGAGATCGAATGGTGGGAGAAAGATTGAGGAATGTCATCAGTGTGGAAGGAAAGGTCATATGTTGGCAGAATGTAGGTGGACGTCTGGTGCATGTTTTGGTTGTGGTAAGAAAGGACATATGATAAAGGATTGCCAGGTAAGTGTGAAAGAGTGTAAAGAAATAGGCCATTTCAAGAAAGATTGTCTGAGGTTGAATGGTGGAGCAACTGCTGGGGGGAGTGTGAAGTATGCTTGTGGTAATTGTGGAAAGGCTGGTCATTATGTGAGGATGTGTCGTGACCAGACGGAGGCGGATGACCTTTGATAGGCCCTTGTGGCTTTTGTCACCCGTGAAATTATGTTATGTTATGTTATGTAGCTATTGTGCGATGGAACGACATTCAAGTGAAAAGTGTTGGATTAGACTGAGAGTGCAAGGTGTGAATGGAAAGTCTGAAGCGGGAAACTGAATTGTAAGAGGGTACCTGGTGAAGAATCCTCTGGGTGCATGAGTATGAGTAATGTGTTGGTAAGTCTGTCTAGTGTGAAAGTTCTGTCTGGTAGGAAGTATGAGTGTCTGAGTGTAAAGATTGAAGTGAATGAGATTGAGTGTTTGGCTTTGATAGATTCTGGATGCAAGGCGAGCTTGGTGTATAAAGATGTGTATGACAAGGTTAGCGAGAAAGCTCTCCTGTCTGAGTACAAGGGTAGTTTGCTAGGTATTGGTAATAGGAGAGTGCCTGTGATTGGAATGATAAGGTCACCTGTTCGAATGTGTCGTATGTTGATGAATGAATGTGAATTCTTGGTGATTGATAAGGTGAGTAGTGAGTATGGTGTGATTTTGGGGTATGATTTTTGTAAAATGAATTGTATGGTTGTGCATCCTGCAAGTGATCAGATTGAGAGAAAGATTGGTAAAAATGGGGTGTATAAGTTATATGTAGGGAAAGATGGTAGTGTTTTGAGGAGTGTGTTTACTGGTATTGAGGTGATTGCTATGGAGAATGTAAGGCTTGTGAAGGGTTAAAGTGTGTCTGTTAGAGTGAGTTGGAGTAAGGATGTTAGTTTGAATGTGGGTGAGAACACTGTGATATTGGATGGAAAGGATGCATATTATAAGGGGATGCATATTATAAGGTAAAGCGTCTTGCTTGTGTGTTTGATGGCTTGATGAGAATGAATGATCCTTTTGTATGTGTGCAGTCAGACCCCAGGGTGAAGGGACAGGTGAGGGGTATCAAAGTTGGAGATGTACTAGGACACCTCTCCACTGTCAATGAGGTAGGTATGGATGATAGCCCGGATATCAGGGTGAATGTCGCGAATGAAAAGACGTGTGAATGGATGTATAATGAGGTTACGGACATGTTGAAATTGGATGGATGTTTGACTGAGTATGAAAGGGGGGATGTGTATCGAATGATATTTGAACGAAAGGAAGCCCTCAGTAAGGGTGATCTGGATTTCGGGGTTGCAAAGCTCCCGGAATTCAAGATTGTCCTGAAGGAGGACTCCCCAATCTATCATCGGCCGAGGCATTTCCCACGTCCGGTTGCTGATGAGATTGAGGAGCAGTGTTTGGAATTGGAGCAATTGGGGGTGATTGAAGAGAGCGAGAGTGCATGGAATAGTCCAATTTTCCCTGTACATAAGCCGGATGGAAGATTGTGTCTGTGTGTGGATTATCGAAATGTGAAAGAAAGGTTTCCAATGTGTGTGTATAGTATGCATGGGATGGAGTGGTTTACGAAGCTGGATCTGGTACAGGGGTATTACCAGATGCCTATTGCTCAGGAGAGCCGGCCAGTAACTGCCTTCTCTTCACAAAGAGGCATTACAATTCCGGAACCTCAGCTTTGGGTTGGCTAATGCTCCCGGAGCCTTCCAGCAGGCAATGAAAGTTGTGTTGAGTAAGTTTGCGAGTAAGAATGTGATTGCGTTTATAGATGATATTTTGATTATAACTGAGACTTTTGATGAGCATATGAGATTGGGGAATGATGTGTTGAGAACATTGGAGAGTGTTGGTGTGAAGGTGAAAGTGGCGAAGTGTGAATGGTTTGGGAAAGAAGTGGAATTCCTTGGGCATATGGTAAGTGAGAATGGGTTGCGAAAATCACTGAAGTATGTTGAGAAGGTGCGAATGTTTCCTAAACCGGTGACTGTGAAGCAACTGAAGTCGTTTTGGGGTTTGATTGAGTTCCAGCGAAAGTCTATATGTGCTTGTTCTGGTGTGAGTAAGCCTCAGACTGAGTGGATGGGCAAGAAAGGTAGTACGGTTGTCAGGTGGAATGATAAGATGAATAAGGCATATGAGAGACTGAAAGAGGCAGCGGCTGAAGATGTTGAATTGGCTTACCCAGATTACAGTGTGAATGCTAAAATGCTTGAATTGTATACAGATGCGAGTGGGTATTGTATGGGAGGTTTTCTGATGCAAGAGCAGCGTTTGAATGTAGAGAATGTCAGGCAAATAATCGGGTATGTATCCAAGCTATGAATGTTGCAGAACGAAAGTATTTGACTGTGGAGCGAGAGTTGGCTGCGATAAGGTATTGTTTGAAAGTGTTGCATCCATTTTTGTATGGTGTGAGGTTTGTGATTAAAACTGACCACCAACCTCTTGTGTATCTGCAGCGTATGAAGTGGGCTGATAGTAGGATTGCAAGGACCTCGGAAGATTTGAGTGACTTTGACTATGTGATTGAGTATGTGCCTGGTGAACGGAATAGAGTGGCTGATTTGATGTCAAGGTATCCTGGTACGAATGATGAAGATGTGTGTGGAGTGAGTGATCCTGAGTATTTGCCGAAAGGAATTATGAATGGAAAGGAGAGTAAGGGTGGTGGTGATTCCTTGTTTAAGAGTGTATGGAATGGTTTGCAAGATTTGAAGAGTGATGGAGTAGATGTGAGAGTGCCCGATAGTGTGGATGACTTAAGGAAGGAGGTAATGAATGAAGTATGTAGGAAGCCTGAAAGCATTGGTATGGCAAAGGTGCTGAACTTCATGAAAGAATTGAGTGCGACTGTATGCAAGGGGTCCCGCCATTTCAGGAATTGTTGATTTTTGTGAGTTGTTTGTATGGAGTGATTGTTTATGTGAACTTTGGTGGTGAGAGGCCGATTGTGTACAAGGATGAGAAGATGAAGGGTTTGAATCCTAATGTGGTGCATCTGCAATGTTTGAGCGGTGTGCACTACAATTGGGTGATTGAAAAGTGTTTATATATGAGAGAGAAGAATGATTGTCTGGATGAAGATGAGTCTGTGGTGAGTGATGATGTGGGAGTTGATGGTGGTGTGGATGTCAGTGCTGATGTTGGTGTGCTTGTTCTTTCTGTGTATTGTGAACATGGTGGACCTGATATGATGGAAGCGAGAGTGAAAGTTGGTGAAAGGTTGTTCTTTAGTTTGATTGATATGGGAGCGCAAGTGTCTTTAGTGAATGAGAGGATTCTGAGTAGGTATGAAGAGTTTAGATGTTGCAAGCATAAACCTGTGAAGTTACTGATAAGTGGATTAGGAAATGGCATGATAGTAGCATGGGAACAAGTTCGTCTGAAAGTGAGTTTGGGTAATGGTGTGAATGTGAAGCATGACTTTGTAATTCTGAAAGATGAGCAAATGCCGTGTTGTTTTCTGCTTTGTGTAGACTTTATGAGATTGAATGATTTGTCTTTGGATGCTGATAAGGATTGTCTTATGAAAGGTGAATGTGAGGTGATGAGGTTGAATGAGTGTGCAAAAAATGTTGTCAAATTTTGTGGTATGATTGAGTTGGTCATTGAAGATGAGAATGAGATTTTAAGTGATGAGGATATTCTAGAGATGCAAGAGATGTGCCCTTTTGTTAGCAAGTTGAAGAGGTGTGTAATGACGGATGTTGATTTGAATGAATGGCCTGAGTGTTTAATTGATTTTTAAAGGTATGCTAAGCATTTTATTGTTTGTATGGATGTTGTATATTTTTTGAGGCATTTGAAGGATGGGGATGATATGTATGTACCCGTGATGTCCGTGGTTGGTATGATTGGTCTTGGGAAGGTTGTGCATGATAATTATGGGCATATGGGCAAGTTTAAGCTGTGGAAGTGTATGAAGGAGCGTGTGTTCCATCCGTTTCTGAGAACTGTTGTGAATGATGTTGCAACTACGTGTGAAAGGTGTCAGAAGCAAAAGGTGCAAGGGAAACCACCGATGTTGAAAGTTGATGCGAAAGAACCGTTTGAATTTGTAGTGATTGATTGTGTGTCTTTGCCATGTATGAGTGCTGCGAATGTTGGTATGGTTGGGATGGTTGATCATAAAAGTAAGTTTGTGTATGCAGCGCCTGTGAGAGATAAAAGGAGTGTGACTGTTGTGCGTGTGGTTGAGCAGTTGTTTTTTCCTACGTGTGTATGGAAGCCTAGAAGATGTTTGAGTGATAATGGGCCTGAATTTGTAGGAGAAGTGTTTGATCAAATGTTGAGAGAGAATGGTGTGGAGCATGTGAGAACAACTCCGTATGTACCATCTTCAAATGTATTGGCTGAACGTACTATAAGAACCTTGTGTGAGATGTTGAGAATGATGAGTATGACAGTGAATGACTGGGATGTATGTCTGGGGAGAGTGTTGTGGGCATATAATTTGACTGTGCATAGTGCAACCGGAATGTCCCCATGTCAGTTTGTGATGAATTTTGAATGGCAAGTGAAAGATGGGTTTCCTTTGAGTGAAAGTGAGCAGAGTGTATGGCATGAGGCACATGAAAGGTTCCATTCATTTGAATTGGGTGCGAAAGTATTAAAGGTGAAAGAAGTGAAGGGTAGGTTGAATGTGTCAAAGATGAGTGAGAAGTTTGATGGACCTTATAGTTACAAGGAGTTACAAGGAAAGAAAGTACCCTAGGAGACCTTACGGTCCATTCAAAGAGGGTACCTTTGGACTAGCAATCAAGTGGGTACATGGCTGCTCAATTGTTTTGCGTCTCTAAACGGCCACTTTTCAAGACTTTGTCTAGTCTTGACTTGAACTGGTCAACAGATTCACAGTTGACAACTTCCACTGGAAGTGCGTTCCACTTACTGCAGATACTGTAGGTGAAAAGATTTCCACACAGATTGCAGTTGTAACACTTCAGTTCAAGTTTGAAGCCATGATTGCGCATTCTGTTCTCACTCAGTGTGAAAATATCCCGGTAGTCAACTTTGTCAAACCCTCAAAGTAATTTGAAAACTTTGATGAGCTGACCACGCAGTCTACGCGTTTCCAGCGAGAACAGATCTAATTCCCTTAGTCTATCCTCATAACTTTTATGTCGGATAGAGGGAATCAGTTTGGTTGCCCTAGCTTGTACGCGTTCCAACCTTACGATGTCCTTTCGAAACGAAGGACTCCAAAATTGTACGGCATACTCCAGGTGCGGCCTAACGAGGGAGTTGTACAGACAAAGTACTATCTCCTTGAAGGTATGACTGAGAGAGTGCAGGCTCATCAGAGTCAGTTAAGGAAATGGAGAGAACCTCCTGACTACCTGGTGAGCCATCCGGTGTATGGACTGTGTAGAGAGAGAGGTAAAGTGCATGATGATGAGATTGAATGTGATAGTGTGGATCTGTCTGGGAAAGAGCTAGTCTTAGTCTCGAGGAGTAGAAAGCGTACAAAGAAGAGTGAAGGGAAGAATGCAAGTACGAAGGAAAGTAAGTCTGAGCAGAGTGTTTCTGGTATGGGGGATCTTGAAAGGGAGATTGAGTTTTGCGTAAACAGGTGAGTGATTTGGCTGGTATAAGTAGACGAGTGAGTGAGCTGCCTGTGCCTGATTTTTCTGGTTTTGGGAACCGTATGAATGATAGTGTGTTTGGGCAGAATGAACCTAGTGTGGCTGATTTTTCAGGTTTTATGAATTGTAAGGCTAGGGATGAGTTTGATGTAGTGAATGATGAAGGGGCTGATTTTTCAGGTTTCTGGTGGGAACCAGTCGAAGGGGCTTCTGGTATCCCTGTTGAGAATACAGGGGATCTGAGTGACCTGTCTGTTTCGCAAGAGCGTACCTTAATTTGGATGAGAGCTGTGAGTGGGGAACTGATGAATGGGGGTAAGAAGAGTCAAGGTTCTGAACGGAAGAGTATGAAAGAATTCTGTCGTTAGATGGGAGAACTGGTAATGAGGGCTAAGAGTATGGTTGACGATATGATTAATAGTGATGATGAGACTGACAGGAAGACTGATGAAGAACCCCGACTGATTCCTATGCGTAGCCAGGGACCAGTAGATGAGTGTGAATGGGTGCAGAAGGGTGTGATTGAGTATAAAAAGTACTGTGAGTAAGGATTGAGAGTGTATTGTGAGTGACTGTGGTCGAATGGCTTAAGGAAGGAGGGGTGTGGTGGAGCGAATGTGAGTGTATGTAAAAAGGGCTATTCTCCCACCCCTTTTCTCAAATACCCTCTCCCTCCCTCTGTAAGAATGTGTGCGTGAATGGGAGTGGGTTTGTTTGTTTGTTTTTTTTTTAAATTTATTAGTATGTTATTATAAGATAGTTTCTTTGCTAAAATTATTTTAACAAAGCTCCATAATTTGGAAAGATAAAAAGGACCAGCACTTGTAAATTTACCCTTGTAGTAGAAGCTAACTATAACAATAGAATATTATAAAAGCCTAAGGCCACTAGTATAGGACAATGGTTCCAGGCCGTGCTCTCTTACTTGAGAATGTAAAATAGTTTAGCTTTGAGGAAGGAGGGCTTAAAATACCCACATAACTGTAACAGGTCAGTTATCTCAGTCCAAGCTCGGAGGCGCTAGTTTTCAATACAAAGATTTCTGTTGTACCACGTGAGGCCATTTTTTTTCTGTTATTCATTGACTGTAGAGTCCCAATTTTATTTGGGTTAGTTGATTATTTTTCATTGTTCTTAGGATCGATCAATAATATTTCTAAGTAGGACTTATTTATTTTTGATTGTAAATATCATTGTAAATATTATTGTATTTTTTTTGTTAGTAAAGGACTGTACATATGATCCATTTCAGTCTCCTTCAATTTCCTTTGTCCGGATTAGTGTAGGAAGCGGGTTGGATTGATTGGGGTTAGTCTAAATTTTTCGGCCTGCTACAGTGCTACTTTAAGTCTGTTGGTAGTGAGCCATGTTTGTAGTGTGTTTAGGTCATGTTGTGCATTTGTGGCAGCTGTGTTGTGTTTAGCATGGGTGGATGTGATTGTGATGTCGTCTGCATAGGATAAGATTTTGATGTCTTGAGAGGTGGGTGTTGGGATGTCGGGGAGAAAAAGATTGAACAATGTAGGGGATAGGACTGAGCCTTGTGGTACTCCGTTCCTGAAGGGTTGTATCTTTGATGGGATGCCATTGAAATCTACGTGAGCCTTTCTACCAGACAGAAGTTAGTGAGCCATCTTTTGCTGTTGTTATGCATGTTAGTCTTGTAGGTTTTGTTTATAAGTTTATGTCTGGCGATGGCATCGAAGGCTTTGCTTATGTCTATTGCTATGAGTAGTGTTCTTCTGTGTGGTGCTTTGTGGTTGAAGCCATCCAGCATGTCTTGCGTCAGTTGTGTGAGTAAGGTGCTTGTTGAGTGTTGTGGTCTAAAGCCATGCTGGGTGGGCAATAATGGGATATGAGTAGGTTCCTGTTGGAACCTCCTCTCATGTGAGGGGGTCAATCATGGTATCTTCATCCCACCATGTATTTCCCATCCCCCTACATAGTACCCTCCAATCTGGTGCCATGAGGATTTTTCTTCTTAAGCTTTTTACCATTTGCTCTATTTACCTACCCCCTTGTTTATCATTGTTAAGATCCGACCTTTTAGAACTTATAGACCAGTTGCCCTCCCCATTCTTATTACTAGTAGATTTTAATGCCCCTCAGCCATACTGGGGCGATATCACTCAGAATGCCAACAGCAGTGTTTTAGAGTCTCTTTTATTATCTAACTTTCTTTGTGTTTTAAACACTGGGATTTACCACTTATCATATCCAGACGGACATGATGGTCAATTCTTGACGATCCCCTTGGGAGTGTCCACTTCACTATTTTCTTGTCGGCCCTTCAAGTTAGCCCTCATATAACTATGAGGGACTTAGGTTATGTAGATTGGGAAGGTTTCCAATTGACATCCTTTACAAGTGCATCCCTGGGGACCTTCAATGGAGTTAACGCGGCAGTAGAATACTTTTACATCGACTATCTACAATGCAGCAACACAGACCATTTCATGGAGGCAACCTGGCACAGGTCGCTCAACTGTGCCCTGGTGGACCTTGGCATGTGCAACAGCTGTCAAAAACTACAAGTTAGCCCATGCCCGATTCTGAAAGAACCCAACTTTGTGCAACAAGGTCGACCGAAATCAAGCTTGTGCACTTCACCAAAGAACCCTTTGTCAGGCTCGCCAAAATTCATGGCATCATTACATTTCATCAATTTCCTCTGATACCTACCGCTAAGAACTGGAAGAGGATTAATAAGATCAGGGGCTGTTATGCTGATCATCATAGCTCCACACTCAACTTACACGGTTCCTTGGAGAATGACGGCCTGGCAGTCAGCAATACTTTTGCTGACATTTCCTTGCTGTCAGCAGTGTCAGACGTTATGATAAGGCTTTTATACCCTACAAATCCAAGGAAGAGAGTCATTCTCTCAACTTCACAACAAAATCTAACCTTCCATATAATGCCCTATTCAGCATCCATGAGCTGTGTAGTGCTTTGTCCCTTTGCAGAGCTACTTCCCCAGGCCTTGTCGAGATCCATTTTGATATGATTCAGCACCTCCACCCACACTCTACTCTCTTCTTACTTGATTTGTACAACCTTATATGGGTTAAGGGTTTTACCCCTCATCATGGCGCATTGGGATCATCCTTTCCTTTCTCAAACTGGGCAGGGATGGGTTTGATGCAGATCACTACTGCCCTATAGCTCTTACTAGCTGTTTGAGTAAGTGCTGGAAAAAATGGTGTTGGAGTACCTAAACTGGTTCCTAGAAACCAATTACCTTCTCTCTCCATTTCAATGTGGCTCTGCAAAGGTCATAGTACCCTTGACATCCTAGTACATTTCGAGGGATTGGTCCGGGAAGCTTTCTCGTTAAAGCACCAAGTCCTGGCCATATTATTTGATATTGAGAAAGCCTATGACACAACATAGAGATACGGCATCTTGAAGCATGAGAGGCCTTTTACCGTCACTTATTCAAAGTTTTTTAGCATCTCAATCCTTCAAGATACGTGTTGGAGATGCATGCTCTGACCTGCAACCCCAAGAGGAGGCAGTTCCTCAAGGCAGTGTTTTAAGTGTCTTATGTTTTATAATTGCCATCAATGATATTATTTCGTCTCTCCCAGAGGGTGTATCGGCAACTCTGTTTGTTGATGATTTAGCACTATACTGTTCCTCACCTTGCCTTCCATCAGCAGTGCGTTGGGTACAACTGGTGGTCGATGCTGTCTCCAAAAGAGCACAACTTAAGGGATTTCGCTTCTCCACGAACAAAACCAAAGCAATGTATTTCTACCGGGGCAGAGGAGTTCTTGTTCTGCCATCTATCTCCCTACAAGACGAAGATATAGAGTTTGTCTCCGAGTTTCGGTTTCTTGGCGTAACTCTCGATCCAAAGTTATCCTGGTTACCACACTGACTCCCTCTTCGAATGGGCTGTCTGCAGGCTCTAGACATTTTGAAAGTCCTCTCACACACTTCATGGGGCAGCGACCGACAAACATTGTGGACATTATACACAGCCCTCATCCAATCTAAATTGGATTATGACTGCCAAATTTCCTCATCAGCTTCCCCTTCAGCCCTTAAAATGCTGAACCCCATTCAAAACTGCGGAGTTCATCTCTCCAGTGGAGCCTTCTGTACTGCGAAAGTGGGGTACTCCCTTTTTCCTACCATAGACTTTAAATCTGCATGCGATACCTCTGCCGAGTACAGCAAGCCCGTGTATCAGAGGTCTACAGATGCCTCTATGCTGCTGAATCAACGGTGGCATTTGATAAGTTGCCATCTCAACCCCGCCCCTTGAACCTTTGCATAGGAGATCATCTCTAACCTGGGTTATCCAAGGGTCCTTACTCTTACATCCTTACTGACCCCTAGTTGGTGTGCTCGTCTCCCCACAGTATGTACCAACATGTAGAGCCTGGAGAAGTCTTCCATCGGCCCTGGCATCATTAAGAGCCTCTTCTTAGAACATTCAATCTGGTTTGCTCTAAGTCAGACAGTGGCGTGGATGCTGCAGCCATCTATCCAGGAGGAGAATTCCTAACTTTATCTTGGCTACCAGCAGCATCCATTTTTTACCACTGAACTTTCAGCAATCCTTTTAGCCTTTAGACTCCTGCAAATTTCACCTTTTAATGATTTTGTCATTTTTTTCTGACTCAAGGAGTGTTTTACAGTCAATTAGATCTTTTAATGCGTCCAAAATGTATCCCAATATAGAATTATTTTTTGCTGGGTCCCTGGGCATGTGGGGGTCCTGGGTAACGAGAGGGCTGATCAGCTGGCCTGCTCAGCACATTCTGTGTCATCAGAGAACATGGCTCTCTCTTTTAGGGACTACTTTCCTTCAATAAGAGAGTATATTTTTCAACTGTGACAGAATGAATGGGATGACTGTTCATCATCCAAACTGTGCAAAATTAAAAATTCTGTTCACTCTTGGCCCTCAAACAGTCATAGATTGTAGTCATTGGAGTTAGCCCTTTGCCAAGTTTGCATTAACCACACAAGACTTACTAATGGCCATCTTGTTTTGGGTGATGTTCAAATCAGCCCTTGCTGTCATTTTTGTGGTGAGGACCAATTGGTTGACCACCTTTTATTAGGATGCACCCAGTTTTCCACTCTCCATTTGTCCTGTTTCCCCGACCCTTTTAACTATCCCTTAACACACCTGTCTTTGATTCATATTGGCAGAGTAATCTTTTAACCCTTCATTTTAAAATTTTTCATCACAAAGTGTTCTCCACCTTTTATAGATAATTGGCATCATTTTATCCTAGCTGCCATATAGAATCTACTTGGATTGGGCAGCAACCCACTAGTTCTACCTTAAACCTTAACATTTAGATTGTACTTCCTGAATAATCTTTCTAATAGAATCTTTAGTAGTCAATCATTAATAACATTTTTAATTGCCTCTTTATTATTTACTAATGCTGATAGAGCCTGTTACAGCATCGTTAGCAATTGGACGTGTTCTCAGCAAGCTTTCTATTCAGTGACCTTTTTTTCACTTTGGATTTTTCAGTGTAATATATTTAAGTTTGGGAAGATAGTTAACTTTGAGGGTTAGACATAATAGTAAAGGAATTTTAAATTTTATTTTAAATTAAATCTTGAAATAGCTCCAGTTTGTTTACGTTTCAGTGCAGCCTAATTCCCTCCATGTTTTTGTTTACACTTTTCTTGATTGCTTAATTAAAAGGTTGTGAAAAGTTTCTAAGTAGGGCTGTTTCTGTGGATGAAGTGAGTATGCCTTTTGATGTAAGCAGTAAATATGTAGTTTGTGATTTTTGTGTTGTTGAAAGAAGAGAAAATGTATCTGAATGCTTGGTGTGTTATGTGACTAGTGCAAATGTGTTTTTGGTAGATGAGGTGAGTCAGTTGTGTGATGAGGGCAAGAGATTAAGTGAGTTGGTGGATGAAGTGAGAAGGGATGCGAGTGTACGCATAAAGAATGTGGCTGGGACCAAAAGGGTGGAAGGTAAGGTAAGTCTAGAGCAGGAACTGGAGAGAAAGAAGTGACTGATGTGAGTGAACATGAATAGTGGGTGAATATGGATAGAATAGATAGGTTAGGACAGCTTAAGTGTGTGAGTAAGAGGGACATGGAACCTGTTAGGTTGACTTAACAGATTCAATGCCCTGAGAGAGGAAGAGGTTCAAAGTGATTTGTTTGATGTGGTTGTGGCAGAAAGTGAAATAAGTGGTAGTTTCAATGATAACAGGAGGGAGGGTATTGCTAGGCCTAGGAGGATGACTGAGGTGCTTGTTATGGGTGACGCTCAGATTAGATATTTAGATAGGAAGTTGAGTGTGTGTAAATGGAAGGGAGTGATAGTTTGTTTGCCGGGTGCTGGTGTAAAGGATGTGTCTGAGAGGTATGATAGTCTGGTGTCTGGGTGTGAGAGGATGCAGTTGTGATTACTCATGTGGGAGTAAATGATGTAAAGAAGGTGGCTTCATATGAGTTAAAAAAGTTTACTTTACTTAAAAGGATGAGTGAAAGTAGAGTGAAAGGCATTGTTTCAGTATTTTTCAGTATTTTTTACAGAAGAGAATCGAGATAGATTAATTCATGATAATTCTAGTTCAAGGGAAGTAGTGTTGAAAACCATTAATGTGAACAGGAAAATAATTAAAGGGCTTATATTGGGGTTAAATACTAGTAAGTCATCTGGCCCAGACAACATTCATTCCAAGTTACTCAAAGAAGGTGTAGATAGTATTGCAGTAGCTCTTGAGAAGATATATACTAGATCACTAAAGTTTGGAGAAATAACTAATGATTGGAAATTAGCGAATTTAGTGCCAATTTTTAAAAGGGTAGTAAAGAGGACCCAAATAACTTTAGGCCGGTAAGCATAACCTCTAACATTGTAAAATTCTTGAAAAGATAGTTAAGAAGAGGACTCTGACCATCTAATGTGGTAGGTTAATAAATGATGCTCAGCATGGGTGTAGAAGAGGTACATTGTGTTTAACAAATTTACTAGATTTTGTGGATTATGTTACTAAATAATTAGATAAGGGAGAGAATGTTGATGTAATTTACTTAGATTTTAGTAAAGCTTTTGATAAGGTTTCACATAGGAGACTAGGGTACTAAATATGTTCTCATTTGAGAGAAGATATGTAAGGGGAGATATTATTGAGCTTTTTAAAATCTTTTCTGAGATGGATAAGTTCGATTTTAGCAAGTTATTTGAGTTGGAAGGTAGTAATATGACTAGGGGTCACCACTTAAAAATTAAAAAACAGAGGTGCAGGTTGGATGTTAGAAACTATTTTTTCACCAATAAAGTGTTAGATTACTGGAATAGTTTGCTATCTGGGATTGTAGACAGTCCAAATTTGAATGTTTTCCAATGCAGATTAGATGATTATATGGGGGAGGAGAGTTAACTTGAGGAGGTGGGGGGTATTCTGGACTCATTCCTGTGGATGCAGTTTTTTATTATTGTATATTATGATTTATTTGGATGAGTCTTGATGATGATGCTTTTTTTTTTTGACACATTCCTCTGGATGGTTCTAATTGTATATTGTAGATGCATGATTTGATACAATCTATTAGATTACTTTTGTGTGTCAGTTTTGACAGATGCAGATGACCCTTGATAGGCCCTTGTTGCTGTTGTCATCTGTGAAATTATGTTATGTTACCAAATTCTTTTGCAACATGTATTCTTTTGGCTATATATGGCCACTAAAGTTATTGCTATAAAAGCACTAAATTTGACATATTACAAAATTAACAAAAACCCGGCAATTTTCAGTTACTACATGAGGCAAAACTATACTTTGCACAAGACTGATTCTAATTGAATTGGCCATGTATAAAAGCACAATGCAAATTTGTGATCATCAAATGACATTTTCGGGGGTTGAAAACCAAAAATCACAAATATTGATATGTATAAAAACTGAAGGTTACTGTCAATTATCTCATTGTTTCATATTAATAGTTTAAAAAAGAGTTTTATAATTATTATAACTGAGAGATGTCATTTAAAACTTGATTACCTCATATTTACCCTTTAAAATTTCATGGATCCAAATAGGTACTATTTATCTTTTCTCATTCATGTCAACAAACCTTCATTAATTTTATTTTGGGATGACTCTAAATCAATCTCATCCCAACCAACACCCTACAAGAAAACTGCCTCCACCCATCCTCACAATAATCACAAACCCAGTCCTAGCAATAGAAGCATAATTGCTTTGCTCTTCCTTCTCCAATTCACAACTTATTAAAATACATCCACTCTACCCTCTAATCACAGACACTTAAACAACCTCCAACCAAACAAGACTAAATGAGCCACCACCCAGAATTCACTACTCAGAGAAATTACCATACATGTCAGAGTGAGCACTTATAGCACAACTAAGCTCCAGCCACTCAACTATCCTCCCAAAATATAGACATTAATTAACTAATGAGGCAATGAATTATATTTTTGATGAGATTGAAACAACTTTGCTTTTATTTGTTATAGGATTTCTTCAGAGGTTACAAAAATGGAAGAAATGAAAAATAAAGTTATTGAATATCTGAGAAATTTTCATCTAGATGATAAAAATTTAAGCATTTCAGGATTTTCTTATTTATATTCACATTCAACATCATTATTTAGTCTTCATTTCAGTTAATATACTTGACTAATCTAAGGATTAACTTCTAAATCATAGTTACAGAAAGTAAATTTGCTATTCTTTTATATTAGGATATTTATAAAGAAGCCCACATCAAGGAAATGAAGGAAGAGTTGTCTGATTCAGATTATGGAAATGAAGTAAGATTGGTCACAGGTCAAGAACGAGCAGTTTTTGATGGTTCTAATGACTTGCTGTCAAAAGAATGCCCTATCAAAGAGGTAGTTATAATGAGTTGCTTTTATAATATTTACCAATATTTCCATGGTAGCTTAATCTCTCTACACCCCATTATTAGTTAAAGAAAAATACTTTACGAAGATTAAATTTTATAAGTCCTTTAATGGAAGCCATTTCAGGAGAACTATTGTTCAAATGCATGACTAAGTGGTATAAGACACTGTTTTAATGGAGATCAAAGCAGTGCTCACTCCTAAGTGTGCTTGGTTCAATCATTACTGCTGCATTGATTTTTTTTATAATATGGAAAAATTTTCCATAGAAAAAATCCATTTATCTATTTCTTTATCATATGACTCATTCTATTTTATCATTCTCTCACATTCATGATAGATGTATATATTTGCTGCATGTTTAACTCTATTTCTTGTTTGTCCATTGAGTTCCCAATTTATCTCTCTCCTTTAGTCCTTCCAATTAACCTGAGGAATTAAGTCTTAAAAGCCTCTCTATTTGTAAGAATTTTACTAATCTGTTGCTGAGTGGTCTAAGGGATTGCCTTTACTAAGATCATATCCATGCTTGCTGCCTCAGTGTATTTAATTTGATCATTTTTTGTGTGTTAGAAAAGAAAACTTTTCAGTAGAAAAATGATTCTATTTATCTTGTTTCTTTGCAATATGACACTGAGTGAGAGGGCATTAATAGCTGGGGTTATCTGCTAGATTTTTTTTATCAGTTTTCCTCCTTGATGAGGTTGTCATTCCTTATTTAGATGATCTTCCATCATCACATTTGACACCACTATTTAGCTTTTATTAGCATGCACACCTCTGCTAGTTGCGCACACTAATCTTTACAATCTGATCCATCACTCATTATTTTCACCATAAATTGAACATATCTAAATATCAAAAGAAGCCATTAAAACATGAATATATATGTATGAAAAGAACACAACAGTGATTTGTGGATGCTCTTTAAGGAATTAAATTTTGTACTTCTCCAAACAGGACTTTGAGGAGATTTCATTGAAGGAAGAAGCTAGTGAAGAATTCTTTCATAGACAGATGAGTTCTTCTGTTACGTTTGATGTACTGTGTGCAAAATCTGAAAACTCTCTACCAAACACTACCAGTGAGTTTTTGCAACAAGACCTCCACAAAGAAAAGGTAATCTTGCTGAATATATTTGTATAATGGCAAACATTATTTAATATTTTATTCACACCAATGTTATTAGTTAAGATTGCCATGTCTTAGTAATAAATAATAATAGTAGAGTTTATACACTTGTCATGCTTGCTTGAATGTCCTTTTCATGGAGTGCTGTGTAAACAGAATCTCTCCCATCTATTTTATTGGAAAACTCGTTACTAAACGCTACCAGTAAGTTTTTTGCAACAAGACCTCCACCAAGAAAAGGTAATCTTGCTGAATTTATTTGTATAATGGCAAACATTATTCAATATTTTCTCCACACCATTGTTATCACTCAAGATTGCCATGTCTTAGAGTTTATATACTTATCATGCTTGCTTGAATGTCCTTTTCATGGAGTGCTGTGTAAACAGAACCTCTCCCATCTATATGAGTGGGGTTCCTACTGCTGGCCCCTGGTCTCTCTCGCACACCTTTCAATTGAGAACATATTTAATACCCTCGGTCTACATATCCAAGGTGCCTCAGGGAAGGTAATAACCTTGTTGCCGTCATTTGCACTAACTTGCAGGTTGATATCATGTCTACACTATGGGAACCATCTCTGTATACAATACACTAAATGTGTGCTAACATACTAGTGATAAAGTTTAAGGAGAACATCCTTACATTTGTAACTAACATTTATCTTAATGAAGCCCAACACACTATTTGCTTTATTTTTTGCCTCAATACACTACTTAAAAAACCTCAGTGACTCTTCCATTACTACTTGTAAAGTCCTTTTCAGCCGCAACTGAGTTCAGCCAATGCCCATCCATTTCATAGCTCAATTCTGTAATATTAAAGTGAAAGGCCGCAAAATTCCCTCAGGTGATTACTTAACTAATGGGTTAATATTATTTGTTTGCTGGGAGGAAAATAATTAGAGATGAGGGAGGGGGTCCTGATGCCAGAGCATGCTTCCTTCTTCTATCTCTTTTATATGGTCCTTTTTTCCATTTATTTTTATTTTCCCTTTAGGGGGGAAGGGGCTTGGATTTTAAAGTAACCTAGTACTTGGCTGAAATTTTAATTGCAGTGACTTGTGCCCTTGTTGTAGGTTAGCAGATGTGTGTGATAGATAAACATCTCTATCTCATAGTGACCACAGGGTGTAAACACTATTCACTCATGTTCTGCTGATCTTACTCAATGAACTCGCCTGTGGCCTCGATGACGGCCTCCAGTCAACTTTGAAACTGACCACAGGCCTTCATCACTATCTCCCATTTGAGGTCCCTGAAGGCCCTGGTAATCCTGCCTTCAGCCAGACCTAGGTCTTCAAGCTGGTCCAGCAAGGTGTAGAGTCTTTCTGCCACATGTAAGGCCTCCCTGGAATGAATCATCTTATCTACCTGCTTGGCTGTTGGAGGATTTGAGCTGGATGATCATTCTTGGTCTGCTCCAGGGATTAAAAATTTTACAGTTAATTATTCTGACAAATAATAAAGCAAAATTTCTGATTTTTTACAAGTAAAAGACCTTTAATGAAAGTTGCAAAATTATGCATAAAATAAGCATTTGCAAATTGCAAACAAATAAATTCTGCATCTTCTACATCACAGGAATCTTGTCAGCCCTTGGGCTGCCTGGCAAAGAAGATAGGAGACAACCAAAGGGAACTTAAATTTGTGTGCCATGACTATTTCCTTGGACTTATCCCCTAATACCACAATACTTAAGATTGTTTTCTGTCATCTTTGAATTAGGAAGTGGACAGTATGCAAAATGACCAACCATTCTAGGAATAGTAGTCAGGCCCACAGTAATGAGGTTGCCAGACAAGAACTTAATGCCTTCATCCACTGACCTAAACTCGACAGAGAATTCAGTAATTTACTGAAATATGAACCACTGTACCCAATCAAAACTCTACAGAGACAGTTTTTCAGGCAGCAGCAGCCAAAGAATGATAGTTGAATAAAAAATGTGATCACTACAATGGATGTCTTCGATGAGCTCCTACCCCAAATTATTCTCTGCATACAGAAAGGACAGGGAGAGATTGAGACAGGAAAGTGAAACAGTTCAAAACTCATCCACATTAAAAACATCTCCAGTTCATCAATCAGGTTGGCAAGCAGCTGACTCGTGGGATTGTGGAGTTACTCTAGAAGGGGTGCCTAGTATTCAAGTCATTGAGAAGGAAAAGGGGCCTTGGCAACTGCACTATGATGCCTTGTATGTCTCCCCCATCAAAGTGGGTTGATGGTGGAATGTACATGTATGTAGTAATAGCCACACATCTATCCTAGGTGTAGCTGCACTTCAACTCTCTGAAAGGAAATCTTTATAGTGAATAGAACAGAGACATCATGCTAGGTGCAAAAGTGAAACTTCAGAAAACCTATGTCATGTTTTTTGTAGTAAAAACAGTACTAATGGTTTTTATAAGCATTCCAGTTATCATTTACAGCCTTGGTTAGATGTGGAAAGCTCTTATTTTTAAGATACTAGCACTCTGAGTAGATTCTATTTGCAGTGATACTATCTTTATAATAACTGCTTTCCATGCAAAAATAAAGGCATAAATGATGACTAAAATGCCTAAAAGCACCATTAGTACTGTTTACGTATTTTTTATTTATAGATTATTTGTATATGTGTTTAGTTACTGGAAGCCATTATCCCCCATAAGGGGCGCAGCGATTTGCCATCCCCGCCGCCGTGCTGACGGGACTCAGCACCCTGTCCGACCTCAGCATAGCCTCTTCTTCTTTCAGACAGCCTGTATTTCTTCCCTACTTCGTTGCTTTTCATACAAACAACCTCTGCCACAACTTTCTCTGGTCAGCCTCTAATTTCACAGGAAAGATGCTGACCTTCTTCTCAGCCATTCCGTCCCGGATTGGGGCTGAGGGGGGAGGGGACAATGTTCCCTAACCCCTGAGCTCCGGTCTGGGATGGTTGGTTTTTAACAACCTGCTTCATCCCCACCCATACCTTCCTCACATCCCTTTTCCTCTCTTCACATTCTATCAATTTTACGCCGTGTTCAAGGTGGAGCCGCCATGCCGATGGACTGCCAGGCCACCAGGCGGGAGAGGTGGTCCCGAATGGCGGTGCCTGGCTCAGCCGGGCCTGTAAGCACCTCTTGCAGTGCGGGCTATTAGTACTATTATACCACTAAAAATATTGCCTAGGTTTTCTGAAGTTTGACCAGTGTAAATTGTGCAGCCTCTTGGCTAGCCCCATCCTATACTAGGAATGGTCTTCTGTAAACAGACATTTAGCAGGTAATGGGAGGAGACAAGGCTCCACATCTCCTCCCAGTTAACCCAGTCAGCCAGGTCCCCTCTATTCCATTGAAGGAATATGCCCTCCATGCTTAGCTTGGATATATGGAGGATTCTCTAAGGTAGAAAGCAGATCTCTTCTGGAGGTTGGGTTCACCATGGTAGTCTTTGTCTCTGTCTGGTCCATGCTTGGTTGGATTTGGGGAATCTGAAGGTACTCTCATGCTGTCCTCCTTTGTGGTACACCTTTATGAGTCCCTGAGGAATCTTCCAAACACCTTCAGTGGGTTTGTCTCATGTGAGTGGTTGAGGCACATGACCATTATGCCTAATGGGAAACAATAATATGAAGGGAGTGGTTTTGGCCAAGGCTGGGTGTGAACCCTTTGTTGCCACCAGATATACCTGAGAAGAGGTGGTAAATCTACCTGAATGTTTCTTAATACATGGGGAAGTGACTGCGTGTAAGCCTGCAGGATGAGAAATAGAGGGTACCTTTTTTAAGAATTGATTCATTAGACATCTTGGGTAGCAATGAGTGTGGCAAGACCAAGTCCATAGGATCAGGAAAAGAGATTTGTTTTGCATCCTTAATGGCTAGGACCTCCTTGTTGAAAAAATACATTGCTTCAAGGAAGCAGGGTGCACATGGCCACAATTCACACACTTGGCACTACACAATATGGATTATTATGCTATATCTTTTAGCAGATTTTGAGTTGACCCAAGGCAGGGTCCACCTATTTGCAAGATCCTACTGAGGCAGCAGTGGCTCAGGAGGACTCATGAGGAGAAGAAAGACCTTCTCTCTAGGCTGGTGTTCCCTTGAAAGACATGAAATTCCCTATTTTGAACCCCATAAGGGGCAGAGCAATTTGCTTTCCTGGATTTTGTGCTGATGGGACTCAATGCCCCCTCTGACTCCAGCTCAGCCTTTTCTTCTTTCTGACACCCTCTGTTTTTACGCTACTTCTCACTTTCCCTACAACCTCTCTCACAACTTTCTCTGGTTGGCCTCTAATATCACAGGGTAGATGGTGACCAGATTCCCCTCACCCAGCTTTCCCAGATCGTGGCTGAGGGGGGAGGGGGAAATGACTCCTCACCCCTGAGCTCCTGTGTGGTGAGTCTTTAGCAACCTGCTTCATCCCCAACCACACTTTCCTCACATGACCCATATTCACCCCTAGCAGAGCGGGCTACTATGTGGGGTGATAAGTGTTTTCATCCCATTGAAACATTAGAGTTACGATGCCCAATGATAAAGATTCTAAAAACACGTCTTTAACTCTCTCTTTACCTTTATCGGATCCACCTTCGGGATGCCTCACAGATATAATGGAAGTCCCCCCCACCCCCCGTGCTTTTTACAGAGGACCCTCCAAACTTTTTTCACCGTTACTAATCCAGCTCTTCTTTCCATATGGGTGTTGGGGTGGACCTTGAGTGACTCACCTTTTCCAGCAGCCGTCTCCCTTTTGCTTGCTAAGGGGACTGCCAAGAAAGCAGACAGGCGGTCCATAAGTGACCACTCATTGATAGGGCTAACCACCTTAAAGGGGCAAGGGATGAGGAGCCCTGTCATCCCGTGCCCTCAGAAGTCCTGCTGGGAGGCATATCAAGCTTACAGATGGTCACTATACATGCCCTCCCTCTCTTCGTGGATGGATGCTGGTTTGCTGGCCATGGGACTAGGATGAAATGTACCTCGAAGGGGACCTGTGATATCTTTGGAGTGGATAGCCACATGGAGGCCCCATGTGAGATAACCCAGCCCCAGACGGTAAAATCTTTCATAAGATCGAACACGGGCTTAGTGCAAAACAGAGAACCTAATTTCGCCTTTGTCACAGGTTCTCCTAAAGAGGGACCCCTGCCTGCCTAAGGTTATGAAGCGGAAGTAGGAAAAGACTTGCATGGTGAGCCCAACCTCTCCGATAAGTCTTCTCTTCAAAGTGGTACCCCGCATTTCCTTTGAGCTAGGTCTGGAGGACATATTCCTTCATTAGAATAGCCGCAGACTCTAGGTCAACTGGGAGGGGCTGCGGAGGCTGGTCTCCCCGCTAGCTTTTTTTTGCAGAAGACAATGCTTGGTGCGCCCCCTGTACATCCTCCCTGGGTTATAAGGGTTTTGTGACCCCACCACCACAGGATGGGAGCAGGGCAGGATGATACGCAATTTAGACCTGGGATGATGTCTTCATTCTTCTCTTTGCTCCAGATACTTCTTTTCAGGTAGTAGATTTTGAGCTACACCTGGATATAAGGTATACTATTATTTCAGCATACATTCCACCATCAGCTGACTTTGACATGGGAGCCTTCCTCTGTGTCATGGCATGGTTGGAAAGGCCCTTTCTCTTGCTTGCAGATCTGAACAGTTGACACGCCATCTGGGGAGACTACTTAGTCAATCACAGGAGTCGACTCCTTGATGAGCTGGAGATGATTTTCCTAAATATGAATGAGTTTATGCATCACTGCCTGAGAACTGCTTCATTTTCATGCCTTGATCTATCCTTGTGCTATCCGGATGCACAGACTTATTTAGGGTGGGGGGGGGAGGGTCAATCACCTCCATGGTAGCAATCACTTTCCTATTCAAATATAATTTTCTGGGCCACTGCCTCCTGAGAAGCCGCCCTGGTGGTGCTTATCATTGGTGTGGTGGTCAGCATTTCAGAAAATGACTGATTTCTCTGTCTCATTTGAGTTTGTTAGCTCTGGCGCAGTGGTCCGCATTTCAGGAAATGGCTGATTTCTCTGTCTCAGTTGAGTTTAGGGTGGTAGACGAGGCACTTGATTTATTCTCCGGCAACCTCATTGCCATGGGCCTAACTACTCTTACTAGAACTTTTGGGCTGACCCCTCCCGTCAACTGAGTGTAAGACGCCTATCAAACAAAATCGTTATTCCTACATGTGCTTTAAGCGCCACCCAAATGATTTCACTGTCTGTGAATTTTGTCGAGCTAGGGCTAAGATTTGGTATATTTCGAAGGACGCCGGCTGCTCGTCCTCATAGGCATATGTGTCTACACTTAACAAGAAAACCACTCTAACAGAAGTGTGGAAATAAGTCAAAAGGTTTCTGGGCAAGTTCTCGCAGGACCCCCCTCCCATTTTCCAGGAGAATGGGACCAACTCTCTGACTTCGCATCCATGGCAGAATCCTTTGCGACCTCTTTCTCTGCATTCTCTAGCCGGGATGCTGCTCTGCCAGCATTCATTGCCCGCCATGATGTCGCAGAAGGCCGCCGACTGGACTTTACCTCCAGAGGGGGAGCACCCTTCAATGACAGGTTTACTTTGGTTGAGTTGCATTCCGCTCTCACTACATGCATGGACACTGCCCTTTGTAAATTGGGCACATGCAACTCCCTATGGCTATTTAGTTTCGGGTGGAGGCCGGTTACCCTGGTTGTCCCTTTTGTGGTGGCAGGTTGAGTGGGTCTCACATCTTAGTAGTTTGTTCCCGCCTTGCTTATCTTTAAAATTCCTGCTCTCCTACACTTTCTGGCATCTCCTTCCATACTCGAATTCACTTTCTTTAGCAGAGGACTCCCTTTGGTCATCCTCCCTACTTACATTTCTATCTTCAAACTTCTATTTTATCCTTTTTATAAATTGTCTCTATATTTTTGTGTTTAAATTTATTGTTTTATCTTTTGTATTGTGTCCTCTCTTGCATCTGTTGCATGTCATTTGTTTATTGCCCTAATCACCCTTGTTTTATAATGTGTGCTGTATACTCTAATTTAAGTGTGCGTCTGTGTATGTAGTTCTGTTTTCTTTTAGTCCTTTGTCTTTGCCCATTTTTCTTGAGTGTTTCCCACACCCCTTATGACCTTTTTCAGGTGACCCCATTTTAACAGGGCTGCCATTGAGAGTTCATTAGGAATGGCCAGCTGCCACATTGTTTCCCTCAAACTAAAATAATAAAGACCCCAAAATCTCTGGTGTTACTCCAATTGTAAATATTCTTTTGTATAGTAGGTAGTTCTTAAATAAATTTATTCTTATAATCCTGTTATTATTAGTAACCCAATTGCTCCAATTCTTAATCTTCTTCCTCTTGATTCCCTTTTCTTAAGTCTGTCCTTTGCCCCCTGATTATTCCAGATCTGCATAACCTTTAACACTGCACCATTCAAGTCTTTTTTTCCTTTTCACTCTTCTATCTTTTTTCCTATTTGCTTTCTGAATACTCCTTCCCTGAGTTGTCATTTATGCTGGATTTATACCACAACCAAGAATCATTTGAACAACTCGCCCTATCATCTTATGTTCTGCTAATCTAATTTGAGCAGCAACAACGTTACCAGCTGTAAAGTGGCATAATCTTCTTCACCAGTCATATCAGACAATATTCCAAGCTTTGTGTCTTGTCTAGTCTTAACATATGATGCTACTAGCTGTAAATGGGCGTAAGTTTCCTCACCAGCCATATCAGATGATGTTCTGAGCTTCATGCTTTCTCCAGTGGTATAAGATGACATTACCAGCAATAAACTGGTGTGACCTTTCATACCAGTCATAACATTCATACTAGATTGGTCGCCAGCTAGGGACCAGACCAAATGCCTCCAATGTAGCCTTCCAGTATAGGTCAACAGCATCGCCTGCAGGAGGGATCACTCTTTAGAGTCACCCTGTGCTGGATGGTTGGGTTTCCGGGCTGGGGATGCATGTGGGGGTAGGGTCATCAGAGGGCCTGCTTCTTAAAGCAAGCATTATCCCTGGGGATGAGGTTGCTCATCCTCATTGGCTAGCGCTCAGTCCCTGCGCAGACCTAGTAGGCTGTGGCTCTTGGCTCCTGATGACAAACAGGAAATTAACATGCATATGGGTGTAAAAAATTCTGGTCTTCGGGAGGTGGTACACCATGCCCCTGAGACATCATCTACTGGCTGTTGTACTGCTGAAGAGAAACAAATGAGAGCACCTCCTACTGCTTCAGAAATCCCGAATGGGAAAGTTGGTAGCAGGACAACTGCTGGGTCCTTTACATCATCACAAACTGGATATACACTTATGATGACTGATATCCTACAGAGCCTTACATACAATGCAATGCACACTATCCCAAAGAAATTTGGTACCGTAATGAGAATCAATATTATCTACAAGAATAAATACCACCTACAGATTTTATGTGGTCTTCACAAAGTAGGCTGCTAAGACAGCCCTTCAACATGCAACCTCCTTACACATATTACCCATAGGTTGTAGCGGGCCGAAATCTAGACTAACCCCTAATCAATCCAACCCGCTTCCTACACTAATCCGGATGTGAGAAATCGAAGGAGAATAAAACGGATTGTATATACAGTCCCTTTACTTACAAAAAAGTGTACAATGATAATTACAATAATATAATTATAATTTATATTTACAAGGGAAGTGTGCACACTTCAAAATGAGGCCAAATCCCCCAATCCAAACAAGATACCAAAATAATTTTATAACGGGCGAATAGAACAAATTTACTTAAATATATCTACACAACGAAATGAAAAACAACAACAACCAAACGAAAAGGGGTATGCGCTATCACTTGTTTGCTGGAGGTGGGTGGTAGTAGGCTAATACAAAAGGAGGCAGGCTCGTCAGCCAATGCAGGTAGGCAGTTTAGGTGTCTAGCGAGGTATGAAAGCCCTCCGTCTCAGGGCTGGGTGGAGCACTCGTCTAGAGAACCCCTCTCGCAGTCCCTCCAAGCTTTCACTCTCTCTAAATGTATATCCAAACAACTTTCAGCATTAATAATTCTTTAAATATTGATCTTTAAAACTATTCAGTTTCTAAATATAATCTCTGAAAAGAGAATACAAACATCAATAGAATTAAAAACAAAACAAAATTTAAATTCCATTTATTCACACACACACATTCCTACAGAAGGAGGGAGAGGGTATTGGGAAATGGGGGTGGGAGAATGGCCCTTCATACACACTCACATTCGCTCCACCACACCCCTCCTTCCTTAAGCCATTCGACCACAGTTACTCACAATACACTCTCAATCCTTACTCACGGTACCTTTTTTACTCAATCGCACACTTCTGCACCCATTCACACTCATCTATTGGTCCCTGGCTACGCGTAGCAATCAGTCGGGTTGGTTCATCAGTCGTCCTGTTAGTCTCATCGTCACTATTGATCATATTGTCCACCATACTTTTAGCCCTCATTACCAGTTCTCCCATGTCATGACAGAACTCTTTCATACTCTTCCATTCAGAACCTTGACTCTTCATACCCCCATTCATCAGCTCCTCACTAACAGCCCTCATCAAACTCAAAGCACACTTGCGAAACAGACAGGTCACTCAAATCCCCTGTATTCTCAACAGGCATACCAGAAACCCCTCTGACTGGTTCCCACCAGAAACCTGAAAAATCAGCCACTTCATCATTCACTACATCAAACTCACCCCTACTATTACCATTTATAAAATCCGAAAAATCAGCCACACTAGGTTCATTCTGCCCAAACACACTATCATTCATACTGTTCCCAAAACCAGAAAAATCAGGCACAGGCAGCTCACTCACTCGTCTACTTATACTAGCCAAATCTCTCACCTCTTTAAGCAAAAACTCAATCTCCCTTTCAAGATACCCCATACCAGAAAGACTGCTCAGACTTTCATTCATACTTGCATTCTTCCCTTCACTCTTCTTTGTACGCTTTTTACTCTTTGAGACCAAGACAAGCTCTTTCCCAGACAGATCCATACTATCACACGCCTTCTCATCATCAGGCACCCTATTTCTCTCTTTGCACAATTCATACACCGGATGGCTCACCAGGTAGTCAGGAGGTTCTCTCCATCTCCTTAACTGAATCTGATGAGCCTGCACTCTCTCAGTCATACCGTCATTCAAACTCTCCAAAACGTACGTCACTCCATTTTCCCAAACTCTCACAACTCTATAAGGTCCATCAAACTTCTCACTCATCTTTGACACATTTAACCTACCCTTCACTTCTTACACCTTCAATACCCTCGCACCTAATTCAAATGGACGGAACTTTTCATGTGCCTTACGCCATACACTCTGTTTACTTTCACTCAAACAAAACCCATCTTTTACTCACCTTTCAAAATTCATCACAAACTGACATGGGGACATTCCAGTTGCACTATGCACAGTCAAATTATACGCCCACAACAAAAAGACATCTCTTGCATCTCTAGAATATCATCATCACTTAAAATCTCATTCTCATCATCCTTGACCAACTCAATCATGCCACAAAATTTGACAACATTCTTTGCACACTCATTCAACTTCATCACCTCACATTCACCTTTCATAAGACAATCCTTATCAGCATCCAAAGACAAATCATTCAATCTCATAAAGTCTACACCAAGCAAGAAACAACACAGCATTTGCTCATCTTTCAGAATCACAAAGTCATGCTTCACATTCACACCATTACCTAAACTCACTTTCAGACTAACCTGTTCGCATACCACTATCATGCCATTCCCTAATCCACTTATCCGTAACTTCACAGGTTTATGCTCACAACATCTAAACTCATCATACTTACTAAGAATCCTCTCATTCACTAAAGACACTTGCGCTCTAGTATCAATCAAACCACAGAACAACCTTTCACCAACTTTCACTCTTGCTTCCATCATATCAGGTCCACCATGTTCGCAATACACAGATGGAACAAGCACACCAACATCAACACTGATATCCACACTGTCATCAACTCCCATATCATCACTCACCACACACTCATCTTCATCCAGACAATCATTCTTCTCTCTCATATATGAACACTTTTCAATTCCCCATTTGTAGTGCACACCGCTCAAACATTGCAGATGTACCACATTAGGATTCAAACCCTTCATCTTCTCATCCTTGTACACAATCGGCCTCTCACCACCAAAGTGCACATAAACAATCACTCCTTACAAACGACTCACTACAATCAACACTTCCTGAAATGGCGGGACCCCTTGCATACACATCGCTCTCAATTCTTTGATGAAGTTCCACACCTTTGCCATACCAATGCTTTCAGGCTTCCTACATACTTCATTCATTACCTCCTTCCTTAAATCATCCACACTATCGGGCACTCTCACGTCTACTCCATCACTCTTCAAATCTTGCAAACCATTCCATACACTCTTAAACAAGGAATCACCACCACCCTTACTCTCTTTTCCATTCATAATCCTTTTTGGCAAATACTCAGGATCACTCACTTCACACACATCTTCATCATTCGTACCAGGATACCTTGACATCAAATCAGCCACTCCATTCCGTTCACCAGGCACATTTTCAAAGTCACTCAAATCTTCCAAAGTCCTTGCCATCCTACTATCAGCCCACTTCATACACTGCAGATACAAAAGAGGTTGATGATCTGTTTTGATCACAAACCTCACACCATACAAAAATGGACGCAACACTTTCAAACAATACCTTATCGCAGCCAACTCTCGCTCCACAGTCGAATACTTACGTTCTGCAACATTCATAGCCTTGGATACATACCCAATTATTCGCCTGACATTCTCTCCATTCAATTGCTGCTCTTGCATCAGAAAACCTTCCATACAATCCCCACTCGCATCTGTATACAATTCAAGCATTTTATCATTCACACTATAATCTGGGTAAGCCAATTCAACATCTTCAGCCGCTGCCTCTTTCAGTCTCTCATACGCCTCATTCATCTTATCATTCCACTTGACAACCGTACTACCTTTCTTGCCCATCCACTCAGTCAGAGGCTTACTCACACCAGAACAAGCATGTATAAACTTTCGCTGGAACTCAATCAAACCCAGAAACGACTTCAGTTGCTTTACAGTCACCGGTTTAGGAAACATTCGCAGCTTCTCAACATACTTCAGTGATTTTCGCAACCCATTCTCGCTCACCATATGCCCAAGGAATTCCACTTCTTTCGCAAACCATCTACACTTCGCCACTTTCACCTTCACACCAACACTCTCCAACGTTCTCAACACATCATTCACCAATCTCATATGCTCCTCAAAAGTCTGTCAATCAAAATATCATTTATAAACGCAATCACATTCTTACTTGCAAACTTACTCAACACAACATTCATTGCCTGCTGAAAGGCTCCGGGAGCATTAGCCAACCCAAAGCTGAGGTTCCTGAACTTGTAATGCCTCTTTGTGGAAGAGAAGGCAGTTACCGGCCGGCTCTCCTCAGCAATAGGCATCTGGTAATACCCCTGTACCAAATCCAGCTTCGTAAACCACTCCATCCCATGCATACTATACACACACTCAGATTCCACACACATCAGAAACCTTTCTTTCACAGTCCTTCCATTCACCTTTCGATAATCCACACACAGACGCAATCTTCCATCCAGCTTACGTACAGGTACAATTGGACTATTCCATGCGCTCTTGCTCTCTTCAAACACCCCAAATTGCTCTAATTCTACACACTGCTCCTCAATCTCATCAGCAACCGGCCATGGAAAATGCCTCGGCCGCTGATAGATTGGGGAGTCCTCCTTCAGGACAATCTTGAATTCCAGAAGTTTTTCAACCCCGAAATCCAGATCACCCTTACTGAGGGCTTCCTTTCGTTCAAATATCATTTGATACACATCGTCCCTTTCATACTCAGTTAAACATCCATCCAATTCCACCATGTTCTTCACTTCATTATACGTCCATTCACACGTCTTTTCACCTGCAATATTCACCCTGACATCCATACTATCATCCATACCTACCTCATTGACAGTGTAGAGGTGACCCAGTACATCTCCGACTTGGATTCCCCTCACCTGCCCTTTCACACTTGGGTCCGCCTGCACACATACAAAAGGATCATTCATTCTCATCAAGCCATCAAACACACAAGCAACATGCCTTACCTTATAACACGCATCCTTTCCATCCAATATCACAGTGTTCTCACCCACATTCAAACTAACATCCTTACTCCAACTCACTCTAACAGACACCCTTTTACCCTTCACAAGCCTTACATTCTCCTTAGCAGTCACCTCAATACCAGTAAACACACTCCTCAAAACACTACCATCTTTCCCTACATATAACTTATACACCCTATTTTTACCATACAATTCATTTTCATAAAATCATAACCCAAAATCACACCATACTCACTACTCACCTTATTAATCACCGAGAATTCACATTCATTCATCAACATACCATGCATTCGAACAGGTGACCTTATCATTCCAATCACAGGCACTCTCCTATTACCAATACCTACCAAACTACCCTTGCACTCAGACAGGAGGGCTTTCTCGCTAACCTTGTCATACACATCTTTATACACCAAGCTTGCCTTGCATCCAGAATCTATTGAAGCCAAACACTGAATTCCATTCAATTCCACCTTCACACTCAGACACTCATACTTCCTACCAGACAGCACTTTCACACTAGACAGACTTACCAACACATTACTTACACTCATGCACCCAGAGGATACTTCACCAGGTACCCTCTTACAATTCAGTTTCCCGTTTAAGACTTTCCATTCACACCTTGCGCTCTCAGTCTAATCCAACGCTTTTCACTTGAATGTCCTTCCATCGCACAATAGCTACATACATTCCTCTGGTCAAGACACATCCTCGCATAATGACCAGCCTTTCCACAATTACCACAAGCATACTTCACACTCCCCCCTGCAGTTGCTCCACCATTCAACCTCGGATAATCTTTCTTCAAATGGCCTATTTCTTTATACTCAAAGCACTCTTTCACATTTTCCTGCAATCCTTTATCATATGCCCTTTCTTACCACACCCAAAACATGCACCAGACCTCCACCTACATTCTGCCAACATATGACCTTTCCTTCCACACCGGCGACATTCCACAATCTTTCTCCCACCATTCAGTTTCTCATTTGCTTGGACATACCTCGGTTTCTCTCTCATATATCGGTCCCACGCTTGAAATTCATCTGTCCCCTTCCATTCGACCACCCTCCATTTACCCATCCATTCTGTGGGCCCAGGAAGTTCAACATCACTCCAGCTGCTGCAGCCTTCAGAGCATCCCTGTAGCTGACAAACTGCTGGGGTGGATGAAAGCTCCTGGGCTTCTTACCCCCAACATTCACACTGTACCATCCATCTTCTTCTAGATCGCTTTCATCATCACATCGTCCCTCTTCCAACAGCTCCAACACATCCTCCCACATCAACCGTTCACCTGCCAGTCTCATTCTCTCCTTTCTCTTTCCACTCAGCCATTCACTCCCTTTTTGCGGGATCGTGTCCAAAAACTTTCTCATCAATGGTTTACATTCATTTACATCATCATCACCATACCTCTTTCTCGCCATACTCTCAAGCCTATTGGCATACATGTTCACACTTTCACTCTTCCCCATTCGAGCCTTCTCAAATTCATTCACCCTTTTATACTTCACACTCTCTTTCATTCGTTTCACCTGCCCAATCAATCTCTTCTTCACTACATCGTACCTCGGTTCCCCTACACTTGTAATCACGCAGAAAAACTTCAATACTTTTCCCTCCAAACATTCCCCCAAAACATTCATCCATTAACCCTTATTCTCCGGGTACTTGAGCTTACAATATTGCTCAAATTCCCCGAAGAATTCTTACACACTTTTCCCACAATGTAACCTAAATCTATCTATCTTTGGCACTTCCCTTATCAAAATACCCTTTCCCACATTCACTTCACTCTCACTTGAGCTGCCTTCACTCTCAATCATATCAATCATACTATCACTCTTTCCTTCATCTGAGTACAATGAGTCCACACTCTTGCCTCTTACCTTCCTATCCTTTCCCTTTGCACCACTCTTCCTTCTTCTCTTGCGTTCAACTCTCTTCCATTCTCCGTCCTTCCTATCACTCATAATCACCCTATCCTCTCTAGACTCGCACACACTCCCATTGATCCCATTAGTCTTATCTCCTTCAGTCGGAGCAGGGGTCAAGGTCGAGGGTCCTGGGGCCGGTCCTGACCCCTTCATCATGTCATACAAGTCCTGCATCCGTTGTTCAGTCTGATCCTGTCGGTCTCCCATTTCCTTCTTCATCCTATCATTCTTTTCATACATCCCTTTCATTTCATTTTTTATTCCCTCAATCATTTCCCGCAACATTTCACACTCCTCTTCTTTCTTCCTCAACTCGAGTCTCAATCGCACTACTTCTTCATTCAAAGTTTCAGCTACAGCCATTGTTCCCAAGTTAGTAAAAAGATAGGAGAAGGGAAAAATCAATCAAACTACTTGTCACGCTAATTGGGTATGGACTGCAATCCAATCCCGTCATGCTCCCGGTTTTGAAGTATCATGTCCCTATTCGGTCGCCAAATGTAGCTGGCCGAAATCTAGACTAACCCCCAATCAATCCAACCCGCTTCCTACACTAATCCGGATGTGAGAAATCGAAGGAGAATGAAATGGATTGTATATACAGTCCCTTTACTTACAAAAAAAATTTTACAATGATAATTACAATAATATAATTATAATTTATATTCACAAGGGAAGTGTGCACACATCAAAATGAGGCTAAATCCCCCAATCCAAACAAGATACCAAAAGAATTTTATAACGGGTGAATATAACAAATTTACTTAAATATATCTACACAACAAAATGAAAAACAACAACAACCAAACGAAAAGGGGCATGCGCTATCACTTGTGTGCTGGAGGTGGGTGGTAGTAGGCTAATACAAAAGGAGGCAGGCTCATCAGCCAATGCAGGTGGGCAGTTCAGGTGTCTAGCGAGGTATGAAAGCCCTCCGTCTCAGGGCTGGGCGGAGCACTCGTCTAGAGAACCCCTCTCGCAGTCCGTCCAAGCTTTCACTCTCTCTAAATGTATATCCAAACAACTTTCAGCATTAATAATTCTTTAAATATTGATCGTTAAAACTATTCTGTTTCTAAATATGATCTCTGAAAAGAGAATACAAACATCAATAAAATTAAAAACAAAACAAAATTTAAATTCCATTTATTCACACACACATACATTCTTACAGAAGGAGGGAGAGGGTATTGGGAAAAGGGGGTGGGAGAATGGCCCTTCATACACACTCACATTCGCTCCACCAAAAGGTGATGAGAACATCTCTGTCAGACTCGTAAGATCAAGTAAGCTGGAAGAGACAGAGCAGAACTACTGTCCGAACATACTTGAAGAGCATCTGGCAGAGAAGGCAACAAAGCCATGAAAAGTATGCAAACCTTACTAGTTCATTGCCTACCACAAAGAGGGCAAGGTCAATTTCACTGAGCTGCCTGGTATCTGGAGAGAGAGAGTGAGGACTCATCAATCAAGGGCATCTAAAAAAATACGGGAATGTAGTCCTCATACACGCCAAAGATGAAGCCCAGGGGAAAATGCTCTCCAACTTTCCATGCCCATCTGATGGCATGTTTGAAACCAATTAAGCCCTACAAGACCTTTAACTTGAGTTATGACCTCTTTGACTTCTCCAAAAAGGAGATAGTTGAGATGTACCCTGACAATGTTAGCCATGTCACATAAATGAACGGGGCGAAGAACCTGATAATCTTTGTTTTCTTCAGATACTTCGCACCCGACAGGATCAAGATCGGCCCTCAATCATTGAAGGTGAAACCTTTCACATATAAGCCCCTCCTATGCTACTGGTGCTTCAATTATGGCCATGGGAGAAAGTACTGTAAAGATGCACCGCGATCCAGCAACTGCTCTGCCCTAGATAACTATGCCATGGCTGAATGCAGTAAAGAGGCCTACTGCTTCCACTGCAGAGAAGATCATTCTGTGAACTCTCGGCAATGCAAAAGTTAAAAATTGAAGCAGGACATCCTACATCTAGCCAACTCAGAGAAAATCAGCCTGGGGAGCGCTAGGAGAGAACTAATGTTTTGGCAGCGGAAGGAGGGAGGAGTGAAGACCTTCTCTATCGTGGATAGCCTCCCTGCCAAAGAAACAAAAGCTGCTCTCCCAAAACAGCATGCCACAGTCCCACCCCCAGAACGTGCATCGGTCGCGGCGGCAGTTGGGAACAGATTCAGTGCCCCAGGAAATGAGGCCTGAGTCAACACTTGCCAACTCAACTGAGTCACCACTGGTTGACCCAGTCCAGTCTCGAACACCCAACCCACAGAGGTAATTGTCTTCCAAATTCTCAGACCACAAGAGATGTTGCTTCCCCTCAGATTCCTTGGACTCAGTGGAGGCACCACCACCAGACGAAATCATCTTGGCAACTGAAGTTCAGGACCCCGAGGCAGTATGTGCTGTCTCCACATCTTCACTACCCCCAGCAGACAAAGACCAAGACACTGACAACATTTCATGTAATGGTGACATGGAGAAGCAGGAGAGCAGCATTGCCAGCAGCTCCAACCTGAAGCTTCGCTCGGCACCCCATGAATAGGAGGATGTCTTGTCGTGCCCTGGGGAGGTAGAGACCCCCAAGAATTCCATAAGGACATAGACAGGTGACATGCAGCCATCAGTGGATCCCCCCATAAATGGGACCATTGGGGCTGCACAAAAACCATTAAGCTCCCTATCAAGAATGGTGGAGAAGAAAAGATAAAAAGGTTTCCAACCCTTACCCCCTTACCTTCACCTGAGAGAAGGTTAAAAAAAGTTCCACTGCAGGAGTATCAACCAAAAAGACAGGCCTGTGGTCCTTAAACCTTAATCAAAATAAACATGGCCACGATCCTGCAGTGGAACATTCGTGGTAACTTGACACCCTGGTGGCAGACTCCTTCCCAGCAGTTATCTGCCCTCGGAAGACCATGATGAGGCAGGGAAGTTTTCCCTACCCCACAGGATATGAGGTGCTGCAAACCTCTACTCCCGGTGAGGAGGACATCGCGGCGGTGGTTGTTTATCCCACCATTGTAATGTCTCCTTCCAAGAAATAAAATTACAATGCCCCCTGCAGGCTGTGGCAGGACGCGTCAACCCAGGCAAAAACTATACAGTCTGCTTCATTTATCTAGCACCAAGTGATGACATTGTACCCCAGCACCTAGCAAACCCTGTTGAGCAGCTCCCTCCCTCATTGTTACTGCTTGGAGACTTCAATTTTTGTCCTTTGTTATGGGGGGGATTCAATCTGCAATAGCAGGGGTGACTTCGTCTTTATCTTTATTGATGGCATGACTTAGATGTCCTCAACACTGTTGAGCCCACCCATTTCCATTCTTAATCAGGCACATCCACTCTTCTTCAAAGCAATGTGGTGTGTATATCCTTAAGAAGGAAACCATGGCCATTCAGGCCCAGGATCGTCTCTCATTTCACGAGGCTAAAGACTCGGTCCTGGCGTGCCTGGCTCTACCTGGGACTTCTTATGCTTTAATATTAAGAAAGACACTTTCTGCTACTGGCCCCTCTATGCCTACACGCATGGTCGTTTCCGCACCCAATCAGAACCCTTCTGTGGGTTCTACCCACCCCAGGTGCTCCCCTGGCACAGCTGGTGGCACAAAGATTTCACACCCAGCCCCGGCTAATTAATTGAGCTACTGAAATTTAGCTTCAAAAATAATCTAGATGATGTTCTTAGTAAAATTACAAAACTGATAAAAATCCTCTTGACAATTCCCATGATTACATCAGAGGCAGAACGCTGCTTTTCAACACTTAAAAGAATAAAAATCTTCTAAAGAGAACTATGAATTCTGAAAGACTAAATGCACTTGCAGTGTTTTTGATGCAGAAAAAAAACCCTCAGTAACCATCAAGACATCAAGAAAATAATTAATCTTTTCCTGCAAATTAAAACAAGAAGAATGGATTTCATTTTGAAATGAATGAATCAAGCTTGAACTGTAACAATTTAGGCTATTAGTCAGTAAAAATCTTTGATTTTGTTCTGTTTAGGATTTTATAAAGTTTATCTATAAATTTTATTTTTATGTTTATTTCTTTTTGCACAATATAAAAAAATGCTAAAATATTTCTGATGCAACTTCCCGACTAATTTGTGCTATGAGCTGCCAATGACATTACCTTATATCACACATGAACCAGTAAATTCTTCCCTCATGGCCAGAGAAAAACATAACCCCAATTTCATAAATGAAATAGCAGATTACATAAAAGAGAGAAACATTCCATAATAAAACGAGGCCCCTTACAAGAATCATGACACATCTAATTACTCAACACTCACATCATGAACCTGATCACTAAACAGAAAACAGAAAACTGGAACAATATGTCATAATCGAACACAAAACACACTCAATTATTGGGAACCATAATGGAAATTCACACATCATGTACTTCCTCAGCTCTCACATAAGTCTCATTAGTTACAAGAAATAACCAAATTGCAATTCTTAGACAACAAACACTGTAAAATTCTCATGAGACACTACTCAAATATTAGCTTCCTCCCAATACAGACAAAACAGACAAATCCATAAAAAATCAATTGCACACACATCCAAAGACCAAGCATTTTCCTATTCACACATGACATCCCACAACCACTAACCTCATTAATCAATACCTATACCGTCACACTGGCTGACTCAAAACTGCATGACTGCCTCAGCACACAAATCAACAGTATTGCTTTTCACACCCAACTACCATGAATCCTAAAACACCCTAAAATCAAACTAAAGTCATAACACATGCCAATAAATACAAAACCTACCCTCCAAGCACTCACAATAGACACCCACATGGCATTCAAAACACACACAGCAAACATTGCAATCAAGACCGCAACCAAAATCAATGTCCGCAAAGCACTATCAAACATTAAATTTGGACATCAGAAGGAGTCTCTCACCACTCCATACAAAAAATTCATCTACATTACCCATAACTATAGCTATTTCGATTTTCTATCATTTAATCAAAAATGTCATCCAGTTCCTCAAATTAACATTGAGTATGACAACTTGTTTCTACTTGAATCTATATTTGTGACCATGAAAGCTTAAATTCTGAACTAATCTGTAATAATTCATAGAGTGTACACAAAAACTATCTTTTTTATAAGATATTATTTACCCCAATTGATGCATAATGCTTGCATCATAGCGCATGGTGACTTATGGCTTTGGTAGTAGTAGCCAGATGAGTGCTGTAAAAATTAACTGCATCATCAGATATAATCATTTACACAAACTGATAGTAAACTTATTGTGCAGCATCACTATTTCTTTGAATGGCTATTCATATTTGACCTACTAATAACCTTATTTAAATGCTATATTTCTCCATTAGGAACCAAGCTGTTTATATAATAGCCTCCCTCTCTATCATTTTTTTATTTTATACTCTGCTGGTTTGTATCTCACATAAAAGTATTCAGAATAACTATCATGAATCCAAACATGTTCAAGGTTCTGTTGTCAATGGGCACAGGGAGCAGATGTTAATTCTTGCTTATCATGGTTTTCAACACTGTTATGGCTAATTATCCTCATCTTACTTTTGCTCCTTGAGGCTGTCCTCTCTCATTACTTTTGACACTGCTATTTAGCCATTAGCTACATGCACACTTCTGCTAGTTGCACCCACTAATCCTTACAATTTGATGGATCACTCATTCTTTTCACTTAATAGTGAACATATATAAATCCCTAAAATAAGCCATTAATAATGTGAATTTAAATTATCAAAAGAGCACAAACTGATTTCCATAAGATAAACATCCATTAGTGACATAAAGAATATTGGTCACATTGGTTATCTTGGTTGCTCTGTGTGGAAATTAATTTTGTACTTCTTTAAGCAGGACTTTGGAGAGATTTCATTGAAGGAAGAAGTTAGTGAAGAATTCTTTCATGCTGAGACAAGTTCTTTTTCCAATGTTGATGGACTTTGTGCAAAATCTGTAAACTCACCCAGTAAATTGTTGCAACAAAACTCCCTCCGAGAAAAGGTAATTCCAATTTATAAGGGCAAAAATTTCCAATTTTCATCTTTTAAGAAGCTCCTTAAATGGGGTACCTATTGGGTATAGAATGATACACTTGGCACAGATGCCAGATAGGCACTAAAAAAAATGCTACACTTGCTACCTAGAGGAGCAGCAGCAGGATGTCCTCCAGGCCTGGGTGCAAATAGGAAAGACCCCACTCACTTGATTGACTTAAACCCTTTGATGAGGCCTGAGGACACTGGTGCATTTGCCCTGTTTGTCTCTCTCAGCACCTTTTTTTTCTTCTATGACTATCCCCTCAATTCTTTGTATACCCGCAAGAAGGGGGATGGTGTAGCTCAGGGAGAAACCCCAAGCTACAACTCAAAGCTGGAGGAGAACCACAACCCCTCCATTTCAAGTGCAGACTGTTGTACTCTTATACCTGGAGGAGCAGCATATCCTCCCGGCTCCACTGTCTGCAAGGATTGACCCGACTACAGAAGGAACCTACACACAGGATCCTGGTGTGGGGAAGCTGTTAGGATCCCCCACTCTGACGCTAGTGACCAAGCCACATTCACCACTCTGACCTGTCTACCATGACATCCAGAGGATTTGTTCTGGGGTTCCTAAGAAGTGGGGGGGTGAATGGAATAGGTGGGCGTTATCGCGATAACGATATCAGGTTATCGGTTATCCAATATTTTTCCCCTGTGTTATCGATTCATCGGTATCGCCGATACTTTTGGATCCAAACCAGCGATAATCAATAATTTCAGGTTTTTTTGTTCCAGTTTAGCATTCACTGAATAGTCGATACTCTGTAAATGTGCTTCATTTACATAGGGAGCATTAATAAAATTTAAGAAATTATTATTAATGAAATAAAGCAATTGGAGAAAAAAGTAAATTAAAGAGAATACTAGATAACTAATTTCATGACAGACCTCCTTACCACATTCATTGCATTACAACATTTTAAATTTGTATACTTAAAATGGTCATCATTAGGTAAATATAAAATATACACAAGTATGTGTGTGTATAAGTGTATACACACACACACACACACACACTCTCACTCCACTCATTAATTATGATGAGAAAACAAGGACAGGCCTCGAGACCCCCTACACTCTTCATCACGTTCGAGTGTGACAAACTCCCTAAGTCGGTGCATGCCTGTTAGTATCGCTACCGCGTGAAGGCATTCGAGCCACTCCCGGAGAGGTGCTACTACTGTCACCGCTTCGACCATATGAATCACTCCTGTCACCGCTTCGACCATATGAATCACTCCTGTCAACGAGCATAGTCGTGGTTACCCTAAGTCTGTGAAGTTGCTCCAAGGCTGCACAGGAGAAGTCCAAATCGTGTGTGGCCAAGTGTGTCAATTGTGAAGAGCCGCACTCCGTTTCATCGAAGCAATGTGGTGCGTATCTCCCTGAGGAAGGAAATCCTGGCGGTTCAGGCCCAGGATCGTCTCTCATTTCACGAGGCTAAGGACTTGTTCCTGGCGTGCCCAGCACTTCCTGGGACGTCTTATGATCTTGACGGTGCCTATGCCGCCGATAGACGACAGTCATACCCTATGCCCTTTGGATTTAGGGCTAGGAAACTCATTAGAGAGTTGGGTATATCTTTCGGGTGGGTGGTGTACCTGGTTCTGCCCAAGGACGCCAGCCTGGATGATACCACCCTTGATTATTTGTCACCACGCCTCTGCTCCCAAAGCTTCTACAGCGCCGGGAGTATTGCGTTCGGGTTTTTGGAGCACACGTCGCCTCACGCTGGAACTAAGGCAGTGTATACGGATGGCTCCAAGTCACAAGAGGGGGTCGGTTTCCACGCCTTATCCCTTAAGTTTGAAGTCAGTGGGGTTCTGCTAGACGATATGTCTGTCTTCATGGACGAGCTGGTTACAATATACCGCTCAGTGGTACGGGAGATTACGTGACGTGCCCGGTTCGGAGGCCGGATTGTGATTTATTGCGACTCACAAAGTGCCCTGAGTGCTCTCGGGGCATTGGAATCTTCGCATCCTCTGGTTCGCGATATCTTTGACGCCACGGTTTTGGCTTGACAGGTGTATGTCGAGATTATCTTCTGCTGGCTTCCTGGACATGTAGGAATTGCAGGCAATGAGGGCGCAAAGAGTCCGCGAGTATTGGGTGACCAGACCAGGGTTTCGCTCTTCCTCGCACCGATTACATGGCAGGAATGCGGGAAGCCCTCCGGGCGGCTTGGGAAAAAAGATGGGAAACGGTCGAAGGGAACTTAAAGTTCCGTACCATAGCGCCACGACTGTTCCCATGGACCTATCCCCCAATGCCGCGATGGCTTCAGGTTGCTTTCAGTCATCTCCGAATTGGATACAATCGCGGGACGCACTGCCATTTGATTGAGCCCTCGCCTGCGCCTTATTGCGATGACTGCGGTGTCCTCCAGACTGTTCGGCACATTCTTGTTGAATGTCCCAGTCTGGGTATTTTCGCGTACGTTACCTGACCCGGTACCCGGACGAGCGGGGTCGCTACCGCTTCCCCCTTGTACTCGGGACTGGTTCGTGCACATAAACTTGCGTACTATACGACTTTTTGGAGGAGGCTGACATCCTCCATTTTATTTGATTGGGGGAGGCAGGCCGACCCTCCCCTCCTGACGCTGGAGCACGCTTCCTTCTTGGCTATTTGTGTGGGTTTTTTGTTTGTTTGTTTTTAGCCTATGATCTTTTTATTCTAGTTATTTGTTATTTACTTGTTATTTGTTTTATAATATAGCCTAGTCGTAGGTTGTAGTGGGTACGGCGACTTTTGGCCAAGTAGGCAGTCGCCAGATGGGCTCCTTAAAAAACATCCCAGGTGCGATGATTAGTGCCCTCCCGACACTTAATGGCTAGCCAGTGAGTGTGAGGACGCACTCTACCATGAACTTGGTTAAAGGAGTGGTTTTCTAAGGGAACTCGTGGACCATTCCATATATGACATCACCTTAGAGATGGCCGGTCATGGAGTGGTCAAAGTGGAAAGTTTGATGAGAAAACAGGGAGGGGCCTCGAGACCCACCCTTACAATCTTCTTGACGTGTGACTGTGACTCGCCCCCTTAAGGGCGCGGCGATTTGCTATCCTGGCCGCCGTGCTAACGGGACTCAGCGCCCCGTCCGGCCCCAGCTTAACCTCTTCTCCTTCTTTCAGACAGTCTGTATTTCTCCCCTACTTCCTCACTTCCCCAACAACCTCTCCCACAACTTTCTCTGGTCGACCTCTATTTTTACAGGCTAGAGGCCGACCTTCTTCACATTCAACTATCCAGGATCTGGGCTGAGAGGGGAGGGGAAAATGTTGCATAACCCCTGAGCTCCGGTTTGGGATGGTGGGTTGTGAACAACCTGCTTCACCTCCACCTATACCTTCCTCGTATCCCTTTTCCCTCTCTCTTCACACTCTATTAATTTTACGACGTGTCCAAGGCGGAGACACCATGCTGAGGGACTGCCAGGCCAACAGGCGGGAAGGGTGGTCTTAAATGGCAGCACGTGGCTCTGCCAGGCCTGTACGCACCCCTTGCAGGGCGGGCTACTGCGAGGGGTCATTAGCGTGTGCATCCCGTGAGAAAATTAAGCTCCCCATGCCCACCCATGCCCAATGATGGAAATTAAAAAAAAAACCTTCCCCTTTGCCCCTCACAATCAACGGAGCCGCCTTCTGGCAGCTCCACAGAAACAAAATGGAGGTTCCCTCCCCGTGCTTGCGCAGGGAACCCTCCAAATTTCTTTAACTGGAGAGGAGGCTTACTCCTTTTCTTTGCCTCCGGGTGTAGGGGACTTCCCCTCACCCCTTGTCCTCGGGGCAACTCCCTCTTTCCAGCGGTAGTCCCCCCTTTACTTTACAAGGGGACTGCCAAGAAAGCCAGCAGGCAGTCCATAGCCGACCGCTCCCCATTGAAGCGGCTCGGTAGGGCAAACCCCCCTAGGGAGGAGAGGGAAGCCAGGCCCCTTCGGTCGCTTCCCTCAAAAGACCTGCTGGCGAAAATATTGAACCTTGCCGGGGTCAAGGCCTGTGCCTTGACCCCGCCGCTCTTCTTGGCGGGCATACGTGTCTTCACCTAACGGGAAGACCCCTCTAACAGAGGTGTGGAAGCGAGTCAAAAGGATTCGGGGCAAGTTCTCGCAGGACCCCTTTCCCGTTCTCCAGGAGAATAGAACCGCAATCTCGGACCCCGCGTCCGTGGCGGAATCCTTCGCGACCATTTTATCTGCATTCTAGCCTGGATGCTGCTCCGCCAGCATTCAATGCGCGTCATGATGTTGCGGAAGGCCGCCGACTGGACTTTACCTCTAGGGGCGGAGAACCCTTCAACGACAGGTTTACCCTGATTGAGTTGCGTTCCGCTCTCGCTTCCTGCGCGGCTACCGCCCCTGGCCTGGACGATATTCTGTACGCCATGCTTCGATACCCACCTGGGTGAGCGAGGCATGGCCTTTCTGTTAGATTTGTTCAACAGGATCTGGGTGGAGGGTATCTTCCCAGGTTCATGGCAAATCTCTACTGTGCTCGCTTTTCGCAAACCGGGGAGATATCACTCTACCCCGGCCGGTTTCCGCTAAATCTCTAACTTCCTACGTGTGCTAGTGATGGAGAAATTGGTAAATGTTAGATTAGCCTTTTTTTCTAGACAGTGGAGGCCATCTGTCTTCTAGATAGTGCGGCTTTTTTTAGTTCCAGTCCACGTTGGATGCTCTGCTACGACTGCAAAATGCCGTCTGCGGGGCCTTCCTTTGTGGACAGCACGTTGGTTTTCGATCTGGATAAGCCCTATGATACCGCATGGAGATATGGTATCATGGAGACTCTTCACGCGATGTGGGGTAGGGGACGCCTCCTAATCTTTATTTTTGTGAGATCGTCGATTCCGCCAAGGGTGGCGGGAACCCTCCCTGTCCCAAAAGAGCAGGAAGAGTGTGTCACGCAAGAAAGTTTCATCAGTGTCACACTTTGCCCTGAGCATCAACGGCATCATCCCGGTGCTGCCGGAAGATGTTCTTGCTACGCTGTACGTGGACGACCTTTTGACATCTTTTGGCGCTGCCAGATAGGAACCATGGAGCGTCAACTCCTATAGGCTTTGAACCGTGTCTCTCGCTACGCCGAACTGCACAGACTTCGGTTTTTCCTGGCCAAGATTAAGATTGTTCACTTCTGCCGCCATCCACGGTTCAACTCTCACCCAAACTTCTTTCTAAATGGGGTGCGCCTGGAAGTAGTGGACACTCACCGTTTCCTTTGACTCTTGTACCTGCGCAATGAATATTCTTCCCTCCGTGACGTTCAGCTCCTGGGGCGCTGATATGGCTACTGCCTTACTATATTATCGATCCTTGGTTCGTTCGAAGCTCGACTACTGATGCGAGTTTTATGTATCCAGAGCCGACCGTGTATTGCGGAAAGTTGACTCGATCCACCACAGTGGCCTGCATTTGGCGACCAATTCTTTCCGCACTTTCCCCATTGAGCGCATTTTTGTCGATGCTAAGGATATGCCACTCTGCGCCATTCACAGTGCATTACTCACCTGTACGCGCAAGCCCGGTGCCTCCCATGTCACCAACTGCTCTCCCTCCATTCGCAGCTGATCTCTTGACAGTGCCTATGCCGCCGAGAGACGCCAGTCATGCCCAAAACCCTTTGGGTATAGGGCTAGGAAACTCCTTCGAGAGCTCGGTATAGCTCTCAAGCCGGTGGCGCCACTCGTTCTGCCCAGGACGCCACCCTGGATGGTACCACATTTGACCATCTGTAGCCACGCCTCGGCTCCCAAAGCTTCTACAGCGCCGGGAGTATTGCGTTCTTCCTATTTGAAGTACACTTCGTGTCACGCTGAAACCGTGCCAGTGTATACGGATGGCTCCAAGTCCCAAGAAGGGGTCGGTTTCCACGCCGTTTCCCTTCTATATGAACTCAGCGGTGCTCTATCATGCGCTGCGTCTGTCTTCACGGGCGAGTTGGTTGCAATACACCGCTCGGTACGGGAGATTACGCGACGTGCCCAGTTCGGAGGCCAGATTGTGATTTACAGCGACTCGGAAAGCATCATGAGTGTTCTCGGGGCCCTGGAATCTCTACATCCCCTGGTTCGCGATATCCGTGACGTCACGCTTTTGACGTGCCAGGCAGATGTCGACATTATTTTCTGCTAGGTTCATGGGCATGTAGGAATTGCGGGCAATGAGCGCGCCAAAGAATCCGCGAGGCCTGGGCGACCATACCAGCGTTTCGCTCTTCCTCAGTGATTACATGGCAGGAATACGGGAAGCTCTCAGGGCTGCTTGGCAAAGAAGATGAGAAACGGTCGAGGAGAACCTAAAGTTGCGTGCCATAGCGGAATTGGACACACTCGCGGGACGCACCGCCATTAGATGGAGCGCTCACCTGCACCATATTGTGATGACTGCGTTGTCTGCAGGGCTGTTTGGCACATTATTGTTGAATGTCCTAGTATTGGTATCTTCGCGCACGCTACTTGTCCCGGTACCGTGATGAGCGGGATCGCTACCGTTTGCCCCTTGTAATCGGAACGAGTTCGTCCACACTGGCTTGTGGACTTTATACCTTTCTAGAGCAGGCCGGCCTCCTCCACTTTATTTAAGTGTATTTCTTTGTTGTTTTTAGGTTGTACGTTCCTGCATCGGTGGAGGGCGGGCCTCTACCCAACGCCGGAGTGTGCTTCCTCCTCCTAGCCCTTTCCGTTTTTTCATTGCCTAGCACGACAGCCTAGCACTAGGCTGTCGTGAGTACGGCGACTTATCCCCAATTATGTGGTCGCCAGACGGGCTCTTAAGATAAAAATAAATGAAAAAATTAAGCGTAGACGTGGTGTATAACAGGCATCTCTGCAGCTGACTCTGCCTAGGCTATCCTCTTTAAATGTTTAATTATCACATTCTTTTAAATTCCCTCCTTATTTTTACTTTTCACAATTTTATTATAGAAATGTTGGAATCCCTTAGTTCTTTCGGCCCTTCTTTTATCCCTTTGTCCAAGAAATTCGTGGGCTTCTGATCGGAATGCGTCAAGATATAATATCACTTTTTGCTGAGATTATTGTTAGGTGGGACAGCCAAACAATGAATTTAGGAATAGTAGGGTCCCTACTCTTGTACACCAGAAAAATTGTGAACGATAGATTGTAAAATAACTTTCTTTTTCAGGAGATGAAAGTGCGTTTGTCCAGTAGCCTTAAGGTTATTCCACAATTTAGTGGTATAATACAATCGTCATTTCGAGCCCTTAATTATGACACAAATTTGACTACTGATGTATATTCAAGATCTGAAAGCCCAGGAAAATGTGCCCAAAACAACTCCACATCTTCCCAGTCGGTACCCACAAATTCACATTCGCTGCATCATTCAAGAATGAATAAGAAAATCTATAAATGCTGCTCCTGTCTGTATAAGACTACACATAGGGGAGTTTTAAAAATACATTTAAGAATCCACACTGGCGAAAAACCGTTCAAATGCAGCCTTTGTCCTTATCAGGCCGCAACGAAAGGTCGGCTTAACAGTCATTCATATACTCATACTAGCGAGAAGCCTTTCAAATGCGACCTTTGCCCCTATCGGGCTGCCAGAAAGGGAGATATTAAGAAACATTCCTATAGTCACACCTGTGAGAATCCTTTCAAATGCAGCCTTTGCCCTTATCGAGCGGCAAGAAAAATGCAGATTAAACGACACGCGCTCACTCACACAGGCGAGAAGCCTTTCAAATGCAGCGTTTGCCCTTATCAGGCCGCAACGAAGGGTCAGCTTACAAGACATTCATATACTCACACTGGCCAGAAGCCGTTCAAATGCAGCCTGTGCCCTTATCAGGCTGCAACGAAACGTCAGGTTAAAGCCCATTTATATACTCACACTGGTGATAAGCCATTCAAATGCAGCCTTTGCCATTATCAGGCTACAACGAAACGTCAGGTTAAAAGCCATTCATATACTCACACTGGTGAGAAGCCGTTTAAATGCAGCCTTTGCCCTTATCAGGCTGCAAGAAAAGATGATTTCATTAAACATTCCATTACTCACACTGGCAAGAAGATTTTCAAATGCAGTTTTTGCCCTTATCAGGCTGCAACGAAACGTCAGCTTAAAAGCCATTCATATACTCACACTGGCGAGAAGCCGTTCAAATGCAGCCTTTGCTCTTATCAGGCTGCAAGAAAAGATGATATTAAGAAACATTCCATTACTCACACTGGCGAGAAGCCTTTTAAATGCAGCCTTTGCCGTTATCAGGGTACAACGAAAGGTCACCTTAAAAGACATTTATATACTCACACTGGTGAGAAGCCTTTTAAATGCAGCCTTTGCCCTTATCAGGCTGCAACGAAACATCGGCTTAAAAGCCATTCATATACTCACACTGGCGAGAAGCCGTTCAAATGCAGCCTTTGCCCTTATCAGGCTGCAAGAAAAAATGATATTAAGAAACATTTCATCACTCACACTGGCGAGAAGCCTTTTAAATGCAACCTTTGCCCTTATCAGGTTACAACGAAAGGTCATCTCAAAAGCCATTCATATATTCACACTGGCGAGAAGCCTTTCATATGCAGCCTTTGCCCTTATCAGGCTGCAACGAAACGTCAGGTTAAAAGCCATTCATGTACTCACACAGGCGAGCAGCATTTCAAATGCGGTCTTTGCCCTTATCAGGATCAGAGAAAGGACAATCTTCGGGAACATTTAAGAACCCACATTGGTGATAAATAAACCTTAAAGAGAAGCAAAATATCTCAATGCGCTACAAGCGCCGCCTGAACTATTGAACTATGGGTCAATCCATCAATCGCTTCCGTATTGGTGGCCTGCAAACAGAAGGACACTTTCCCAGCGCCATTTTATTGACTTTTGGTTGGTCTCATTCTCGGGGGGGGGGATAAGGGAATATCTTTACTAAAGAGGTTTTTTTTAAATAAATCGCAGAATTGTTTAAAGAGGATACTATATGGGACTCTAATAACTTTGAATAAAAATATTTACCCAAAAACACATGATGCCAAGACGTACCGGTGCGCATTATCGCCACTACCGTCATGAATGGTGGTGTCCGCGGCCTCCCTGCCCACCACCGCCATCACTTACATTGCTCACACGAGCGAAAATTCTACTGCGCGGCTTTCCATGCAAGCGAACTCTATATGGGTTTAGCTACCTTTTTACACACTCCGGAAGATGCTATGGGTATTTCTCGTGCCCCACATACAAGGAGAAGAAATATATACCTTACCAAACTTCCTTCTCAAACAACAAACTTGATGATAAATAAACTCAACGGGATCCACTTCAAAAATTGTGGCGATTTTCTTTTTCCTGTCATTATCTTGATCTCAAAATGGCAAGTCGAGCCAACGCCATTTCCTTTTAAGTAGCCCATTCATTTTAGGGCTTTATGAAAAACAAACTTCATAAAATTTGGATTATCTATCATGACTCTGTAACCGTATTTTATTATAGACAAAACTATCGGTTTTCTTTTGCTTAATAGGGCATATATGAGGTGGTAGCTGAAATGGAGGAGATTTAGCTTCTTCAAGAGCACCCACCCCTCCACGCTCACGGGGTTTCCAGAGGGTCACCGTGGGAGTGCTCCTGCTTTGTCGTTGGACAGGGGGCTCCGCCCGTTCATAAGAGGGGACTGTGAAGTGAAGTTTTATACTTCCCTCCGTGATCTTTATCTATGGTCTCCTGACGTCTATCTCCCTCTGTTTCCTGTCCTCAAGTGTGTTTGATTGCACCTGAGCATATGTGTGGTCTATTGTAGTGTATGGGTGAATGGATGCGGGTGCTAATGCGTGTTCTAGTTTTAAGTTCGGATTTTTTGCAGTTTCGATGCACCGCTCCTGCCTCACAGGGTTGTCTCGTTCCGTGGCTGAAGCGCGGTGTTGGATTTATGGGTGCCCGCACTGCGGCTACCTAGCGCGATGTTTTTTGTGCACTCGATCAGAAGATCCGGAAGGCAGCCTCCCGTTTTTAAAACGACGGTACTGATTAGGAGTGCACGAGCCCCCCCCCCCCCCCAGCCCTTCTTTGGGGCCTCCTTCCCTCTCTGGGATCTTTTCTTCAGTGGTTGTTCTCAGAGAGGCTCTGGCATTCTCGTGGCGAGGGGGTAAGCCCTAGGCCCCTTAGGGCTCCCATGGTGCTACCAACAAACTTTTAACATGCTCCTCTTTCTTTCCTTCCCTATTACGTGCTTCCACTGCCCTTTACTTCCCCCGCTTCCTTCACCTATCTAGTGGCCCTTATAGATACCCGACCTCTGCTCGTCTTATGGATTGATTCTGAATTGTTTTTTCATAAAGGTGGAAGAGGCTGGGAATATCTACCGCCTTTGTCTACCGAATGCCCAAGGAGAAACCCATCGTTGGCCCTTTTTCTCCGTGCGTAGGAGACCTCGGGCAGCCTCTTAGATTTCTAAAGATGGTGTGGTGGATCCGTATCCATTCTTCAAGAGGACATACCGGACGTAGCTGATTGTATAGTTGCAGTAGTGCCGGGCCCTTGTAGGCCTCCATGGTGGGGAATAGCGAGGGAGAATGCGAAGTTTTTTTTCTTTTTGCAATGGCATAGCCATAAACCAAAAACCTTCCCTTCTCGTAAGGGTTCTCGTGCCAAACGTTCCTTAGCTCCCCTTTCAGCCTTCCCACGCTCGTTGGACCCCTATTTCAATGAAGTAGACCTATATCTAGATTATCCTCGCTTTCTTGTCATGAATTCATCATCCGACACCCCACTTGCAAAAGTCGATGTGTTTGACGTCAATGAATCTTTTGAGTCCCGCTGTGGTGAACCCAGCCGGATGTGGTCAAGAGGTAGTGGTGATGTCGTAGTCGAGGTGTCATCCCACTCTCAACACAACCTTGTAAGAAATCTATCTTCGATAGCTGAAATTCCAGTAACTGTCTCGCCCCATCCGCGTCTGAATTTTGTCAAAGGTGTAGTCCGTCCAAACGAACTAAAGGACTACGATCTCACCTGCCTTCAGAGCAAGCTTAGTACCCAACATGTCACACACGTACACAGAGTAACTAAAACAACTAGAGTCCCAACCGCAAATACTGATATTAAAGCTGTGTCTCGCTGCTTCAATTGTAATCAATTTGGACATGTTGGTTGTGCCTGTCGCAGCCCCGCTCCTGCGTGAATTGTAGCTACTCTGCCTACCATGGTCCCGAGTACACCAAAACACCTCGCTGAGCCAACTGCAGAGGTGCCCACAGTGCTGCGTCAAAGGTCTGATCTATATTTTTATATGAAAAGGAGGTGCTCGCTTTGAGGGACTCCCTACGTCTAAATATAAAAGAGGCTCGCCAGCGTGCTCGGTTAAACCGCTGGACGAAACCGACCATCACGCTCGAGTTCCGACCAGCCTGGTGCATTTCATCCTACATCTACTCGCAGCGTCAGAAACATTCAGGATATGCAGTCGAAACATCGCTCTCATACCCAGATAACCAATCTCGCCCCCCTCACTCCAGCAGCTCTAGCTGGGAGAGACGCTCAGGATGAGAGACTTGAAGACATCAGAAGCTACCTGAAATAATCCTCAACATCGACCAGTGAAGGTTTATCCACCCTGCCCCGAGACCCAAAGCCCGGTGGTAAGAGGAAAGATTCCTCACCTGGGTCATCGACCACCAATAAGAGGGCAGCCTATGTAGATGACTCGGCCGAACCCCGAGAATCTTCAATGGACACCCTTCCCTATGGCTGAACATTCTATGCCCTTAAGTCCGCCCCCACCCTTCACAGGACTTAGGCCCCATCCTGATACAAACTATGGCAGATATTGACCCAGCTCCACACAACTTGCTCAGGTCGCCTGTTCCACTCACCTTTTTCCCATGATCCGTTGGAAGCAGTTGATACTCCAACATCACCAATCGCGACGGTTGGACCAACCCCTCAGACACCTAAAATACCGTCTATCCGTGAATCCGAATCTACCGGCCGAAAATCCCTTCTCGATCGTCCTTTTCCGCCAGGTTGTGAGCCCAAATTATAATCAATGGCCTCGGTCGGTTCTCGAAAATCCCCGAAAAAAGCCCCAGTTACTGCTCCCTCTAGGATCTCTCGCCCTGCTAAAGCAGGCTCCTCAAAATCTTCTTTCCGTCTCCCAAGCTCTTTGGGACGAACCTTAAATACAATATCGGCCTCAAAAGAGAAAAAGATATCCACAGTGGTATCTAATCGTCCTACATAATATATTCCACTTTACAATGGAATTGTCAAGGCGTTCTTCCAAATTGGGAATACCCCCAAATTCTTTTGACGACTATCCACCCCGCTGTTATTTGTCTTCAGGAGAATAAACTCGGTATACGGCTCTTTCCGCCGGTACCCGGCCTTCTCACTTTCAACTCTATAGCTCCTCTCATGGGGGGGGGGGGATGTGTCAATCATGGTATCTTCATCCCACCATGTATCTCCCATCCCCCTACATACTACAGTCCAAGCTGTTACCGTGAGGGTTTTTCTTACTAAGCTTTTTATCGTTTGCCCTATTTACCTTACCCCCTTGTTTATCTTTGTGAATACCCAACCTTTTAGAACTTATAGACCAGTTGCCCTTCCTATTCTTATTACTAGTAGATTTTAACGCCCGTCACCCATACCGGGGTGACATCACTCGATATGCCAAAGGCAGTGTTTTAGAGTCTTTTATTATTTGACTTTCTTTGTGTTTTAAACAATTGCGATTTTACCTCTTATCATGTACAGAGGGACTCTTTTAGCTGTGTTGACCTGTCTGTTTGTTCCCGGATTGCTTCACAGAATTTCGATGGTCAATTCTTGACGATCTCCATGGGAGTGACCTCTTCCCTATTGTCTTGGCGGCCCTTCAAGTTAGCCCTCGTACAACCATGCCCCTTAGGTGGGACTTAGGGCATGCAGATTGGGAAGGTTTCCAAGAGGTTTTCTTCACAAGTTCATCCTTGCGGACCTTCAATGGAGTGGACGAGTCAGTAGAATACTTTACATCTACTATCTACAACGCAGCAACACAGAGCATCCCACGGAGGCGACCCGCCACGGGTCGATCAACCGTGCCCTGGTGGACTTCGGCGTGTGCAACAGCTGTCAAAAACTACAAGTTAGCCCATGCCCGATTCCGAAAGAACCCAACTTTGTGCAACAAGGTCAACCGAAACAGAGCTCATGCGCTTCGCCAAAGAACCCTTCGTCAGGCTAGCCAAAATTCATGGCACCGTTACATTTCATCAATTTCCTCTATGACACTTACGCTAAGATCTGGAAGAAGATTAATAAGATCAGGGGACGTTATGCTGATCATCATACCTCCACACTCAACTTAGACGTTTCCTTGGAAAATGACGGCCTGGCCGTCAGCAATGCTTTTGCTGACCATGTCCGCGCCGTCAGCAGTGTCAGCCGTTACGATAAGGCTTTTCAATTCTACAAATCAAAGGAAGAGTCTCATTCTCTCAACTTCACAACCAAATCTAACCTTCCACATAACGCTCTATTAAGCATCCATGAGCTGCATAGCGCTTTGTCCCTTTCAGATCTACTTCCCCTGGCCTTGACGAGATCCATTTTGATATGATTTGGCACCTACATCCACACTCTACTCTCTTCTTACTTGATTTGTACAACTTTATATGGGTGAAGGGTTTTTACCCCTTGTCATGGCGCATTAGGATCATCCTTCCCTTTGTCAAACCGGGCAGGGACGGGTTGGACGCAGATCACTACCGCCCCATAGCTCTCACCAGCTGTTTGAGTAAGTTGCTGTAAAAAATGGTGTTGGGACACCTGAACTGGTTCCTAAAAAGCAATCTCCTTCTCTCTCCATTTCCCCGTAAGGGGCTTGGCGATTTGCCATTCTGGCCGCCGTGCTGATGGGACTCAGCACCCCGTCCGACCCCAGCTTAGCCTCTTATCCTTTCAGACAGCCTGTATTTCTCCCATACTTCCTTACTTTCCCTACAACCTACCCGACAACTTTATCTGGTCAGCCTCTAATTTCACATGGTAGATGCTGACCTTCTCATCAAACCGAGGATCTTGGCTGAGGGGGGAGGGAACACTGTTCCCTAACCCCAGAGCTCCGGTCTGGGGTGGTTGGTTTTTAACAACCTGCTTCATCCCCACCCACACCTTCCTCACATCCCCTTTCCCTCTCACTTCACCTTATATCTTTGTTTTTACGCCGTGTCCAAGGTGGAGCCGCCATGCCGAGGGAATGCCAGGTCACCAGGCGCGAGGAGTGGTCCTGAATGGCTGCACCTGGCTCTGCCAGGCCTGTATGTACCCCTTGCAGGGCGGGCTACTGCGAGGGGTGTTGAGCGTATGCATCCCGTGAAAAATTTAGGGTCACCATGCCCATTGATGAACAACTAAAAAATACCTTAAATTTTCCCTGTTCCATCGTCGGAGGGCCCCCCCTTCCTGTGCTTGCGCAAGGGACCCTCCAAATTTCTTTAACCGTGGAGGAGGCTTGCTCCTCTCCTTCGCTTATGGGTGTAGGGGGACTCCCCCTCACCCCCATTTCTGGATCTGCTTTCGGACACCTCGCTCTTCCCAGCCGCAGTCCCTCCTTTTCTTTCCAAGGGGACTACCAAGAAAGCCAGCAGGCAGCTCATAGCCGACCGTTCCCTATTGAAGCGACTCGGCAGGGCAAACCCCCTTAGGGGGGGAGAGGGAAGCCAGGCTCCTTCGGTCGCTTCCGTAAAAAGACCTGCTGGCAAGAATATTGAACTTGGCCGGGGGTCAAGGCCTGTGAATCTCCACAATTGACTAGTGACGCTGCCAACGGGACCTGCGATGTACTGGGAGGGGATGGCCAACTGGAGGCCCCTCCCGAGATAGACATGGTCCTTGCGGCACATCAGCCTCAGACGGTAGGGCCTTCCTTGGGAGGGAATCAGAGATCGGTGCCAGGCACCGAACCCGAATCCGCCCCTATGCAAGGTCCTCCTCAAACGCCCTGGGTTTCCAAGGCAGTACAAGGAGGGGATGGATCTCCTCCAACCGGTACCCCTGCAACTGCCAAGACCTTCTTCATCTCGGAGGAGGATCTGGTTGAGGCCGGTCCATCTGGCCTGGGGGCTCCTGCCGGCGGAGGGGAGAAGCGGGTTCATTCCCCGCCCTCCTTTCCAAAAAAGAAAAAGACTATGACAAAAAAGAATAAGAAGACTCGGGGCTCCTCTCCATCTGCGGGGGCCTCGGGGACGGATGGGTCTGCTGTCACTTCGGTAAGCGACGAAGCCACATCGTGACATCCGGCCCCTCTGCCCCCTCAGGTGCGGAGCCCCTGACTATGACTAAGACCCAAAGACCTCAGGGCGGAGCCTCGATAACATCGGGGCACCTCATTCAGAGGTTGCCTGGCGTTTTCGAGCCCGCTGGCTTCAAACGCTTCCTCGTTATTCGCTCCACTGATGGCACCATGTTGGCCAGGGGCAACATGATCCATCAGAGGAGAGGATTAGCTAGTGCAATTGGTAGAGAGCCGAAGGTGACCCGTTTATCGGACGGGAGCCTTCTAACGAATGCTGCGGATCCCTCCGAGGCGGCCAAGATGAGTGCTCTTCGGACACTTGATGGCACCTCAGTGAGTGTGACGCCGCACTCTACCATGAACTTTGTGAAAGGAGTAGTTTATGCGAGGGAACTGGTTAACTACTCCATAGATGACCTAGAGCTGGCCGACCATAGGGCGATCAAGGTCGACCGTGTGATGAGAAAACAGGGAGGGACCTCGAGACCCACCCCTAAACACTTCGTCACGTTCGACTGTGACAAGCTCTCTGAGTCGGTGCGTGCCGGTTGATACCGCTACCGCGTGAAGGTATTCATGCCACTGCCGCGGAGGTGATATTACTGTCACCGCTTCGTCTATACGAATCGCTCTTGTAGACGTGCAAAGTCGGAAGCACCCGAAGTCTGTGTAAATTGCTCCAAGGCCGCACACGATAAGTCCACATCGTGTATCGCCAAGTGTGTCAATTGTGGAGACCCCCCACCCTGCTTCTTCGAAGCAATGTGGTGCATATCTCCTTGAGAAAGAAATCCTGGCTGTTTAGGCCCAGGATTAACTCTCATTCCGCGAGGCTCAGGACTCTGTGCAGCATCACCTTGATAGGAGGTACACTCATTTCTGCGTAGATTCCACCGTAAACTAACTTTGACGTAGGCAACTTCTGCCGCGTCGTGGCACGGTTGCCGAGGTCCTTTATCTTGCTTGGAGATCTGAACCGTAGACATCCTCTTTGGGGAGACTACTCAATAAATCCCAGGGGCCAAGTCCTTGCCGATTTGATCGAAGAGCTTGAGATAGGTGTCCTGAATATTGATGAGTTTACTCATCACTGCCCGATAACCGCTTCTTTTCTTGCCTTGATCTATCCTTGTGCTCTTCGGATGCACAGACTGATTTTGATTGGGGGGGGGGGGTCAATGACCATATTGGTAGTGATCGCTTTCCCATCGAAATATCATTTTCATGGCAACTGCCGCCTGAGAGCCCACCTCGGTGGTGCTTAGCACGGACGTGGTGGCTGAATTCAGGAAATTACTAAATTTCCTATCTCAGTCGAGGAGTTTAGGTCGGTAGATGAGGCCGTTGAGTTCTTCTCCGGAAACCTAATCGCCGCGGGCCTGACCACTACTCCCAGAACGTTTAGCTATTTGCCCGCCACATACTCCCGTTTTGGTCGTCCGAGTGTGAGACGGCCCTCAAACAGAAAAGTTATACCTACATGGTGTATAAGCGCCGCCTGAACGATTTCACTCTCAGTTAATTTCGTCGGGCTAGGTTCCGGTATATTTCGAATCACGCCAGCCGCTCTACTTTGCGGGCATTCGTGTTTTCACTTAACGGGAAGACACCTCTAGCAGAGGTGTGGACGAGAGTCAAAAGGATTCGGGGCGAGTTCTCGCAGGGCCTCCTCCTGTTCTCCAGGAGTATGGGACCGCAACCTTGGACCCTGAGGCCGTGGCGGAATCGTTCGCGACCGCTTTCTCCGCATTATCTAGCCTATATGCTGCTCCACCAGCATTCAATTGACTTAGTGATGTCGTGGAAGGCATCCTATTGGACTTTACCTCCAGAGATGGAGAATCCTTCCTCCTACAGGTTTAGTGTCACTGAGTTGCGTTCTGCTCTTGCTTCGTGCGCGGACACCGCATATGGTCCGGTCGATGTCCCCTACGCCATGCTTCGACACCTCGGTGAGCGAGGCATGGCCTTTCTGTTAGATTTGTTCAACAGGATCTGGGTGGATGGTCTCCTTCCAGATTCCTAGCGAATTGCTACTGTGCTCGCCTTTCGCAAACCGGGGAGAGATCACTCTACTCCGACCGGTTTCCGCCCAATCTCTCTAACCTCTTGCGTGTGCAAGTTGATGGAGGAATTGGTAAATGTTAGATTAGCTTTTTTCCTGGACAGTGGAGGCCATCTGTCTTCCGCACAGTGCGGCTTCCGCAAGTTCCACTCCACGTCGGATGCTCTGCTCCGACTGGAAAATGCCTTCTGCGAGGCTCTACTTCGTAGAGAGCACTACGCCACGGTGTTTTTCGATCTAAGTAGGCCTATGATACCGCATGGCGATACGGTATCATGGAGACTCTCCACATAATGGGGGCGAGGGGATGCCTTCTAATGTTTATATCTGAATTTTTGCGAGATCGTCGATTCCGCGTACGGGTGGGGAAAACCCTCTCAGGCCCAATTAAGCATGAAGAGGGTGTTATGCAGGAAACTGTGCTCAGTGTCACACTCTTTGTCCTGAGCATCGACGGCATCACCTCGGTGCTGCCGGAAGATGTTCTCGCTACGCTCTACCTGGACGACCTTTCGGTCTCTTTGGGCGCGGTTTTAGATGCCAACTCTGTAGCGTCGACTCTAATAGGCATTGGACCGCGTCTCTCGCTATGCCGAAGCGCATAGGTTTCGGTTTTCTTTGGCCAAGAGTGAGGTGGTACACTTCTGCCGCCATCCACGGCTCCACCCCGACGTAAATTTGTTTCTTAATGGGGTGCACTCCGCTTCGTGACGTTCAGCGCTTGGGGCGCTGATAGGGTTACTGCCTTACTTTTTTATCGATCTTGTGTCCGTTCGAAGCTCGACTATGGATGCTAATTTTATGCATCCGCAGCCGAGCGTGTTTTGCGGAAATTGGAGTCGTTCCACCACACTGACCTTCGCCAGTGGACCGGTGCCTTCCGCACTTTCCTCATTGAGTCCTACTAGTCGTTGATGGGGAGATGCCACTAGCTCTTAGCAGCGTACAGTGCATCACTCGCTTGTACGCGCGAGCCCGGCGCCTCTCTCAGTCACCAACAGCTCTCACTGCATTCGCAGTTGATTTCGACGGTGCCTATGCCGCCGAGAGACGCCAGTCATACCCAAAGCCCTTTGGGTTTAGGGCCAGGAAGCAGGTGCTATTTGTCGTCAAGCCTCTGCTCCGAAAGGTTGTACAGTGCCGGGAGTATTATGTTCGACCTGTTTGGAGCTCACCTCGTGTCACGCTGGAACCGTGCCAGTGTATATGGATGGGTCCAAGTCCGAAGGGAGATCTGCTTCCACGGCGTATCCCCTCTGTTTGAAGTCAGCGGGGCTCTGCCAGGCGCTTCGTCTGTCTTTATGGCCGAGCTGGTGGCAATACATCACTCGGTACGGGAGATTACGCGACGTGCCTGGTTCGGAGACCGTGTTGTGATCTATAGCGACTCACAAAGCGCCCTGAGTGCTCTCGTGGCATTGGACTCTCCGCATCCCCTGGTTCGCGATATCCAAGACGCCACGGTTTTGGCGAGCGGGCGGATGTCGAGATTATCTTCTGTTGGGTTCCTGGACATGTAGGAATTGCATGGAATGAGCGCGCAGATGAGGTCGCCAAAGGGTCGGTGAGGCCTCTGCGACCGGATCAGCGTTTCGCCCTTCCTCACTCCGACTACATGGCAAGAATACGGGCAGCTCTTCGGGCTGTTTGGCAAAGACGATGGGAGACGGTCGAAGGGAACTTAAAGTTGCGTGCATTGCGCCGCGACTGTTCCAATGGACCTTCTATCCAATTCCGCGAAGGCTTCAGGTTGCTTTCTGTCGTCTTCGATTGGGCACACTCGCTGTACGCACCGCCATTTGATGGAGAGCTCGCCAGCGCCATACAGTGATGACTGCGTTCTCCCCTAGACTGTTCGGCACATTATTGTTGAATGTCGCAGTCTGGGTGATCTTTGGCACGTTAACTGTCCCGGTACCGGAATGGGCGGGGTCGCTAACACCTGTCCCTTGTACTCGGGGAGATGCCCTCGACGCCGGAGCTTGCTTTCTAATTGTTGTCATCTTTCCTTTTTATCGTTGTTTTGTTTTCATATTCTTATTTTAAAGTAGCCTAGAGCTAGGCTGTTTGATTGCGGCGACTTATGCCAAAGTGGGCAGTCGCCAGATAGCCTCCTAAAAAAAAACCCCAAAACCTCTATGTCAATGTGGCTTCCGCAAAGGTCATAGTACTCTTGACCTACTATTACGTATCGAGAGATCGGTCCGGAAACAAAGCCCCGACTCCTGGCCATATTTTTCGATATTGAGAAAGCCTCCGACCTAACATGGAGATAGGGCATCTTGAAGCAGCTATAGTCTGGGGGATGAGAGGCCTTTTACCGTCACTTATTCAAAGTTTTTTAGCATCTCTATCCTTCAAGGTACGTGTTGGAGACGCATACTCTGACCTGCAACCCCAAGAGGAAGGAGTTCCTCAGGGCAGTGTTTTAAGTGTCTTATGTTTTATAATTGCCATCAATGATATTATTTCGTCTCTCCCAGAGGGTGTTTAGGCAACTCCTCTGTTTGTTGATGATTTAGCACTATACTGTTCCTCACCTCGCCTTCCATCAGCAGCGCGTCGGCTACAACTGGCGGTCGATGATGTATCTAAAAGAGCACAACTTAAGGGATTTCGTTTCTCCACGAACAAAACCAATGCAATGTATTCCCACCGGGGCAGAGCAGTTCTTGTTCCACCATCTATCTCCCTTCAAGGCGAAGATAGAGAGTTTGTCTCCGAGTTTCGGTTTCTTGGCGTAACTCTCGATCAAAAGTTATCTTGGTCACCACACCTACGCCGTCTTCGAACTGGCTCTCTGCAGGCTCTAGACATTTTGAAAGTCCTCTCACACACTTCGTGGGGCAGTGAACGACAAACATTTTGGATATTATACACAGCCCTCGTCCAATGCAAATTGGATTATGGCTGTCAAATTTACTCATCGGCCTCCCCTTCAGCCTTTAAAAAGCTGAACCCCTTTCGAAACCTCGAAGTTTGCCTTTCCAGTGGAGCCTTCCATACTTCTCCTGTCAACAGCCTTTACTGAGAGAGTGGGGTACTCCCTTTGCCCTACCATAGACTTCAAATCTGCATGCGATACCTCTACCGAGTCCAGCATGCCCCTGTATCAGAGGTCTGCAGATGCCTGTATGCTGCCGAATCAACGGCGGCATATTATAAGTTGCCACCTTGAACCTTGGCATAGGAGATCATCTCTCTAACTTGGTTGTTCCAAGGGTCCTTACCCTTCCATCCTTACTGACCCCTAGTTGGCGTGCTCCTCTCTCCACAGTATGTACCAACATGTGGAGCCTGGAGAAGTTTTCCATGGACCCTCGCATCATTAAGAGCCTGCTCTTACAGCATTCGACCTCACACAAACAATGCTGCCCATTATACACGAATGGCTCTATGTCGGACAGTGACCTGGGCGTTGTAGCCATCTACTCCGCAGGAGAATTCCAAACTTTATCTTTGCCGCCAGCAGCATCCATTTTAACCACTGAACTTTCAGCAATCCTTTTAGCCTTTAGACTCATCCAAATTTCACCTTTTTATGATTTTGTCATTTTTTCCGACTCATGGATTGTTTTACAGTCAATTAGATCATGGAATGCGTACCACCCCTTATTCACAGATATTTGCAACTGGTTGGTCCAAATTGCGGCCCGATATAGAATTATTTTTTGCTGGGTCCCTGGGCATGGGGAGTCCTGGGCAACGAAAGGGCTGATCGGCTGGCCCACTCAATACATTATCTGTCCCCCGAGAACACGGCTCTGCCTTTTAGGGACTACTTTCCTTCAATAAGAAAATATATTTTTCAACTGTGGCAGAATGAATATGATGGCTGTTCATCATCCAAACTATACAAAATTAAAAATTCTATTCGCTCTTGGCCCTCGAGTCGTCATAGTATGCGATCGTTCGAAGTGGCCCTTTGCCGAGTTCTCATTGACAGCACGAGACTTACTCACGGCCATCTTGTTTCGGGTGATGTTCATATCAGCCCTTGCTGTCGTTTTTGCGGTGGAGATCAATCGGTTGCCCACCTTTTATTGGATTGTAGCCATTTCGCCATTCTCCGGTTGTCCTGTTTCCCGCCCCTTTTAACTATCTCTCAACACACCCGTCTTCGATTCATATTGGCAGAGGAATTTTTTTAACCCTTCGCTTTTTAAAAATTTTTATCACAAAGTGGTCTCCACCTTTTATAGATAACTTGCCTCGTTTTATCCTAGCTGCTATATAGGATCCATTTTGATTAGGCAGCAACCCACTAGTCCCTTACCTGAAACCTTCCTCGGCGGGTAACGCGGCTTGGTAAGTCAGTTCCGTACTGCGCGGGACTGCCCTATCCTCCTAAATAATATAGCGTATATGGAGAAAAATAAACAAAAAGTTAACTAAGGAGAAGTCTCCGACTTCGACTCTTCGTGCTTCTGGATCCCGCTATAGTCCTCGTTTTCTCGCGGCAGATCCGTTTTCATCGGAGGTGGACCCTGCCTCCCCCATCTTTTTTTTCCGTCGAACCTAATCTGACAGTGCCCTATAAAAACCTGATATTTGTTAGGTCGGTGAGTATTTTGATGAACGGTGTGGCAAACCACGTCGCATGTGTTCGCGTAACTATCCACCCCAGGTAATCTCCCTAGGTCACTTTCAGCCACCAAGATAATTCTGTATAAGCACTCAAGACCCTTGTCTTATCTCAGATTGCTGACATATCCCACATAACCTTCAAAGCTACGAAGGGTGTTTGTTATCCGTTCTAATGGACTATGACCTCAAGACACCAGTAAAAGCTGGATAGCCAGCGTATTATTGACCTTAATAGCTAACAGATAAGTGTTGCTGCGATTCGGGTGATCACACCATCGATGTTCCTAACGTTTGATCGTCGGAATCTCCCATCGCATATTAAGGCGGGTTACTTACAAAAACCAATCAAACCCTATCTGTCTAATCTGATAAGCTGGTTCAATTGACTTTTGTTCGGTCATGGAAGCTGCCACACCCGTGCATGCGTGGATTGGGCGCAGGTTACCATAGTCATTCCTGCGACTACCCCATAAATGGCACTGCGATTTGTCCGAATCCATCTCAGCCTCCTCTTCTTTCTGACAATCTGTCTTCTCGTCCTACTTCCCAAATTTCCTTACAACCTCTCCCACAACTTTCTCTGGTCGGCCTCTAAGTTCACAGGGTAGACGACACCGACCAGCTTCCTCTCACCCAACCATCCCGGATCGGGGCTCGGAGGGAAGGAGAAAACGCCCCTCAATCCTCAGCTCCGGTTTGGGGTGGTGGGTTTAAACCAACCTGCCTTACCCCCCACCCTCACATACCTTTTCTCTTTCCTTTCACGTTCTATCAATTTTTGCGCCCAGCCCAAGGTGGATCCGTCATGCTGATGGGCCGCCTGGCCACTGCGCGGAAGGAGTGGTCTCTAATGGGGCAACTGGCTTTGCTTGCCCATATTCACTCCTCGCAGAGCGGGCTACTACTGCGCCGGGTGATTAACGTTTTCTTCCCCTGAATTTAATGTGGGTACCATACCATGCCCAATGATGAAAAAAAAAAAAACACCATGTCCGCTTCCCCTGTAACATCCATCGTCAGAGCCATCCTCGGACAGCTCCACAGCAGAAATGGAGCTCCCCCCCCCCTTCTCCTGTGCTTTTCCAAAGGCCCTCCAAACTTTTTCAATCGGAAAGGAGGCTTACTCCTCTCTTAAGCCTTCGGGTGCAGGGGACTTCCCTCATCTCTCTCTATGGAGTCGCCTTAGCAGGGGCGTCAATTGGGTGTGACAACGCCCATACCATGAGTCCCAAAGGAAATGTACCTTTATAATATATATATATATATATATATATATATATATATATATATATATATATATATATATATATATATATATATATATATATATATATATATATATATATATGTGAAATTTTTCTGCCCATCTATGATGTGTCCATCTAAAATGTGACTTGAACCCTAATCGAACATCATTAGTGCACGATGAGAATATGAAACCCTCTCTATAACGATCATGTGTATTTATCTCTTCCTTGTTGGATTACACCTCTACTATGTTCATTCTTATTTTGTTAAAGAAATGTCCCGAGTCAATGGCGGATATCGATGACGCTCAAGTCCTGCTTAATTCAGATAATGACTCGGGCCAGGCCTGTTTGCTCCTATCCGACTTTGTCTTCACACTGAAATCATTTCCAAATACTCCAGAGGCTCTGAAATGCCAGTCAGCGGACTCATTCTAAGCCCCGAATTCATTTTCAATCTTGTCACTCTCATTCCAAACACAAAATAGAACAAAGATTGATTTCGAAGTTGAAATAGTAAATTGCCTAAAACCGCCGAGCACTGCTTTCTTAAATGGCCATGATCACGCTAAAAATTACTTACATGCATATGCGTGTGTGGTTTAACTCAACATATCTCAATGAATAACAAATAAATGCGAAAAATGCTGATAGAATTTTTTTTAAATGGAAACAATGCAAGAACGTCATTTTCATGAAGTCATGGCGAAGCGTATATTAACGCCTAGCGGTTGAGTGACCTTCATTTCCCCTTCTGACCTTAGAATGATAACCTTTAGTTTTCCTTTTGCTATTTCTATAAAATACTTTAATATTTAACTATGTTCCTTAAATAGTGTAAGTACAGGCTGGATAAACTTAGCAGCAAGATTGTACTGATGACTTATAGTCCCTTCTTTTAAAATTAACACGTTTCTTTGTGTTAACCTAACCTAACTTTTAATTAGTCTAGTTAAATTAAATGATGAAGAAAGCAGCACAACCCCAACCTAGCCTACCATAATTAACCTAATCCAATTTATCTTACCCTAATCTAAACAACTACCCTAGTTAAGTTAGGTTAGGATAAATTAGGTTGGTACTTGGGTTAGGTTAGGTGTTAGCCTAGCTAGGTTAGGCTGGGGTGGTCTAGTTTCCTCATTTTCCTCGGCTATAATTAATAAAACCTTTGCGAGGGGTAAAAGCAACCGAAGAATTCAAAAGAGAGTCGAGTGCAATACTTACGAAGTGTTCCTCATCAAACGAGGAAGCGAATCGCAACAATTTCATAAAACAAACATTTATTTGGGAATCCTCAAAAGGACCAATATTTTCTTAGATACAAATCCAAGCTCTTGACCGGAACGCATTAAATATTTCTTCTTCCTGGGGGCACTACTGGACGGGACCTTCAGTCTTGCCCCGGGACCGGCTTCCACGGAGAGAAAGGTATCAAATGGTATATTACAGTTTAGAGTGAGAGTAGTAGAGTTATAGTCGAAGTTTAGTCAGAAGTTACAGTTTCATCAGCATTTAAAACCACAATATTATAATTGCAGTCATTGAAAACTTGACAATCTTAAGGTTACAGGCATTTCACATAATGTGGGCGCCCATTATGGGTCGGGTCTATCAGGTTTTGTGGGCCCCTCATTAGTTGTGGCCCTACGCCATGGCGTATAGGTAATTCCTGCCATTCCCATACATATGTTTCCCATTTATTTTCAAATTTCATTTCTATTTTTCTTCATAATTGGAACTTTTACTAAATTATGGTCAGAGGAATCAAAATGTATTGATTTTCATCTTTGTCTAATAACCAAAATACTTGGCTCAAAATACCATTAAATGGAGTTCTTTGTTAAATTCTGATTAATGTGGGCCTATATTCGCTAACACAATTTGTATCATTATTTAAGAGTATTAATCTACACTATTATTTCTCCATTTTCCTTAGTTCTTGTTTTCTTATAAGTCGACATATCATTGAACTATGACAGTCTCGTTTCTTGCTTTATCATTATAGAGGTGGATTGCAATAGACTCCAACCCTCATCGTTTGCGAAAGCCCTTATTAAATATTTCAATCTCTGATTTCAAGGAACACTTTCTTCGGTTCAATAAACAGATAAATGTTCTTGTAAAGCTGTGTTTGCATTATCAGAGATCTTTAGGAAATGAGTAGTTCATGTAATTCTTCATTAAAACGGATCCTTAACTTATATATTAGGTCAAAAATATTATTAAATAATTTACAAAGCCAGGCAATATTGATATTTCAGTTCAGGAAAAAAGTAAATAGAGGAAGCTATTTACAGTGACGTAGTCTTAAATATTATCATATTGTTTCGATAATTTGGGCCCCTGTTTATCTATTATTTTACAATGTAGCTTATATATATATATATATATATATATATATATATATATATATATATATATATATATATATATATATATATATATATATATATATATATATATATATGGTGCGATTAAGGTAATGGCATAATTAGACAACTGCTCTGCTTCAGGTCCAGCAGGTGATCCTATCCTCCTTTTAGGAACAAAAGTAGGAAACCATTATGGTGGAATCAGGAGATAGCTAGAAAATTTTCAGAGAAGAAAAGGGCATACAAAAAATTACAGGTACAAAACAATATTCAAAATTTAAGTGATTATAGAATGGCTAGGAATGAGTTAAATAAGATTATAAAGAAGAACAAAAGGGTGTCAGAAACTAAATTCGCTCAGGATAGCAACAAAGATCCTAGAAAGTTTTTTAGTTACTATAAAATTAATAACAAGTCTGGCAGAGTTAAAATAGGACCTATCAAATATGAAGGGGTTGTGAGAGAAACTGATGAGGAAATAGTTGAGGTACTAAATGGTCATTTTGCATCAGTATTTACAAAGGAGAAACTAAATAGTCCTATGTATAGTACTCATGGGTCAGGAAAAGAGGTGTTTACTAACATTAGTGTGGATCGGAGGATGATAAAAGGACTAATAGGTGATTTAGATACTACCAAGGCCTCCGGCCCTGATAATATTCATTCTAGGATACTTAAGGAAGGGGTAGAAAGTATCTCAATAGCTCTGGACAAGTTATATACTAGGTCATTGGAATATGGAGAAATACCCAATGATTGGAAGAGAGCGAATGTAGTCCCCATTTTCAAGAAGGGTAGTAAAGAGGATCCAAATAACTTTAGACCGGGTAGCCTAACTCCTGTAGTCTGTAAAATTCTTGAGAAAATAGTTAAAAAAGGGATTTACCAACATCTAGAGAGGGAGGGGTTAATCAGCGATGCTCAGCATGGGTTTAGATCAGGTAGATCATGTTTGACTAACTTACTAGACTTTCTGGAGTTTGTAACAGATCAAGTAGATAAGGGAGAGAATGTAGATATAATTTACTTAGATTTTAGTAAAGCATTTGATAAGGTACCACACAGGAGACTAGTTCATAAATTAAAAATGATTGGGATATGTGGGGGTGTTTCAAATTGGATAGCTGAGTGGCTGAAAGAGCGGAAGCAAAGGGTAGTACTAAATGGTGTAAAGTCAGAGTGGAGGGATGTTATCAGTGGGGTTCCTCAGGGATCAGTTCTCGGTCCATTATTATTTGTCATCTATATAAACGATCTTGGAGAGGCAGTTAATAATAAAGTGTCAATTTTTGCGGATGATACCAAATTAGCAGCTGTAGTTAAAGATATTGATGATAATTTTAAAGTGCAGGGGGACTTAAATAAATTGTTATCCTGGGCACATAAGTGGCAAATGACTTTCAACCTTGATAAGTGCAAAGTTATTAACATGGGAAAAGATAATAGAGAATTTAACTATGAAATGGATGGGCATTGGCTGAGCTCAGTAGAGGATGAGAAAGATCTAGGAGTAGTAATAGATAAGTCATTAAGGTTTTCTAAGCAGTGTATTGAAGCAAGAAATAGGGCAAATAGAGTGCTGGGTTTTATTAAGAGAAATGTCAGTTACAAAAGTAAGGAGGTTATTCTTAAACTCTATAACTCTTATGTTAGGCCACATCTAGAGTACTGTATACAGGCATGGTCCCCACATTTTAGACACGATATTAACCTTGAGAGAGTGCAACAGAGGGCAACAAAGATTATTCCTTTCCTGAGGCACCTTGAATATATAGATAGACTGAGGGTATTAAATATGTTCTCGTTCGAAAGGAGGTGTGTGAGAGGGGATATGATTGAGCTCTTTAAAATTTTTTCCGGGATAGATAAATTGGATGTTAGCAAGTTTTTTGAGTTAGATGATGGAAATCGGACTAGAGGTCACCACTTGAAAATTAAAAAGCAAGGGTGTAGGTTGGATTTAAGAAAATATTTTTTCACCAATAGAGTGGTAGACTTCTGGAACAAATTGCCGCAGAGGGTAGTAGGTAGTCCAAATCTAAATTTATTTAAGAGTAGGTTGGATGATTTTATGGGAAGGGAAGGTTGTGATGGTTCCTAAGTTTTGTATATATCAATATTGTTTGTATATATCTATAGCTGCATGATTTAGTTCTTGACAAGCCTTGATTGGTGATACCCTTGTTTCTGGATGCAATCCTCTGGATGTAGTTTTCCTGGGAGTGTGGGTGCCTTAAAAAAGAGGCCGTTTGACTCGGATGACCTATGATGAGCCCTTGTGGCTTTTGTCATCTGTTATATTATATTGTGGGGGACTTTGATTTTGTCTTCCTCTGGTGATGGTGCTTTTTGTGGGTGGGTTTTGACGGAGGCGGATGACCTTTGATAGGCCCTTGTGGCTTTTGTCATCCGTGTAATTATGTTATGTTATGTTATGAACTGGAAGACAACACTTAGGGATGACCCATCCCTAAGTGTTGTCTTCCAGTTCAAGGAGGATAGGATCACCTGCTGGACCTGAAGCAGAGCAGTTTTCTAATTATGCCATTACCTTAACCGCACCAATTTGTCCTAGATATTTTTCCATATATATATATATATATATATATATATATATATATATATATATATATATATATATATATATATATATATATATATATATTTATATATATTTATATATATATATATATATATATATATATATATATATATATATATATATATATATATATATATATATATATATATATCGTAACAACTTTTGTTAAAAGCGACTGCTAATTTTTGTGATTCTTTTTCACATCTTTCAATTTGTCTTATATTTGTCCCTATGTCTAAACTAAGTCCATGTATAAGTTCTCCTAAGTTCATTATAGCACGATTTCGAAATTATAGCGATGGAATAGAAGATTCCTTAGGTAAAAACACTATTTATTTGATGCGTTTCGTTACAACTCGTGACATTTTCAGAGATACAAGAAAATACAAGAGAAAATTATAAGAATTGTTTTATATATCATTGATAGATGGTAAACGTACAGACGAACATAGAAGTAACTCAGGTAGGGTGCACTCGCAAACTCCTTGACAGGGTGGGACACGTCAAGAGCGCAGGTAGAAGATTAAATTTGCAGTCTTATCCAGATAGATAAATGACCTGGATACCTGAGATTAGTTCTCCCGTGCGTTTCTATTCCGATTCTTGTTGCTAGGTAGTATTCCATTTGAATTAAATTGACTATTAATTTGTGGTTGTTTTTCTTATAGAAATAGTAATTGTCGCCGATCAGGTGCAGAGTCTATCATTCAATTCAATTCAAATGGAATACTACCTAGCAACAAGAATCGGAATAGAAACCACGGGACAGCTAATCACAAACGCAAAATTAGCAGTCGTTTTTAACAAAACTTGTTACGATGAAAATATAGTGCCCAACTTTACCTCCATATTTTCAAGGAATAGCATGAAAAGGGAGAAGACAACCTTATATAGGGTACAAAGATACGAAGGGAACGCCCATCACATAGTACAAACCAATGGAAAAACACAAAAACCAAGACAGAAAAATACCAGTAAAAAGAACAATAAGGAACTAATAACAGACATATGCATACCTAAAACGATATACACACAACAACGCCGTGTATATGAATGGAAATGGTGGGTGAAAAAACATAAAAACATTTAAAGGATTATCATTAGAGCGAAAACATTTAGGGCTAAGAGTTAATCCACAGTCACAACAGAGACACGTGGTAGGGGAGGCAATGCGATTAATATTACACTAATAAAGAGAGACAACAGGCTGCATTATGAAGTTATTTCATTTAGTGCAAGTTTTTTTTTGTAAACAGGGTCGAGTTTAAATAAGCCAGAAGAAATATTTATATTAGGCAACATACCAATTAATGAACATTCGACAATATTTCTTTTTGTCAAATCAACGGAATGATAAAAGAATTTTGCAGAGTGCCAGTCAATAGGGTGGTTATTTTCCGATAAATGTAAAAATAAAGCGATGTTTATTTTACCTCTTTTAATATTATACTTATGTTGGTAAATTTTAATAGAAAAAGATTAACCAATTTGCCCGAAGTAAGGTAAATTACAAATGGAATATTCTATAGAATATACTCTCCCTTTTTTTCCTAGTATTATTGTGGACTAACATTTTATATAAAGTGGATTCATATCTAAAATTTATAGAGATACTAAGTTGGTTAAAAATATGGGTGAGACAAAAAAATGGTTCAAAATATGGCAAGATAAGACAATTTTTGCAATTGAAAACCGGTGGGTTATCAGTTCTATAAAAAGTTCTCTTAGCAAAGTTGAATGAAGTATGCAAAAATTGACGAGGGTAACAAAGTTTTTTACTTATTTCAAAGATATTGGACAATTCCTTATCCAAAAATTCCGGACTAACAAGGTACAATGCACGAAAAAATATAGAAGTGAATACTCATCGTTTAACTTTAACACTGTGATAAGGTTTAAGGTAAGGAACCAGTGGGTTGCTGCCCAATCCAAGTGGATTCTATATCGCAGCTAGGATAAAACGAGGAAAATCATCTATAGAAGGTGGAGGAGACCACTTTGTGACAAAAAATTTAAAAAACGACGTGTTAAAAGATTCCTCCGCCAATATGAATTAAAGAAGGGTGTGTTGAGGAATAGTTAAAAGGGGCGGGAAACAGGACAACCGGAGAATGGCGAAATGGCTACAATTCAATAAAAGGTGGGAAACCGATTGATCTCCACCGCAAAAACGACAGCAAGGGCTGATATAAACATCACCTGGAACAAGATGGCCGTGAGTAAGTCTCGTGTTGCCAATGAGAACTCGGCAAAGGGCCACTTCGAACGATCGCATTCTATGACGGCTCGAGGGCCAAGAGTGAATAGAATTTTTAATTTTGTATAGTTTGGATGATGAACAGTCATCCCATTCATTTTGCCACAGTTAGAAAATATATTTTCTTATTGAAGGAAAGTAGTCCCCAAAAGGCAGAGCCGAGTTCTCAGGGGACACAGAATGTGCTGAGCGGGCTAGGCGATCAGCCCTCTCGTTGCCAAGGACCCCACATGCCCAGGGACCCAGCAAAAAATAATTCTATATCGGGCTGCAATTTGGACCAACCAGTTGCAAATTTCTCTGACTAAGGGATGGGACGAATTAAAAGATCTACTTGACTGTAAGACACTCCTTGAGTCAGAAAAAATGACAAAATCACTAAAAGGTAAAATTTGGATGAGTCTAAAGGCCAAAAGGATTCCTGAAAGTTCAGCAGTAAAAATGGATGCTGCTGGTAGCAAAGATAAAGCAAGGAATTCTCCTCCTAGGTAGATGGCTGCGGCGCCCACGCCACCGTCCGACTTAGAGCCATCCGTGTATAATGGGCAGCATTGTTTGTGTGAGATCGAATGCTCTAAGAACAGGCTCTTAGTGATTCGAGGGTCCATGGAGGACTTCTCCAGGCTCCACATGCTGGTACATACTGTGGGTAGAGGAGCACGCCAACTAGGGGTCAGTAAGGATGGAAGGGTGAGGACCCTTGGGGCACCCAGGTTAGAGAGATGATCTCCTATGCGAAGGTTCAAGGGGCGGGGTAAAGATGGCAACTTATCATATGCCGCCGTTGATTCGGCAGCATAGAGGCATCTGTAGACCTCTAATACAGGGGCTTGCTGTACTCGGCAGAGGTATCACATGCAGCTTTGAAGTCTATGGTAGGGCAAAGGATGTACCCCACTCTCGCAGTAAAGGCTATTTGCTGTTGACAAGAGAAGTACGAAGGCTCCACTAGAAAGGCGAACTCCGAGGTTTCGAATAGGTTTCAGCATATTAAGGACTGAAGGGGAAGCCGATGAGTAAATTTGACAGCCATAATCCAATTTTGATTGGATTAGGGCTGTGTATAATGGCCACAATGTTTGTCGGTCGCTGCCCCACGAAGTGTGTGAGAGGACTTTCAAAATGTCTAGAGTCAGAATACAGCCCGTTCGAAGTCGGTGTAGGTGTGGTTACCAGGATAACTTTTGATCGAGAGTTATGCCAAGAAACCGAAACTCGGAGACAAACTCTATATCTTCGCCTTGTAGGGAGATATATGGCGGAACAAGAACCCCTCTGCCTCGGTGGAAATACATTGCTTTGGTTTTGTTCGTGGAAAAGCGGAATCCCTTAAGTTGTGCTCTTTTGGATACAGCATCGACCGCCAGTGTAGCCGATGCGCTGCTGATGAGAGGCGAGGTGAGGAACAGTATAGTGCTAAATCATCGACAAACAGAGTTGCCGATACACCTTCTGGGAGAGACGAAATAATATCATTGATGGCAATTATAAAACATAAGACACTTAAAACACTGCCCCGAGGAACTCCCTCCTCTTGGGGTTGCAGGTCAGAGTATGCGTCTCCAACACGTACCTTAAAGGATAAAGATGCTAAAACACTTTGAATAAGTGACGGTATAAGGCCTCTCATCCTCCAGACGTATAGCTACTTTGAGATGCCGTATCTTCATGTTGTGTCGTGGGCTTTCTCAATTTCGAAAAATATGTCTAGAACTCGGTGCTTTAATGAGAAGGCTTTCCAAACCGATCCCTCGAAACGTAGTAGTAGGTTGAGGGTCTTATGACCTTTACGCAAGTCTCGGTGAAATGGAGAGAGAAGGTGATTGGTTTCTAGGAACCAGTTTAAGTGCTCCAACAACATTTTTTCCAGCAACTTACTTAAACAGCTGGTAAGAGTTATAGGGCGGTAGTGATCTGCGTCCAGCCCGTCCCTGCCAGGTTTGACAAAGGGAAGGAAGATCCCAATGTGCCATGATGAGGGATAAAAACCCTTCACCCATATAAGGTTGTACAAATCAAGTAAGAAGAGAGTAGAGTGTGGGTGTAGGTGCTGAATCATATCGAAATAGATCTCGTCAAGGACAGGGAAAGTAAATCTGCAAATGGACAAAGCGCTATGCAGCTCATGGATGCTAAATAGAGCGTTATGTGGAAGGTTAGATTTTGTTGTGAAGTTGAGAAAATAAGACTCTTCCTTTGATTTGTAGGATTGAAAAGCCTTATCGTAATGGCTGACACTACTGATGGCGTGAAAATGGTCAGCAAAAGCATTGCTCACCGCCAGACCGTCATTCTTCAACGACCGTCTAAGTTGAGTGTGAGGGTATGATGATCAGCATAATGGCCCCCGATCTTTTTAATCCTCTTCCAGATCTTAGCGGTATGTGTCATAGAGGAAATTAATGAAACGTAACGGTGTCAGGAATTTCGGCGAGCCTGACGAAGGGTTCTTTGGCGAAGCGCACGAGCTCGGTTTCGGTCGACCTCTTGGAAACCTTCCTAATCTGTATGACCTAAGTCCCACTTAAGGGGCATGGTTGTATGAGGGCCTACTTAAAGGGCAGACAAGACAATAAGGAAGTGGTCACTCCCATGGAGGAGATCGTCAAGAATTGACCATCAAAAATTCCGTGAAGAAATCCGGGAAACATACAGAGGTCAACACTGCTAAAAGAGTGCGTCTGGACATAATAAGAGGTAAAATTGCCCGGATTTAAAACACAAAGAAAGTCAGATAATAAATGAGACTCTAAAACACTGCCTTTGGCATTTCGAATTATATCACCACAATGTGGATGACGGGCGTTAAAATCTACTAGTAATAAGTATGGGGAGGGCAGCTAGTCTATAATTTCTAAAAGGTCGGTTCTTGAAAATGATAAAACAAGGGGGTAGGTAAATAGAGCAAACTGTAAAAAAGCTTAGTAAGAAAAACCCTCACGGCAACAGCTTGGAGGGTAGTATGTAGGGGGATGGGAGATACATGGTGGGATGAAGATACCATGATTGACACTCCTCCATGAGAGGAGCTTCCAGCAGGAGCAATAGAGTTGAAAGTGAGAAAGCCGGGTACCGGTGGAAAGGGCCGTATACCGAGTTTATTCTCCTGAAGACAAATAACAGCGGGGTGGATAGTCGTCAAAAGAATTTGGGGGTATTCCCAATTTGGAAGAACGCCTTGACAATTCCATTGTAAAGTGGAATATATTATGTGGGACGATTAGATACCACTGTGGATATCTTTTTCTCTTTTTTGGCTGATATTGTATTTGAGGTGCGTCCCAAAGAGCTTGGGAGACGGAGAGTAGATTTTGAAGAGCCTGCTTTTGCAGGGGAAGAGATCCTAGAGGGAGCAGTGACAGGGGCTTTTTTTCGAGGGTTTTGGAGAACCAACCGAGGCCCTTGATTGTAATTCGGGCTCACAACCTGGCGGAAAAGGAAGATTGAGAAGGGATTTTCGATCGGTAGATCCGGATTCATCGGTCGAGGGTATTTTGGGTGTCTGAGGAATTGGTCCAACCGCCGCGATTAGTGGTGTTGGAGTATCAACTGCTTCCATCGGATCATGAGTTGAAAGGTGAGCGGAACGAACAGGTGATCTTGGCGATGTTTATGGAGCTTGGTGTAAATCTGCCATCGTTTGAATTAGGATGGGGCCTAAGTCCTGTGAAGAGTGGGTCGGATTTAAGGGCATAGAATGTCCAACCATAGGGGAAGAGGCAATTGAAGATTCTTGGGGTTCGGCCGAGTCATCTACATAGGCTGCCCTCTTATTGGTGGTCGATGACCCAGGTGAGGAATCCTTCCTCTTACCACTGGGCTTTGGGTCTCGGGGCCGGTTGGATCAACCTACACTGGTCGATGTTGAGGATTATTTCAGGTAGCGTCTGATGTCTTCAAGTGTCTCATCCTGAGCGTCTCTCCCAGCTAGAGCTGCTGGAGTGAGGGGGGCTACATTGGTTTTTTCGGTATGAGAGCGATGTTTCGACTGCATATCGTGAATGTTTCTGAAGCTGCGAGTAGATGTAGGATGAAATGCACCAGGCTGGTCGGAACTCAAGCGTGAATGTCGGTTTCGTCCAGCGTCACGTAAAACGCCAGAGAAGAGACGGCCGAGTGGTGAGGTTTGTGCTTGAGCCCACAGGTGGGCCTCTCTTATATCAAGACGTAGGGAGTCGCGCAAAGCGAGCACCTCCTTTCATATAAAAATTTAGAGCAAAGTTTTGACGCAGTACTGTGGGTACCTCCGCAGTTGGCACAGCGAGGTGTTTTGGTGCATTCGGGGCCATGATAGTCAGAGCTACAATTCACGTAGGAGCGAGGTTGCTGACAGGCACGGCCAGCATGTCCAAATTGATGGCAATTGAAGCAGCGTCTGGGTGGTTCGATGTAGGGACTTACCTGGACACGAAGGTACCCAGCTTTAATATACTGTGGGAGTTCTTGTCGTTCGAAGTTAAAATCAGTGTGGCGGTTGGGACTCTAGTGGAGCCAATGTTTTAGTTACCCTGTGTACGTGTGTGACACGTTGGATACTACGCTTGCTCTGAAGGTGGGTGAAGTCGCAGTCCTTTAGTTCGTTTGAACAGACGACACCTTTGACAAAATTCAGACTCGGATGGGGCGAGACAGTTACTGGAATTTCAGCTATCGAAGATAGATTTCTTACAAGGTTGTGTTGAGAGTGGGATGACATCTCGACTACGACATCACCACTACCTCTTGACCACATCCAGTGGGGTTCACCACAGCGGGACTCAAAAGATTCATTGACGCCAAATACATCGACTTTCGCAATTGGGGTGTCGGATGATGAATTCATGACAAGAAAGCAGGGATAATCTAGATCTGGGTCTACTTCGTTGGAATATGGGTCCAACGAGCGAGGGGAGGCTGAAAGGGGAGTTAAGGAACGTTTGGCACGAGAACCCTTACGAGAAGGGGAGGTTTTGGGTTTATGGCTAACCATTGCAAAAAGAAAAAACTTCGCATTCTCCCTCGGTACTCCCCACCATGGAGGCCTACAAGGGCCCGGCACTACTGCAACTATACAATCAGCTACGTCCGTTATGTCCTCTTTGAGAATGGATACGGATCCACCACACCATCTTTAGAAATCTAAGAGGCTACCCGAGGTCTCCTACGCACGGAGAAAAGGGGCCAACGATGGGTTTCTCCTTGGGCATTCGGCAGACGAAGGCGGTGGAGATGCCCAGCCTCTTTCACCTTCATGAAAGAACAATTCGGAATCAATCTATAAGACGAGTAGAGGTCGGGTATCTTTAAGGGCCACTAAATAGGTCAAGAAAGAGGGGTAAATAAAGGGCAGTGGAATAACGTAATAGGGGAGGAAAGAAAGAGGGGCATGTTAAAAGTCTTGTTGGCAGCACCATGGGACCACCCAGGGGCCCAGGGCTGACCCCCCTCGCCACGAGAAGGCCAGAGCCTCGCTGGGAATAACCCCTGAAGAAAAGATCCCAGAGAGGGAAGGGTAACACTATGATAAGAATAAAAGTGAATATATGAACTGGAATTTGACGGTTTGTGATAAACAGAGAATTGAAAACCTAACGGCGTACTATGTATTAAAAGGTCAATAAAAGGGTAAATTTAATAGAAGGGACTAGAGAATTAAGATTACATAGAAAATTGTGAATATCTTTTGAGGAAGGCCAAAGGCATATAATATCATCAATGTAACGGTACCATACAATTGGAAAATCTAGGATTTGGAGCAAGAATAACGTCTGAAAGCATTCCATATATAAATTAGAGAGGGTGGGAGATAGACAACCCCCTATCGGAAAACAAAATTTTTGAAGGTAAAATTTGTCATTGAATAAAAATTTGCAATTTTTAGCACATACAGAAATAAGCCTTAGGAAAGTATTGACCGGTAAAGGGAGATCTAAATTATATAATTTATCAACGAGGAGAGGAAGAAGATCGTCTAGAGAAACTTTGGTAAACAAACATCGAAGCTGACAATAATGAAGTTGTTGGAGTAAGGTATTGTATTAAGCTTCTCTATAAATTCACAACTATTTTTAATATGAGATTGGGAGATGGAACTCACAAGCCGGGATAAGTGATTCACAAGCCATTTTAATAAGGAATATGAGTCAGAGCCTAACAAATTTATAATGGAGCGCATAAGATTATTGGGTTTATGAGTTTTTACTAAACAGTACATATATGGAAATGTATTCACTTCTATGTTTCTGCGTGCATTACGCCTTGTTAGTCCGGAATTTTTGGATAAGGAATTGTCCAATATCTTTAAAATAGGTAAAAAACTTTGTTACCCTCGTCAATTTTTGCATACTTCATTCAACTTTGCTAAGATAACTTTTTATAGAACTGATAACCCACCGGTTTTCAATTGCAAAAATTGTCTTATCTTGCCATATTTTGAACCATTTTTTTGTCTCACCCATATTTTTAACCAACTTAGTATCTCTATAAATTTTAGATATGAATCCATTTTATATAAAATGTTAGTCCACAATAATACTAGGAAAAAAAGGGAGAGTATATTCTATAGAATATTCCATTTGTAATTTACCTTGCTTCGGACAAACTGGTTAATCTTTTTCTATTAAAATTTACCAACATAAGTATAATATTAGAAGAGGTGAAATAAACATTGCTTTATTTTTAAATTATCCGAAAATAACCACCCTATTGACTGGCACTCTGCAAAATTCTTTTATCATTCCGTTGATTTGACAAAAAGAAATATTGTCGAATGTTCATTAATTGGTATGTTGCCTAATATAAATATTTCCTCTGGCTTATTTAAACTCGACCCTGTTTACAAAAAAAACTTGCACTAAATGAAATAACTTCATAATGCAGCCTGTTGTCTCTCTTTATTAGTGTAATATTAATCGCATTGCCTCCCCTACCACGTGTCTCTGTTGTGACTGTGGATTAACTCTAAGCCCTAAATGCTTTCGCTCTAATGATAATCCTTTAAAATGTTTCTTTGTTTTTTCACCCACCATTTCCATTCATATACACGGCATTGTTGTGTGTATATCGTTTTAGGGATGCATATGTCTGTTATTAGTTCCTTGTTGTTCTTTTTACTGGTATTTTTCTGTCTTGTTTTTGTGTTTTTCCCTTGGTTTGTAATATGTGATGGGCTTTCCCTTCGTATCTTTGTACCCTATATAAGGTTGTCTTCTCCCTTTTCATGCCATTCTTTGAAAATACTTTGTGAGTTATATATATATATATATATATATATATATATATATATATATATATATATATATATATATATATATATATATATATATATATATATATATTTATTTATATGGGAGAACCGAGAGGGTCCGCACGATTTTCAACAAAATAATTGCAATAATACTATAAATAAAATTCTATGACTTATTTTTTAATTCGTATATTCTATCACCCTTTCTCTAACTTGTGCAATAATGTAATTTTATATCAATAAATAAGAGAATGATGATTTCCACCAAATTATTAAAATATTGTAGGGATTTTCCCGAGGAGGCGGGCGGTCCCATACATTCAGATGGGAGGGTCCGTCCATATGTAACATTCTAATTTTAGAAGGCCTAATGTTTTACTTAGAAGGAAATAATAACTGGGAGTCAGACAGAAATTTTTATTGTCATACAAAATAAGAAAACATATATTTTTTCACATTCATATTAAGTAAAAAAAAAAAAGAAAGAATCTTTTTCTACATTCATGTTGCAATTTCAGAACAGAAACCATTAGTCCTATCTCATAGTATAATTTTGAAATGAAATGCTAAATTTATATAAACCAGAAGATCTTTTAGTTTTCTGAGTATGATGAGTAGGAAGCACTCCCAAAAGGTGTTGCTTATTTACCACAGACTCGACCCGAATATCAGGATATCTGAATGTGTTTCCTGTGCCACAGTTTTGAGATAGTCGTAGATATGCTGCGTTCAAATTCCCGTTATCATATTCATTACTTTGCAGTTTGCCTACATAACAAACCTTGACTTTATTTTTTTGTCTCCAACTCAATCAAGACAAAATCATCTTTCCAAGGTGATTTTCCAACAAACTGGCTCACGACTGTAGAGCTTTCAAAATCATCAGAGAATTCTTCTTCATCTGAAGAAAACAAAACATATATTACATCTCGGAACACTTATTTATAAGTGCATAGGCTAGTATAAATATAGACACTTAGTGCAATAGCATTTACTTTTATCTATATTTAATGCGAAGCATACATTTTTTCATTTTACTAGTATCAGGAGGATCCGGACACAACTGGACAAATCCTCCCTAGTAGTAATAGTATTGTAGGTGAAGTGTCGAGTGCACACAAACTCGGCCTCCTATTCGCGTCTTCAGATACGTACACTCGCACATGGACTCGCACTCAAGTCCCCTCCCCCCTCCCCCAATACTTTGAATGTTTTGAATTTTCAGGATTTTTCTTGTATTAACATAACCATAGAGTTGCCATTTAACCTTTTACAATTCTTTGATTGATCCGTCTAGTTGCCATTTGTTTAAATTATTTGTCTTGAAACCTCTTTGTGTGTCACACGTTCTAAGATGATCCTCCATCCACACCGTACCGCACCTAAACTTAGTAAATATTTTGCAACTAAAGATGTGTGTGGATCGGATTATAAATTTAGCCCAGACTATTCATATAGCTACATCGTGTATAACTTTGAACGGTGTGTTCCCAATCATTTTATGTCTAGAATTATTATAAGCCTTGGCAAAATCATCTAATACGTCGATGTATTTTCAGGTATTATTAAAAGTAAAGTATCTGAAAAGTCTTTCTTCTATTGTTCTTTGTACAAGCTCTACAAGACTAGCTTTGTTTAGAGAGTGAACATGATAAATGCTGATATTAAATTCACTTAATAAACGTTTCAAATTATTTCCTTTAAACTCTCCTCCATTATTAGAACATATATTACCTGGAATCCATTCGGATTCTTCCATGAGATTTCTTACAGCATTTGACACTACCTGGTCCGTCTTCTGCTTTAAATGAATTAACCAGAGATATCTAGAATATACGTCAATTACAAAGAGTATGTATCGTACACCATAATTAAAACTTTCATATTTGGACATCACAATTATAGCTAGTTGCCAGATCTCGTTAGAGCCTTGCGCTTTTACGTGTTTGGTCTTGAATCTTTTACGAACGGGTTTATGTAATGTATGGCTATCCAAACCCGAGAGAAAGCTTTCCACATCAGCTCTTTTGGCGATCTTTTTTACAGATTGGTGTAGTCAATTTACCCCACTAAAAGATGTTGGTAGAGTCGGGGATGTATATAAGCGTAACAATCGAGGGTTCATTTCTAACTGAATATCTGACTAGCTTACACTCTTATATAACTATTCAATGAAAAGACATCTTATCTTAAAATCCAATTTTATTTTACATCTAGATTAAAATACATAATTTCAGTTAGAATTTCATGGATGTTCGCAACCTTATTACTTTGTATACATGTACTGATTCTTTGAATCAAAAGAGCTGGATTAATAGAATCGGGAAATCCTAAAAGATTGTGAAGGGGTATGCAGTCAATGCCTTGGGCATTATGATGGAGAAAGAATTTGGGGGATTTTATGTAATAAGTTTAATCGCTCATTCTACAGCTAATCATGTTTTGATACGCACAAAAAGCTTCATACTTGTGTGAAGATTAGCATGTGTCTTAGATATAACCATATAATCATGCAGGGTGCAAACAGCATGAGACGACACGAGTGTGAGAAGTTGTTCTGCTCTAAATGTTATACATACTAAAAGCGGATGGAGCAGAGCATAAGTGCTGGATGAAGAGATCGAAGAAGTCGATGGTTAAGACATGGAATGCCGTATATTATGATATTGAAACCTATAAAGAAGTGGGATCATTTATATTTTTTCCTTATATATTGTTTATGCAAATAATCTTCTGAGGGGAAATACACTTTTAAGCTATTAAAATTTGCCATTCATAGTCACAGATGATAATTGCTGGACTAAATCTAGGTTCAATTTATAAAATCATGTCGAATATTTTGTCATAAGTTCCATAAACTATATTAGGGAGCAGAGCGTATGGCAAGAGATGTACGCCCGCTTCTTTCTCACTTGAAATTGCAAACACCTGGGAAAAAGAGGTGTTGCAATTTTAAAATTACAATCAACAGATATACTTTCACACTTATTTAATAATTTCAGGTTATTTTTATTTCCAAATATTAAAATTCTACAAGAACTTTCAGAACATCCACTTTCTGCAAGCAAAAATTCTTCCATTTGTTCTCGACCAAATGAATAAGTTTTGAATTCTTCTGGAATAACAAGACTGGTGAAATCGATTGGGCTCATCGGGTAAGATCCTACATTGTTTTTTTGCTGTGGGCCCGACATCTATTATCTGGCATAGCTTCTTGTCAAGTTTGAGATAAACTCTGCAAGCATTCGTTGACAGCTATAGCAAGTCCTTCTACTGCGTTGCTTGCATGCGTCTTTATTTTAGTTAGAATGCAGTCTATCTCTCTCTCAATGTTGGCTGGAAAAGGATCGTGTGAATAGTCATTAATATATTTAACGATTTCTTCGTTTTAGAACATGAATCCTTGCTTTATAGGAATATTCTCTTTCATACCTATAAAATTTGGTTTCCTTATCCACACTATATCTATCAAAACAATAGATAAAACCATCATTTTCAATTTTTGACTTTCCACGTTTTGATATTATATTTGCTGCCATATTTAGGATCTAAGAAAAGTTTATTCAAGGAAATACTAGAACTTTTTATAGACTTAAATTAATTAATCATTTGAAATTATTCAAGTGAAACTCACAAAAAGTAAATTGTATATGAGTTCTGCATATAGAAAAAGTTCACAAAGTTTGATTGTAGGCGAGGCAGTTCATTAACTCGAATGATGTCTAAGACGCAAATGAATTTAAAATTAAGAAAGCTTTCTATTTATACACTTCATTGCTGAAAAAATATAATTTCACCTTCTTTGATGGTTCCAAGAGTGTACATGTTAATGCTGGAAGAGGAGCAATTAGTAGAATCCCCTCAAATCTCTTCCCCATAAATATTTACAAATATGTGTCGCAAACTTTGTTTGAAACTAAACCTTTGCTCTGCGCTGTGTACAGTACATTATGCGCTTGGATTCCATGAGGCCTGGCGTCTCCCTCAATTATCAACGACTATCATTACATCCGTGGGACATCTTTAGAGTCTCTATGCCGCAGAGAGGCCCCAATCTTACCCTAAATACCATAAACCCAAAGAGTTTAGGGAAAGAAAACTCCTTAGAGAGCTCGGTGTATCTCTCGTGCCAATGGCGCCTCTATGTAGTTCTTCCTAGGCTGACACCTTGGAGGGTGCCACCTATAACTATTTGTGGCCACGCCTGTTATTCCAAAGATTCTACAGCACCGTGATTGTTGCTTACAACCTTTCTAGACCATTCTGTGACGCTCGACAATGCCTAATACCTCCTGTCATGTAAGTTAGAAAGAACCTTTATATTCATATAGCAATAGTAGAAGTTTAGTACGTCTCACGTTTTAAGGGGAGTAGAAACCCTTGTTCGGGAACCACGGCCATATTTGCTTGTAGACGAGCGTACGTTAATTTAATGTTTAACGCTAATCAAATAGAGTCGCGATAAAAATACTAATCGGCAATTGGTGTGTTTACGGGTAGCCTATTTGTTTATTTTTGTCATCGTATCCGTGCGATAGGCCTAGATGCTAACAGGAATAGTCGAGTTTAGCATTGAGACAAAGATAGAAATGTGTTAACTGTTTGTTTGTCAAAGTTAAGTGTTTCTTAAAATATATGTTTATTTTGGTATAAATCTTGTGTTTCCTCTTATCCTTACGTGTTGAAGTAGCTCTTCCTTAAGAACAAAACTACCGAATTAACACTCTTAGATCAAAGCCTACTTCATCAAAGAAGTAACTCACGTTCCACAAAGCATTCCACTACAAAAGTTGGTGCCAAAGAGTAGAGTGATCAGAAAGAAGGGCCATCCTGCTACATAAAAGTGGTGTCAGGTTTGTAGGTTTTTATTAGAAAGAAACCAGCAGTGTCTAATTAAGGGAGAGCCAACACGTAACGGATTATCAGGAATAAGAGAATAATTGACGAGAGGAAAATTGGTAGAGTTAGGGGTGGAAACAATCTGAAGGTATTTGGTAGGCCAAGTGGTAAATTTGTTGTCGGAGTGGTATTTCAATCAGCATAGTAGTGGGATTAAGGGTAAGTTAGGCTGCGCGCTAACTGGTGAGTGGAGGCATACGTATCTCATAATACAGTAAGGAAAAATCGACGGACAAACACAAAATGGATCCGGTCGAAAGATTTTACCAACAAGCCCAAAGTGGGGGACTTTAAGGCAAAGAGATGCATGACTATGTCATGGCAGAACTGAGAATAGATTGCGAAGAGGAAAAAAGAGTTTTGGATAGAGAAGAAAAACAAGAATTAATGAAGTTTGATAGACAAAAAGAGCATATAAGAAGAGAGGAGAAAAGAGAATGTGAATCAATGGAAATACGGATGAACCGAAAAAGGGAAGAAGACCGAATACAACGGAAAATATAAATAGAGGAAAGAAGATTCTCGAGCGGAAGTAAAACAAACGAAAGAATAAGACAGTTGAAAAGAGAAGCAAAAGAATTCAGAATAAGGGTAGAAAGGGAAGATGAAGAAAGAAGAATAAAGATAAAGCTGGAAGAGGAAGAAAGAAGAACCCGACGGGAAAACGAAATAGCGAAAGCAGAAAAAGAAGCCGAGGAAAGGAAAATGAAGAGGGAAAAAGAACTTGCTCAAGCTGAAAGAGAAGAGAGAGAGAAGAAAAGGAAAGATTGCTCGCACTCGAAAGAGCACCTATCGAGAATCAGATAGAGGCAGAGGGAGTTGTAGCTCGGCCTGGACCTAAGAAAGGACCATCGAGGGAAACCCAGCCAAATGGGGTTATGATGGAAAAAATAGAAAGTAGGGATGAGGTACCAGCGGGAGTACCTAAGCGAGAACCTGCGAGGGGAACCCAGCCAAATGGGGTTATCAGGGAAGAAGTAGGAGGTAGGGAAGAGGTACGAGCAGGTGTACCTGAGGAAATACCTACGAAGAGAACTGAGTCAAAGGAGTTGATAAGGAAGGAGGAAAGAGGTGTTATTACGATACACCCAGGTAAGACTAGTCAAATGGTAGACGCGGATGAGTATCCCCTACCCCTAGTAGTCTCCTCCACGAACGGAACGTTCACGGAGTTACCGCTAATACTCCAAGTCGTAGTGAGCTTCACGCCCATTAGCGACCGCGCAAGGAAAAGGTTTTTCGATCCCCAAAAATCAAACCCAGACACGATCTTCCCGTGTACCTGGTTAAAGGAGAGCTATGGGACCCACGCTCCCATCAATTATGCCCCGCTGCAACAGGCCACTCTAACCAGAAGGGTCAGGTTAAAGTTAGTAAAGTACCATAAGAAGGGTAATTCGAGTAGGTTGAAACACCACTACCATTTAGTGACATACTTGGGTAGACTCCATAACCCTAACGGCCGATTCAGGCGCGGTAGGATAATGGTCACAGAGCACCCTTTTAGTATTAGCTACATCAAAGGAGCCGATAAAGTACAGCCGCTCTATAGGCTGAGACGAAATACCATTAAAGGTTATTTCAGTACCTAATGAGCGTGAAACCATCTTTTCATTTGTTTTTCGTGTTAATAGTTATCAGTAGGATTTAAGTTCTCAAAAGCTTAGAAATGTAAGGAAGTAGTTTGTTTTGTTGTTTTTGTTTTGTTGCGGGTAATCGACGAATCAGGGTTTTGTTATTTGAAGGTTAAATTGTATTGCGAGTAGGTAAAGATGCTTGAGTAACATACCCCCCCCCCCCCCCCCTCCCCCAGTAGGCGCGCGAGGTCTAGTTCGACACATTGCCTGTGTACGCGCGCGCGTGTGCGCTCATGTTTAAAGAAACTTAATGTAAGAGAGGGCTCAATGATCTACAACTTTGTTCTTTTGAGTTCCCGGGAGTTCCCTCCCCCCCCCCATTAAGTTCTTTCGAAGGGAGGTTTGTAAGAGAATCGTCACTCCCCCGTTCTCTCGCAGTGGAGTCACGAGGCGATTACCGCAAAGATATCCAGCCCCGGCAACGTCGGGTCAAGTGCGTAACCTCAGCGCCACACCACTCGTCGCTATGAAAGACCTAAAGCTTAAAATGCAAGATCTCCCCCCAGGAGAGTGAGATTGAATTTCACGTCAAGTAAGAAATTTTTGACATATTTCTCCCAAGCTCGAAGGCTAACGAGGAGCCGCGTAAGACTTAGTGAGGAAAACCGTTTGGCATAAGAACCCTCCCGGGCCCGTCCTCAAGCCCCCCTCTCCTCTTACCACTCTCCCAGTAGGGGTGACGAAGTATAAATAAGAAACACTGACGAAAATCGAGGTAGAATACGTCAGGCTCCAGTTGACGAAGTCCTCGGATTAAGACCCCGAGCTACCTAGACTGGATTAGTAGAATACGTCAGTCTCCAGGTGACGAAGTCCTCGGATTAAGACCCCGGGCTACCTAGAATGGATTGGTAGTTTACAGGCTCGCCAGACCAAGAAGTACCATGCAAGAGAGGCAGGGCTGCCTACCTTAAGGGGCTAAGAAGCAGCTCATCCTCGAGCTAGTCCCTGGTTATCAAACCGAACGTTAAGTTAACTTGGTTAAGTTCAACTTACTCTCGTCAGAGAGACTCCTCATATCCTGGTGCATCTTAAACACCAGGGGTATTCCTCATCCTTAAGGAATTAAGAAAAGAAGAAGGAAAAGGCTCCCCTTCGAGCCCGTTACTCGGTGGCCACACCAATCTCATAAGTTAACTTATTCAAGTTTAACTTATTATCGTCAGAGAAATCCCCCCCCCCTCCTCGATCCTCGCCCTTGAAGAAGACCCTCCGCAAGTTCAGTCCTCGCCCATGAGGAATTAAGTAACGAGGAGAAAAGCTCCAACTCGAGCTCGTTACTCGGTGGTCACACCGAACTTGGTTTAAGAACCAAGTTCGACTCACTCTCGCCAGAGAGACCACAACTACCTTGGTGGCCCATAAAGCACCATAATTGTTCTTGTCCTTGAAGAACCCCCCCTGAATACCGTGTGCCCCCCCCAACTGCTACCCTCGCCAAAAGGACCTCGTGATCTCGCCCACCTACATCTGGCCAGGTGGCACGCGTCGTGAGACAATAACATTCCTGAGGTATTTAAACTCCAGTAGAGTCCTTAAGCCTAAATCTTATATATTGAAGTGTGTAGCGAAATTAACCAATTTTAGAGGCGCAAACTAATTGAATTAATTATTGTGTATTTTAATATTCAGAGTATTTCTGTGGTTAATGGTTAAAGTTAAAATATAAGTTTATTTTGAGAATTCTTGTGCGTTTCTCTATATCCTTACGTGTTTGAGACGGCTCTCTTCTTTAAGATATCAATATTAGCACTGTTAGAACAAAAAGGAAGGCATTCTACGACAGGATGCAACAAATGAAAACGGTGCCGTACATGTTCGCAAGGTTTAGAGGTTGCCTAAGTCGTACCTTCCACGTATTTGCACTGAACCTATTTTTATTACTGCTCTTACAACCCTTTTTTTCATCTTTCTTAAAGGTCTAACACTTTTTTTATAAATAAATAAATCAAATATCTATCATATTATTTTTTCCATTCATCAGTCTGTAGAGGGATCCCCCTAGAATAATATTTTTTCCCCCACCTCCTAAGATATTACTTCGGGAGAGAAGGCGAGCCGTTACTTCCCCCCCCTCCTCCAACTTCACCCTTTTTGGACTTGCCACCAGGTCACCGCAAAAAATCACACCGAGGCATGACGCTGAAATTGAAGGCTACCTCCTCGCCATCTAAATCTCCCCCATTTCCTTGGGTCAGGAGATTACTCTTCTATTTTGTAGGTTCGCCGCGAACAACTTTAATGCCTCCAGCAGCTGGTCATCCGTCTGGCCACTGATCCCTGCCTCTTAGGCTTTCCCGCAAGGAGACGCTCGGTTTTCACGGCCGATAACGAGGGTTCGAGAAAGTCTCTCTCTCTCTCTCTCTCTCTCTCTCTCCCTGTTTTGAAGAACTCCGGGTATATAAGCACCCTCCCAAGGATTACAGACAGATTTGGTTAGACGACACTTCCCCGAAAGGAGTTCGATTCAACGAAGCACTCTCCCCAGAAATGTGAGTAACGGTCGCAAGCCACGGAAGAGCTGTACATCATACCCGTATCTTCGCGTCAGGGAGAAGAGTCTCGCGAGGCAACGTCAGCCTTTCTCAACCGCCTCCGGATCAAGGATTGGAGAAGCCGTCCTCTGAAGTTCTCCTGGTGACCTCTTGAGGACAAGAGGACCGATAGCTCGCTCGACCCGAGTTTAGAGAAGTCCCCACCCCACCATTCGTAGTTCGTTCGGTGATCTCTTGAGGACAAGAGGCCTGCATCTCGCAAAACGCAAGTTTCGAGAAAGTAGCCCACCCGCTGCTGGTTTTTGGCTACCCCGTGAGTAATCAAGGTCATCAAGACCTACCTCCAAGTTTGCCCGATTTACTCTCGAGGTTCAAAGGAACTACATCACTTACTACCCTAAATCTCCCATTATAACCATTCAATAACCCTGGTTATCTAATTAGAATTCGGAACCTAATTCCGTCTTATTCATGTACCTATATATATATCCATATTTATTGTTGTGCCTTTTATTTAGTGTGTATTAAAATCTATTTTTGTCGTTGTGTTTGGTATATTCCTTGGTCACGAAGCTGCAGCTATCTATTCAAATCGCACTCCTAGAACAATAACAGTTGTCGCCTTTCTTGGCCTAACTGAGAGCCTGTGTGCACATATTCCCGTACACTTGGCCATACTTCGACACAGTCAATAGTTATCATACAAATCGTGTCTACTTTCATATTTATTCAAACCTTGTACATTATAGGACACAAACAAGGCCTTCTAGATAATGTAGGCCTAGTTGGCAATTTGATGACGAGACTGTTGGAGTCTGTGGTCCTTTTCTTTTATTTTATTCCGTTTGTAAAACTACTTCATAACCTTTATGAAGTACTTTATACCTAAATCACTTAATTTCATTACAATTCAGTATCATTTTCTTGTAAATATGAAGTATGTAGTTGTAAACTAGACATTATGAATTATTTATTACTATAAATTTCAATATCTATTTCTTTTGCCTAAACTTAAAATAAGACATCTTTTAATTCTCATATATATATATATATATATATATATATATATATATATATATATATATATATATATATATATAAGCTACTATGCAAAATAATGCATAAACAGGGGCCCAAATTATCGAAACAATATGATATTATTTAAGACCACGTCACTGTAAATAGCTTCCTCTATTTACATGGTTCCTGAACTGAAAAATCAATATGGCATAAATTTGTAAATTATTTAATAATATTTTTGACCTAATTTATAAGTGAAGGATCAGCTTTACTGAAGATGAAGAAGTACATGAACGACTCAGTCATATCATAAAGATTCTCCTGATCCAAACATACTCACAAGAATATTTCTTTATAATGAACCGAAGAAGTGAAATTACATATCAGAGATTGAAATTATTAGTATTGACTGAAGGCTGCAATCGACCTCTATAATGATAATGCAAGAAACGAGATGTCATAGTTTAATGGATATGTCGACTTATAAGAAAACAAGAACTAAGGAAAATGGAGAAATAATAGTGTAGATTAATATTCTTAAATAATGATACAAATTGTGTTAGCGAATATAGGCCTATATTAATCAGAATTTAACAAAGAACTCCATTTAATAGTATTTTAAGCCAAGTATTTTGGTTATAAACACAGATGAAAATCAATACATTTTGATTCCTCTGACCATAATTTAGTAAAAGTTCCAATTATGAAGAAAAATAGAAATTAAATTTGAAAATAAATGGGAAACATATGTATGGGAATGGCAGGAATTACCTATACGCCATGACGTAGGGCCACAACTAATGAGGGGCCCACAAAACCTGATAGACCCGACCCATAATGGGTGCCCACATTATGTGAAATGCCTGTAACCTTAAGATTGTCAAGTTTTCAATGACTGCAATTATAATGTTGCGGTTTTAAATGCTGATGAAACTGTAACTTCTGACTAAACTTCGACTATATCTCTACTACTCTCACTCTAAACTGTAATATACCATTTGATACCTTTCTCTCCGGGAAAGCCGGTCCCGGGGCAAGACTGAAGGTCCCGTCCAGTAGTGCCCCAAGCAAGAAGAAATATTTAATGTGTTCCAGTCAAGAGCTTGATTTGTATCTAGGAAAATATTGGTCCTTTTGAGGATTCCCAAATAAATGTTTGTTTTATGAAATTGTTGCGATTCGCTTCCTCGTTTGATGAGGAACACTTCGTAAGTATTGCACTCGACTCTCTTTTGAATTCTTCGGTTGCTTTTACCCCTCGCAAAGGTTTTATTAATTATAGCCTAGGAAAGTGAGGAAACTAGACCAGCCCAGCTTAACCTAACTAACACCTAACCTGATCCAAGTACCAACCTAATTTATCCTAACCTAACTTAACTAGGTTAGTTGGTTAGGGTTAGGTTGGGTTGGTTAGATTAGGTTAAGCTAAATTCGATTAGGGTAATTAGGGTAGGCTAGGCTGGGGTTGTGCTGCTTTCTTCATCATTTAATTTATCTAGACTAATTAAAAGTTAGGTTAGGTTAAAACAAAGAAATGGGTTAATTTTATTAAAAGGACTATATGTAAGTCATCAATATTTGTACAGTCACGCTTCTAAGTTTGTCCCAGACTATCCAGACTGTACTTACACTATTTAAACAACAGAGTAAAATATTAAAGTATTTTATACAAATAGCAAAAGGATTAGACAACAAGTTATCTTTCTTCAAGAATAGGCAATGAACTTATTGAACAAATGGGTGAAGATGTGTTGTCAACTATGTTTATGTGATGAAGTTCATGATGCTAAATACTTTTTCGTCTGTGTCGATTCAACACCTAATGTAAGCCATATTGATCATCTGACTATCATTGTACGATAGATACATCAATAAGAGTGGATGTAGTGTAGAGAGATTCTTGTAGTTTCTTCCCATACTCAGTCATTCGGGTGAAAGTCTTCAACAAGATGTACTGCAATTTCTTGCTGAAACGATCCTTCCGCTTGATGACTGCAAAGGTCAAAGTAATGATAATGCTGCAAATGTTTCAGGGAAATAGGCTGGTCTACAAGCAAGAATTAAGGAAATATATTCATCAGCAGATTACATTCCATGTGCAGTACATTCTTTAAATCTAGTTGGGGTTGCCAGCGTCAACTGTTACCTGGAGGCTTGCAATTCTTTGGGCTTGTGCAGAATTATATGCATATTCAGTTAGATCAACAGAGCACTGAAATTTGCTAACATAAGGATTGTGCCCTAATGAAAATGGTAGAATTCTAATTCTAAAATCATTATCATCCACACGGTGGCATTTCAATTCTGAATCAGTAAAAGCACTGCACATAAAATATTCTAACGTCTATGCGATGTTAAATAAAATTGCATACAATGAAGAAGTAAAGGAGATGCTAGACTTGATACCGTATCACCATGCGTTACCATAAGCCTTCTCCAGACGGCATTTTATACTCGGAGCAGAGCATCCAAAGAGGAGTGGAACATGCAGAAGACAGAAGGCCTCCGCTGTCCGAAATAAAAGGCTAATCTAACATTTCCACTTTCTCCATCAACTTGCACACCTATGAGGTGAGAGAGATTGGGGTTCCACTGGCCAGGGTAGAGTGATATATCCTCGGCTTAGGAAAAGCGAGCACAGTGGCATTTCACCAGGAATCTGGGAAGATACCCTCTACCCAGATCCTGTTGAACAAATCAAACAGAAATGTCATGCCTGGCTCACCCGGGTCTCGAAGCATGGCGTACGTGACATCGTCTGGACCAAGGGAGATGTCTGCGTACGAAAAGAGAGTGAGGAACGCAACTCACTCAGTGTAAACCAGACGTTGAAAGTTTCTCCGCCTCTAGAGGTAAGCTTTGGCCCCTGTGTCTTCGGCCCTGGTAGCTGACCGCTTGCCTACCATTACTAGCTAGTTAACAACAGCAACAATAACTCTAAACACTAAATGTCTTTACTTCTCAAATTAATTGCGTTTCATTTACACACGTCTATAAAGGAACATTTGCTCTACTGACCACTACTTCGACAGCAACCGTTCTGTCTCTGAGCGACTTCAATCACCAATGAACTGACTTTGTTTAGGAAGAAACCAATTCCATAGAGAAAGAGTGATTTTTTTTTTATAGCATGATCTATTACAAATTCCAAGAACACATTTGACTCATATTATAAATTGATCATAACTACATTGTAGAGTATTAAAATAATAGTAATAAAAATATATATATATTAAAAAGTCCAGATACAAAAGATCTGAGGGGGCACGTGCCCTCTCAGTTTCTATTGGCATGAAGCTTATGCATAGGACAGTTTCTTATCAGCACATATCAAACAACAGGCAGACAAACTTAGTGGTCATACTTCCTATATATAGCATAGCATTTTTGAGGAAATCATTCGAATCATGACAGAAAAGGTTGTTCGCAATAACAGATGAAGTAATAATAGCAAAGTACTTCTCAAATTCTGAAGCCTCTGTAGTGCTCGTGTTATATAATAAGTAGACGCTGGCACCTAATTTGCAGGATTTAATAGGCCCAGCGAGAAACTCACCAGATGCACTCTCGGTGGATTTATCAAATCCTAACAAATTGCCTTACATGTAAATAACGGAAATAATATGTCTAATGCGGAATAAGGCGATGGAAATATATGTTAATTTGTATATAAGAATTTATATAGAAAATAAGGAAATGAAAATACAATGTTAATTTTATAAAGTATTTAGAGTCGCGCACGGGATCACACAAAATACGAACGCAGAAAGCATATATCATGTCGAACATCTCATTCAATACGAGGTCACACATAAACAAACATTCGCGTCTTGGGAAAGATTTATCAGAAAACGGGAGGCTACAAAACAGCTGAGAAAATACAGACTTTGATCAAGAGAAATTTGAACAGAGATCTGTAACCAGTGATTTATATAATCAAGATAAAACTATTGGATATATGTAGGTATATCTTACCCTCACAGCTGTTCGGTAGCTACGTCCTAGGGGTAGAAATTGACGAACCAGTCCACTGGCGCCCGCCCTACGGATAAGTCTAGGTCACACCCCATAGGAAACGAACACATATACTCAGACATTTATTATTTCGAGAGTCAGAGTAAGAGAAGGAGAATCATTATTCGTTAACAGCGTTTACTCCCTTGGTAACGTTATGGAAACCGTTTAATTCGGCTAAGTCCTGTCGCCTTTGAACTCAATACTTGGTGTAGAATAGAAAGCCTACTTAGTGACCGCAAAGTACTCGTGATGTGCCACTTTCCCCTTTAATAGGCTAGTATAAGAATAAAATTATATTTTTTTGCTACGTCCTTTTCGAAGTCCTTCTTTACCCTTATTACCGGAAAACCTTCGGTAAGTAGAAGTGGACACTAAATATATTTAAAGTATTTAAATATTAAATACATGAGAAAAATGTATTTAGATACTAAATACATTTTGAAAATCACTAACTCTATAAGTTAAGAATGGGATTTTTTGGACTATTTGAATAATAATTTCATCTTAGTTTGATTATGACTTATGTTTTTTTATCAGAGTTATTTCTAATAATACTTTTATAATATCAAAAACAAATGGTGAAGTTCAGAAATAAATATAAGTATCGAAATTTTGTGAAATTTTAAAAGACAAAGAATTACAAATAGTGAAGTTCAGAAAATTTATTTTTATATATCTTCTTCTATAACTATATTATAGCAACCTAATATTTTGAAAAAGGGGAATTTTGTTTAAATTTTAATCTTAGTAGCGATTAAAATTGCCTCGTGTATTGAGTATTTAAATACTAAATGTTTCGTCAGATAAATATGTCCGTTTTGGAGATAAGGTCAATCCTACTAGAGGGAAGAGCTGTTCCAGAGGAGCTGACCACGGAAGGGTGGTGTTGTATTTAATAAATAACTTTTTAGGTTTGGATATCTATTTAATTTTTTAAGTGTTTTATTTGAATCCTGAAACTTACTGAACATTTCTACACCTGCGATTGATCGTGTTTGAGTGGTTTTGTAAATCCAAAATAATCGTCACTGTCCGATACACCACGGGATGATTCAGTTTCGGGTCCCTCTGCTAAATTCTCAATCGCTTGAATCATAATATTTTTAACATAGTATTGGTGACTTGAACAGTCTCATGAGATACTAATATCTAACCAGCGGAGTTTGAAGAATGGATTGTTTGTTGATGCAATAATGACATCTGTAACGCTGGCTTGATTTGCAAAGGTCAAATAAGATTGGTAGCGCTTTCCAAACCCCTTAGTGACTGTGTAGATAGCTCAGAGTAGGAAAAGAAGCAAAAAAGGAAAAGTAGCGAAACGAGTTTCGAGCGCGCTTCCCGCGTCGCTGAACATCCGTTAGCGAGAGTCTTAAACCACTCGGCCCTCCTGAATCACCCAAAAGACTCATTCAAGCAAAGCATTTAAGCCGATTGCCTGAACTTCTCGCACGCTACACAGGCACCCTTTTAGAAGCGGAGCGTATTTTGAGGGATTGAGGAGAACGGCGTCAGTAAAATGTTATTTTGAGGATGAATGTTCTCCCGGGTCTGCCCCACCATTGAAGATAGCTTATATTAGCAAATGCGACAAAGAAAAATATAGAAAGAAATGTAACGAAACCAGTTTCGAACGCGCTTTCCGCGTCGCTGGACAGCCGTTAGCTAGAGTCTTAAACTACTAGGCCATCCTGAGCCCCCAAAAGAATCATTAAAGCAAAACATTTAAGCCGCTCGCCTGAACCTATCGCACGCTACAACTGCACTTAGAAGAGGTTAGCAAAATTTCAGAGAACGTGACTGAAGGCTCTTCAGCTTTTTCTCCATAGTGAGTGAGCAAAGTAGGGAGCAATTCTCCATAAAAAAAAAAACAGTTTTGTTCTCCCTGTAGGCGATCAAATGCCACTACAATAGGAGCCAAAACTGAAACATAGTCCACAAGAAATTTAATTTCGTAACTTCTGAACACTGGAAGTTCAAGAGACGTAATGAGTTGATGTTAAGTAATGACAATGCATGAAACAGAAAGCTCCACCTTCTAATGCAAGGCACCTTTAATAAGCAGTTGATACCAGTTTTGATAATCTCTGTTAATTTAGACGACCGCTTTTGTTACATAATGCTGAGCATTTCCCCATCACAGCATGATTGTTATTTTCAAAAGAAGATATTTTCAGTGCCTGTTTTGCATCAGTTGTGGCGACAAGACTGAGTGTGTGTGAAGCACAGCGCACATGCTTAGGTATGCTCAAGTTGCATGGGTCAGACGAAATGTTTTCTTCCTGATCTAAGGTACTTCTCATTAAGAAACTATCATCCAGCTCGTGCTCACTCTGATCTTCTTCACCTACCTGGATTCCATCTTCTGAATCAGTGAAGACATTTGTAGTAGTGACTGCAAATTCCTTAAATGCTTTAACAAAACTAGAGCTGTTTTCAGTGACAGTGCTCGTGATTTTTGCAAGGGGATAACGTATTCATTGATGATATTCTCCAATCTTGATGTAGTTATGTTCTTCTTTTAAGCAACAGCATGCCAATACTCCTCTGTGACGAACAAGAGCAGCTTCCTCGAGTTGAAAAAAATGAAATAACAGTCCACTGTTTGTCTCATAAATGTTTCGATAAATTTTAAATATTAATATAACCAATATAAATTCCACAAACAAATAGGTCTGCTTCCAGCCAAGAACTGTAAAGACATTTTCAATTTCCTATTTCATAAAAAGCAAAATCTTAACATACCCAATAAACTGTAACGCCCCCAAAACTAGGGTGACGAGTTGACCAGATATCTGGAGTAAGACATGAATAGGATGTGCTGTCTAGTTTATTCTTCAGTAGAGCTCTTGTCACTTTCTCTTTTCCTATAAGATTTCGGCCTAGCGTCCGTCTTGAAATGACGTCAACTGAAGAAGTTAGACCTGCGGTAGTAGAATATGTGATTATTGTGAGTGAAATTGATTTTCACAGTGAAATGAGAATAAATTATGGTATGCATATCAAATTTTATATATAAAATGTAGCTTTATGAATATCCTATATTTTACATAGTAAAATATTGACTTTCATTATTGTTATGACTATCTATATTATCAAGCTTTATTTCCTACATTTGCGACCGGCAGGCATGCTAGGTTTGACATAATGATATACATGTTTTGCTACTATAACGAAATATATCGTTATAGGAATTCATCAAATAACTACATATAATCGATCAATAATAGTACTAATTATTCCTGAAAAAAATGTATTCAATAATATCTTCAAGTAAATGATAGCGCGCTTTAAGAATATATTATATAAAGTCTCATAAAACTATTGCAATATATTAACCTCATTTGTTTGTATATGTCTTCCTTTATTTAACTTAGTTATATAGCCTACGTAGTGATCAATTATCCGAACGCTTTAGTATTCGGTCGTTATAAGAGCTTAACCTGTACTACTAATACTATAATTGTAAACAACATTTGTAACTCAGAACTAACCTTTAATTAATCTTACAAAAGCTAGTTGCTCCATGTTTGATAGGTGCTGCACACCTTGTAAGATAAAATCTGCAATCAGCTTATCAACAACAGATTGTTTGACTCAATTAGTATTCACTTTAACACCGCTGCATGAAGGACCATCGTCTAATACTGAACATTTTCTTTTTAAATCTTTCCTTTGACTGTCACGTAGTTATCCGCTTCTTGCACCAAAGCAGGATGCTTTGTCTGCTGATAAATGTACATGATCATATAATTGAAGGACATTTTTTTCCTGTTGCTATAACTCACGTTAAATTCAATCAGCATCTACTATAAATAAAGGTGTTGCAAAAGGAAGCCGGTAGGTTCGTGCATGGTAAACCTGTGGGGGTCAAACCAAGTAAACGTTCGTTTGATAAATTTAAACGGTTCACACATTGAACCTTATAAATAAAAAGACAAACTTCCCGCTTTATATTAATCTCTTTCGTAAATGGGAAGATATACTTCCCACTTTGTATTAATCTCTTTCGTAAATGGGAAGATTGACTTCCTTCTTAGTATTCTCTCATTTGTAAATGGAAAGCTAAACTCCTAATATTATTTCTTGTAAATAAAGGAACGAAAATCCCAGTGTACTTGGTCGGCGAAGGAGCCTTCCGAAACCATTGCCTCCTGTGCCGGGTAGTGAAGTAAAGGTAATGGACCTTTGTGGAGCACAAATCGAGAGCGAGATTTTTGAGTCGATGCTACCTGGGAGCTTGTGTTATACTTCTTGTAAGACCTCGTAGAGAAAAGTTTACCCCATCTATTTCATTACCCGAAACTTTACCTCCTTTACCGAGAATACACATTCAGTATCGTGTGCTGGATCCAAGCTTAAAAATTTGGAAAATGGATTTCAGCCGTGTTTATGTGCAAACGGTTTGAGCGTTAACTTTTTTAATTTATCATGGCGCTAATCAGACAATTATTGCAGTGCCTATGTCTAAAAGTTGATTGGTCAATTTGTTAACGCTAAAGTCTGTTATTCCAAAATTAACATAAGTATGACGATTAAATGTATCTCAATCCTGATTGATTGAATTTTGTAGTATTATGAGTAGATGAAATGACTATTTACATATATACTTGTAGTTTTGTAGAAAAGTCAGTAGACTACAGAAAGAGTTATCATTATTATTTAAGAAGAAAATTTGTCATTACTCTTCACCATTTCGAGACTTATTCCAGCTATTTACCAAGGAAAAAAGAATCTAGCTATATATTTTTTCCTTTATCCTAAGGAAGCTCGCTGATCACATAACCCAGCCTACGAAGCTACTAGAGAGAATTCGTTATCCACAGACCCTATAAACCTACGCTGCTTAACGTTATCGTTAGCTACTAGCAATTTGCCATTTTTAAAAATAAAAATAGTGAACCTTGTCAATTCAATTAGGTATCATGTAATTAGCTTTATTAAATTCTTACCTTCAAATGAATGCGTAGATTGCGAAAGCAGCATTGATTGCCGCAGAAATTTCGCCATTACATGATGTAAATAAACACTTCACTTTTTTTCCGTCGAAAGATTTCATTCTAAAAAAAAATTTACCATCTAGTCAAGGACGACTATAATTACATGATTTTTTTTTTATCTTCCTCGTCTTTATTATTGTCTAATCTCTCCATTTAACGCAATTTTGAAGAAGCTAAAGTTGCCATGCAGCAGTTGAAATAACGCTGAGCGCTCTCACTATAAAACCGAACGGAACTGTGACCATCTGTTAACTGAATTTGGACTGATGCAAGCAATCTTCCCTCACCTGCTCACGCAGAGAAACCTTTGTGTCATACAAGTTGCGACAAGCTAAAACATGCATTACATGTTCTTAACAGCTATATAAACGTAATTGATATTTGAAAAAAGTATTTGAATATTTTTAAAAGTATTTAAATACATGATTACAAATGTATTTACAAATACAGTTTTAAATACATAAATGTATTTGAATACTGCTCACCTCTGTCGGTAAGCCCAGCCTAAATCATACCTCGTGAAGAATTATTAAGGAGTCAGAAAAAATCAACGGAGGTATAAAGTGAGCCCATTACCAAAGTTCCTCATCATCTGCCATTGGCAATAGTAACGGGGACTCTTCAATACACTCGTCATTGTGAGTACTGACCAAGCTCCCACTATAGCAATGCCTCTGGGCATTCCTATAATAAAAACCTCCTGGGAAACTTAGATATGTATATACATCAATTATTATATAATTTTAATTATGCATTCCTTTAACTTGTCAATTTAATCATTCAAGTATTTTACTTAACTTTGTCAATTTAATCTTTCAATCGTTTTACTTAACTTTGTCAATTTAAACTTTCAATTAATTTACTTCAACCTTTATAAATTAAATCATTTTGTGTTAAAATTAATAATTAATTAATTCATTTATTTTACTCGCCAATTCATTTAACGTATACTGTTCCAAACAACATCTCTTAAATTTCACACACAAACAAACAAACACACGTTCCCAGCTCGATCAAAATAGCACGCTATTTCGCCCACTTGACTTGCTTATTTCTTCGTATAAAGCCACAATTCAGTCCATCATAGATACTACATAGATACATCATAGATAATCTATATTATATACTCTATATTATTCACTACATTACTACACTATATTATATATTATTCAACTTATTGTTTCACCATATTATTCCACCATATTAATTTCACATACTTCAATTCTCTTTGCATCTTGTTACTGTATATCATATGTTTTTAACTGCCGAGGGCAGTCATATGACAACGCCAGCAACATGTCCAGTAAATATCATGGGACCCAGCATATCATGTATGGCTCATTCCTGAAACTTGGTAGCAATGTGTGCTGCAGAAAGGTGTCCTGCTGCAGTGTCATTATTTGCTCTGATATAAAATATATACTACTTTCTTGTTACATCTATTTTCCTACTCCTCTCTATCTACAATGGTGCCCAGACCCGAGAAGGGGAGTGTTAGCCCTTAGATAACATTACCTCAAAATACGCTCTGCTTCTACAACTAGGAAGGGGGTTGTATAGTGTACGAGAAGTGCAGGCAAGTGGCTTACAAGCTTCGTTTGAATGAGTATATTTTTTTAGACTCAGGATGGCCAAGTGGATTCGGCGCTGGCTAACAGTTGTCCAGCGACGCGGGAAGCTGTTCGAAACTTGCCTACGCTATTAGTATTTTTTTGCCACTTTTCCTACTCCTCTCTATCTACAGGAGCTTTTGCAATTTGCCCATATTATTAAATCCATTGCATTTCCAAGAGATTCACCTGAAAGTACTACTTCATCAAGTAGCACAAAGGCTGCAAAAAGTCCTGAACTAGAAATGTATGTATGAGATAATACATAAACATGACAAACATTTTCTAAAGTTGAAATCGTTTACCAATCTTTCTCTGTATGTTTGTCACAAACTGCACTGGTGGGCGATCCAAGATGAAGCTAATCAAGAATTATCTAAGAACACCAAGGATCAGGACCGTTTGTCTTCACTCACCCCCTTGAATATGAGAAATTAAGAGAGCTTAATTTTATTCATATCATAAAAGTTTTCCAGTTAGAAGGCGATAATTCTTTTTTGACTAATTAAGTAACTGAACGAATTCCTTGCAATAGATAAAACGCACTCATTGCATAATTTTTATTTTTTATTATTATTTAGTTATTTTGTAGAATTAGGCTTCAAAAAACAAATATGTAATATTCAATTGTGAAATGGCCATTTGGCTAATTAATTATCAATAAATTAGCTATTGTTTAAAAGGAAATTTTAGTTAAATGATTTGCCCCCCCCATTGATTTGAGGACCCCGCATGAGCACTGGGACCTGAGCCCCGCACAACCGAAAACCGCCCTTGGTGTTGCCTCCTGTGAGTCAAACGACTCGGTGGAGGTGCGCGGCCGTTTCCCTTTACGGGTAACGGTCACACTAAGAGAAGGAAACCCTGCTTTTAGGCGTGACTGACTGTGAAACCCTTTTACGAAGTTCATGTTAGAGTGCAGCGTCACAATCACCGGGGTGCCATAACGTGTCCGAAGTACACTAATCATGGCCGCCTCAGAGGAATTTCACGCTTTTGCCAGAAGGCTAACAGGCTGCCATCAGTGGAGCGAATAACTAGAAAGCGTTTGAAGCCGGAGGACTCGAATACCCCAGGTAATCATTGAATGAGGGGCCCAAAAGTAATTGATATTTCGCTCTGCGCACTTGCAAGTTTGGTCTTAGTCTCGGACTCCCCACCCTGGGGTGCACCATGATCGGAAGTGTCTCAGTCGCTTACCGAAACGGCAGTGGACCCATCCATCCTAGTGGATCCGGGGTAGGGAGAAGAGCCTTGAGTCCTTTTCGTCTTCCTGTTTCTTTTCTTTTTAGGAGCGGGGAAGAATGAATCTGCTTCTCTCCTCCACCGGAAGGAGCCCTTAGGTCAGATAGACCGGCCTCAGCAAGATCTATATTTGAAATGGAAAAGGTTTTGGCCGTTACAGGGGCACCAGCTGGGGAGGAGATCCCTCCTCTCCTTTTGAGTACCTGGGGTTCTCGAGCTGTCTGATGAGAGGTTCAACTTCATGGAAAATCCTAGCGTCTGGGGCTGGGTCACGCCAGGACCATGTCCATATCATGTGGACGGGACTCCATGTGCCCACACGCCAAGACATGACCGATTCCACTCGATCTTTTCTTTTATCGTCTAATGACGGCGAACAGGCATTCGTCGGGGAAGACAGTGGGACAGGTACACTGACTGACCCCCTGTAAACTCAGTCTTGCATTCAAGTATGACATTTGTGGGCACGGACCGATGGACCCTGTTAACCCTTGTTTGGTCACCTAAGGTGTTGACCCTATCGAGTTGTTCACACCGGGAGCGGTCAATTATGGGCCATCTGCCTGCTCTTTTGGCAGTCCCTGTGAAAGCAAAGGAGCGACTGACGCTGTAGAAGATATGGAATCGCCTTTAGGCGACTCTATAGAAAGGGATGAAGGGAGTCCCCTGCACCCGTAGGCTTAGGAGAGGAGTAAGCCTCCTCTCTGATAGAAAAAGTTTTGAGCGGTCTTTGGGAAAACAGCTTCTGCATTTCTGCAGTGGAGCTGTCCGAGAATGGCTCTGGAGATGTTACAAGAAAAGCAGACATGGTGCTTTTTGAATTTTCATTATTGGGCATGGTACCCATATTAAATTCACGGGAATAAAACGTTAATCACTCCACGCAGTAGCCCGCTCTGCGAGTGGTTAATATGGGCCAGCAAAGTCAGTTGCCGCCATTAGATACCACTCCTTCCGCCCAGTGGCCTAGAGGCTCCACCTTGAGTTGGGCACAAAATTGATAGAACGGGAAAGGAGAGAGAAAGGGCATGTGAGGAAGGTGAGAGTGGGGGGGGGGGAGTAAGGAAGGTTGTTAAAAATCTACCACCACAAACCGGAGCTCAGGATCAATGGGCACTCTCTCCTACCCTGTGAAATTAGAGGCCCACAAGAGGAAGTTGTGGGAGCTTGGAAGGAAATTGAGGAAGCAGGGTAAGAAGACAGATTGGCAGAATGAAGAAGATGCTAAGCTATGTCCCGACAAATTGCAATGCCACTTATTGAGTAGTGGTAGGCATGACTATGGTAATTCTACGCCCAATCCACACATGCACGGGGGTGGCGGCTCCCATGACCGAGCATATGACAATTGAAGCAGCTTCTCGAATTGTATAGATAGGGTTTGATTGGTACTCGTATGTAACCCTCCTTAATATCCAATGGGAGATGCCTATAAGCGAACCTAGGCAACATTAATGGTGTGTTCACCCGAATCGTAGCGACACTTTACCTTTGTCTATTAAAGTCAATAATAAGCTGGGTATCCAGCTTTGACTGAAGCATTATAAGAACTTTTTATGAGTTAAACATAACATGAGCAAAGAGAATGATAAATGATTGGCTTACCTTGGAAAAAGGACTAATACTGTATCCAGGGATTTATGATATTTCGTTCCAGAGAATATCGTTGCCTTCTGGAGTAGCTTATTCCTCTTGTTAGTATTTTGGGTAAGCTATCATTAACTTTTTCTTGTAACAATGAATTTATTGAAAGAGACATTCAGAACACCTTTAGTTATGATTTTATAAAAAAAATTTTAGAGAGCCCCTCTGGCAACTACCCACTTGGGCATAAGTCACCGAAAAACACGACAGCCTAGAACTAGGCTACTTTAAAGTAAAAATATGAAAACTTAACAATCGATATAAATTGGAAAACTTAACAATCAGGAAGAAATCTCCGGCAGCGGGGCAAGGTCCCCCTCACCCCGATGCAGGAGAGTGCAACCTACAAAACAACAAAAACAAACAAAAAACAAAAGTAACCTTAAATAAAGGGGAGAAACCCGGCCTCCCCCCAAAAGTCAACAAGTCCACAAGTCAATGTGCACGAACTCGTCCCGAGCACAAGGGACAGGCGGTAGCGACCCCGCCCATCCCAGGACCGGCACAGGTATCGTGCGCGAAGATCACCCAGACTGGGACATTCGACAAGAAGGTGGCGAACAGACTGGGGGACGACGCAGTCGTCGCAATAGGGCGCTGGCGAGTGCTCCATCAGATAGCGATGCGTCACACGAGTATGTCGAATTCGGAGACGACAGAAAGCGACCTGAAGCCGTCACGGCATTGGAGGATAGGTCCATGGGAACAGTCGTAGCGCAATGGCACGCAACTTTAAGTTCCCTTCGACCGCCTCCCATCTTCTTTGCCAAGCAGTCCGAAGGGCTGCCCGTATTCCTGCCATGTAGTCAGTGTGAGGAAGAGTGAAACGCTGAACCGGTCGCAGAGTCCTCACGGACTATTTGGCGCCCTCATCGGCGCACTCATTCCTTGCAATTCCTACATGTCCAGGAACCCAGCAGAAGATAATCTCGAAATCTGCCCGGCTCGCCAAAACCGTGGCGTCGCGGATATCGCGAACCAGGGGATGTGGAGATTCCAATGCCCCGAGAGCACTTAGGGCCCTTTGTGAGTCGCTATAGATCACAATCCGGTTTCCGAACCGGGTACGTCGCGTAATCTCCCGTACCGAGTGGTGTATTGCCACCAGCTCGGCCGTGAAGACAGACGCAGCGCCTGGTAGAGCCCCGCTGACTTCAAACAGAGGGGATACGGCGTGGAAGCCGACCCCCTCTTGGGACTTGGGGCCATCCGTATACACTGGCACGGTTCCAGAGTTACACGATGTGTGCTCCAAAAAGGTCGAACGCAATACTCCCGGCACCGTATAAGCTTTAGGAGCAGAGGCGTGGCGACAAATGTGACAAATGTGGTACACTCCAGGGTGGCGTCCTGGGCAAAACCAGGGGCGCCACCTGCCTGAGAGCTATATCTAGCTCTCGAAGGAGTTTGCTGGCCCTAAACACAAAGGGCTTAGGGTATGACGGCGTCTCTCGGTGGCATATGCACCATCGAGATCCTCTGCGGATGCAGTGAGAGCTGTTGGCGACTGAGGGTAGGGCCGGGCTCGCGCGTACAGGCGAGTGATGAACTGCACGCGGCGCAGAGCAAGTGGCATCACCCCAGCATCGACCAACAGGCTCTCAATGGGGAAAGTGCGGAAGGCACCGGTCGCAAGGCAAAGGCCAGTGTGGTGGATCGAATCCACCTTCCGCAATAAACGCTCGCTGCGGATGCATAAAACTCGCATCCGTAGTCGAGCTTCGAACGAACAAAGGATCGATAAAAAAGTAGGGCAGTAGCCCTATCAGCGCCCCAAGCGCTGAACGTCACGGAACGGAGAATGTCCATGGCGCGGGTACAAGAGACCCTAAGGCTGCGAATATGAGCCTCCCAGGTGAGGCGTCGGTCGAATACAAGACCAAGGAAACGGTGCGACTCAACCACATCCAGGCGCACCCCATTAAGAAACAAATTTGGGTCTGGGTGAAACCGTGCATGGCGGCAGAAGTGCACGACCTTAGTCTTGGCCAAAGAAAACCGAAACCTGTGCGCTTCGGAATAGCGAGAGACGCGGTCAATGCCTGTTGGAGTCGACACTCCAGAGTTGGCATCTGGGTCGCGCCAAAAGAGATCGAAAGGTCTTTGCCGAAAAACGTAACGAGAACATCTTCCGGCAGCACTGAGGACATGCCGTTGATGCTCAAGGCAAAGAGTGTGACACTGAGGACACTTCCCTGTGGGACACCATCTTCCTGCTTCTTTGGGCCGGAGAGGGCTCCCCCACCCGTACGCGGAATCGACGATCTCGCAAAAATTTAGATATACAGACTGGGAGGCGTCCCCTCGCTCCCACCGTGGCGTAATGCTGTCTACGAAGGAATCCCTCGCAGACGGCATTTTCCAGTCGGAGCAGAGCATCTGACGTGAAGTAGAACTTGCAGAAGCCACACTGTGTGGAAGACAGATGGCGTCTGCTGTCCAGGAAAAAGGCTAATCTAACATTTACCAATTTCTTCATCAACTAGCACACGCAATAGGTTAGAGAGATTGGGCGGAAACTGGTCGGAGTAGAGTGATCTCTCCCCGGTTTGCGAAAGGCAAGCACAGTAGCGATTTGCCAGAAGTCTGGGAGAAGACCCTCCACCCTGATCCTGTTGAACAAATCTAACAGAAAGGTCATGCCTTGCTCACCCAGGTGTCGAAGCATGGCGTACGGGACATCGTCCGGACCATGGGTGGTGTCCGAGCCCGAAGTGAAAGCGGAACGCAACTCACTCACACTAAACTTGTCGTTGAAGGGTTCTCCACCTCTGGAGGTAAAGTCCAGCCGGCGGCCTTCCGCGACATTAAGACGTGCATTGAATGCTGGCGGGGCAGGATCCCGGCTAGAGAATGTGGAAAAAGCGGTCACGCAGGATTCCGCCATGGACGCGGGGTCCGAGATTGCCGTCCCATTCTCCTGGAGAACGGGAGGGAGGCCCTGCGAGAACTTGCCCCGAATCCTTTTGACTCGCTTCCACACCTCAACTAAAGGGGTCTTCCCGTTAAGTGAAGACAAGTATGCCCGCCAAGAAGAGCGGCGGGCGTGCTTCGAAATTCAGCGATAGTGAAATCGTTCGAGCGGCGCTTTTAGCGCATGTAGGCATAACGCCTCTTGCAAAACGGCCAGACGTCTTAGGAATAGTAGTCAGGCCCACGGCGATGAAGTTGCCGGAGAAGAACTCAACGGCCTCATCTACCTACCTAATCTCCTCGACTGAGATAGAGAATTCAGTCATTTCCTGAAATGCAGGCCACCGCACCCGCGCCAAACACCACCGAGGTGGTCTCTCAAGCGGCAGTTGCCCTGAAAATGATATTTCAATGGGAAAGTGATCACTACCATGGAGGTCATCGACCACCCCTCAATTAAAATCAGGCTGTGCATCGGAAGTGCACAAAGATAGGTCAAGGCAAGAAATTGAAGCGGTTCTCGGACAGTGATGCGTAAACTCATCCACGTTTAGGACACCCATCTCAAGCTCTTCGATCAGATCGGCCAGGACTTGTGCCCTGGGATTTATGGAGTAATCTTCCCAGAGAGTATGCCTGCCGTTCTGATCTCCAAGCAAGAGATAGGGCCTCGGCAACCGTGCCACGACGCGGCGGAAGTCCCCCGCGTCGAAGTCAGCTGACGGTGGAATGTACGCAGAAATGAAAGTATGTCTCCTATCCAGGTGCAGCTGCACAGCCACTGCCTGAAAGGAGGTATCTGAAGAGAAAGGAAGAACGGAGACATCATGCCGCATGTAGACCGCGCATCCCCCAGCCCGGCCATCCCGCGGTGGTGGGGTCGCAAGTCCCTTATACCACCGGAGAGCGGGCAGGGGGCACGCGCCAGGCATGGTCTCCTGCAAAAAGATAGCTAACGGGGAACGGGACGAAACGAGCCTCCGCAGCTCCTCCCAGTTGGCCTGGAGTCCACGGCAATTCCATTAAAGGAATATGCCCTCCAGGCCTAGATCGAAGGAGACGCGGGGCCCTCCTCGAACTGGAAACCCTCAGGGTAATGGCCGTACGCTTCCCGGGGGCAGAACCCCGGGCGCTGTCGCCTTCGTGGACTTATTAGGGGAGGTTGGGCTCGCCATGCGAGTCTTTTCCTCCCTCCGCCTAGAAACCTTAGGCGGGCGTTGCGGCTTCGGAGGCGAGAAACCCTCTTTTCGAGGAACCACCGTCTCCAAGGCACTCAGCTCACCACTAGGCGTGAGGGAAGGAGCCAAAGCTCCTTTATTGCTGTCCTCCTTTCGAGCGACAGCTTTAGGAACCCCGAAAGATGGCCTGCTGACCAACTTAAAGGGTGTTGCCTCCTGTGTGTCTAACGACTCAGTGGAGGCGCGTGGCCGTTTTGCCTTACGGGAAACAGTTACGCTGGGGAAAGAGGGGAGCCCTGGTCTTAGCCGGGGCTGGGTGTGAACATATTTTTCCACCAGCTTCACCAGGGGAGCGCCCGGGTTGTGTCGAACCCGCAGAAGGGCTCCGAATCGGCGCGGAAACAACCATGATTGTTGGCCTAAATGGGCCAGGAGCAGAGGGTGCCTTTCTAACCATTGAGGCATAAGACGTCCCAGGCAGAGCCGGGCGCGCCAGGACCATGTCCTTAGCCTCGCGGAATGAGAGTCGATCCTGGGCCTGAACGGCCAGGATTTGTCTCAAGGAGATATGCACCACATTGCTTTGAAGAAGCGGGGTGCGGCTCTCCACAATTGACACAGTTGACCACACACGATTCGGACTTATCGTGTGCGGCATTGGAGCAATTTACACAAACCTCGGTTGACCCCGACTTTGCACGTCTACATGAACGATTCGTATGACCGAAGCGGTGACAGTAATAGCAACGCCGCGGAAGGGGCACGAATGCCTTCACGTGGTAGCGGTACCAACCAGCACGCACCGACTCAGGGAGCTTGTCACAGTCGAACGTGACGAAGAGTGTAGGGGTGGGTCTCGAGGCCCCTCCCTGTTTTCTAATCCCACGTTCGACCTTGACCGCCCCATGGTCAGCCAGCTCTAAGGTGATGTCCTCTATGGGGTAGTCAACGAGTTCCCTCGCATAAACTACTCCTTTAACAAAGTTCATGGTAGAGTGCAGCGTCACACTCACCGGGGTGTCATGAAGGGTCCGAACATCACTTATCTTGGCCGCCTGGGCGGGATTCGCCGCATTCGCCAGAAGGCTCCCATCTAAGAAACGGGTCACCTTCGGCTTTCTACCAATTACACTAGCTAATTCTCTCCTTCGATAGATCATGTTGCCCTTGGCCAACATGCTGCCATCAGTGGAGCGAATGTCTAGGAAGCGTTTGAAGCAAGCGGGCTCGAAAACGCCAGGTAAACTCTGAATCAGGGGCCCCGATGTCATCGAGGCTCTGCCCTGTGCCCTTTTGGTCTTAGTCATAGTCAGGGGCTCCGCACACGGGAGGGCAGAGGGGCTGGATGTGCCGATTTTGGCTTGGTCGCTTGCCAGAGTGGAAGCAGACCCATCCGTCCCCACAGCCCCCGCGGATGGAGAGGAGCTCCAAGTCTTCTTTGTCTGAGTCTTTTTCTTTTTTGGAGAGGAGGATGGGGAATGAACCCGCTTCTCACCTCCGCCGGCAGAAGCCCATAGGCCAGATGGACCGGCCTCAGCCAGGTCTTTCTCCAATATGGAGAAGGTCCTGGTAGTCGCAGGGGCACCGGTCGGAGGAGATCCCTCCCCTCGTTGTACTGCCTCAGAAACCCTAACCGTTTGGGGAGGACCTTGCATAGGGGCGGATTTGGGTTCGGTGTTTGGCGCCGAGCCCGGATTCCTCCCCATGGAAGGCCCTACCGTCTGAGGCTGGGTTTCCTCAAGGACCATGTCTATCACAGGAGAAGCCTCCAGTTGGCCATCCCCTCCAAGGACATCGCAGGTTCTTTTGGCAGTGTCGCCAGTCTTGTGTGGGGAGGCACAGGCCTTGACCCCAGCAAGGTTTAAAATTCTTGCCAGCAGGTCTTTTGAGGGAAGCGACCGAAGGGGCCTGGCTTCCCTCTCCCCCCTAAGGGGGTTTGCCCTACCGAGCCGCTTACACGAGGGGCGGTTGGCAATGGGCTGCCTGCTGGCTTTCTTGGCAGTCCCATTAGAAAGAAAAGGAGGGACTGCCGCTCGAAATAGGGATGTGCCCGAAAGCAACTCCAGAGAAGGGGGTGAGGGGGAGTCCCCTACACCCGTAGGCGTAGGAAAGAAGTAAGCCTCCTCTCCGGTTAAAGAAGTATGGAGGCTGCGCAAGCACAAGGGGGTGTACCTCCATTTTTTTGCTGGAGCTGCCCGAGGGCGGCCTCGTTGTTGTTACAGGGCAAGTTTTTTTTTATATTCATCATTGGGCATGTTTACCCTCTTTTTTACACGGGATGCAATCGCGCATCACCTCTCACAGTAGCCCGCACTGCAAGAGGTGCTTGCAGGCCCAGCAGAGCCAGGCGCCGCCATTTGGGACCACCCTTCCCGCTTGGTGGCTTGGCAGTCCATCGGCATGGCGGCTCCACCTTAGACACGGCGTAAAATCAAGGATAGACAGTGAATTGAGGATGAAAGCGATATGAGGAAGGTATGGGTGAGGATTAAGCAGGTTGTTAAAAAACTCCATCCCGAACCGGAGCTCAGGGGTTCGGGAACATTGTCCCCTTCCCCCTCAGCCCCGATCCGGGACGGTTGGCTTGAGAAGGTCAGCATCTACCCTGTGAAATTAGAGGCTGACCAGAGAAAGTTGTGGGAGAGGTTGTATGAAAAGCGACGAGGTAGGGGAGAAATACAGGCTATCTGAAGGAAGGAAGAGAGGCTAAGCTGGGGCTGGACGAGGCACTGGATCCCGTCAGCACGGCGGCCAGGATGGCAAATCGCTGTGCCCCTTACGGGGCCTTTAGTTATGAATACGTGAAAGTTGACCCTTTTGAGAGAACTGAGAGAGCCGACGCTTTTACTTCTGCGCCGGAGCCTTTGTCATGAGTCACGCAATATTAAGTCCATTAGAACGGATAACACCCTCCATGGTGTTAAGGTTTGTATGGGATAAGTCAGCAGACTCAGAGCAGGCAAGGGTCTTGAGTGGTTGTACAGACTAATCTTGGTAGCGTGAAGCGACCTAAACTATATGGGGTCGATGGTTACGCGATCTCCTGAGACGTGGTTTGCCGCACCGTCCATCAAAATACTTACCGACATAACAAATATTACGTTTGGCTAAGGCACGGTCAGATTTAGTTTGAAGACCACTAAAAAAAGCGCCGTTGTAGTCCAGGCAGTGTTCGCCTCCGAAGAAAATGGAACTGCCGCGAGAAAACGAGGACTGGAACGGGATCCAGAAGGACAAAGAGCAGAAGTCGAAAACTCCTGTTATTATTTTTTCCTTATTTTTCTCCATATAATGCTATATTATTTAGGGGTAGTTGGGGGAGCATTCTCGCTCAGTACGGAACTGATTTACGCAGCCAAGTCTACCACGAAGAAGTTTAGAGGGATGCTCGTGCACTCCTAACCAGTAGAGTCATTTTAAAAACGACTGGCTTTGGGATCCTCCGATAGAGGGAACAAAACCACGCGCTAGGAAGCCACGGTGCGGGCACACACTAAATCGAGCACAGCGCGGCTTAGTCATGGAACGACACAACCCGGTAAGGCAGGACCGGTGCATCGAAGCTGCAAAAATCCAAACTTAAACTTAGAACACGCATTAGCACCCACATCCATTCAGCCACACACTACAACCGACCACACATATGCTCAGGCGCAATGAAACACACTTGAGTACAGGAAAAAAGGTAAGGAGATAGAGGAGGTCAGGAGGAGACCATAAATAAATGTCGAGGAAGGAGGCATAGTAAAACTCCACTTCGCAGTCCTCTTAAGAGCAGGCGGAGCCCCCTCTCGAACGACAAGGCAGGAGCACTACCACGGTGAACCTCTGGGAACCCCGTGGGCGTGAACGGATGGGGATCTTTAGGCGACTAAATCTACCCCCCCTTCACCAACTACCTTATATATGCCTTATTAAGGAAAAGGAAACCGATAGTTTTGTCTACAATAAAATAAGGTTACCAAGTCCCGATAGATAATCCAGATTTGATGAGGTTTGTCTTTTTTAGAGCTCAAATCTGAAGGGGCTTCTTAAAAGGATATGGCGGGGGCTTGAATTGCCATTTTGAGATCAAGACAATGAATGGCAAGGGAAAAAAAATAATGCCATATATTTTAAAGTGGATCCCGTAGAGATTATCATTAGGTTTGTTGTTTGAAACAGAAGTTTATTAAGGTATATATTTCTTGTATGTGATGACGAGGACTACCCTTATCGTCTTCCGTAGTATCTAAAAAGGCGGCTAAACCCAGATAGAGGCCGCTTGCTTGGGAAGCCGCGCACTACAATTTTCGCTGCTGCGAGCGATGAATGTGATTAGCATGGAGGCCGCAGACCCCACCATTAACTGACGGTAGTGGCGATGATGCGCACCGACAATGGCCATCTATTGGGAAATTGATTTCAATAATATGCTCGTGTACGTCTTATCATCATTTCTTTTATGGTTAATATTTTTATCCAAATTTCTTAGAGCCACACTGTCGCGGTACAACCACTCTATATCATACACTACTACTATATTATGTGGGGGAAAGGGGCGACTTAATCACCTACAACAACGCGAACCGTTGAAGGACTGTTCGCAGGAATAACGACCGACTAGGAGGTCACACTTGAGGCGTTGAGTTTCAAATCCTAAATTATCAGACAGAATGCAACAATGGTTGGCGAGATTTACTTGAATAGGCCGAGAGTATGGTTCAAGGTTAGTTAAAGATGAAACAACAAAAATATAATTTTATTTACACATATCAAAATAATAATAATAGGTAAAGGGGAATTATTTAAATTGAAAGAGTCTCTTGATAATTATCATGAGAAGGGATTCTCAAATGGAATTAATTGATTAATGTAGCTAGGCTCAGATAAAAAGGGGCATCTTGACAATACTAATAATGGAGGGGGGTTTCAGTCTTAAGGGTCGATGACTTCGAGGAAGGTCCTTCTAGCGATCAGGTAAGTGGGAAACGATCCGATGAGGCAAGTGGGGAACGATCCGATGAGGCAAGTGTTGGCACGATCCGAACCAACCTTCCGATGAAGATAACCAAACTTCAAAGATGACGTTCGACGGGAAATGTGGGATTACTCGTAATTCCACTAGAAGAGGAAAATCCTTTATTCTCAAAGGTAATCGATGGAGATTTTCTTCGGTTCAATTAAACGAAGGAAACCTGTTGCGCAAATTCAAAGGCTTGCCGATCAGAGAAGCTACCAATTGACTTGGGTAGAATCACGGTTGAAAAAGTCCGCTGTCTGACGAACGCTCACGGGACGAGACGATAAGGACGGTCTTGAGATGCGGGCTGGAGTCTTAGAACTACATAATATCCCGATTATAGAGGGGGAGGAGGAGTTTGGAGAAAAAAGGGGTCACATGCTCCAGAGATCTTAATACAGAGGCGTAGTCGACTCATTATTTAGCAGCAAGGGGTGAAACAGTGAGGCTCTTTCACACCTCGTCACCGGGGAGGGGGGAGGCTTGGGAATTATTTTCCCAACGTGCTCAGGAGTCGAAAATTCGAGAATGTTCGAACAGGATGACCTCGGGCGTCCATGGCGGGTCTTACAACTACATAGTTTCTCTCCGACTTTTTCCGAAACCTCTTTAGCAAAGAGATTTCCTAGTTTTCGAACCCCCCCCCCCCCCCCCCCGAGAATGTGACCAGCACCAAAATGTCAAATAAAATGGAATTGGGCAGCATCCGACTGTTTGCGAGCCGCCTCACACTCGGAGGACCAATACGAAAGCGCCGCTAGTAACGCAGCAAGACATGTTGCTTATCTTTGAGGTTTATTTATCACTAGCGTGGCTTCTTAAATGTCTTTTAAGATGACCTTTCGTTGTAGACTGATAAGGGCAAAGGCTGCATTTGAAAGGCTTCTCGCCAGTGTGAGTAATGGAATGCTTCTTGATATCATCTTTTCTTGCAGCCTGATAAGGGCAAAGACTGCATTTGAAAGGATGTTCGCCTGTGTGAGTATATGAATGGCTTTTAAGATGAAGTTTCCTTGTAGCCTGATAAGGGCAAAGGCTGCATTTGAACGGCTTCTCGCCAGTGTGAGTATATGAATGACTTATAAGATGATGTTTCGTTGCAGCCTGATAAGGGCAAAGGCTGCATTTAAACGGCGTCTCGCCAGTGTGAGTATATGAATGACTTTTAAGCTGACCTTTCCTTGTAGCCTGATAAGGACAAAGGCTGCATTTGAAAGGCTTCTCACCACTGTGAGTATATGAATGACTTATAAGATGATGTTTCGTTGCAGCCTGATAAGGACAAAGGCTGCATTTGAACGGCTTCTCGTCAGTGTGAGTATATGAATGGCTTTTAAGCTTCTGTTTCGTTGCAGCCTGATAAGGGCAAATGCTGCATTTAAAAAGCTTCTCGCCAGTGTGAGTAATGGAATGTTGTTTGATATCATCTTTTCTTGTAGCCTGATAAGGGCAAAGACTGCATTTGAATGGCTTTTCGGCAGTGTGATTATATGAATGGTTTTTAAGATGACGTTTCGTTGTAGCCTGATAAGGGCAAAGGCTGCATTTGAAAGGCTTCTCCTCGCTGTGAGTGATGATATGTTTCTTAATTTGATCTTTTCTTGCAGCCTGATAAGGGCAAAGGCTGCATTTGAACGGCTTCTCACCAGTGTGAGTATATGAATGGCTTTTAAGCTGATGTTTTGTTGCAGCCTGATAAGGGCAAAGACTGCATTTAAACGGCTTCTCGCCAGTGTGAGTAATGGAATGTTTCTTAATATCACTTTTATTTGCAGCCCGATAAGGGCAAAGGCTGCATTTGAACTGCCTCTCGCCAGTGTGAGTATATGAATGGGTTTTAAGCTTATGTTTTGTTGCAGCTTGATAAAGACAAAGGCTGCATTTGAAAGGCTTCTCGCCAGTGTGAGTAATGGAATGCTTCTTGATATCATCTTTCCTTGCAGTCTGATAAGGGCAAAGGCTGCATTTGTAAGGATGTTCACCTGTGTGAGTATATGAATGGCTATTAAGATGAAGTTTCGTTGTAGCCTGATAAGGGCAAAGGCTGCATTTGAACGGCCTCTCGCCAGTGTGAGTATATGAATGACTTATAAGATGATGTTTCGTTGCAGCCTGATAAGTGCAAAGGCTGCATTTGAACGGCGTCTCACCAGTGTGAGTATATGAATGATTTTTAAGCTGACCTTTCCTTGTAGCCTGATAAGGACAAAGGCTGCATTTGAAAGGCTTCTCGCCATTGTGAGTATATGAATGAATTATGAGGTGATGTTTCGTTGCAGCCTGATAAGGGCAAAGGCTGCATTTGAACGGTTTCTCGCCAGTGTGAGTATATGAATGGTTTTTAAGCTGGCGTTTCGTTGCAGCCTGATAAGGGCAAAGATTGCATTTGAAAAAATTCTCACCAGTTTGAATATAAGAATGTTTCTTAATATCTCCGTTTCTGGCAGCCCGATAGGGGCAAAGGTCGGATTTGAAACGCTTCTCGCCAGTATGAATATATGAATGACTGTTAAGCCGACCTTTCGTTGGGGACTGATATGGGCCAAGGCTGCATTTGCAAGGAATCTCGCCAGTGTGGATTCTTAAATCTAAGCTTAAAACTCCTCTCTGTGTAGTCTTATAAGCACAGGAGCAGCATTTATAGATTTTCTTATTCATTTTTGAATGATGCAGCGAATGTGAATTTGTGGGTACCGACTGGGAAGGTATGGAGTTGTTTTCGGCGCATTTTCCAGGGCTTTCAGATCTTGAATATACACCAGTAGTCCAATTTGGGTCATAATCAAGGGCTCGAGGTGGTGATTGTATTATACCAATAATGGGTGGAATAATCTTAAGGCTACTGAACGAACGCAATTTCATCTTCTGAAAAAGAAAGAATTAGTTATTTTACAATCTATCGTTCACAATCCCTGGTTACAACAAAAGAGCATTCTTGTGATAGGAAGAAAGGGTAGGGATCCAAACCATCCCAAATCCATTCTTTGGGATTCCCACATAACAATAACATCAGACACTCACAAATTTCGTGGAAGGAATAGCAGGGCCGAAAGAACTAAGGGATTACAACATTTCTAGAATGACTATTATAAAATTGTGAGAAGTAAAAATAAGGCGGAAATTTAAAAGAATTTGCAATTATTCTACATTTAAATAGAGGATATCCGAGGCAAGGTCAGCTGCTGAGATGCCTGTGATATACCACTTTTGCATCCAAATTGTCGCTCCAATTTGATCGTTTTGTATGGATTGAACATGAGCATGCGATCCTTCTAGTAAATTCAAGAACGTTATGTTGACGGTTACCAGCATCGACATGATCACCGAGACGTTTTAGAAAGAAAAACCAGAGTAAAACATGGTCAAAGGATCCTTTTAAGAATGCCACATGACTCTACATGTGTTATGCGAGAGGGCCAGTGGGGTAGACATAGTGACGCAATGGGTAGTACATCAGGAACATCCAAACAGGAGACATGGACACCCATTCTGTGTCTTATGGTTTGGTCATGGAGGGTAGCCTATCAGAGAGCCCTGTTGAGGGAGTTGCAAATAGTGACTTGTTGGCCGCTCAAGATAATGTCCACAAACTTTCAGTCTATGATAAAAAAGTGGTAATATGCCACTCTTGGATGGTATTGATAGGTAATGAATACACCTCGTAACTGTTACCAGGATTAATCATCGCCGTAATTATACTTAATCAATGTGCATTCAGCCAACACCCCTAGACTATATATACCCAGGGGAAGGCCTGCCTCATCTATTAATTTAAAATACAAGAGTTGCAAGTGCACAAGTCCATCAGAAGTACAAGAGATACAGAGTAGCCATCACACTCATCGTCGGACATTCAAAAAGAATGTGCTGGAAAGTATAGGGATCATTTAGTCATTGCTTTAAGGTGCAGGGGAGCATTCCATCGAATGGGGGTGCGGACCATGAGTGTGTGTGGTCCAGAGATCACTTTTGTATATTTTATAAGGGGCCATTTTGGCAATTGCTTCGGAAATGACAGGCTGAACTGAAGCCACTAGGCTAGTGTGAGGTAGGTCCATGAGAACTATTGCAGGGAAAAGGATATAACTTTAGGTTTCGTTTGCCAGCTTTAGAACTTCTTTGCCAGGTAGGTAAACTGGATTACCAAATTCCTGCTATCTAATTAGTGTCAAAGTAAAATAGTTGTCTGTATAAAAGTCCTTGCAGACCCCCTCTCATTTCCTACAAATCTACATGTCCAGGAACCCAACATAAGATCATTTTTTACTTATCTCAGATCCGCGATAGACATAGTGTCATGGATACTATGAACCAGGGACTGCTGAAAGTCTAATGCGTGGATTATGCAGGTACAATGCATAATCTTAAATAGTGAGCAGTGAATTGCAACCAGTTTAGCTGTGAAGACAGATGCAGTGCACGGCTGAGCATCTCCAACTTCAAAAGGAGGGGAGACAACATAGAAGCCAAATTTAGTCATGCTAACAACATTGCCAAATCTTTAAAATTGATTTGAAAGGAGAACCAATTTTTAGGTATGTGTAAGAGCATTTTGAAAAATACAGCAGATCATTTAATAAGGATTTAAGGAACAAAATAGACAACTGGCCAATTCAAGTGGATTCTATTTGGCGCCACAAATAAATAAAGGCAAATTAATTATAAAACAGGAAGACCACTACAAGATAAAAGTTTTAAAATTTAGTGTTTAAAATAAAGGAAGACAGGCGAGGTAAACTTAAAAGGGTGGGGACACATGACAACTGAAGAATAAGAAAATGAGATCCCAAGAGAAGATGGGCAACCGATTGGTCCTCACTATAAAATGACAGCAAGGGGTGATTCAAGGAGCAGACATAACTATATGCTCAAGGGTAAAACCAATCTGTGCCTGTCTGGTTTGACAAAGGGATGACCATTCCAAAGTGGCATAATGATGGGTACGAACCATTTACCTATATAATATTGTATAAATCAAGTAAGAACAGGACAGAGTGTAGATGTAGATGCTGAATCGTATCATAATGGCTGCCGTGAAGGCCAGGAGAAGTAAACCGACAAAGGGACAATGCAGCACGGAACTTGTGGATGGCGAACAAGCATTATACAGAAGGTTGAAATTCTCGTAAAGTTAAAGGAATGAGACATCGTTTGATTTATAGGCTAGAAAAGCCTTATTGTAACAGCTGACAGTGTGGAAAAAGTTTAGCCAAAGTGTTGCTGGCCACCCGGCTGTCAATCACAAAAGATCACTGTACTGCATATTGAGGGTGGAGGTATTATGGCTGGCATAAACGAGCCCGGATAGTTAATCCTATTAAAGATCTTTGCGGTCTGATAAAACGACAGAGCTCAGGTCGGGTAAACTTGTTACACCAGATTAGGTTGCGCCGAAACCAGACGTCGGCAAAAGTGATAGGATGAAGCTGAAGACCCTGATGTCAAAGTGGGCTGACAGTGGAATGTACAGAGAAGTAACACTATATCTAATATCCAGGTGGCATTTAATGCAAGAGAGGAACGAAGATATTATGCTGAGTGAAAATGGCAGCCCCTATCCCGTGATGGTGGAGTCGCAAAACCCTTATACATCGGGAGGGTACACAAGGGGTACACGCCCAACATGGTCTGCTGCAAAAAAGATAGCTAATGGGGAATGGGAGCGGAAGAGTCTCTGCAGCTTGCGTCATGCCCCAAGTCTGGAGTCCGCGCAATTACACTAAAGAAATATGCCCTCCAGGCCTAGCTAGGAGGTTTCTCGGAGGCAGAACTATGGGCGTTGTTGGCCGAACGAGGTGTTGTCGCTTTCAATGACTTATCACAGAAGGTTGTGCTTGCTAGCCAAGTCTTTTCCTCCTTTCCTCCGTACTTTAGGGGGTGGGCAGCTTTAGGAGCGCAGGACGAGGACTGACGACCATCTTCAGGGGTGTTGCCTCCTATGAGTCTAACGATCAGTTTTAGCCGTGGTTGGTTGAAAACTTTGTGCTGCCTACTCTACCAAGTAAGCGATTGGGGTGAGTAGAACCCAGAGAAGGGCTCCGAATAGGCGCGGAAACGGCCGGGCTCGTAGGTCTGGAGGGTCAGGATTTGAGGGTGCTTTTTTTAAAAATAGAGGCATAGGAAGTCCCATGAAGCGTCAGGCGAGCAAGGACCAAGGCCTTAACCTTGCGAAATGAGAGACAATCTGTAGCACGAAAGGCCAGGATTTCCTTTTACAGAAGATACGCACCGCAATGATTCTAAGTTGCGGGTCTCTGCAATTGAAACACTTGACATACACGCTAGGGAGTAATCGTGTACGGCCTTGGAACAACTTACACAGACTTCAGGTATACCTGACTTTGCCCGTCTATAGGAGCGAATTGTATGGCCGAAACGGTGGCAGTAGTTTTTTTTTTTTTTAATTTTATAGAGCCCATCTGGCAACTACCCACTTGGGCATAAGTCGCCGAAAAAAACGATAGCCTAGAACTAGGCTACTTCCCCCCCAAAATATATGAAAACATAACGATATAAATTGGAAAACTTAACAATCAGGAAGCAGTCTCCGGCAGCGGGGGGAGGTCCCCCTCACTCCGATGCAGGAGAGTGCAACCTACAAAACAACAATATCAAAGGAAAAACAAAGAGAACCTTAAATAAAGGGGAGAAGCCCGGCCTCCCCCCAAAAGTCAACAAGTCCACAAGTCAATATGCACGAACTCGTCCCGAGCACAAGGGACAGGCGGTAGCGACCCCGCCCATCCCGGTACGGGACAAGTAACAAGTATCGTGCGCGAAAATCACCCAGACTGGGACATTCGACAAGAATGTGCCGAACAGTCTGGGAGACGACGCAGTCGTTGCAATAGGGCGCAGGCGAGCGCTCCATCAAATAGCAATGCGTCATACGAGTGTGCCCGATTCGGAGACGACAGAAAGCAACCTGAAGCACCGCGGCATTGGGGGATAGGTCCATAGGAACAGTCGCCGGCAATGGCACGCAACTTTAAGTTCCCTTCGACCGTCTCCAAACTTCTTTGCCAAGCAGTCCGAAGAGCTGCCAGTATTCCTGCCATGTAGTCGGTGTGAGGAAGAGCGAAACGCTGGTCCGGTCGCAGAGTCCACGCGGACTCTTTGGCGCCCTCATCGGCGCGCTCATTCCCCGCAATTCCTACATGTCCAGGAACCCAGCAGAAGATAATCTCGACATCTGCCCGGCTCGCCAAAACCATGGCGTCGCGGATATCGCGAACCAGGGGATGCGGAGATTCCAATGCCCCTAGAGCACTCAGGGCGCTTTGTGAGTCGCTATAGATCACAATCCGGTCTCCGAACCGGGCACGTCGCGTAATCTCCCGTACCGAGTGGTGTATTGCCACCAGCTCGGCCGTGAAGACAGACGCAGCGCCTGGTAGAGCCCCGCTGACTTCAAACAGAGGGGATACGGCGTGGAAGCCGACCCCCTCTTGGGACTTGGAGCCATCCGTATACACTGGCACGGTTCCAGCGAGACACGATGTGTGGTCCAAAAAAGTCCAACGCAATACTCCCGGCGCAGTATAAGCTTTGGGAGCAGAGGCGTGGCGACAAATAGCCAAATGTGGTACCCTCCCGGGTGGCGTCCTGGGCAAAACCAGGGGCGCCACCGGCCCGAGAGCTATATCTACGTCTCGAAGGAGTTTCCTGGCCCTCAACCCAAAGGGTTTAGGGTATGAGGGGCGTCTCCGGGTGGCATAGGCACCATCGAGATCAGCTGCGGATGCAGTGAGAGCTGTTGGCGACTAAAGGAGGCGTACAGGCGAGTGATGCACTGCACGCGGCGCAGAGCGACTGGCATTTCCCCTGCATCGACCAACAGGCTCTCAATGGGGGAAGTGCGGAAGGCACCGGTCGCAAGGCGAAGGCCGGTGTGGTGGATCGAATCTACCTTCCGCAATAAACGGTCGGCTCCGAATGCATAAAACTCGCATCCATAGTCGAGCTTCAAGCGAACAAAGGATCGATAAAAAAGTAAGGCAGTAGCCCTATCAGCGCTCCAAGCGCTGAACGTCACGGAACGGAGAATGTCCATGGCACGGGTACAAGAGACCCTAAGGCTGCGAATATCAGCCTCTCAGGTGAGGCGTCGGTCGAATACAAGACCAAGGAAACGGTGCGACTCAACCACATCCAGGCGCACCCCATTAAGAAACAAATCTGGGTCGGGGTGAATCCGTGGATGGCGGCAGAAGTGCACGACCTTAGTCTTGGCCAAAGAAAACCGAAACCTGTGCGGTTCAGCATAGCGAGAGACGCGGTTCAATGCTTGTAGGAGTCGACGCCCCAGAGTTGGCATCTGGGTCGCGCCAAGAGATCGAAAGGACGTCCACGTAGAGCAGAGCGAGAACATCTTCCGGCAGCACCGAGGTGATGCCGTTGATGCTCAGGGCAAAGAGTGTGACACTGAGGACACTTCCCTGTGGGACACCCTCTTCCTGCTCCTTTGGGCCGGAGAGGGCTCCCCCCACCCGTACGCGGAATCGACGATCTCGCAAAAATTTTGATATAAACATTGGGAGGCGTCCCCTCGCCCCCATTATGTGGAGAGTCTCCATGATACCGTATCGCCATGCGGTATCATAGACCTTCTCAAGATCGAAAAACCCTGTGGCGTAGTGCTGTCTACGAAGGAAAGCCTCGCAGAAGGCATTTTCCAGTCGGAGCAGAGCATCCGACGTGGAGTGGAACTTGCGGAAGCCGCACTGTGCGGAAGACAGATGGCCTCCGCTGTCCAGGAAAAGGGCTAATCTAACATTTACCAATTTCTCCATCAACTAGCACACGCAAGAGGTTAGAGAGATTGGGCGGAAACCAGTCGGAGTAGAGTGATCTCTTCCCGGTTTGCGAAAGGCGAGCACAGTAGCGATTCGCCAGGAGTTTGCGAGAAGACTTTCCACCCAGATCCTGTTGAGAAAATCTAACAGAAAGGCCATGCCTCGCTCACCCAGGTGTCGAAGCATGGCGTACGGGACATCGTCCGGACCATGGGCGGTGTCCGCGCACGAAGCGAGAGCGGAACGCAACTCACTCACAGTAAACTTGTCGTTGAAGGGTTCTCCGCCTCTGGAGGTAAAGTCCTGCCAGCGGCCTTCCACGACATCACGACGTGCATTCAATGCTGGCGGAGAAGCATCACGGCTAGAGAATGCGGAAAAAGCGGTCGCTAAGGATTTCGCCACGGACGCGGGGTCCGAGATTGTGGTCCCATTCTCCTGGAGAACGGGAGGGAGGTCCTGCGAAAACTTGGCCCGAATCCTTTTGACTCACTTCCACACCTCAGCTAAAGGGGTCTTCCCGTTAAGTGAAGACACGTATGCCCGCCAAGAAGAGCAGCGGGCGTGCTTCGAAATATACCGGAACTTAGCTCTAGCCCGACGAAATTCAGCGACAGTGAAATCGTTCGGGAACGCTTATAGCGCATGTAGGCATAACGCTTCTGTTTGAGGGCCGTCTCACACTCGGCCGACCACCATGGGAGTGGTCGGCGTGCAAAACGGCCAGACGTCCTAGGAATAGTAGTCAGGCCCCCGGCGATGAGGTTGCCGGAGAAGAACTCAACGGCTTAATCTACCGACCTAAACTCCTCGACTGAGATAGAGAATTCAGTAATTTGCTGAAATGCAGGCCACCGCGCCCGCGCCAAGCACCACCGAGGTGGTCTCTCAGGCGGCAGTTGCCCTAAAAATGATATTTGAATGGAAAAGTGATCACTACCATGGAGGTCATCGACCACCCCGCAATCAAAATCAGGCTTTGCATCCGAAGAGCACAAAGATAGGTCAAGGCAAGAAAATGAAGCGGTTCTCGGACAGTGATGCGTAAACTCATCCACGTTTAGGACACACATCTCAAGCTCTTCGATCAGATCGGCAAGGACTTGTCCCCTGGGATTTATGGAGTAATCTCCCCAGGGAGGATGCCTGACGTTCAGATCTCCAAGCAATAGATAGGGCCTCAGCAACCGCGCCACGACGCGGCGGAAGTCCGCCGCGTCGAAGTCAGCTGACGGTGGAATGTACGCAGAAATAATAGTATACCTCCTATCTAGGTGCGGCTGCACAGCCACTGCCTGAAAGGGGGTATCTAAAGAGAAAGGAAGAACAGAGACATCATGCCGGGTGTGAACCGCGCATCCCCCAGCATGGCCATCCCGCGGTGGTGGGGTCACAAGACCCTTATACCCCGAGAGGGCGGGCAGGGGGCACGCGCCTAGCATGGTCTCCTGCAAAAAGATATCTAACGGGGAACGGGATGAGACGAGCCTCCGCAGCTCCTCCCAGTTGGCCCGGAGTCCACGGCAATTCCATTGAAGGAATATGCCCTCCAGGCCTAGCTCGGAGGAGACGCGGGGGCCCTCCTCGAACTGAAGACCGTCACGGCAATGGCCGTACGTTCCCGGGGGCAGAACCCTGGGCGCTGTCGACCGGATAAAGCGCTGAAGGCGCTGTCGCCTTCGAGGACTTATTGGGGGAGGTGGGCTCGCCATTTGAGTCTTTTCCTCCCTCCGCCTCGAAACCTTAGGCGGGCGTTGCGGCTTTGGAGGCGGGGGGCCCTTTTTCGAGGAACCACCGTCTCCAAGCCACTCGCTACACCTCGGGGCGTAAGCGAAGGAGCCGAAGCTCCTTTGTTGCTGTCCTCCTTTCGGGGGACAGCTTTAGGAACCCCGCAAGATGGCCTAGCAATCATCTTCAGGGGTGTTGCCTCCTGTGAGTCTAACGACTCGGTGGAGGCGCGTGGCCGTTTCGCCTTACGGGAAACGGTCACGCTGGTGGAAGAGGGGGGAGCCCTGGTTTTAGCCGGGGCTGGGTATGAACCCTTTTTGCCGCCAGCTCTACCAGGGGAGCGCCCGGGTGTAGTAGAGCCCGCAGAAGAACTCCGAATGGGCGCGGAAACAACCGTCTCGTTGGCCTGGATGGGCCAGGAGCAGAGGGTGCTTTTCTAACTATTGAGGCATATGACGTCCCAGGCAGAGCCGGGCGCGCCAGGACCAAGTCCTTAGCCTCGCGGAATGAGAGTCGATCCTGGGTCTGAACGGCCAGGATTTCTTTCTCAAGGAGATATGCACCACATTGCTTCGAAGAAGCTGGGTGCCGCTCTCCGCAATTGACACACTTGGCCACACACGATTTGGACTTATCGTGTGTGACCTTGGAGCAATTTACACAGACTTCGGGTGACCCCGACTTTGCACGTCTACATGAGCGATTCGTATGGCCGAAGCGGTGACAGTAATAGCACCGCCACGGCAGTGGCACGAATGCCTTCACGCGGTAGCGGTACCAACCGGCACGCACCGACTCAGGGAGCTTGTCACAGTGGAACGTGACGAAGAGTGTAGGGGTGGGTCTCGAGGCCCCTCCCTGTTTTCTCATTACACGCTCGACCTTGACCGCCCCATGGTCGGCCAGCTCTAGGGAGATGTCCTCAATGGAGGAGTCAACGAGTTCCCTCGCATAAACTACTCCTTTCACCAATTTCATGGTAGAGTGCGGCGTCACACTCACCGGGGTGCCATGAAGTGTCCGAAGAGCACTTATCTTGGTGGTCTCGGAGAGATTCTCCGCATTCGCCAGAAGGCTCCCGCCCGAGAAACGGGCCACCTTCGGCTCTCTACCAATTGCACTAGCTAATCCTCTCCTCTGATGGATCATGTTGCCCTTGGACAACATGGTGCCATCAGTGGAGCGAATAACGAGGAAGCGTTTGAAGACAGCGGGCTCGAAAACGCCCAGGTAACCTCTGAATGAGGGGCCACGATGTCATCGAGGATCCGCCCTATGCACTTTTGTTCTTAGTCAGGGGCTCCGCAACCGGGGGGGGGCAGAGGGGGCGGATGTGCCGATCTTTGCTTGGTCGCTTGCCAGAGTGGCAGCAGACCCATCCGTCCCCGCAGCCCCCGGGATGGAGAGGAGCCCCGAGTCTTTTTTGTCTTTTTCTTTTTCTTCTTTGGAGAGGAGGGCGGGGAATGAACCCGCTTCTCACCTCCGCCGGATGAAGCCCCCAGGCCAGATGGACCAGCCTCAGCTAGGTTATTCTCCGAAATGGAGAAGGTCCTGGTAGTCGTGGGGGCACCGGTTGGAGGAGATCCCTCTCCTCGTTGTACTGCTTGGGAAACCACACCCGTTTGTGGAGGACACTGCATAGGGGCGGATTCGGGTTCGGTGCTTGGCGCAGAGCCAGGATTCCCCCCCATGGAAGGCCCTACCGTCTGAGGCTGGGTTTCCTCAAGGACCATGTCTATCTCGGGGGGGGGGCTACAGTTGCCCCCCCCCCCCCCCAAGACTTCACAGGTCCCGTTGGCAGTATCGTCACTAGTCTTCTTTAGGGAGGCATGAGCCTTGACCCAGGCAAGGTTCAATATTCTTGCCAGCAGGTCTTTTGAGGGAAGCGACCGAAGGGGCCTGGCTTCCCTCTCCCCCCTACCGAGCCGCTTCGATGTGGAGCGGCTGGTTAAGGGCTGCCTGCTGGCTTTCTTGGCAGTACCCTTGAAAAAAAACAGAGGGGACTGCCGCAGGTAAAAGGGAGGCGCCCGAAAGCACCTCCAGAGAAGGGGGTGAGGGGGGAGTCCCCTACACCCGTGAGCGAAGGAGAGGAGTAAGCCTCCTCTCCGGTTAGAGATATATGGAGGGTCCCCTGAGCAAGCACAGGGGAAAGGATCTCCATTTTTTTTGCTGGAGCTGCCCAAGGGCGGCTCCGTCGATGTTATAGGGAAAGTTGGGGGGTTGTTTTTTTTTTATACTCATCATTGGGCATGGTGACCCTCTTTTTTACACGGGATGCAATCGCACATCACCTCTTGCAGTAGCCCACACTGCAAGAGGTTCTTACAGGCCTGGCTGAGCCAGGCGCCTCCATTTCTAGCCACCCCTCCCGCCTGGTGGCCTGGTAGTCCATCGGCATGGCGGCTCCACCTTAGACACGGCGTAAAACAGATAGATTTTGAAGACGAGAGGAAAAGGGATGTGAGGAAGGTATGGGTGGGGATGAAGCAGGTTGTTAAAAACCACCCACCCCAGACCGGAGCTCAGGGGTTAGGGAACATTGGCCCCTCCCCCCTCAGCCCCGATCCAGGACGGTTGGCCGAGAAGAAGGTCAGTATCTACCCTGTGAAATTAGAGGCTGACCAGAGAAAGTTGTGGGAGAGGTTGTATGAAAAGAGAGGAAACAAGTGTTTTGAAGGAAGGAAGAGAGGCTAAGCTGGGGCCGGACGGGGTGCTGAGTCCCGTCAGCACGGCGACCAGGACGGCAAATCGCCGCGCCCCTTACGGGGGGTGGCAGTAGTAGCACGAATGCCTTGGCTTAGCAGTGATTCAATCGGCAGGGCCCAATTCGGGAAGTTTGTCGTAACGTAGAGTGTAGGGGTGGGTCTCAAGGCCCCTTCCTGTTTTCTCATCAGACGATCGACTTTGACCGCTCCATGGTCAACCAGCTCTAAGGTGATGTCATCTATGGAATGGTCCAAGAGTTCCTTTGCCCAACTCACTCCTTTAACGGAGTTCATAGAAGAGTGCGGCGTCACACCCAACGGCCTTCCGAAGGGCACTCGCTAATCAAGGCAGCCTTGGATTTTTATTTTAGGAGCCGATCTGGCAACTGCCTACTTGGCCATAAGTTGCCGTATTCACTACAGCCTACAGCTAGGCTATATTAAAAAAAAACAAATAACAAAAACCCGGATAAAAAGATAATAGGCTAAAAACAAATACGGAAAAAGTAAAAAGCTAGCAAAAAAGGAGCTCGCTCAAGCGTGGAAGATAGGCCCGCCTCCCCCAGGCGTAGGAGCATGCGACCCACAACAAAGTCAAATAAAGTGGAGGAGGCCGACTTCCTCCAAAAAGCCGAGAAGTCCACAACTCAATGTGCGCGAAGATCACCCAGACTGGAACAATCAACGAGAATGTGCCGAACAGTCTGGGAGACGACGCAGTCGTCGCAATAATGCGCAGGTGAGCGTTCCATCAAATAGCGGTGCGTCCAATTTGGAGATGACAGGAAGCAACCTAAAGCCGTCGCGGAATTGGGGGGAATAGGTCCATGCGAACAGTCACGGCGCAAGGGCACGCAACTTTAAGTTTCCCTCGACCGGCTCCCATCTTCTTTGCCAAGCAGCTCGTATTCCTGCCATGTAATCGGTGAGAAGAGTAAAACGCTGGTCTGGTGGCCCAGTTCTCTCAGACTCTTTGGCGCCCTCATTCCCCGCACTTCCTGCATGTCCAGGAAGCAAGAATATAATCTCAACCTCCATCCGGCTGGCCAAAACCGTGGAGTCACGGATATCGCGAACCAGGGGATGCGGCGAATCCAATGCCCTGAGAGCACTCAAGCCGCTTTGTGAATCGCTATAAGTCACAATTCGGTCTCCGAACCGGGCACGTGGTGATATTGCCCGTACCAGCGCTGAATTGCAAATAGCTCGGCCGTGAAGACAGAACAGAGGAGATACGGCGTGGAAACCGACGCCCTCTTGGGACTTGCGACCATCCGTATACACTGGTACGGTTGCAGAATGACACTAAGTGTGCTAAAAATAAAGGCCGAGCGCAATACTCCCGGTAAGGTAGAAGCTTTGGGAGAAGAGGAGGGCGAAAAATAGTCAAAGGTGGTACCCTCCAGGGTGGGTTCCTGGGCAGAACTAGGCACGCCACCGGCCCGAGACTCTCGAAGGAGTTTCCTAGCCCTAAACCCAAAGGGCTTAGGGTATGAGTAGCGTACTTCGGCGGCATAAAAACAGGCCAAATCAGCTACAAATGCAGTGAGAGCTGTTTGCGACTGAGGGAGGCACCGTGTTCGCGCGTAAAGACGAATTATGCACTGTGTAGGGTGCAGAACGAGTGGCATATCACCAGCATCGACAAGTAGGCTCTCATGGGGTAAGTGCGGAAGGCACCAGTCAACAGGCGAAGGCCGGTGTGGTGGATCGTGGATCGAGTCCATCTTCCGCAATACACACTCGGACATCGTCCGAACCAGGAGAAGTGTCCGCCCACGAAGCGAGGGAGTAACACAACTCACATAACGACACATTGAATGCTGGCGGAGCAGCACACCGGTTAGAAAATGCGGAGAAAAGATTACGCTACGGACGCGGGGTCCGAGATTGCGGTCCCATTCTCCTGGAGAACGGGAGGGGGGTCCTGGGAGAACTTGCCGCCCCGAATCCTTTTGACTCGCTTCCACACCTCTGCTAGAGGGGTCTTCCCGTTAAGTGAAGACACGTATGGCCGCCAAGAAGAGCGGCGGGCGTGCTTCGAAATATACCGGAACCTAGCCCTAGCCCGACGAAATTCAGCGACACTGAAATCGTTCGGGCGGCGCTTATAGCGCATGTAAGCATAACGCTTTTGTTTGAGTGCCTTCTCACACTCGGCTGAACAACACGGAAGTGGTCGGCGTGCAAAACGGGCAGACGTTCTAGGAATAGTTGTTAGGCCCACGGCTATGAGGTTGCCGGAGAAGAACTCAACGTCTTCATCTACCGATCTAGACTCCTCGACTGAGACATAGAAATCAGTCGTTTCCTGAAATGTAGACCACCACGTCCAAGTCAAGCACCACCGGGGCGGGCTCTTGCCAACATGATCGATGAGCTGGAGATAGTTGTCCTAAATGTGAATAAGTTGCGCATCACTGCCCTAGAACAGCTTCATTTCCTCGTCTCGATCTATCTTTGTCCTCTCCGGATGCATAGCCTGATTTTAGGTTGGGGGTGGTCGATAACCTTCAAGGTAGAGCTCACTTTCCCATTCAAATATGTTCTGGGCTGCTGCCTCCCGAGAGACCGCACTGTGACGAAAAGTGTAGGGGTGGGTCTCGAGGCCCCTCCCTGTTTTCTCATCAGACGATCGACATTACCCGCTACATGGTAGGCCAGCTCCAAGGTTATGTCATCTATCGAGTAGTGCACGAGTTTCCTCGCATAAACCCACTCCTTTCACTAAGTTCATGGTAGAGTGCGGCGGCACACTCACGGCGTGCCATCAAATGTCCGAAGGGGAATAATCATGGGAGCCTCGGAGAGATTCGACGCATTCGCCTAAACGCTCCCGTCCGAGAAACGGGTCACTATAAGCTCTCTACCAATTGCACTAGCTATTGCTCTCCTTTGATTGATCAGGTTGCCCTTAGCCAACATGCTGCCATCAGTCGAGCGAATAATGAGGAGGCGTTTGAAGCCATCGGCTCGAAAAAGCCAGGTAGCCACTGAATGGGGGGCCAGGACGTTGTGGTGGAGCGAATGTGAGTGTTTGTAGGGCCATTCTCCCACCCCTTTTCCAATACCATCTCCCTCCCTCTGTAAGAATGTGTATAAATGGAGAGATGTTTTTATATATATTATTTATTATGGATTTCATATTTTGTTTAAAATGTTTTTTTCCAGGATGTAGTTTTGATATATCATTATATTTAAAACAAACACGTAGTTTAAATATATCATTCTATTGCAAACAAAGAGCCACTCTATTATTCTGTTAGATTGTACTTGTCTTATAATAATCTTTTAACAGAAGTGGCTAAGATTATAAGATTTGCAATATTATAATAGAGTATACCTTTTACATCAAGAATTTATTGTGAGTCGCGATAGGACGGAAAGGTTTCATATAGTCTCAATACTGCGATAAGATTGCATAATTATTGTATGAGCTCGGAGGCCTAGGCCTTAAAAAAAAAATGAAAGATGTACGCAACAATTGTGCCCACACGAGTGGCAGAAGGCAGGAGTTTCCTCAGGGGGGGAAACACGTAAGCGCAAGGCTTTTTGTTTTGTTTTGTTTTGTTTGTTTGACTAATTCTCTCTTGTTTGTTTAGATAAAATGTTGGTTGCTAACAGGAGTGCTTATTTTGATTTTGTATATATTGTAATTGCAAGTTTATCTATCTCAAATTTAATTATCCATACTTGTGTAAATAAAGGACTGTACATACAATCCATTTCATTTCTCCCTCGATTTCTCACGTTCGACTTATTGTAGGTATCAGATTGGAACGATTGGGGTTAAAATGTAGGTTCGGTGCCCAAATAGGGACGTGAGATCTCGAAACCGACGGCGTGATATGATTGGGTTGCAGTCCATCATAGGATTGGACGTAGTTGATTGCTTTTTTCGTTCTTCTGTCCTTGCTTACTAACCTGGGAGGATCGCTTCTGCAGAACAGGGTCTCAATGATGAGACTGTGAGACTGAGGCTGGAGCTGAGACAGAAAGAGGAGGAATGTACAATGTTAAGGAGCGTGATTGAGGAGTGGTATGGTGAGTATGGCTGAAAAGACTGATCGGATGAAGTTGGAGATGGATGAGAGACAGATGCAGGTCGACAAAAGGATGCAGGATCTCTATGACATCAGGAAGTGGTCAGGACCAGCCCTAGGACCCTCAGCCTTGACCCCTGCTACGACCGAAGGGGATAGGACAAATGGGATCAATGGAAATGTGTGCGAGTCTAGAGAGGACAGGATGATTGTGAGTGATAGGAACGACGGAGAATGGAAGAGAGTGGAACGAGAGAGAGGAATGAAGACTGGGTCAAAGGGAAAGGATCGGAAGGTGAAAGGGAAGTGTGTGGACTCGTTGAATTGGGATGAAGAAGAGAGTGAATGTATGATTGGCATGAGTGAGAGTGATAGCAGCTAGAGTAGGAGTGAAGTGAATGTAGGGAAGGAATTTTAATTAGGGAAGTCACCAAAATTTATAATTTAAATTGCATGGGGTAGTCAGAGTGTGGGAGAGTTCTTCGGGGAGTTTGAACACTATTGCAATCTAAAGTACCCGGAGAATAAGGGGCACTGGATGAATGTTTTAGGGGTGTTTGGATGGAAAAGTATTAAAATTCTTCAGACTGATAACGAGTGTGGGTGAACCGAGGTATGAGGTGTGGTAAAGGAGAGACTGATTGGGCAGGTGAAACGAACGATTTTTTTTTTATATATTTTATAAGCTCATCTGGCGACTGCCTACTTGGGCATTTGTCGCCGTATTAAAACTGGCCTAGTTCTAGGCTACTTTAAAATAAAATTAAAGAGACAAAAAAACACCCCAAAAAGGAGGAAAGGAAGCAGGCTGGTGCGTCGGGGGGAGGTCCTCCCGGCGCAGGAGCGTGTAACCTAAAGGAAAAAAAAAATGCAAAAAAACAAAAAAAAAAGAAACCCTGCTTAAATAATAGGGAGAAGGCCGGCCTCCCCACAAAAGTCAACAAGTCCACCAGTCAATGTGCACGCACTCGTCCTGAGTACAAGGGACAGGCGGTAGCGACCCCGCCCATCCAGTACCGGGACAGGAAACGTGCGCGAAGATCAGCCAGACTGGGACATTCGACAAGAATGTGCCGAACAGTCTGGGGGACGACGCAGTCGTCGAAATAGGGCGCAGGCGAGCACTCCATCAAATAGTGATGCGTCACACGAGTGTGTCCGATTCGGAGACCACAGAAAGCGACCTAAAGCAGTCGCGGCATTGGGAGATAGGTCCATGGAAACAGTCGCGGCGCAATGGCACGCAACTTTAAGTTCCCTTAGACCGTCTCCCATCTTCTTTTCCAAGCATTCCGAAGAGTTGCCCGTATTCCTGCCATGTAGTCGGTGTAGCCGGGCTCGCGCATACAGGCGAGTGATGCACAGCACGCAGCGCAGAGCGAGTGCAATCTTCCCAGCATCGACCAACAGGCTCTCAATAGGGTAAGTGCGAAGGCACCGGTCGCAAGTCGAAGGCCAGTGTGGTGGATCGAATTCACCTTCCACAATACACACTCGGAAACATAAAACACGCATCCGTAGTTGAGCTTCGAACGAACAAAGGATCGATAAAAAAGTAGGGCAGTAGCCCTATCAGCGCCCCAAGCGCTGAACGTCACGGAACGAAGAATGTCCATGGCGCGGGTACAGGAGACCCTAAGGCTGCGAATATGAGCCTCCCAGGTGAGGCGTCGGTCGAATATAAGACCAAGGAATTTTTTTTTTTTTTTTTTTAATTAAGCGGCTATCTGGCGACTGCCGACTTAGGCATAAGTCGCCGTAAACAAACAGCCTAGTTCTAGGCTACTTTAAAAATTAAACAGGAAACAATAAAACGAAATAACAAAAACAATAACAAAAACAACAACAACAATTAAACTGTGTTAAATGAAAGGGAGAAGGCCAGCCTCCCCCCCAAAGTCAATAAGTCCACTAGTCATGGTGCACGCACTCGTCCCGAGTACAAGGGACAGGCGGTAGCGACCCCGCCCATCCCGGTACCGGGACAGGTATCGTGCGCGAAGATCACCCAGACTGCGACATTCGACAAGAATGTGCCGAACAGTCTGGGGGACGACGCAGTCGTTGCAATAGGGCGCAGGCGAGCGCTCCATCAAGTAGCGATGCGTCACACGAGTGTGTCCGATTCGAAGACGACAGAAAGCAACCTGAAGCCGCCGCGGCATTGGGGGATAGGTCCATGGGAACAGTCGCGGCGCAATGGCACGCAACTTTAAGTTCCCCTCGACCGTCTCCCATCTTCTTTGCCAAGCAGTCCGAAGAGCTGCCCGTATTCCTGCCATGTAGTCAGTGTGAGGAAGAGCGAAACGCTGGTCCGGTCGCAGAGTCCTCGCGGACTCTTTGGCGCCCTCATCGGCGCGCTCATTCCCCGCAATTCCTACATGTCCAGGAACCTAGCAGAAGATAATCTCGACATCTGCCCGGCTCGCCAAAACCGTGGCGTCACGGATTTCGCGAACCAGGGGATGCGGAGATTCCAATGCCCCGAGAGCACTCAGGGCGCTTTGTGAGTCGCTATAGATCACAATCCGGTCTCCGAACCGGGCACGTCGCGTAATCTCCCGTACCGAGTGGTGTATTGCCACCAGCTCGGCAGTGAAGACAGACGCAGCGCCTGGTAGAGTCCCGCTGACTTCAAACAGAGGGGATACGGCGTGGAAGCCGACCCCCTCTTGGGACTTGGAGCCATCCGTATACACTGGCACGGTACCGGCGTGACACGATGTGTGCTCCAAAAAGGTCGAACGCAATACTCCCGGCGCAGTACAAGCTTTGGGAGCAGAGGCGTGGCGACAAATAGCCAAATGTGGTACCGTCCAGGGCGGCGTCCTGGGCAAAACCAGGGGCGCCACCGGCCCGAGAGATATATCTACCTCTCGAAGGAGTTTCCTGGCCCTAAACCCAAAGGGCTTAGGGTATGACTGGCGTCTCTCGGCGGCATAGGCACCATCGAGATCAGCTGCGGATGCAGTGAGAGCTGTTGGCGACTGAGGGAGGCGCCGGGCTCGCGCGTACAGGCGAGTGATGCACTGCACGGGGCGCAGAGCAAGTGGCATCTCTCCAGCATCGACCAACAGGCTCTCAATGGGGGAAGTGCGGAAGGCACCGGTCGCAAGGCGAAGGCCGGTGTGGTGGATCGAATCCACCTTCCGCAATAAACGCTCGTCGGCGGATGCATAAAACTCGCATCCGTAGTCGAGCTTCGAGCGAACAAAGGATCGATAAAAAAGTAAGGCGGTAGCCCTATCAGCAACCCAAGCGCTGAACGTCACGGAACGGAGAATGTCCATGGCGCGGGTAAAAGAGACCCTAAGGCTGCGAATATGAGCCTCCCAGGTGAGGCGTCGGTCGAATACAAGACCAAGGAAACGGTGCGACTCAACCTCATCCAGGCGCACCCCATTAAGAAACAAATCTGGGTCGGGGTGAAGCCGTGGATGGCGGCAGAAGTGCACCACCTTAGTCTTGGCCAAAGAAAACCGAAACCTGTGCGCTTCGGCATAGCGAGAGACGCGGTTCAATGCCTGTTGGAGTCGACGCTCCAGAGTTGGCATCTGGGCCGCGCCAAAAGAGATCGAAAGGTCGTCCACGTAGAGCGTAGCGAGAACATCTTCCGGCAGCACCGAGGTGATGCCGTTGATGCTCAGGGCAAAGAGTGTGACACTGAGGACACTTCCCTGCGGGATACCCTCTTCCTGCTCCTTTGGGCCGGAGAGGGCTCCCCCCACCCGTACGCGGAATCGACGATCTCGCAAAAATTCAGATATAAACATTGGGAGGCGTCCCCTCGCCCCCATCGTGTGGAGAGTCTCCATGATACCGTATCGCCATGCGGTATCATAGGCCTTCTCCAGATCAAAAAACACCGTGGCGTAGTGCTGTCTACGAAGGAAAGCCTCGCAGACGGCACTTTCCAGTCGGAGCAGAGCATCCGACGTGGAGTGGAACTTACGGAAGCCGCACTGTGCAGAAGACAGATGGCCTCCGCTGTCCAGGAAAAGGGCTAATCTAACATTTACCAATTTCTCCATCAACTTGCACACGCAAGAGGTTAGAGAGATTGGGCGAAAACCGGTCGGAGTAGAGTGATCTCTCCCCGGCTTGCGAAAGGCGAGCACAGTAGCGATTCGCCAGGAGTCTGGGAGAAGACCTTCCACCCAGATCCTGTTGAACAAATCAAACAGAAAGGCCATACCTCGCTCACCCAGGTGTCGAAGCATGGCGTACGGGTCATCGTCCGGAGCATGGGCGGTGTCCGCGCACGAAGCGAGAACGGAACGCAACTCACTCACAGTAAACTTGTCGTTGAAGGGTTCTCCGCCTCTGGAGGTAAAGTCCAGCCGGCGGCCTTCCGCGACATCACGACGTGCATTGAACGCTGGCGGAGCAGCATCACCGCTAGAGAATGCGGAAAAAGCGGTCGCTAAGGATTCCGCCACGGACGCGGGGTCCGAGATTGCGGTCCCATTCTCCTGGAGAACGGGAGGGGGGTCCTGCGAGAACTTGCCCCGAATCCTTTTGACTCGCTTCCACACCTCAGCTAAAGGGGTCTTCACGTTAAGTGAAGACACGTATGCCCGCCAAGAAGAGCGGCGGGCGTGCTTCGAAACATACCGGAACCTAGCCCTAGCCCGACGAAATTCAGCGACAGTGAAATCGTTCGAGCGGCGCTTATAGCGCATGTAGGCATAACGCTTCTGTTTGAGGGCCGTTGCACACTCGGCCGACCACCATGGGAGTGGTCGGCGTGCAAAACGGCCAGACGTCCTAGGAATAGTAGTCAGGCCCACGGCGATAAGGTTGCCGGAGAACTCAACGGCCTCATCTACCGACCTAAACTCCTCGACTGAGATAGAGAATTCAGTCATTTCCTGAAATGCAGGCCACCGCGCCCGCGCCAAGCACCACCGAGGTGGTCTCTCAGGCGGCAGTTGCCCTGAAAAGGATATTTAAATGGGAAAGTGATCACTACCATGGAGGTCATCGACCACCCCCCAATCAAAATCAGGCTGTGCATCCGAAGAGCACAAAGATAGGTCAAGGCAAGAAAATGAAGCGGTTCTCGGATAGTGATGCGTAAACTCATCCACGTTTAGGACACCCATCTCAAGCTCTTCGATCAGATCGGCAAGGACTTGTCCCCTGGGATTTATGGAGTAATCTCCCCAGAGACGATGCCTGCCGTTCAGATCTCCAAGCAAGAGATAGGGCCTCGGCAACCGTGCCACGACGCGAAGGAAGTCCCCCGCGTCGAAGTCAGCTGACGGTGGAATGTACGCAGAAATGATAGTATACCTCCTATCCAGGTGCAGCTGCACAGCCACTGCCTGAAAGGAGGTATCTAAAGAGAAAGGAAGAACGGAGACATCATGCCGGGAGTAAACCGCGCATCCCCCAGCCCGGCCATCCCGCGGTGGTGGGGTCGCAAGACCCTTATACCACGGGAGGGCAGGCAGCAGGCACGCGCCTAGCATGGTCTCCTGCAAAAAAATAGCTAACGGGGAACGGGACGAGATGAGCCTCCGCAGCTCCTCCCAGTTGGCCCGGAGTCCACGGCAATTCCATTGAAGGAATATGCCCTCCAGGCCTAGCTCGGAGGAGACGCGGGGGCCCTCCTCGAATTGAAGACCCTCACGGGAATGGCCGTACGCTTCCCGGGGGCAGAACCCCGGGCGCTGTTGGCCGGACAAAGCGCTGAAGGCGCTGTCGCCTTCGAGGACTTATTGGGGGATGTTGGGCTCGCCATGCGAGTCTTTTCCTCCCTCCGCCTCGAAACCTTAGGCGGGCGTTGCAGGTTGGGAGAGGAGGGGCCCTCTTTTCGAGGAACCACCGTCTCCGAGCCACTCGCTCCACCTCGGGGCGTGGGCGAAGGGGCCGAAGCTCCTTTGTTGCTGTCCTCCTTTCGGGGAACAGCTTTAGGAACCCCGGAAGATGGCCTAGCGACCATCTTCAGGGGTGTTGCCTCCTGTGAGTCTAACGACTCTGTGGAGGCGCGTGGCCGTTTCGCCTTACGGGAAACGGTCACGCTGGGGGAAGAGGGGGGAGCCCTGGTTTTAGCCGGGGCTGGAGGGGAACCCTTTTTGCCGCCAGCTCTACCAGGGGAGCGCCCGGGTGTAGTAGAGCCCGCAGAAGGGCTCCGAATGGGCGCGGAAACAACCGTCTCGTTGGCCTGGATGGGCCAGGAGCAGAGGGTGCTTTTCTAACTATTGAGGCATATGACGTCCCAGGCAGAGCCGGGCGCGCCAGGACCAAGTCCTTAGCCTCGCGGAATGAGAGTCGATCCTGGGCCTGAACGGTCAGGATTTCTTTCTCAAGGAGATATGCACCACATTGCTTCGAAGAAGCAGGGTGCGACTCTCCGCAATTGACACACTTGGCCACACACGATTTGGACTTATCGTGTGCGACCTTGGAGCAATTTACACAGACTTCGAGAGACCCCGACTTTGCACGTCTACATGATCGATTCGTGTGGCCGAAGCGGTGACAGTAATAGCACCGCCGCGGCAGTGGCACGAATGCCTTCACGCGGTAGCGGTACCAACCGGCACGCACCGACTCAGGGAGCTTGTCACAGTCGAACGTGACGAAGAGTGTAGGGGTGGGTCTCGAGGCCCCTCCCTGTTTTCTCATCACACGTTCGACCTTGACCGCCCCATGGTCGGCCAGCTCTAGGGTGATGTCTTCTATGGAGTAGTCAACGAGTTCCCTCGCATAAACTACTACTTTTACAAAGTTCATGGTAGAGTGCGGCGTCACACTCACCGGGGTGCCATGAAGTGTCCGAAGAGCACTTATCTTGGCCGCCTCGGCGGGATTCGCCAGAAGGCTCCCGTCCGAGAAACGGGTTACCTTCGGCTCTCTACCAATTGCACTAGCTAATCCTCTCCTCTGATGGATCATGTTGCCCTTGGACAACATGCTGCCATCAGTGGAGCGAATAACGAGGAAGCGTTTGAAGCCAGCGGGCTCGAAAACGCCAGGACCTCTGAATCAGGGGCCCCGATGTCATCGAGGCTCCGCCCTGTGCACTTTTGGTCTTTGTCATCGTCAGGAGCTCCGTACCCGGGGAAGCAGAGGGCCCGGATGTGCCGATCTTGGCCTGGTCGCTTGCCAAAGTGGCAGCAGACCCATCCGTCCCCGTAGCCCCCGCGGATTGAGAGGAGCCCCGAGTCTTCTTCGTCTTTTTGGTCCTTTTCTTTTTTGGAGAGGAGGGCGGGGAATGAACCCGCTTCTCACCCCCGCCGGTAGAAGCCCCCAGGCCAGATGGACCGGCCTCAGCCAGGTCCTTCTCCGAAATGGAGAAGGTCCTGGTGGTCGCAGGGGCATCATCCAGAGGAGATCCCTCCCCTCCTTGTACTGCCTGAGAATCTAAAGCCGTTTGATGAGGACCTTGCATAGGGGCGGATTCGGGTTCGGTGCTTGGCGCCGAGCCCGGATTCCCCCCCATGGAAGGCCCTACCTTCTGAGGCTGGTTTTCCTCAAAGACCATGTCTAGCTCAGGAGGGGCCTCCAGTTGGCCATCCCCTCCCAGGACATCGCAGGTCCCCTTGGCAGCGTCATAAGTCTTTAGTGGGGAGGCACAGGCCTTGACCCCGGCAAGGTTTAATATTTTTGCGAGCAAGTCTTTTGAGGGAAGCGACCGAAGGGGCCTGGCTTCCCTCTCCCCCCTAAGGGGGTTTGCCCTACCGAGCCGCTTGTACGAGGGGCGGTCGGCAATGGGCTGCCTGCTGGCTTTCTTGGCAGTCCCCTTAGAAAGCAAAGGAGGGACTGCCGCTGGAGATAGGGAGGTGCCCGAAAGCACCTCCAGAGAAGGGGGTGAGGGGGAGTCCCCTACACCCGTAGGCGTAGGAGAGGAGTAAGCCTCCTCTCCGGTTAAAGAGGTATGGAGGGTCCCCTGCGCAAGCACAGGGGGGGGGGGACCTCCATCTTTTCTGTGGAGCTGCACGAGGGCGGCTCCGTTGTTTTAGGGGGAATTAATGGGAGATGTTTTTTTTTTTTTTCATCATTGGGCATGGTGACCCTCTTTGTTTTACGGGACGCAATCGCTCACCACCTCTTGCAGTAGCCCGCACTGCAAGAGGTGCTTACAGGCCCGACAGAGCCAGGCGCCGCCATTTGGGACCACCCCTCCCGCCTGGTGGCCTGGCAGTCCTTCGGCATGGCGGCTCCACCTTAGACACGGCGCAAAACAGATAGAATGTGAAGAGGAGAGGAAAAGGGATGTGAGGAAGGTATGGGTGGGGATGAAGCAGGTTGTTAAAAAACCCCCATCCCGAACCGGAGCTGAGGGGTTAGGGAACAATGTCCTCTCCCCCCTCAGCCCCCATCCGGGCTGGTTGGCTTGAGAAGAAGGTCAGCATTCTACCCTGTGAAATTAGAGGCTGACCAGAGAAAGTTGTGGGAGAGGTTGTATGAAAAGCGACGAGGTAGGGGAGAAATCGGGCTATCTGAAGGAAGGAAGAGAGGCTAAGCTGGGGCCGGACGGAGCGCTGGATTCTGTCAGCACGGCGGCCAAGAGGCAAATCGCCGCGCCCCTTACGGGGTAAGACCAAGGAAACGGTGCGATTCCACCACATCCAGGCAAACCCCATTAAGAAACAAATCTGGCTCGCGGTGAAGCCGTGGATGGCGGCAGAAGTGCACCACCTTAGTCTTGGCCAAAGAAAACCGGAACCTGTGTGCTTCGGCATAGCGAGAGACGCGGTTCAATGCCTGTTGGAGTCGACGCTCCAGAGTTGGCATCTGGGCCGCGCCAAAAGAGATCGAAAGGTCATCCACGTAGAGCGTAGCGAGAACATCTTTCTGCATCAGGGCAAAGAGTGTGACACTGAGGACACTTTCCTGCGGGACACCCTCTTCATGCTCCTTTGGGCCGGAAAGGGCTCCCCCCATCTGTACGTGGAATCGACGATCTCGCAATAATTCAGATATAAACATTGGGAGGCGTCCCATCGCCCCCATTGTGTGGAGTCTCCATGATACCGTATTGCAATGCGGTATCATAGGCCCTCTCCAGATCGAAAAACACCGTGGCGTAGTGCTGTCTACAGAGGAAAGCCCGCAGACGGCTTTTTCCAGTCGGAGCACAGCATCCGACGTGGAGTGGAACTTGCGGAAGCCGCACTGTGCGGAAGACAGACGGCCTCCACTGTCCAGGAAAAAGGTTAATCTAACATTTACCAATTTCTCCACCAACTAGCACACGCAAGAGGTTAGAGAGATTGGGCGGAAACCGGTCGGAGTAGAGTGATCTCTCCCCGGTTTGTGAAAGGCGAGCACAGTAGCGATTTGCCTGGAGTCTGGGAGAAGACCCTCCACTCTGATCCTGTTGAGCAAATCTAACATAAAGGCCATGCCTCGCTCACCCAGGTGTCGAAGCATGGCGTACGGGACATTGTACGGACCATGGGCGGTGTCCGCGCACGAAGCGAGAGCGGAGCGCAACTCACTCACACTAAACTTGTCGTTGAAGGGTTCTCCGCCTCTGGAGGTAAAGTCCAGCCGGCAGCCTTCCGCGACATCAGGACGTGCATTGAATGCTGGCGGAGCAGCATGCCGGCTAGAGAATGCATAAAAAGCGGTTGCTAGGGATTCCGCTACGGACGCGGGGTCCGATATTGCGGTCCCATTCTCCTGGAGAACGGGAGGGAGGTCCTGCGAGAACTTGCCCCGAATCCTTTTAAATCGCTTCCACACCTCAGCTAGAGGGGTCTTCACGTTAAGTGAAGACACGTATGCCCGCCAAGAAGAGCAGCGGGCGTGCTTCAAAATATACCGGAACCTAGCCCTAGCCCGACGAAATTCAGCGACAATGAAAGCGTTCGGGCGACGCTTATAGCACATGTAGGCATAACGCTTCTGTTTGAGGGCCGTCTCGCACTCGGCGGACCACCATGGGAGTGGTCGGCGTGCAAAACGGCCAGACGTCCTAGGAATAGTAGTCAGGCCCACGGCGATGAAGTTGCCGGAGAAGAACTCAACGGCCTCATCTACAGACCTAAACTCCTCGACTGAGATAGAGAATTCAGTCGTTTGCTGAAATGCAGGCCACCGCGCCCGCGCCAAGCACCACCGAGGTGGGCTCTTAGGTGGCAGTTGCCCTGAAAATGATATTTGAATGGGAAAGTGATCACTACCATAGAAGTCATCGACCACCCCCCAATCAAAATCAGGCTGTGCATCCGAAGAGCACAAAGATAGATCAAGGCAAGAAAGGAAGCGGTTCTCGGACAGTGATGCGTAAACTCATCTCAAGCTCTTCGATCAGATCGGCAAGGACTTGTCCCCTGGGATTTATTGAGTAATCTCCCCAGAGAGGATGCCTGCCGTTCAAATCTCCAAGCAAGAGAAGAAGCCTCGGCAACCAGGCCACAACGCAGCGGAAGTCCCCCGCGTCGAAGTCCGCTGACGGTGGAATGTACGCAGAAATTATAGTATACCTCCTATCCAGGTGCAGCTGCAAAGCCACTGCCTAAAAGGAGGTATCTAAAGAGAAAGGAAGAACAGAGAAATATGCCAGGTGTAGACCACGCATCCCCCAGCCCCGCCATCCCGCGGTGGTAGGGTCACTAGACCCTTATACCCCAGGAGGGCGGGCAGGGGGCAGGCGCCTAGCATGGTCTCCTGCAAAAATATAGCTAACGAGGAACGGGAGGAGACGGGCCTCCGCAGCTCCTCCCAGTTGGCCCGGAATCCATGGCAATTCCATTGAAGGAATATGCCCTTCATGCCTAGCTCGGAGACGCGGGGACCCTCCTCAAACAGAAGACCCTCACAGGCATGGCCGTACACTTCGCGGGGGCTGTTGGCCGGATAAAGCGCTGAAGGCGCTGTCGCCTTCGAGGACTTATTGGGGGAGGTTGGGCTCGCCATGCGAGTCTTTTCCTCCCTCCGCCTCGAAACCTTAGTCGGGCGTTGCGGCTTCGGAGGTGGGGGGCTCTCTTTTCGAGGAACCACCGTCTCCGAGCTACTCGATCCACCACTAGGCGTGGGCGAAGGAGCCGAGCCGAAGCTCCTTGGTTGCTGTCCTCCTTTCAGGGGACAGCTTTAGGAACCCCGGAAGAATTCCTAGCCACCATCTTCAGGGGTGTTGCCTCCTGTGAGTCTAACGACTCGGTGGAGGCGCGTGGCCGTTTCGCCTTGCGGGAAACGGTCACGCTGAGGTAAGAGGGGGGAGTCGTGGTTTTAGCCGGGGCTGGATATGAACTCTTTTTGCCGCCAGCTTTACTAGGGGAATGCCCGGGTTGGGTAGAGCCCGCAGGGCTCCGAATGGGCGCGGAAACAACCGTGCTCGTTGTCGTGGATGGGCCAGGAGCAGAGGGTGCTTTTCTAACTATTGAGGCATATGACGTCCCAGGCAGAGCCGGGCGCACAAGGACCAAGTCCTTAGCCTCGCGGAATGATAGTCGATCCTGGGCCTGAACTGCCAGGATTTCTTTATCGAGGAGATATGGACCACATTGCTTCGAAGAACCGGAGTGCGGCTCTCCGCAATTGACACACTTGGCCACACACGATATGGACTTATCGTAAGCGACCTTGGAGCAATTTACACAAACTTCGGGTGACCCTGACTTTGTATGTCAACAAGAACGATTTGTATGGCCGAAGCGGTGACAGTAATAGCACCGCCGCGGCAGTGGCACGAATGCCTTCACGCGGTAGCGGTACCAACCGGCACGCACCGATCAGGGAGCTTGTCACAGTCGAAAGTGACGAAGAGTGTAGGAGTGGGTCTTGAGGCCCCTCCCTGTTTTCTCATTACACGTTCGACCTTGACCGCCCCATGGTCGGCCAGCTCTAGGGTGATGTCCTCAATGGAGTAGTCAACGAGTTCCCTTGCATAAACTACTTCTTTCACCAATTTCATGGTAGAGTGCGGCGTTACACTCACCGGGGTGCCATGAAGTGTCCGAACAGCACTTATCTTGGCCGCCTCGGCGGGATTCACCTTATTCGCCAGAAGGCTCCCATCCGAGAAACGGGTCACCTTCGGCTCTCTACCAATTACACTAGCTAATCCTCTCCTCTGATGGATCATGTTGCCCTTGGCCAACATGCTGCCATCAGTGGAGCGAATGACGAGGAAGCGTTTGAAGCCAGCGGGCTCGAAAACGCCAGGTAACCTCTGAATCAGGGGCCCTGGTCATCGAGGCTCCGCCTTGTGCGCTTTTGGTCTTAGTCAGAGGCTCCGCAACCGGGGGGGAGCAGAGGGGCTGGATGTGCCGATCTTGGCTTGGTCGCTTGCCAGAGTGGCAGCAGACCCATCCGTCCCCACAGCCCCGAGAGTCTTCTTTGTATTTTTGGTCTTAGTCTTTTTCTTTTTGGGAGAGGAGGGCGGGAAATGAACCCGCTTCTCACCTCCGCCGGCAGAAGCCCATAGGCCAGATGGACCGGCCTCAGCCAGGTCCTTCTCCGAAATGGATAAGGTCCTGGTGGTCGCAGGGGCACCGGTCGGAGGCGATCCTTGCCCTCGTTGTACTGCCTCAGAAACCCTAACCGTTTGAGGATGACCTTGCATAGGGGCGAATTTGGGTTCGGTGTTTGGCACCGAGCCCGGGTTCCCCCCCCATGGAAGGCCCTACCCTCTGAGGCTGAGTTTCCTCAAGGACCGTATCTATCACAGGAGGGGCCTCCAGTTTGCCGCCCCCTCCAAGGACATCGCAGGTCCCCTTGTGTGAGGAGGCACAGGTCTTGACCCCGGCAAGGTTTAAAATTCTTGCCAGCAGGTCTTTTGAGGGAAGCGACCGAAGGGGCCTGGCTTCCCTCTCCCCCCTAAGGCTGTTTGCCCTACTGAACCGCTTACACGAGGGACGGTCGGCAATGGGCTGCCTGCTGGCGTTCTTGGCAGTCTCCAGAGAAAGAAAAGGAGGGACTGCCGCTGGAAATAGGGAGGTGCCCGAAAACACCTCCAGAGAAGGGGGTGAGGGGGTGTTCCCTACACCCATAGGCGTAGGAAAGGAGTAAGCCTCCTCTCCGGTTAAAGAAGTATGGAGGGTCCCCTGCCCAAGCACAAGGGGGGAAACCCTCCATTTTTTTCGGTGGAGCTGCCCGAGAGCGGCTCCGTTGATGAGAAAGGGGATTTGGGGAGATATTTGGGTTTTTGATGACCATACATGCGCATGGTGACCCTCTTTTTTACACGGGCTGCAATCGCGCATCACCTCTCGCAGTAGCCCGGACTGCATGAGGTACTTACAGGCCCGACAGAGCCAGGCGCCGCCATTTGGGACCACCCCTCCCGCCTGGTGGCCTGGCAGTCCTTCGGCATGGCGGCTCCACCTTAGACACGGCGCAAAACAGATAGAATGTGAAGAGGAGAGGAAAAGGGATGTGAGGAAGGTATGGGTGGGGATGAAGCAGGTTGTTAAAAAACCCCCATCCCGAACCGGAGCTGAGGGGTTAGGGAACAATGTCCTCTCCCCCCTCATCCCCGATCCGGGACGGTTGGCTTGAGAGGAAGGTCAGCATTCTACCCTGTGAAATTAGAGGCTGACCAGAGAAAGTTGTGGGAGAGGTTGTATGACAAGCGACGAGGTAGGGGAGAAATCGGGCTATCTGAAGGAAGGAAGAGAGGCTAAGCTGGGGCCGGACGGAGCGCTGGATCCCGTCAGCATGGCGGCCAGGATGGCATATCGCCGCGCCCCTTACGGGGGTGAAACGAACGAAGAAGAGTGTGAAGTATAAAAGGGTGAATGAATTTGAAAAAGTTCGTATGGGGAGGAACGAAGGGGTGAACATGTATACACATAGGCTTGATAGTATGGCGAGAAAGAGGTATGGTGATGATGGAATGAATGAGTGCAAGCAACTGTTAAGGAAGTTCCTGGACACGATCCTGCGAAAGGTGAGTGAATGGTTGAATGGTACCTGTGATTGGAATGATAATGTCAGCTGTTCGAATGCATGGTATGTTGATGAATGAGTGCGAATTATCTGTGATTGATAAAGTGAGTAGTGAATATGGTGTGATTTTGGGGTATGATATTATGAAAGTGAACCGTACGGTTGTGCATCTTGCGAGTGATGAGATTGAGAGAAAGATTGGTAAAAATGGGGTGTATAATTTCTATGTAGGGAAAGATGGTTGTGTTTTGAGGAGTGTGTTTAGCGATATGGAGGTGACTGCTATGGAGAGTGTAAGGCTTGTGAAGGGTGTCTGTTAGAGTGAGTTGGAGTAAGGATGTGAGTTTGAATGTGGGTGAGAACACCGTGATATTGGGTGGAAAGGATGCGTGTTATAAGGTAAGGCGTGTTGCTTGTGTGTTTGATGGCTTGATGAGAATGAATAATCCTTTTGTATGTGTGCATGTGGACCCCAGAGTGAAAGGGCAGGTGAGGGAGATCCAAGTCAGAGATGTACTGGGTAACCTCTCCACTGTCAGTGAGGTAGGTATGGATGATATCACGGATATCCAGGTAAATGTTGTGAACGAAAAGACGTGTGAATGGACGTATAATATGAAGTGGAAAGAATGGTGGAATTGGATGAATGTTTAACTGAGTATGAAAGGGAGGATGTGTATCGAATGCTGTTTAAACAAAAGGGGGTCATCAGTAAGGGCAATCCGGATTTGGGGGTAGCAAACCTCCCAGAATTTAAGATTGTCCTGAAGGAGGACACTCCGATCTATCAGCAGCCGAGACATTTCCCGCGTCCGGTTGCTGATGAGATTGAGGAGCAGTGTGTGGAGTTGGAACGATTGGGGGTGATTGAAGAAAGTGAGAGTGCACGGAATAGTCCGATTGTGCTTGTACGTAAGCCGGATGGAAGATTGCGTCTGTGTGTGAATTATCGAAAGCAACAAGGAGTAACAAGGAAAGAAAGTACCTTAGAAGACCTTACGGTCCATTCAATAAGGGTACCTTTGGACTAGCCGTCGAGCGGGCACATCTTTGCTCAAATGCTTTACGTTCTTAAACGGCCACTTTTCAAGACCCTGTCTAGTCTTGACTTGAACTGGTCAACAGATTCACTGTTGACAACTTCTACTGGAAGTGCGTTCCAACTACCGCAGATACTGTACGTTAAAAATTTCCCACACCTATCACGGTTGTAACGCTTCAGTTAAAGTTTAAAACCGTGATTTCTTGTTCTGCGCTCAGCAAGTGTGAAAATATCCCTGTAGTCAACATTGTCGAACCCTCGCAGTATTTTGAAAACTTCGATGAGCTGACCACGCAGTCTACGGGTTTCCAACGAGAACAGATCTAATTCCTTTAATCTATCTTCATAACTTTTATGTCTGATAGAGGGAATCAGTTTGGTTGCCCTTGCTTGCACGCGTTCCAATCTTGCGGTCCTTTCGAAATGAAGGACTACAAAATTGTACGGCCGGACAAGTGAGTTGTACAAACACAGTACAATCTCCTTGTTCCGATATCCAAACTGGCGCTTTATGTAGCCTAGCATCCTTTGGGCCGTTTTCTCCGCCTCAATGCACTGTTTCGAGAACTTGAGGTCACTAGTGACTGTTACACCCAAGTCCTTCTCAGTGTCGGTGGATTCAATAGCAGTGCCCTTAAGGATATACTGAGATTGGGCATTTCGGTGGCCGATATGCATCATTTTGCATTTGTTCACGTTAAAAGGCATTTGCCACGTGTCCGACCACTCCCCAATCTTCCCAAGATGTTCCTGCAGGCGGGCAGTATTTCCACCATTTGAAACTTTCATACCAAGCTTGGTATCGTCGGCAAATTTAGAAATCCTGGCAACCATGTCAGCGTCCATGTCGTTGACGTAGATGATGAATAGTGGTGGTACCAGGACAGAACCTTGAGGCACCCACTCAGAAGCTTGTCCATTCAGCACCACCAGTTGCCATCTGCCACTTAGCCAGTTCTCTAGCCAGCCGTCTACTTTTCCGTCTATGCCCAGCGCTCGCCTTATCAAAGGCTTTCTGAAAGTCTAAGAAGACCACATCCACCGCCTGGTCCCGATCGTGCTCACTGAGGACGAATTGGAAGAATTCCACAAGGTTCGTCAGTGCCCTTAAGGATATACTGAGATTGGGCGTTTCGGTGGCCTATATGCATCACTTTGTATTTGTTCACGTTAAAAGGCATTTGCCACGTGTCCGACCACTCCCCAATCTTCCCAAGATGTTCCTGCAGGCGGGCAGTATTTCCACCATTTAAACGTTCATACCAAGCTTGGTATCGTCGGCAAATTTAGAAATCCTGGCAACCATGTCAGCGTCCATGTCGTTGACGTAGATGATGAATAGTAGTGGTCCCAGGATAGAACCTTGAGGCACCCCGCTAGTAACGGGCACCCACTCAGAAGCCTGTCCATTCAGCACCACCAGTTGCCATTGCCACTTAGCCAGTTCTCTATCCAGCCGTCTACTTTTCCGTCTATGCCCAGCGCTCGCACTTTCCGGAGAAAGCGGCGGTGTGGTACCTTATCAAAGGCTTTCTGAAAGTCTAAGTAGACCACATCCACCGCCTTGTCCCGATCGTGCTCACTGAAGACGAATTGGAAGAATTCCAGAAGGTTCGTCAGGCATGACCGTTGCCATCGGAAGCCGTGCTGGGAAGGTGAACGAAAGGACTGTGCGACTGTGAAAGAGAGGTTTCCGATGTGTGTGGTATCTGAGTATGTGTATAGTAAGCATGGGATGAAGTGGTTTACAAAGCTGGATCTGGTACGGGGGTATTACCAGATGCCCATTGCTGAGGAGAGCCAGCAGGTGACTGCCTGTTTCTCTACGGAAAGGCACTATCACTTCCGGAACATCAGCTTTGGCTTGGCTAATGCTCCCGAAGCCTTCCAGCGGGCAATGAATGTTGTGATGAGTATGTTTGCGAGTAAGAAAGTGATTGCATTTATAGATGATATTTTGATTATGACTGAGACTTTTGAGGAGCATATGAGATTGGTGAATGATGTGTTGACAACGTTGGGGAGTGTTGGTGTGAATGGTTTGCGAAAGAAGTGGAATTCCTTGGGCATATGGTGAGTGAGAATGAGTTATTAAAATCACCAAAGTATGTTGAGAAGGTGAGAATGTTTCCGAAACCGGTGACAGTGAAGCAGCTGAAGTCGTTTCTGGGTTTGATTAAGTTTCAACGAAAGTTTATACGTGATTGTTCGGATGTGAGTAAGCCTCTGACTGAATGGATGTACAAGAAAGGTAGTACGATTGTCAGGTAGAATGATAAGATGAATGAGGCGTATGAGACTGAAAGAGGCAGCGGCTGAAGATGTTGAATTGGCATACCGGGTGGGTACTGTATGGGAGGTTTTCAGATGCAAAAGCAGCGTTTGAAGGGAGAGAATGTCAGGCGAATAATTGGGTATGTATTCAAGGCTATGAAGTGGCCGAGCTAAAGTGTCGAGTGTGGACCGAGAGTTGGCTGCGATAAGGTATTGTTTGAAAGTGTTGTGTCTGGATTTTTTATGGTGTGAGGTTCGTGATTAAAACAGATCACCAATCTCTTGTGAATTTGCAACATATGAAATGAACTGATAGGAGGATCGCGAGGAGTTTGGAAGATTTAAGTGACTTTGACTATGTGATTGAGTATGTGCCTGGTGAACGTTATGGAGTTTCTGAGTCGATGTCTAGGTATCCTGGTACGTATGATGAAAATGTGTGTGGAGTGAGTGATGTTGAGTATTTGCCAAAAGGGATTATGAATGAAAAGGAGAGTAAGGGTGGTGCTGATTCCTTGTCTGAGAGCTTATGGAATGGTTTGCAAGATTTAAGATTAATGGGAGTATGTAGATGTGAGAGTGCCAGAGGGGGTAACTTAGGGAAAAAGGTAATTTGTGAAGTATGTAGGAAACCTGAGAGTATTGGTATGGCAAGAGTGCAGAATTTTATAAAAGAATTGAGAACAATATGTGTGCCAGGGGTCCCGCCATTTCAGGAAGTGTTGATTATAGTGAGTCGTTTGTATGGAGTGATTGTTTATGTGCACTTTAGTGGTGAGATGCCGATTGGGTACAAAGATGAGAAGAAGAAGGGTTTGAATGCTAATGTGGTGCATCTGCAGTGTTTGAGCGGTGTTCATTACAATTGGGTGATTGAAAAGTGTTTGTATATGAGGGAAAAGAATGATGGTCTGGATGAAGATGAGTGTGTGGTGAGCGATGATGTGGAAGTTGATGACAGTGTGGATGTCAGTGTGGTTGTTGCTTCTGTGTATTGCGAACATGGTGGACCTGATATGATGGAAACAACAGTGAAAGTTGGTGAAAGGTTATCCTGTGGTTTGATTGATACTGGAGCGCAAGTGTCGTTAGTGAACGAGAGGATTCTGAGTAAGTATGATGAGTTTAGATGTTGCGAGCGCAAGCCTGTGAAGTTACGGATAAGTGGATTGTGGAATGGAATGAAAGGGTGAAAAAATTACCAAAAGGTTTCACTGAATTGTAAATGTTTTGAAATATAGAAATGTTTCCCATTTATAAAAACAAAGTTTTCTATAAAATAGAAGTTTTAAGTGATAACTAAAATGAAAAAAAAATTCTTTAATGAATTCTTTTTTAGGGAGAGGATGGGGGGGAGGGAATAAGAAAAATAGTTCCAATAATAATTCTGAATTGTTTACAATAAAAATATATTATTTGAATAATACAAAACTATTTAAATATATTATTTTCGCTAATGATGTACCAAGGCAAAATTCATCAGTAGCAATTTGTTTGGCAGTTTAAGGGTTAATAATACTAAGTAAGAATAATAGTATTAAATAATAAATTATATTATTAAATAATACTAATATAAATAAAATACAACTAAATAATATCAAAATCTTACTAAATAATAAAAATGCTAGAAATAATAATACTAATAAAAGGCAAAGCGGAGGTGAGAGGAAAGTGCACCAATAATTTTCCAGGCCCCATTAGAGTGTTCAAATCAATCCAGCAAGTGACAAACTGCCCTAATTCCAACTCAGGCTGGGAAGACATGCAGCTCCTCTGGATACCAAGTGTCAGACTAAACAGGGTCCTCCCCCCTGCTCCTGTAGGCATTTGCTGTAGTTATAGTTTGTTCATTCTTGGTTTTGTGGTTTTGCTGTTTTGGCGCAGACATAACTTCTTCTTAATGAAGAGATTTCATGAAATGAATGACAACATGAATCGGGCGCAACAGCAGATTACCATTTCTGCAATCACACCATTCCAAAACATCATTTTTTTATCATTCATTTTCTCCTTTTACACATCAGACATATTTAGAATCCACAAGTCAATTAAATGGAAGGAAAACTTCTTATACCATCTAATATCTTGACACACACACATACTATATCATTCATTAGCACATCAAACTTATGACTCATTCACATTATTTTGTTGCACTCAACCAAAATAATATTATCATCTCTCTCTCTCTCTCTTTCCAGTGTCACATTTGATCATCATGCACACTTGTAAGCAACTCTTATATTTCCTTTATCATACCATTTTAGGAATAATATATTGTTACATTGCATTGATTCCACAACCTCCTCCTCCTCCTCCTCTAAATTTCAAACATGTTCTTTCTATTGGAATGAAGTGTTTCACATGCTCCACTCTTACTTTCTAGTAATCTTTCAAAGAGTGATTGTTACCAATTGTCAACACAAAGAACATTGCCTTATTTAAATAGGATTCAAGAAGTGTCATCAGAACTAAGCCCGTCACCCAGACTCCATGATCTATGGTAATTTCTGTGCCACTTCCAGTATAAATTATCAGATCTTTACATATCCAGTCTTACAATCCCACAACATCAACCTTTTTTATACCAAACTGGTCTTTTGTTGGGATTGTATTGCCTGTAATAGAGTCTTTCTCTCCAAAGAAGTAGATGTTCATTTATGCAAAGGTGTATGAAAGGAATCAACTTTAATTTAAATTTCTGTTTAATGAGATTGGATACATTTTATTATTGCTAAAATGCAAAACCTTAATATTTGAAGAAAGCCATCTCTTGACATTAGTTTTCTGAATATCTTCTGTTCATGAAGTTCATTACTTGACCAATAATTATTTAGCCTTTTTTTTTCTGAGACTCATGAGAAGCCAGATACTTAAAAATAGCCATATTTCATTGGCATCCATTTCTTTGAAGCTGGATAGGTGGCTATTCAGTTTGTATGAATTTCTTTGCTTCCAAAATTTAAAATAGACATTTGAATGTGTGACAATTATATTTATCACATAGTTGATAAACTGTTCAAATCCTATTTCTTTGGAATTTGGTATAATGAAGCATGATGAAGTCAAACCTGATAGTGAAGATTCAAACAAGGCAGCGAGGGCAGGAAATTGAAGGCCAACGAGTGGCATCCTGCGTCAGTTCGCATGATCAAGGGTGTTGACTATTCATTTCTACTCTAGTCTCACCCATTTCAGCCCTTTGCGCCATTAAAGGAAAAAAAAAAAAGATAAAACCTATATATGGCCTAATCACAGGCAACCATTATTAGATATTTTATCCACATATGGCCAATTAGCTTCCAAAAAATTAATGAGTGGAGTATACACATATATATACTTATGTATATTTTATATTTACATAAGGATGACCATTTTAATTATACCAATTTAAAATGTAATACAATGCTGTAAACGGGTCTGTCATGAAATTAGTTATCTATTATTCTGTTTAATTTACCTTTTTGTCCACTTGCTTTATTTCATTAATAATAATTTATTACATTTTATTTAGGCTTCCTATGTAAATGGAGCATATTTACAGAGTATCGACCATTCACCCCCACTTCTTGGGAAGCCCACACCAAATCCTCTGGATGTCATGGTAGACAGGTCAGAGTGGTGAATGTGGTTTTGTGACTAGCCTCATAGTGGGGGAACACACCAGCTTCCCGAGACCTGGATCTAGGGTGTAGGTTTCTTCTGTAGTCAGGTCAATCCTTGCAGGCAGTAGAGCCGGGAGGATATACTGCTCATCTAGGTACAAGGGTACAACAGTCTACATTGAAGTGGAGGTGTTGTGTTTCTCCTCCATCTTTGAGTTGTAGCTTGGGGTTTCTCCCTGAGCTACACAATCCACCTTCTTGTGGGTAGACAAAGAATTGAGGGGATAGTCATAGGACGAAAAATAGGTGCTGAGAGAGAGACGAAGGGGGCTAATGCACCAATGTACTTAGGCCTCATCAAAGGGTTCAAGTCAATCAAGTGAGTGGGGTCTCCCCTATTTGCACTCATGCCACGAGGACATGCTTCTGTTCCTCTAGGTACCAGGTGTAGCATTTTTTTAATGCCTATCTGGCATCTGTGCCAAGTGTATCAGTCTATACCTACAAGGTACCCCACTTTGGGAGCTTTTTAAAATTAGTGGGGATTAAAAGAACAAAAAGATGAAAATAGGAAATTTTTGCCATTATAAATTATAATTACCTTTTCTTGGAGGGAGTCTTGTTGCAACAACTTAGTGGGTGAGTTTACAGATTTTGCACATAGTCCATCATCATGAGGATAAAAACTTGTCTCTGCATGAAAGGATTCTTCACTAACTTCCTGTTTAAAGAAGTACAAAATTAGATTGCACACAGAGCAACCAAGATAACCAATGTGACCAATATTCTTCATGTCACTAATGGATGTTGATCTTATGTAAATCAGTTTGTGCTCTTTTCATAATTTAAATTCACATTATTAAAAGCTTATTTTAGGGATTTAAATATGTTCACTTTTATGTGAAAAGAATGAGTGATCCATCAAATTGTAAGGATTAGTGGGTGAAACTAGCAGAAGTGTGCATGTAGTTAATGGCTAAATAGCATTGTCAAAAGTAATGAGGGCAGACTGCCTCAAGGAGCAAAAGTAAATAAAGTAATAATGAAAAAATGAGGATCATTAGTGTCATAACAGTGTCATGAACCATGATAAGTAACAATTAACATCTCCCCACCCCCTTCTGCTCATTGACAACAGAACCTTGAACATGCTTGGATTTATGATAGTTATTTTGAATACTTTTATGTGAGATCTAAACCAGCAGAGTATAAAATTAAAAATGATGGAGAGGGAGGCTATTATATAAACAGCTTGGTTCCTAATGGAGAAATATAGCATTTCAATAAGGTTATTAGTAGGTCAAATATAAATAGTCATTGAAAGGAATAGTGATGCTGCACAATAAGTTTACTATCAGTTTGTGTAAATTGATTATATCCTATGATGCAGTTAATTTTTACAATGTTCATTTGGCTACTACTACCAAAGCGATAAGTCACCATGTCTTATGATGCATCGATTGGGGTAAAATCTTATAAGAAAGATACTGCTTTTGTGTACATTCTATGAATTATTAAAAATTAGTTCTGAATTTAAGCCTTTATGGTCACAAATGTAGATTCAAGTATAAACAAGTTTAACATACCCAATGTTAATTTGAGGAACTAGATGACGTTTTTGGTTAAATGGTAGAAAATCCAAATAGCTAAAGTTAAGGGTGGCATGGATGGATGGTTTGTATGGAGTGGTGAGAGACTCCTTCTGATGTCTAAATTTAATGTTTGATAGTGATTGAGGACATTGATTTTCTGTGTGGCCTTTTTTGCAATGTTTGCTATGTGTGTTTTGAATGTGATGTAGGTGGCTAGTACGAGTCTTTTGAGGGTGGGTTTTGAGTTTATTGGCAGGTGCTGTGTATTTAGTCAGATTTTGAGGTGTTTTTTGATTCATGGTGGTTGGGTGTGTAAAGCAATACTATTGATTTGTTTGCTGAAGCAGTCATGCAGTTTTGTGTCAGCCAGTGTGTCGGTATAGGTGTAGATTAATGAGGTAAGTGGTTGTGGGATGTCATGTGTGAATATAGGAAAGCTTGGTCTTTGGATGTGTGTACAATTGATTTTTTATAGATTTGTATGTGTTGGGAGGAAGCTAATATTTGAGTAGTGTCTCATGAGAATGTTACAGTGTTTGTTGTCTAAGAGTTGCAATTTGGTTATTTCTTATAACTAATGACACTTAGTTGAGAGCTGAGCAAGTACATGATGTGTGAATTTCCGTTATGGTTTCCCATAGTTGTGTGTGTTTTATGTTCAATTGTGTTGAAATATTAGTCCAGTTTTCTGTTTGCTGTTTAGTGATTAGGTTCGTGATGTGAGTGTTGAATAATTGGATATGTCATGATTTTTGTGAGGGGGCCCTGTTTTGTTATGGAATATTTCACTCTTTTATGCAATCTACTATTTCATTTGTGAAATTGGGGTTATATGATTTTCTCTGGCCATGAGGAAAGAATTTACTGCTTGCACATGTGATAGTAAGGTAATGTAATTGGCAGCTCATAGCAAAAATTAGTGGGGAAGTTGCAGCAGAAATATTTTAGTATTTTTTTTAATATTTGCAAAAGGAATTAAACACAAAAAGAAAATTTAAAGATAAACTTGATAAAATCCTAAACAGAACATAATCAAAGATTTTTACAGTTCAAGCTTGATCCATTCATTTAAAAATGAAATGCATCCTTCTTGTTTTAATTTGCAGGAAAAGATTAATTATTTTCTCCTTGATGTCTTGATGGTTACTGAGGATTTTGTTTCTGCATTGAAAACACTGCAAGTGCATTTGGCTTTCAGAATTCATAGTTCTCCTTAAAAAAGTTTTACTCTTTTAAGTGTTGAAAAGCGTTCTGCCTCTGATGTAGTCATGGGAATTGTCAAGAGGATTTTTATCAGTTTTGTAATTTCACTAAGAACATCATCTAGATTATTTTCTAAGCTAAATTTCAGCATCTCAATTAATTAGCCGGGGCTGGGTGTGAAACCTTTGTGCAGTCAGCTCTATCAGGAGAGCGCCCAGGGTGGGTAGAACCATCAGAAGGCTTCCAGATGGGCACAGAAGCTAACGTGCTCGTAGGCCTGGAGGGGCCAGGAGCAGAGGGTGTCTTTCTTAACATTGAGGCATAATAAGTCACAGGCAGAGCCAAGCGCACCAGGACCAAGTCCTTAGCCTCGCGAAATGAGATAGTCCCGGGCCTGAAAGGGCAGGATTTCGTTCTCAATGAGATACGCACCACATTGCTCGAAGAAGAGGGGTGCGGCTCTCCGCAATTCACACACTTGGCCACACACGATTTGCACTTATCGTGTGTAGCTTTGGAGCAACTTATACAGACTTCAGGTAACCCTGACTTTGCTCGTCTACAAGAGCGACTAGTATGGCTGAAGCAGTGGCAGTAGTAGCACCTCTGCATCAGTGACACGAATGCCTTCACATGGTAGTGATACCAACTGGCACACACTGACTCAGGAAGCTTGTCACAGTCAAATGCAACAAAGAGAGTAGGGGTGGGTCTCGAGGCCCCCTCCTTGTTTTCTCATCACACATTCGAAATTGACGCTATAGTTGGCCAGCTGTAAGGTGATGTCATATATTGGGGAGTCCACTAGTTCTCTTGCATAAACTACTCCTTTCACAAAGTTCTTGTTAGAGGAGGAGGGCAGGGAATGAACCCGCTTCTCTCCTCTGCCAGCAGGAACCCCTAGGCCAGATGGACCAACCTCAGCAAGATCCTTCTCTGAAATGGAGAAGGTCTTGGCTGTCACACAGGCACTATCTGGGGGAGGAGATCCCTCCTCTACTTGTAAAGCCTGTGGGGCCCGCACCGTCTGGCAAGGTCCTTGCACAGGTGCGGACTTGGGTTCAGTGCCTGGCCCCGAGACCAGGTTTGACCCCATGAAAGGTCCTACTGTAGTAGTTTGGTTGTCCGCCTCCCCTTCCCTATGTCTAATCTCTTTCTTCTTTTGCAGAATGTGTGTGTGGATCGTGTGATGACCGTCTTGCTTTGTGTCGGACTCGATGGATCTCTATCGTGCTCCCCCATTCATCTCCTATTTTCTTTTTAGGCGGATTCTTTCAGCGTAACTATAGCTTTGTACTTAGTAATAGTTTGGAAGTTTGTGAGTGAAGAAAGAAGAGCCATTTGGATGGAAAATAGGTGAGTGAAAATTGTGAGAGAGTGGATATGGTTGAATGTGTTAGGAGTAAAGATGTTGAGTCTGGCAGTGAATAGGTGACTGAATGTGCCTTCTCTTTTCCAGTTCTGTGGTACCGATTGTCGCCAACATCTGGCTTTTGGAGACGGCTGAAGCCAATCTTGACTCTCATGTGGCAGTAAGGGGATGGTTTTTTTTTAAGCGTGAGTCTCGAGACTGCCTCCAAATCGCTTGCGTATCGATTGGAGCCAGAGCCCTCCCACTTTCCGCTTTGACTGGAACCACTACTTCCCCGTCCTTGAGTGCGGATCATTTTGCCTTGAATGGAGCTGGACTCCCAGTCCCTTAAGAAAAAGGAATCTCTCTTCCCTCAAGAAAGCAGGCCCACCTCCCTTTTCCTTCCCTCCCCTTCCCATACCGGTAATAGCACTCCCAGATCTGATAAAAGTTGGACTGACTCACATGTTGGCATTGGGCAATCTGTTTGTGAAGCCCTAAACATTTCCTTGTTTGCGTGTGTGTGGCCAAGGTAAATTTGTAAGGCCAACTATATATATATATATATATATATATATATATATATATATATATATATATATATATATATATATATATATATATATATATATATATATATATATATATATATATATTTTTTGCTTGTGGTTAGAAATAGTAAATATTTTGGTAATTGGATAAATTTGCATTTTTGTTTTCTGGGGTTGTGGTTGATTGTCATTATTTTTTGTGTGTAATAGAATAGAAAATATTCTCTCTCCTTGAACCATCGAGCGGACCTTGTCAGGGTGGCAGGAATTTTTGGCTGGGGACTCGCGATCTTGCCGCCACATACTTTTCGCACCAGAATAGGGAGTGCCCGGTGGTTTGAAGAAGGAGAGGAGTGAGAGCCTGTGTTTTTTATCCCTAATGGAGGAGGAATAGATTGGGATCATAGAGGTGGAAGTGAGAAGACTAAATGAGTTAGTGCGGCAGAAAGACAGAAAATGTGCAGTCAAGAGAAAAGAATGAGCTTGAAGAGGAAAATGAGAGAGATGGAATTGAGAATGGAAGAGAGGATTAAAGATAGTGAGGTGCGAATGGAGGAAAGATAGAAGCGAATGCTCAATGAGAAAATGGGAGAATCAGGTGCAATTGGTGGGGGTGTGGCCTTGACTCCACTTGGAATGGACAAGACTGACAAAAAGGGATTGACAGACATAAACAACCCCCCTCAAATGACTAGGCACCGAAAAAAGAAGACCCCAAAGACTAGATGCCCAGACCGACCTGAAAGGACCCAACTGGCTAGCATTGACTCCTTGTATTTCAGCTCGAATGAAGGCATGAGTGAAAATGGGAAAGAAGTGAGTGGTAGTGAAAGTGATGCTGAGGTTCATATGAGTATATTGATTGGAGAAGTGCCAAATTTAAGTAAGTTTAGAGTGGAAGGAGCAAAAGATGTGAAAGTGTTTTTGAAAGAGTATGAAAATTATTGTAAGGAAAAATTTGGAGAGAATAATAGGTTTTGGGTGAAAGAGTTGTGCAAGTTTCTGGATGGGTGTATGAAGGATTTTTACCGGACGATTATGAGCGTGGGTGAGCCTAAGTGGGAGGTTATGAGAGAGAGAATAATAGAGCAATGTAAGAGGATGAAGACCAGTGTGAAATATAAGAAAACAAAATGGGTTTGAAGAAGCGAGAATGGGGAAGAATGAGGATGTGAATTCTTATGCACATCACTTAGAGTCCTTGGTGAGAATGAGATTTGGAGATGATGGAATAAATGGGAATAAGGAGCCGATGAAGAAGTTTTTAAATATGGTTCTGAATGAAGTGAGTGAGTATGTGACGTATAAGAGGAAAGAGAAGATGAAATGGGCTGGTGAAAGATTGCTACTATGGAAGGATGTACTGGAGATGTTAGAGGACTGTGAATTTGAGGATTATGGAAGGGAGGAGGCCTCGATTCACACTATGCGCAACTCAAGTAGAAGTAAGTTGCCCCAGTTCCGGTCATATTGGGACGCGCTGATAGAGAGCCCGATCGAGGTGATAACAAGATTTTTGGAGAGTTATTACGGACAGAATGAACAGCAGAGTGTGTATGTTGGCCGCGAACTGAAAGGGAGTAAAAGTAGGAGTGAAAGTCTGAATAGTTGGAGTAGGGTCAGAATAGTGGTCGCACGAATGGTAGGAATGACAGTAGATCTAGAGTAAATAAGCCTAGGTGTCTGAGGTGAAAGAAAGTTGGGCACATGAGGGCTGAATGTCGCTGGTCACAAGGAAGTTGCTTTGGCTGTGGGCAAATGGGGCATATGATAAAAAATTGTAGTCGTGCGAGGGAAAGAGCGTGTTATGGATGTGGGCCAATAGGCCACTTGGCACGGGATTGCAGGGAAGGTAGTCGAGTGAATATCAGTGGCCCTGGAGTGTGTGGCAATTGTGGGCAGATAGGGCATTATGTCAGGATGTGTGCCAGTACAAGAACTAGCTGTAGTAAATGTGGAATGGTAGGTCATGCGACAAAGTTGTGTAGGACTGGTGATAGACGCATGACTGAAAGAATAGATGGGAATGATGCAAGTAATCGAGAGGATACGAATCAGGGAAACTAAGAAATGAGAGGGTTCCTACTGGGCAATTTTCTAGAGTACAAGTGATGAATGTTAGAAAAGGATTGTCAAATCATGGAGTAACTTGGGGTCAGAAAGTGAATAGGTGTATGTGTGTTAAAATTAAGTGTGGAGAACGAGAAGTAAGTGCATTGATTAATACATGATGTAAGGTGAATGTGGTGTATAATGAAGGATTTGTAGGAATGAAAGTAAGTGAAGTTAAGGATCATGGATATCATTTGACTGGATTAGGTGAACAGGATGTGCCGATTGTTGCAAGGTTTAGAGAGAGTGTATGGATTGCCGGTCTCCGGATGAATTAAGATGAATTTTGTGTAGTAGAAGGTGCAAACAAGAAGTATGACATGCTATTAGGTCATAAGTTTTTGAAAGCGAATGGTATGGTAATTCACCCTGATTTAGAAATGATTGAATATAAGAAGAATGAAAGTATGAAGTGTCAATGGTATGTGAAGCCAGATGGAAGTGTGAGAGTGAACATCATGAAAGGTCTGGAGGTATATGCGATTGAGAGTGTGCCTGTCAAGCAGAATGAAACATTGAGTGTACGGATTGGATGGAATTCGGATGTTGAGATAAGTGAGAATGATAGGAATATTTATGTCTTGGATGGTAGTGCTGCAAACTATCGATTGAGGCGAGTGGTGCATGTGTTTGATGGTATAATTGATATGAAAGATCCGCGTGTCTGCATACAAGTTTGGCCTGATCTGTGAAGGAAGAGTCTTAGAGGAGTGCAAGTGGGAGATAAATTGGGTGTGTTAAATATACTGGTGAATATGGAGAATGATACGCATGTGGTGAACACAAGTGTGTTTTCCATGAGTGTAATGTCGAATGTTTGGAAGTATGAAGATTTTATTGAGCAAGTAAAATTGGAAGAAAAGTTGAGTGAATGTGAGAAGCAAAAAGTTTACAGGATATTGTAGAATAGAAGAGGTGCCTTGAGTAAAGGGGATGAGGACTTTGGCAATGCTCGCTTGCCTGAGTTGAAAGTAATTTTGAGCGACGATACACCAATTTATCAAAGGCCTCATCATTTCCCTGCCCCCGTGGCTCAAGAGATTGAGGAACAGTGTGAGGAATTAGAGAGAATTGGTGTGATTGAGCTGAGTGTGAGTGCCTGGAATAGTCCGATTGTACCTGTGCGAAAGCCAGATGGACGTTTGTGACTGTGTATTGACTATAGAAGAGTGAATGAATGAACGTTGAGAGACAAGTTTTCTATGAGTGTTGTGTCTGAATGTGTGTACAGTATGTATGGAATGAAAGTGTTTTCTAAGATGGATCTGGTACGCGAGTACTACCAGATGCCTGTGGCTGAAGAGAGTAGGCCTATTACGGCGTTCTCCACCTCAAAGCGCCATTATCAGTTCAGAAACCTGAGCTTTCGGTTGGCGAATGCCCCAGCTGCTTTTCAGCTGCTATGAATGTAGAGTTGAGTGGTTTTCCGTGTAAGAAGGTATGAGTGTTTTTGGATGACATTTTGGTGATGAGTGAGAACATGGAAGAACATATGACCTTGGTGAATGATGTTTTACAAAAGTTGGAAGAGGTTGGAGTGAAATTGAAGTTGTCTAAATGTGTATGGTTTGCTAGTGAAGTTGAGTTTTAGGACATAAGGTGAGTGCGGCTGGATTATCTAAATCGGAAAGTTCGTGGGAAAGGTTAGGAATTTCCCTAAGCCTACCACAGTGAGAGAGTTGCGTGGATTTCTTGGTTTAATTGAGTTTGGAAGAAAGTTTATGAAAGATTGTTTGGGTGTGGTGAAAACATTGAGTGTATGGACTACAAAAAAGGAGAGCACTGTGATTAGGTGGAATGACTCAATGAATGATGAATTTGAGAAATTGAAAGATGAAGTTGCAAGGAAAGTGGAACTTGCGTATCCAGCGTATAGAGCAAATGTGAAAATGCTTGAGGTATATCCAGATATAAGTGGTCATTTGATGGGTGGATGTTTGATGCAAGATCAGGTTGTGGATGGGGTTTAAAGTAAACAAGTAATTGCGTATGTTTCCAAGGATTAAGTGTGGCAGAGCATGCATATTCAATCATTGAAAGAGAGTTGGTTGTGTTATGATTCTGTCTCAAGTCATTACAAACATTTTTGTATGAAGTACAATTTGTAGTGAGAAAAGATCACCAGCCACTAGTGTATTTGCAGCCTATGAGGTTAGTTGATAATAGACTTGCAAGGACGATGGAAGATTTAAGTGATTGTTATTTTGTAGTTGAGTATTTGACAGGTGAAAGGAATGTGATTGCTGATTTGATGTCACGTTTGTCACTAAGTGAACCAGGGGATGTGGAGATTCCAATGCCACGAAAGAACTCAGGGCACTTTGTGAGTAGCTATAGATCACAATCCGGTCTCCGAACCGGGCACGTCGCGTAATCTCCCGTACCGAGTGGTGTATTGCCACCGGCTCGGCCGTGAAGACAGACGCAGCGCCTGGCAGAGCCCCGCTGACTTCAAACAGAGATGATACAGCTTGGAAGCCGACCTCTTCTTGGGACTTGGAGCCATTCGTATACACTGGCACGGTTCCAGCGTGACACGAGGTAGGCTGCACAAAGGTCGAACGCAATACTCCCGGCGCTGTACAAGCTTTGAGAGCAGAGGCGTGGCGACAAATAGCCAAATGTGGTACCAGCTAGGGTGGCGTCCTGGGTAGAACCAGGGGCGCCACCGGCCCGAGAGCTATACCTAGCTATCGAAAGAGTTTCATGGCCCTAAACCCAAAGGGCTTAGGGTATGACTGGCGTCTCTCGGCGGCATAGGCACCGTCGAAATCAGCTGCGGATGCAGTGAGAGCTGTTGACGACTGAGAGAGGCACCGGGCTCGCGAGTACAAGCGAGTGATGAAATGCACGCGGCGTAGAGCGAGTGGCATCTCCCCAGAAACGACTAACAGGCTCTCAATGGGGAGAGTGCGGAAGGCACCGGTCGCAAGGCGAAGGCCAGTGTGGTGTATCGAGTCCACCTTCCGCAATAAACGCTCGGCTGCGGATGCATAAAACTCGCATCCGTAGGCGAGCTTCAAACGAACAGAGGATCGATAAAAAAGTAGGGCAGTAGCGCTATCAGCGCCCCCAGCGCTGAACGTCACGGAACGGAGAATATCCATGGCGCGCGTACAAGAGACCCTAGGGCTGCGAATATGAGCCTCCCAGGTGAGGCGTCGGTCGAATACAAGACCAAGGAAACGGTGCGACTCAACCACATCCAGGCACAACCCCATTAAGAAACAAATCTGGGTTGGGGTGGAGCCGTGGATGGCGGCAGAAGTGCACCACCTTAGTCTTGGACAAAGAAAACCGAAAGGTGTGCGCTTCGGCATAGCGAGAAACGCGGTTCAATGCCTGTTGGAGTCGACGCTCCAGAGTTGGCATCTGGGCCGCGCCAAAAGAGATCGAAAGGTCGTCCACGTAGAGCGTAGCGAGAACATCTTCCGGCAGCACCGAGGTGATACCGTTGATGCTCAGGAAAAAGAGTGTGACACTGAGGACACTTCCCTGCGGGACACCCTCTTCGTGCTCCTTTGGGCCGGAGAGGGGTCTCCCCACCAGTACGCGGAATCGACGATCTCGCAAAAATTCAGATATAAACATTGGGAGGCGTCCCCTCGCCCCCATCGTGTGGAGAGTCTCCATGATACCGTATCGCCATGCGGTATCATAGGCCTTCTCCAGATCGAAAAAGACCGTGGCGTAGTGCTGTCTACGAAGGAAGGACTCGCAGATGGCATTTTACAATCGGAGAAGAGCATCCGAAGTGGAGTGGAACTTGCGGAAGCCACACTGTGCAGATGACAGATGGCCTCCGCTGTCCAGGAAAAAGTCTAATCTAACATTTACCAATTTCTCCATCAACTTGCACACGCAAGAGGTTAGAGAGATTGGGCGGAAACCAGCCGGAGTAGAGTGATCTCTCCCCGGTTTGCGAAAGGCGAGCACAGTAGCGATTCGCCAGGAATCTGGGAGGAGACCCTCCACCCAGATCCTGTTCAACAAATCTAAGAGAAAGGCCATGCTTCGCTCACCCATGTGACGAAGCATGGCGTACGGGACATCGTCCAGACCATGGGCGGTGTCCGCGCACGAAGCAAGAGCGGAGCGCAACTCACTCCCAGTAAACCTGTCGTTGAAGGATTCTCCGCCTCTGGAGGTAAAGTCCAGACGGGGGCCTTCCGCGACATCACGACGTGCATTGAATGCTGGCAGAGTAGCATCCCGGCTAGAGAATGCGGAGAAAGCGGTCGCGAAGGATTTCGCCACGGACGCGGGGTCCGAGATTGCGGTCACATTCTCCTGGAGAACTTGCCCCGAATCCTTTTGACTCGCTTCCACACCTCTGCTAGAGGGGTCTTCCCGTTAAGTGTATAAACGTATGCCCGCCAAGAAGAGCGGCGGGCGTGCTTCGAAATATACCAAGACCTAGACCTAGGCCGACGAAATTCAGCAACAGTTAAATCGTTCGGGCGGTGCTAATAGCGCATGTAGGGATAACGCTTCTGTTTGAGGGCCGTCTCACACTCGGCCGACCACCATGCGAGTGGTCGGCGTGCAAAACGGCGATGAGGTTGCCGGAGAATAACTCAACGGCCTCATCTACCGACCTAAACTCCTCGACTGAGATAGAGAATTCATTCATTTCCTGAAAAGCAGGCCACCGCGCCAAGTACCACCGAGGTGGGCTCTCAGGCGGCAGTTGCCCTGAAAATGATATTTGAATGGGAAAGTGATCACTACCATGGAGGTCATCGACCATCCCCCAATCAAAATCAGGCTGTGCATCTGAAGAGCACAAAGATAGGTCAATGCAAGAAAATTAAGCGGTTCTCGGGCAGTGATGCATAAACTCCTCCACATTTAGGACACCTATCTCAAGCTCTTCGATCAGATCGGCAAGGACTTGTCCCCTGGGATTTATTGAGTAATCTTCCCAGAGAAGATGCCTGCCGTTCAGATTTCCAAACAAGAGAAAGGGCCTCAGCAACCGTGCCACAACGCGGCGGAAGTACCCCGGGTCGAAGTCAGCTGACGGTGGAATGTACGCAGAAATGATAGTATACCTACTATCCAGGTGAATCTGCACAGCCACTGCCTGAAAAGAGGTATCTAAAGAGAAAGGAAGAACGGAGACATCATGCTGGGTGTAAACCGCGCATCCCCCAGCACGGCCATCTCGCGGTGGTGGGGTCGCAAGACCCTTATACCACCGGAGAGCGGGCAGGGGGCACGCGCCTTGCATGGTCTCCTGCAGAAAAATAGCTAACGGGGAACGGGACGACACGAGCCTCCGCAGCTCCTCCTAGTTGGCTCGGAGTTCACGGCAATTCCATTGAAGGAATATGCCCTACAGGCCTAGCTCGGAGGAGACGCGGGCGCCCTCTACGAACACAAGACCCTCACGGGAATGGTCGTAACTCTTCCCGGAGGCAGAACTCCGGGCGCTGTTGGGCGGACAAAGCGCTGAAGGCGCTGTCGCCTTCGAGGACTTATTGGTGGAGGTTGGGCTCGCCATGCGAGTCTTAACCTCCCTCCGCCTCGAAACATTAGGAGGGCGTTGCGGCTTCGGAGGCGGGGGGCCCTCTTTAAGAGGAACCACCGTCTCTGAGCCCCTCAGCCCACCACTAGGCGTGGACAAAGGAGCCGAAGCTCCTTTTTTGCTGTCCTCCTTTCCAGTGACAGCTTTAGGAACCTCGGAAGATGGCCTGGCGACCAACTTCAGGGGTGTTGCCTCCTGTGAGTCTAACAAATCGGTGGAGGGGCATGGCCGTTTCACCTTACAGGAAACGGTCACGCCGGGGGAAGAGACGGGAGCCCTAGTTTTAGCCAGGGTGGGGGTGAACCCTTTGTGCTGCCAGCTTTACCAGGGAAGCGCCCAGTTTAAGTAAAACCCACAGAAAGGTTCCGAATGGGTGCGGAAACAACCGTGCTCGTTGGCCTGGATGGGCCAGGAGCAGAGGGTGCCTTTCTAACTATTGAGGTATAAGACATCTTAGGCAGAGCCGGGTCAGGACCAAGTCCTTAGCCTCACGGAATGAGAGTCGATCCTGGGCCTGAACGGCCAGGATTTCTTTCTCAAGGAGATATGCACCACATTGCTTCGAAGAAGCCAGGTGCGGCTCTTCACAATTGACACACTTGGGAACACACGATTTAGACTTGTTGTGTGCGGCCTTGGAGAAATTTACACATACTTCGGGTGACCCCAACTTTGCACGTCTACAAGAACGATTCGTATGGCCAAAGCGGTGACAGTAATAGCACCACCCCGGCAGTGGCACAAATGACTTCACGCGGTAGCGGTACCAACCAGCAGGCACCGACTCAGGGAGCTTGTCACAGTCGAACGTGACGCAGAGCGTAGGGCTGGGTCTCGAGGCCCCTCTCTGTTTTCTCATCCCTCATTCGACCTTGACCGCTCCATGGTGGGACAGCTCTAAGGTGATGTCAACGAGTTCCCTCGAATAAACTACTCCTTTCACAAAGTTCATGGTAGAGTGCGGCGTCACACTCACCGGGGTGCTACGAAGTGTCCGAAGAGCACTTATCTTGGCCGCCTCGGCGGGATTGGGCGCATTTGCCAGAAGGCTCCCGTCCGAGAAACGGGTCACCTTCGGCTCTCTACCAATTGCACTAGCTAATCTTCTCCTCTGATGGATAATGATGCCCTTGGCCAACATGGTGCCATCAGTGAAGCGAATAACGAGGAAGCGTTTGAAGCCAGCGGGATCGAAAACGCCAGGTAACCTCTGAATATGGCCCCGATGTCATCGAGGCTCTGCCCTGTGCCCTTTTGGTCTTAGTCATAGTCAGGGGCTCCGCACACGGGGGGGTAGAGAGGCCGGATGTGCCGATCTTGGATTGGTCGCTTGCCAAAGTGGCAGCAGACCCATCCGTCCCCGCAGCCCCCGTGGATGGAAAGGAGCCCTGAGTCTTCTTAGTCTTTTTTTTATTTTTTGAATAGTAGGGCGGGAAATGAACCCGCTTCTCCCCTCCGCCGGTAGGAGCCCCCAGGCCAGATGGACCGGCCTCAGCCAGGTCCTTCTCCGAAATGGAGAAGGTCCTGGTGGTCGCAGGGGCACCGGTCGGAGGAGATCCCTCCCCTCCTTGTACTGTGTCGGAGACCCCAGCTGTTTGAGGTGGACCTTGTATAGGGTCAGATTCGGGTTCGGTTCTTGGTGCCGAGCCTGGATTTGGCCCCATGGAAGGCCCTACCGTCTGAGGCTGGGTTGCCTCAAGGACCATGCCCTATCACAGGAGGGGCCTCCAGTTGGCCATCCCCTCACAGGACATCGCAGGTCCCGTTAGCAGCGTCACCAGCCATGTGTGGGGAGGCACAGGCCTCGACCCTGCAAGGTTCAATATTCTGGCCACCAGGTCTTTTGAGGGAAGCGACCGAAGGGGCCTGGCTTCCCTCTCCCCTTTAAGGGGTTTTGCCCTACCGAGCCGCTTCACTGGCTTTCTTGGCAGTCCCCTTGGAAAGAAAAGGGCAGACTGCTGCTGGAAAAAAGGGAGTTACCCGAAAGCACCTCCAGAGAAGGGGGTGAGGGGGAGTCCCCTACACCCGTAGGCATACGAGAGGAGTAAGCCTCCTCTCCAGTTAGAGAAGTTTGGAGGGTCCCCTGTGCAAGCACAGGAGGGGATGAGGTACCGCCATTTTTTCTTTGGAACTGCCCAAGGGCGGCTCCGTCGATGTAGAAGGGAAAATGAAGGGGAGATTTTTAGTTTTCTCATCATTGGGCATGGTGACCCTAAATTTTCGACGGGAAGCAATAGCTCATCACCCCTCGCAGTAGCCCGCACTGCAAGGGTTGCGTACAGGTGCTGCCATTCAGGACCACCCCTCCCTCCTGGTTGCCTGGCAGTCCATCAGCATGGCTCCACCTTGGACAAGGCGTAAAAGTGATAGAGTGTGAAGAGGAAAGGAAAAGGGATGTGAGGAAGGTATGGGTGAAGGTATGAAGCAAGGTGTTAAAAACCAACCATCCGAGACCGGAGCTCAGGGGTTAGGGAACATTGTTCCCTCCCCCCTCAGCCCAGATCCGGGACGGTTGGCTGAGAAGGTCAGCATCTATCCTGTGAAATTAGAGGCCAACCAGAGAAAGTTGTGGGAGAGGTTGTATGAAAAGCGAGGAAACAAGTGTTTTGAAGGAAGGAGAAGAGGCTAAGCTGGGGTCGGACGGGGTGCTGAGTCCCGTCAGCACGGCGGCCAGGATGGCAAATCGCCGCGCCCCTTACGGGGCCACTTCTTGGGAACTCGAGACCAAATCCTCTGGATGTCCTGGTAGACAGGCCAGAGTGGTGAATGTGGTTTGGTGACTAGCCTCAGAGTGGGGGAACCCACCAGCTTCCCGAGACCTGGATCTAGGGTGTAAGTTCCTTCTGTAGTCGGGTCAATCCTTGCAGACAGTGGAGCCAAAAGGATATGCTGCTCCTCTAGGTACAAGGGTACAACAGTCTGCACTTAAAATGGAGGGGTTGCGTTTCTACTAAAGCTTTCAGGTGTAGCTCAGGGTTTCTCCCTGAGCTACACTATCCCCCTACTTGCAGGTAGACAAAGAATTGAGGAGATAGTCATAGAAGGAAAAATAGGTATAAGAGAGACGAAGGGAGGGAATGCACCAGTGTCCTCACGCCTCATCTAAGGGTTCAAGTCAATCAAGTGAGTGGGGTCTTCCTTATAGGCACTCAGGCAAGGAGGACAAGTGGCTGCTCCTCCAGATAACAAGTGTAACATTTTTTTTACTGCTTATCTGGCATCTGTGTCAAGTTTATCACTTTATACTCAATAGGTACCCCACTTAGGGAGCTTCTTAAAAAACCATTAAAAAACAAAGATGAAAATAGGATGTTTTTGCCATTATAAATTGGAATTACCTTTTCTTGGAGGGAGTCTTGTTGCAACAACTTAGTGGGTGAGTTTACAGATTTTGCACATCGTCCATCAACATCAGGAAAAGAACTTGTCTCTGCATGAAAGAATTCTTCACTAACTTCTTCCTTCAATGAAATCTCTCCAAATTCCTGCTTAAAGAAGTACAAAATTAAATTGCACACAGAGCAACCAAGATAACCAATGTGACCAATATTCTTTATGTCACTAATGGATGTTGATCTTATGAAAATCAGTTTGTGCTTTTTTCATAATTTAAAGTCACATTAATAAAGGCTCAGTTTAAGGATTTAGATATGTTCACTTTCGTCCAAAAAGAATGAGTGATCCATCATGATTAGTGGGTGCAACTAGCACAAGTGTGCATGTTGCTAATGGCTAAAGAGCATTGTAGTGGAGAGAATGTGAGTATGTCTGTATGTGAAAGGGCATTCTCCCACCCTTTCCAATACCCTCTCCCTCCTTTTGTAAGAATGTGTGTATGAATGAGAATGGGTTTTTAAAAAAAAATTATATATAATATAAATTGGTTTTCATGTTTGTCTAAAATGTTTTATTTCTCTCCCCCAGCTATTCACAATTTGTAATTTGCCAGGCGACTCTGATCAATTTTACAAGATTGTTCTTTGTTTAAAATAATCTTTTATCATAAGAGTTAATTGATAAAATTCTTTTTACGGAAAAAGCCACTATTAAAAATCGATAAACATTACCTACCTGCCTTTTCTAAAGTGACTGGCATTCTAAATTGGGAAAATACAAATTAGAGATATTGTATGTCTGATTTGTAAGGTGGAGGGCTTCTATATAGTCTCAATACTACAGCAAGATCTCTTAACATTAATACAAGCTTGGAGGCACCATTTTGTTTATAAGTCCTAGGCATTTTTCCCGCTCGAGTGGTAGCTGGCAGAACTTCTTCCCTTTGTACCACATGAGGCCTTTCCTTTTGTTTGTTTATTTATTGGTTGTTGTAGTCGCAAATTTTTCTTTGTTCAATTTTGTATAGAAATGTTTTTTCAGATTGATTGATAGTATTCATAAGATAGGATAAATTGTATATAAATAAGTAACGCGACCTCAAATTTATACACCCCTCTCTATTGTAAATATTTAAGACATTTTTTTTTGTAAGTAAAGGACTGTACATACAATCCATTTCATTTCTCCCTCGATTTCTCACATCTGAATTAATATAGGAAGCAGGTTGGATCAATTGTGGTTAGAGCCTATATTTTTGGCCCGCTACAGCAGCATACAAAGTAATGAGGGGAGACTGACTGAATAAGGAATGCCAACTGCAAGGGGCAAAATAAGATAAAATGATAATGAACAGATGAGGATCGTTAGCCATAACAGTGTCATGAACCAAGATAATCAAGAATAAACATCTTTCTTACCCGATGCCTATTTGCAACAGAACCTGGAACATGCTTGAGTTTATAATAGTTATTCTGAATACTTATGTGAGATCTAAACCAGCAGAGTATAAAATAGAGAATGTGATGAAACCATAAAAGGTCACACAGTCCTCATTTTCATTCTCTCATGCTTGAGGCTACTTATATACATGGAGAATGAATGGGGAAGGATATTATACAAATAGATTGGTTCCTAATGGAGAAATATAGCAGTTAAATAAGGTTATTTGTAAGTAAAATAAAAGTAGTCATTCAAAGGAATAGTGATGCTGCACAATAAGTTTACTATCAGTTTGTGTAAATTGAGTATACAGTATCATATGATGCAGTTCATTTTTACAGTGCCCATCTGGCTACTACTACCAAAGCCATAATTCACCATGTCCCATGATGAAAGCATTATGCATCAATTGGGGTCAAATCTTATAAGAAAGATACTGTATTTGTGTACATTCTATGAATTATTAAAAATTAGTTCTGAATTTAAGCCTTTATGGTCACAAATGTAGATTCAAGTAGAAACAAGTTGTCATACCCAATGTTAATTTGCTGAACTAGACGTTTTTGGTTAAATGGTAGAAAATCCAAAAAGTTGAGGGTGGCATGGATGGATGGTTTGTATGGAGTGGTGAGAGACTCGTCTGATGTCTAAATTTAATGTTTGATAGTGATTGAGGATATTGATTTTCTTTGTGGCCTTTTTTGCAATGTTTGCTATGTGTGTTTGGAATGTGATGTAGGTGTCTAGTATGAGTCTTATGATGGTGGGTTTGGAGTTTATTGGCAGGTGCTGTGCATTTAGTCAGATTTTAAGGTGTTTTTTGATTCATGTTTGTTGGGTGTATTCATCAGAAGATGGAGCCACTCTAAGATTGATAGAACCAGTGGGTGGTCATGACTAAAACAGTATCGCCTGAAAGGACCTTTGAGAGTGAATAAATTACATAGGACACATCCACCTTCAGGAAAATAAGGCTGATGGCAGTCAAGATTGCAGTAAGTTCTGCAATGAATAAAGAGGCAGCTCTAGAAAGAGTGCCCACATTCCTAGATGAGGGAAAGATAACACCAAAACCAACTCTGTCATCAGTCATCTTGGAGCCATCATAGATCCCTCATGGATTTTTTTTTTTTTTATTTAAGGGGCAATCTGGCGACTGCCGACTTAGGCATAAGTCGCCGTAAACAAACAGCCTAGTTCTAGGCTACTTCAAAAAATGGAACAGGGAACAACAAAAAAGAAATAACAATAAAAAAACAATAACAAAAACAACAACAACAACAAAAACAAAAACAACAACAACAACAAAAACAACAACAACAAAAATTAAGCCTGGTTAAAAAAAAGGGAGAAGGCCGGCCTCCCCCAAAAAGTTAGCAAGTCCACCAGTCAAAGTGCACGCACTCGTCCCGAGTACAAGGGACAGGCGGTAGCGACCCCGCCCATCCCGGTACCGGGACAGGTGTCGTGCGCGAAGATCACCCAGACTGGGACATTCAACAAGAATGTGCCGAACAGTCTGGGGGACGACGCAGTCGTTGCAATAGGGCGCAGGCGAGCGCTCCACCAGATAGCGATGCGTCACACGAGTGTGTCCGATTCGGAGACGACAGAAAGCAACCTGAAGCCGCCGCGGCATTGGGGGATAGGTCCATGGGAACAGTCGCGGCGCAATGGCACGCAACTTTAAGTTCCCTTCGACCGTCTCCCATCTTCTTTGCCAAGCAGTCCGAAGAGCTGCCCGTATTCCTGCCATGTAGTCGGTGTGAGGAAGAGCGAAACGCTGGTCCGGTCGCAGAGTCCTCGCGGACTCTTTGGCGCCCTCATCGGCGCGCTCATTCCCCGCAATTCCCACATGTCCAGGAACCCAGCAGAAGATAATCTCGACATCTGCCCGGCTCGCCAAAACCGTGGCGTCACGGATATCGCGAACCAGGGGATGCGGAGATTCCAATGCCCCGAGAGCACTCAGGGCGCTTTGTGAGTCGCTATAGATCACAATCCGGTCTCCGAACCGGGCACGTCGCGTAATCTCCCGTACCGAGTGGTGTATTGCCACCAGCTCGGCCGTGAAGACAGACGCAGCGCCTGGTAGAGCCCCGCTGACTTCAAACAGAGGGGATACGGCGTGGAAGCCGACCCCCTCTTGGGACTTGGAGCCATCCGTATACACTGGCACGGTTCCAGCGTGACACGATGTGTGCTCCAAAAAGGTCGAACGCAATACTCCCGGCGCAATACAAGCTTTGGGAGCAGAGGCGTGGCGACAAATAGCCAAATGTGGTACCGTCCAAGGTGGCGTCCTGGGCAGAACCAGGGGCGCCACCGGCCCGAGAGCTATATCTAGCTCTCGAAGGAGTTTCCTGGCCCTAAACCCAAAGGGCTTAGGGTATGACTGGCGTCTCTCGGCGGCATAGGCACCATCGAGATCAGCTGCGGATGCAGTGAGAGCTGTTGGCGACTGAGGGAGGCGCCGGGCTCGTGCGTACAGGCGAGTGATGCACTGCACGCGGCGCAGAGCGAGTGGCATCTCCCCAGCATCGACCAACAGGCTCTCAATGGGGGAAGTGCGGAAGGCACCGGTCGCAAGGCGAAGGCCGGTGTGGTGGATCGAATCCACCTTCCGCAATAAACGCTCGGCTGCGGATGCATAAAACTCGCATCCGTAGTCGAGCTTCGAGCGAACAAAGGATCGATAAAAAAGTAAGGCGGTAGCCCTATCAGCGCCCCAAGCGCTGAACGTCACGGAACGGAGAATGTCCATGGCGCGGGTACAAGAGACCCTAAGGCTGCGAATATGAGCCTCCCAGGTGAGGCGTCGGTCGAATACAAGACCAAGGAAACGGTGCGACTCAACCACATCCAGGCGCACCCCATTAAGAAACAAATCTGGGTCGGGGTGAAGCCGTGGATGGCGGCAGAAGTGCACCACCTTAGTCTTGGCCAAAGAAAACCGAAACCTGTGCGCTTCGGCATAGCGAGAGACGCGGTTCAATGCCTGTTGGAGTCGACGCTCCAGAGTTGGCATCTGGGCCGCGCCAAAAGAGATCGAAAGGTCGTCCACGTAGAGCGTAGCGAGAACATCTTCCGGCAGCACCGAGGTGATGCCGTTGATGCTCAGGGCAAAGAGTGTGACACTGAGGACACTTCCCTGCGGGACACCCTCTTCCTGCTCCTTTGGGCCGGAGAGAGCTCCCCCCACCCGTACGCGGAATCGACGATCTCGCAAAAATTCAGATATAAACATTGGGAGGCGTCCCCTCGCCCCCATCGTGTAGAGAGTCTCCATGATACCGTATCGCCATGCGGTATCATAGGCCTTCTCCAGATCGAAAAACACCGTGGCGTAGTGCTGTCTACGAAGGAAAGCCTCGCAGACGGCATTTTCCAGTCGGAGCAGAGCATCCGACGTGGAGTGGAACTTGCGGAAGCCGCACTGTGCGGAAGACAGATGGCCTCCGCTGTCCAGGAAAAAAGCTAATCTAACGTTTACCAATTTCTCCATCAACTTGCACACGCAAGAGGTTAGAGAGATTGGGCGGAAACCGGTCGGAGTAGAGTGATCTCTCCCCGGCTTGCGAAAGGCGAGCACAGTAGCGATTCGCCAGGAGTCTGGGAGAAGACCTTCCACCCAGATCCTGTTGAACAGATCTAACAGAAAGGCCATGCCTCGCTCACCCAGGTGTCGGAGCATGGCGTACGGGACATCGTCCGGACCATGGGCGGTGTCCGCGCACGAAGCGAGAGCGGAACGCAACTCACTCACAGTAAACTTGTCGTTGAAGGGTTCTCCGCAACTGGAGGTAAAGTCCAGCCGGCGGCCTTCCGCGACATCACGACGTGCATTGAATGCTGGCGGAGCAGCATCACGGCTAGAGAATGCGGAAAAAGCGGTCGCTAAGGATTCCGCCACGGACGCGGGGTCTGAGATTGCGGTCCCATTCTCCTGGAGAACGGGAGGGGGGGTCCTGCGAGAACTTGCCCCGAATCCTTTTGACTCGCTTCCACACCTCAGCTAAAGGGGTCTTCCCGTTAAGTGAAGACACGTATGCCCGCCAAGAAGAGCGGCGGGCGTGCTTCGAAATATACCGGAACCTAGCCCTAGCCCGACGAAATTCAGCGACAGTGAAATCGTTTGGGCGGCGCTTATAGCGCATGTAGGCATAACGCTTCTGTTTGAGGGCCGTCTCACACTCAGCCGACCACCATGGGAGTGGTCGGCGTGCAAAACGGCCAGACGTCCTAGGAATAGTAGTCAGGCCCAGGGCGATGAGGTTGCCGGAGAAGAACTCAACGGCCTCATCTACCGACCTAAACTCCTCGACTGAGATAGAGAATTCAGTCATTTCCTGAAATGCAGGCCACCGCGCCAAGCACCACCGAGGTGGTCTCTCAGGCGGCAGTTGCCCTGAAAATGATATTTGAATGGGAAAGTGATCACTACCATGGAGGTCATCGACCACCCCCCAATCAAAATCAGGCTGTGCATCCGAAGAGCACAAAGATAGGTCAAGGCAAGAAAATGAAGCGGTTCTCGGACAGTGATGCGTAAATTCAACCACGTTTAGGACACCCATCTCAAGCTCTTCGATCAGATCGGCAAGGACTTGTCCCCTGGGATTTACGGAGTAATCTCCCCAGAGAGGATGCCTGCCGTTCAGATCTCCAAGCAAGAGATAGGGCCTCGGCAACCGTGCAACGACGCGGCGGAAGTCCCCCGCGTCGAAGTCAGCTGACGGTGGAATGTACGCAGAAATGATAGTATACCTCCTATCCAGGTGCAGCTGCACAGACACTGCCTGAAAGGAGGTATCTAAAGAGAAAGGAAGAACAGAGACATCATGCCGGGTGTAAACTGCGCATCCCCCAGCCCGGCCATCCCGCGGTGGTGGGGTCGCAAGACCCTTATACCCCGGGAGGGCAGGGAGGGGGCACGCACCTAGCATGGTCTCCTGCAAAAAAATAGCTAACGGGGAACGGGACGAGACGAGCCTCCGCAGCTCCTCCCAGTTGGCCCGGAGTCCACGGCAATTCCATTGAAGGAATATGCCCTCCAGGCCTAGCTCGGAGGAGACGCGGGGGCCCTCCTCGAATTGAAGACCCTCACGGGAATGGCCGTACGCTTCCCGGGGGCAGAACCCCGGGCGCTGTTGGCCGGACAAAGCGCTGAAGGCGCTGTCGCCTTCGAGGACTTATTGGGGGAGGTTGGGCTCGCCATGCGAGTCTTTTCCTCCCTCCGCCTCGAAACCTTAGGCGGGCGTTGCGGCTTCGGAGGCGGGGGGCCCTCTTTTCGAGGAACCACCGTCTCCGAGCCACTCGCTCCACCTCGGGGCGTGGGCGAAGGAGCCGAAGCTCCTTTGTTGCTGTCCTCCTTTCGGGGGGCAGCTTTAGGAACCCCGGAAGATGGCCTAGCGACCATCTTCAGGGGTGTTGCCTCCTGTGAGTCTAACGACTCGGTGGAGGCGCGTGGCCGTTTCGCCTTACGGGAAACGGTCACGCTGGGGGAAGAGGGGGGAGCCCTGGTTTTAGCCGGGGCAGGGTATGAGCCCTTTTTGCCGCCAGCTTTACCAGGGGAGCGCCCGGGTTGGGTAGAGCCCGCAGAAGGGCTCCGAATGGGCGCGGAAACAACCATGCTCGTTGGCCTGGATGGGCCGGGAGCAGAGGGTGCCTTCCTAACTATTGAGGCATATGACGTCCCAGGCAGAGCCGGGCGCGCCAGGACCAAGTCCTTTGCCTCGCGGAATGAGAGTCGATCCTGGGCCTGAACGGCCAGGATTTCTTTCTCAAGGAGATATGCACCACATTGCTTCGAAGAAGTAGGGTGCGGCTCTCCGCAATTGACACACTTGGCCAATTTACACAGACTTCGGGTGACCCCAACTTTGCACGTCTACATGAGCGATTCGTATGGCCGAAGCGGTGACAGTAATAGCACCGCCGCGGAAGTGGCACGAATGCCTTGACGCGGTGCGGTACCAACCGGCACGCACCGACTCAGGGAGCTTGTCACAGTCGAACGTGACGAAGAGTGTAGGGGTGGGTCTCGAGGCCCCTCCCTGTTTTCTCATCACACGTTCGACCTTGACCGCCCCATGGTCGGCCAGCTCTAAGGTGATGTCCTCAATGGAGTAGTCAACGAGTTCCCTTGCATAAACTACTCCTTTCACAAAGTTCATGGTAGAGTGCGGCGTCACACTCACCGGGGTGCCATGAAGTGTCCGAAGAGCACTAATCTTAGCCACCTCGGCGGGATTCGCCGCATTCGCCAGAAGGCTCCCGTCCGAGAAACCGGTTACCTTCGGCTCTCTACCAATTGCACTAGCTAATCCTCTCCTCTGATGGATCATGTTGCCCTTGGACAACATGGTGCCATCAGTGGAGCGAATAACGAGGAAGCGTTTGAAGCCAGCGGGCTCGAAAACGCCAGGTAACCTCTGAATCAGGGGCCCCGATGTCATCGAGGCTCCGCCCTGTGCACTCTTGGTATTAGTCTTCTTTGTCAGGGGCTCCGCAACCGGGGGGGCAGAGGGGGCGGATGTGCCGATCTCGGCTTGGTCGCTTGCCAGAGTGGCAGCAGACCCATCCGTCCCCGCAGCCCCCGCGGATGGAGAGGAGCCCCGAGTCTTTTTTGTCTTTTTCTTTTTCTTTTTCGGAGAGGAGGGCGGGGAATGAACCCGCTTTTCACCTCCGCCGGCAGAAGTCCCCAGGCCAGATGGACCAGCCTCAGCCAGGTCCCTCTCCGAAATGGAGAAGGTCCTGGTTGTCGTAGGGGCACCTGTCGGAGGAGATCCCTCCCCTCCTTCTACTGCCTCGGAGCCCTCAGCCATTTGAGGAGGACCTTGCATAGGGGCGGATTCGGGTTCGGTGCTTGGCGCCGAGCCCGAATTCCCCCCCATGGAAGGCCCTACCATCTGGGGCTGGGTCTCCTCAAGGACCATGTCTATCACAGGAGGGGCCTCCAGTTGGCCATCCCCTCCCAGGACATCGCAGGTCCCCTTGGCAGTGTCGCCAGTCTTGTATGGGGAGGCACAGGCCTTGACCCCGGCAAGGTTTAATATTCTTGCCAGCAGGTCTTTTGAGGGAAGCGACCGAAGGGGCCTGGCTTCCCTCTCCCCCCTAAGGGGGTTTGCCCTACCGAGCCGCTTTGATGGGGAGCGGCTGGCTAAGGGCTGCCTGCTGGCTTTCTTGGCAGTCCCCTTGAAAAGAAAAGATGGGACTGCCGCTGGGAAAAGGGAGGTGCCCGAAAGCACCTCCAGAGAAGGGGGTGAGGGGGAGTCCCCTGCACCCGTAGGCGAAGGAGAGGAGTAAGCCTCCTCTCCGGTTAGAGAAATATGGAGGGTCCCCTGTGCAAGCACAGGGGGGGGGGGACCTCCATTTTTCGGTGGAGCTGCCCAAGGGCGGCTCCGTCGATGAGCAAGGGGGAGTTAAAGGGGTTTGGGTTTTTTTTGGTTGTTCATCTATGGGCATGGTGACCCTATTTTTGCCACGGGACGCAATAGCTCATCACCCCTCGCAGTAGCCCGCACTGCGAGAGGTGCTTACAAGCCCGACAGAGCCAGGCGCCGCCATTCGGGACCACCCCTCCCGCCTGGTGGCCTGGCAGTCCATCGGCATGGCGGCTCCACCTTGGACACGGCGTAAAAAAGATAGATTTTGAAGAGGAGAGGAAAAGGGATGTGAGGAAGGTATGGGTGGGGATGAAGCAGGTTGTTAAAAAAACCCCATCCCGAACCGGAGCTCAGGGGTTAGGGAACAATGTCCCCCCCCCCAGCCCCGATCCGGGGTGGTTGGCTTGAGAAGAAGGTCAGCATCTACCCTGTGAAATTAGAGGCTGACCAGAGAAAGTTGTGGGAGAGGTTGTATGAAAAGCGACGAGGTAGGGAAGAAATCGGGCTATCTGAAGGAAGGAAGAGAGGCTAAGCTGGGGCCGGACGGAGCGCTGGATCCCGTCAGCACGGCGGCCAGGATGGCAAATCGCCGCGCCCCTTACGGGGGATCCCTCATGGAAAGACTGATGGTCTTTAACTTGGCGGAGCTCAGTTTAGGCGAGTGATCCTTTTCTCCCTGAAAGTCCCCTACAAGAGGTAACCTCAGGGACCTAGTCTCTGGTGTTCCTGTGGGCTTATTTGCAGTCAGGTCAGGCTGGGCTTCAAGCAACACTTGGACTTGTGCACCAAAGGCCTCTGGAGTGGAGCCTCCACCAGGGAGTTGGGTAGCTAGTCAGGGTAGGATGTATTCCCCGGAACCTGCAGAAATGTACTGCCATGGTCTTTTTCTATGAGAACCGGAAACCCCTAAGGGCATCCCACTCACAGACTTTCTCTATGGCTAGCTGGACCCATCTTTCAGCTGCTGACATCCGTGAGGCTGCAAATGATATTGATAAGTCATCCACATATAAGGTGCATATCACTCCATTTGGGAGCTCATCCACTATGTCATTGATCGCAACAGCAAATAGAGTTATGTTCAAGACACTGCCTTGTGGTGAGTCAATAGGGATGGAGAGGACTCAACCAGCTCAACCCAGACAATCCGATTGGACATGAAAGCCTTAAAGAAACTGCCATCTCCCCCTTAGGCCAATTCTGTGGTGTTTGGAGAATACAGTGTCTCTAGGCAATGTCATAAGCTTTCTTCAGGTAAAAAAAACCTGTAATGTGGTGCTTTTGAGACCTAAATGCCCGGGAGATTCATGACTCCAGAGACAGGTGAGCATCTGATTAGGAGCGAAACTTACCCGAACCCAAACTGGCAGTTTGCGAAGAACTTTAAGCGTTCTAGGATCCACATAAGTTGGAGATTGACCATCTTCTTGAGAAGCTTACACATGTACAGTGTGAGTGAGATTGGAGAGAAGTTGGTAGGCGGTGAGTGATCTTTTCCCAGCTTCAGGATTGGACTCACCACCACCAGGCTACAGCTGCTCGGGAATGCTCCCTCCATCCAGATTTGGGTATCGGGGCCTAACAGAAAGGAAAGGACATCCCCCTCTCGTGGAAGATGTCAAAGCATTGCATAGGGGATGTCATTGTGCCCTGAAAAGCTATCCTTACAGATTTTCAGGGCCTCTCTTAATTCATGTATGGTGAAGAGCACATTGTACGACTCTGTACGACTTTCCACCTCTGGATGGAAAGTCAATGTCCTTCCATTCATCCTGGAGTCATTGTATAGCCAAAGGGGAAGTAGTGTCTCATTGGGCTACTGAAGTGAAAAAGGTGCAAAGGCATCTGCCACATCGGTAGGTACAGCCACGATGTTTCCATTCAGCAACAGGATGGGGCATGATAGGGTAACATACTTCCCTTTCATTTTACAGACTCAATGCCATATCTTTGACATTGATGTGGATGGTGAGATGGAGCTCAAGGAGGATTGCTAGGAGGAGGGTTGAGCAGACTTCATCGTCCAGCGATAGTGAGCCCTGGCTCTATGGAAGGCAATCTTACTGGTTTGCGAGATAGGCTGAGATCTGTAGCTCCTCTCAAATAGCCAAGAACCACTTCTGGCAGCTGAACAGTCCTGGTTCCACCAGGGAATCGGACATTGTGGGAAATTCCAAGATATACAGGGGACCACTTTGGGGGACAAGTAGTGGGAGAGGATACCACGGTCTTTAAAATTATAGGATAGTGGTCACTTCCACATAGATCTTCATCAACTGTCCAAACGAAATCAGCTTCTATACTTGAGCTGCAGAATGAGTGGTCTATGGCAGTGGATGTGCCTGTTTGAGTATGCAAATTGGCAAGCTCACCAGTGTTGAGGGGACAATTAAGTTATGCCCATCAATAAAGGTGAGGAGTGATTCATTCAGCTCTGCTATTGCAGATTGAATCCCCCAGCAAAAAATGAAGACAACTGAAATCTCTGAGCACTAACAATGGGGAGGTAGCTGCCCCCAAAAGTTTGCTAGGTGCTGAGGTACAATGTCATCACTTGATGGTAGATAAATGGAGTAGCATGTGTAGTCTGTGTCTAGGTGGACGCATCCTACCACAGCCTGCAGGGGAAATTGTGATTTTATTTCTTGGAAGGGGACATCACAACCATGGTATAAACAACCATCACCGGCACTAAAGGTTTGCAGCACCTCATATCCTGTGGGGCAGGGAAAATTTTCCTGCCTCATCCTGGTGTCTTGAAGGCAGATACTGCTGGGAAGGAGTCTGCTACCAGGGTGGCAAGTTCATCCCAGTTTGCTCTTAAGACCACGAATGTTCCACTGCAGGATTGTGGCCATGTTTATTTTGATCGAGGTTTAAGGAGCACTAGGCCTGTCTTCTGGCTGATGTTCCTTCAGTGAAACAACTTTTTTTTAAACCCCTCCTGAGGTGAAGGTAGGGTGGGGGTTGGAAATCATTTTCTCTTTTTTCTCCCTCATTCTTTATAGGGAGCTTGATGGCTTTTTGTGCAGCCCCAGTGGTCCCCTTTGTGGGGGGATCCACTGATGGCTGCATGTTGCATGTCTCTGTCCTTATGGAATTCTTGGGCGACTCTACCTGCCTAGGGCATGACAAGATGTCCTCCTCCTCATGAGGTGCCGAGCGGAGCTTCAGGTTGGAGTTGGTGGCAGTGCTGCTTCTCCATATCGCCATTACTTGATATGTTGTCAGTGTTTTGGTCTTTGTCTGCTGGGGGCACTGGAGATGTGGAGAGAGCACTTACTGCCTGCTTCTCCTGAGCCTCCACCACAAAGATGATTTTAGCCGGTGGTGGTGTGGGAGGGGTCAGCAAGATGTTCTACTAATACTAGTTAGGCCCACAGTGATGAGGTTGCCGGAGTACAACTCAAGTGCCTCGTCTACCAACCTAAACTCGAATAAGACAGAGAAATCAGTCATTTCCTGAAATGTAGACCACTCCACCCTAGCTAAGCACCACCAGGACGGGCTTTCGGGGCGGCAGTCGCCCAGAGAAAAATTATATTTGAATGATGGGAAAGTGATCACTACCATGGAGGTCGTCATCAACCCCCACCCAAAATCAGGCTGTGCATTCAAAGAGCACAAGCATAGATTGAGGCATGAAAATGAAGCGGTTCTAGGGCAGTGATGCATAAATATCCACATTGATGACACCGATCTCTAACTCGTGATCAGGTCAGCAACGACTCGACCCATGCGATTAATCGAGTAGTCTCCCCAAATAGAGTGTCTACTATTCAGATCTCCAAGCAAGATAAAGGGCCTTGGCAGCTATGCTGTAGTAGAGCGAATGTGTGTGTGAAGGGCCATTCTTCCACTTCTTTTCCAATACCCTCTCCCTCCCTCTGTAAGAATGTGTGTACGAATGGAAATGTTTTTTTTGTTTTTTTTTATATAATTTATTAGGAATTTAAAGTTTTGTTTAAAATGTTTTTGTCTCTTTGTAGTGTTTCTTGATAAAATTCTTTTTGCAAAAGTCCATTCTATAATTTTGCCAATTTAACAGGAAATCCTTCAATTTGTAAAGAGTAGCAGAGATTGTAGGATTCAAAGTAACTCACGTAAAGTTATTGTACGTCCCATTTGGAAGGAGGAGGTCTTCTATATAGCCTCAATACATGACCAGATCACAATATAATATTATATCAAGCTCAAAGGCACCAGCCTCTTTTGTCAACACTCGAGTGGCAGCCAACGGTTCTTCTCCCTGGAGGTAAAACGTGAGGCCTTTTCTTTGTTGTTAAGTAAAGTGTGGTTGTTAGGCCTCCTTGTATGATTTTGTATGGTTTTGGAACAAGTGTGCTTAAGAGGCCTCTTTTGTATTGTTTATTTAGTTGTGTGTATATAGAACTTTGTTTGGTAATAGGATAAATTTTTTTTTTATATCTTTTTGCTTGTATTCATAAGAAAGATTGGCTTTTCTAAGTAACGAGATCTCAAATTAATCTACCTCATATCTATTATAAATATTTACTCCATATTTTTTCTTGTAAATAAGGGACTGTACATACAATCCATTTCATTTCTCCTTCAATTTCTCATGTCCGAATTAGTGTAGGAAGCGGATTGTAGTTAAAGGATGGATTTTCAGCCCTCTACAATGCCATGATGAGGCGGAAGGCTCTGCACCGATGTCAGCTGACGGTAGAATGTATGCTGAAATAACAGTATACCTCATATTTAGGTGTAGCTGCATATCTACTACCTGAAATGAGGTATCTAAAGCAAAGACATCATGCCGGGTCTAAATCGAGCATCGTCCTGAACTGCCGTGGTAGTGGTGTTGCAAACCCCTATACCCCGGCAGGGTGAGCAAGGTGTGCACCAAGCATGCTGTCCTCCTTTCTGGGGGCAGCTTTTGGAACCCCGGAAGATGGCCTCATAACCAACTTCAGGGGTGTTTCATCCTGCAAGTCTAACAAATAGGTGGAGCCGCGCATCCGTTTCGCCTTACAGCAAACAGTCATGCTGGGAGCAGTGAGGGGAGCCCTGGTTTTAGCCGGGGCTGGGTGTGAACTCTTTGTGCTGCCGGCTTTACCTTGGAAGCAACTGGGGTGGTTAGAACACGCACAAGGGTTCCGAATACGCATGGAAATGACCGTGCTTATAGACCTGCAGGTGCCGGGAGCAGAGGGTGTCTTTCTTAACAATGGGGCATATGACCTCCCAAGGAGCATCAAACGAAAAAAGACCAAGCCCTTAGTCTCACAAAATGAGAAAAGATCATGGGCTTGAACAGTCAGAATTTCCTTCCCAAGGAAATTCACTCCCAAGACATCACAGGTCACATTCGAGGTACATTTCATCTTAGCCTAGCTTGGGCCGGCGAACTGGTATCCATCGGGGGAAGAGAGAGGTGGGGTGTATGGTGACCGTCTGTAAGCTTGATACATCTACCAGCAGGACTTTTGAGGGCACAGGCTGACGGGCCATGTCATCCCTTGACTCTTTAAGATGGTTGGCCCCATCAAGCCACTCACACAACGAGTGGTCACTTATGGGCCACTAGCCTGCTTTCTTGGCAGTCCCATTGGCAAGCAAAAGGGAGACTGCTGCTGGAAAAATTGAGTCGCTTAAGGTTCACCCAAGAGCCAAGAGAAGGGTGTGAGGGTGAGTCCCCTGCATCTATAAAGAAAGAAGAGGAATAAACCTCCTCTTCAGTCCTGGTCAAAGAGGTTTGGAGGGGCCGACTTCCATTTTTTCGGTGAAGCGTCCTGAAGGTGGCTCCGACAATGGGATGCAAATGCTAATCACCCCACATAGTAGCCCACTCTGCAAGGGGTGAATATAGCACTGACAAAATCAGCTGCTGCCATTTAAGGCTACTCCTCCCGCCTAGTAGTGACCTGGCAGCCCATCAGCATTGCATAAAATTGATAAACAGTAAAGGAAAAAGGCTATGTAAGGAAAGTGCAGGTGGGGATGAAGCAGGTTGCTAAAACCCACCACCCCAGACAGGAGCTCAAGGGTGAGGGGGCATTTCCCCCTTCCCCCTCAGCCATGATTTGGGATAGCTGGGTGTGAGGAATCTGGTCAGCATCTACCAACCAGAGAAAGTTGTGAGAGAGGTTGTAGGGGAAGTGAGAAGTAGGGTATATGAACCCAGCTTCATTGAAGCAATGTATCTTTTCAACAAGGAGGTCCTAGCTATTAAGGATGCAAACCAGCTCTTTTCCTTAAGGCTAAGGACTTGGTCTTGCCACACTCATCGCTACCTGTGATATTTTATGCATCAATTCTCAAAAAAGGCACCCTCTATTCCTCATCCTGCAGGCTTACACGCAGTCACTTCCCCATTTATTAAGAAGCATTCAGGTAGATTTACCACCTCTTCTCAGGTATATCTGGTGGCAACAAAGGGTTCACACCCAGCCTTGGCCAAAACCAGGGAGCCCAAAACCACACTCCCCTTGTATTATTGTTTCCCATTAGGCAAATGGTCATGTGCCTCAACCACTCCCATGAGGCAAACTAACTGAAGGTGGTTGTAAGATTCTTCAGGGACTTATTGAGGTGTCCCACAAAGGAGGACAGCACAAGAGTAGCTTCAGATTTGCCAAATTCAACCAAGTATGGACCAGAGAGAGACAAAAACTACCATGGTGAGCACAACTTCCCCCAATAAGTGCTCAAAGGCGATAGTGCCTTTGATGGCCAGAAGCTCTCTGCATTCTACCTTGGGGAATCCTCCATATCTCCAAGCTAAGCATGGAGGGCATATTCCTTCAATGGAATTGAGGGGACTGGGCTGACTGGGTTAACTGGAAGGAGATGTGGAACCCTGTCTCCTCTCAATACCTGTTATATGTCTGTTTACAGAAGACAATTCCTAGTATAACGATTTTACAGCCCCATCCCCATAGGATTGGGGCCAGCCAAGAGGATGCACAATTTACACTGGTCAAACTTCAGAAAACTTATGACACATTTTTAGTGTTATAATAGTACTGATGGTCGTTTTAGGCATTCTAGTCATAATATATGGTTTCAGTTTGGAACAGAATGTACATATTTTTAAGATAATAAACCTTGAGGGTTAAAAGTGACCTTAAAATAATAGCCTTGCCTTCTCTTACTGTGAAAATAAACCATTATTTTGACACATGGGCAACCCAGACACAAGTAATTATAAGAGCACCCTTTTCGATTTGCATGCCAAACCTGTATCTAACGTTCTTAATGGAGAATGTGTTTTTGTTTGCATATTTAAATTTTTAATCATTAATAAGACTTCTCATAATTCCTCATTAAATTTAATAGGTTTTTGTTGAAATTATAGCCTCATTTTGAAAGCAAAGTGTTGTGACAGATGCAGATTGATTATAATATCCATAGCACTAAATAGTAAGTTTGTTTTGTCTTTGGATTCAAACCTAAAGCTATGTTTTCAAATTGTTTAATACTACTAGGTGTTTTAGATAAGGTTTGGTGGTACTACTTGTTCCTGAGGTGAGAGTGGAGCCAGCAGGAAGGGGGGGTATAAACGGCAGAGCACCTCTACAAAATGACAACCCATAGTGCAGCTTGATAATGGCTTCCAGTAACCAAACAAATATATAAATAAACTATAAATAAAAAATACATAAATAGTACTAATGGTGCTTTTAGGCAGTTTAGTCATAATTTACGCCTTCATTTTTGTGCAGAAAGCAGTTATTAAAAAGATAGTATCACTGCAAAGAGAGTTATAATCAGAGTGCTAGTATCCAAAAATAAGTGCTTTCCACACCAAGCTGAGGACGTAAATGACAACTAGAATGCTTAAAAATACCATTGGTACTATTTTTACTAAAAAAACATGGAATAAGTTTTCAGAAGTTTCACCTTTACACTAGCATGATGTCTCTGTTCTATTCACTATAAACATTTCCTTTCAGACAATTGAAGTGCAGCTACACCTGGGATAGATGTGCGGCTATTACTACATACATTCCACAATCAACCAACTTTGACAGGAGAGACTTACAGGGCATCATATTACAGTTGCCAAGGCCCCTTTTCCTTCTCAATGACTTGAATGATATGCACCTCTTCTGGGGAAACTACACAATCCCAGGAGTTAGCTGATTGCCAACCTGATTGATGAACTCGAGATGTTTTAAATGTGGATGAGTTTTGTATCACTGCCTGAGAACTGGTTCATTTTCCTGTCTCAATATCTCCCTGTCCTTTCTGTATGCAGAGAATAATTTGGGGTAGGAGCTGGTCTATGACCTCCATGGTAAAGATCATGTTCTTATTCAGCTATAATTCTTGGGCTGCTGCTGCCTGAAAAACTGTCTCTGTAGAGTTTTGATTGGGTACAGTGGTTCATATTTCAGTAAATTACTGAATTCTCTGTCGATTTTAGGTCAGTGGATGAAGGCATTAAGTTCTTGTCTGGCAACCTCATTACTGTGGGCCTGACTACTATTCCTAGAATGGTTGGTCATTTTGCATACTGTCCACTTCCTAATTCAAAGATGACAGAAAACAATCTTAAGTATTGTGGTATTAGGTGATAAGTCCAAGGAAATAGTCATGGCATAATGTAAAACAAATTTAAGTTCCCTTTGTGGTCTCCTATCCCCTTTGCTAGGCCGCCTGGAGGCTGACAAGATTCCTGTAATGTAGAATGTTTTTTTGTTTTTTAAGAGCTCATCTGGCGACTGCCTACTTGGGCATTAGTCGCCGTGTTAAAAACTGACTAGTACTAGGCTACTTTAAAATCTAATGCAATAACACAAAAAACAACCCAAACAATACCAAAAAATTTTTAAAGAAGTAAAAGGAAACGAGTAGTAAGCAAGCTCATGAGTCAGGGGGAGGTCCCCCCGGTGCAGGAACATTCAACCAATAAGAGGAAAAACAAAACAAAAGAAAAAAACCTGATTAAATAATATGAAGAAGGCCTGCCTCCCCCAAAAAGTCAACAAGTCCACCAGTCAATGTGCACGCACTCATCCCGAGTACAAGGGACAGGCGGTAGCGAACTAGCTCATCCCAGTACCGGGAAAGGTAACGTGCGCGAGGATCACCCAGACTGGGACATTCAACAAGAATGTGTCAAACAGTCTGGGAGACGACGCAGTCATGACAATAGGGCACAGGCCTGCGCTCCATCAAGTAGAGATGCCACACACGAGTGTGTCCGATTCGGAGACGACAGAAAGTCACCTGAAGCCGTTGCGGCATTGGGGGATAGGTCCATGGCAACAGTCGCGGTGCTATGGCATGCAACTTTAAGTTCCCTTCGACCGTCTCCCATCTTCTTTGCCAAGCAGTCCGAAGACCTGCCTGTATTCCTGCCATGTAGTCAGTGTGAGGAAGAGCGAAACGCTGGTCCGGTCGCAGAGTCCTCGCGGACTCTTTGGCACCCTCATTAACCGCAATTCATACATGTCCAGGAACTCAGGAGAAGATAATCTCGAAATCTGCACGGCTCGTCAAAACCGTGGCATGACGGATATCGCAAACCAGGGGATGCGGAGATTCCAATGCCCCGAGAGCATTTAGGGTGCTTTGTGAGTCACTATAGATTACAATCCGGTCTCCGAACCGGGCACGTCGCGTAATCTCCCGTACCGAGTGGTGTATTGACACCAGCTACGCCGTGAAGACAGACGCAGCGCCTGGCAGAGCCCCGCTGACTTCAAACAGAGGGGATACGGCGTGGGAGCCGACCCACTCTTCGGACTTGGAGCCATCCGTATACACTGACACGGTTCCAGCGTGACACGAGGTGTGCTCCAAATGTGGTACCCTCCAGGGTGGCGTCCTGGACAGAACCAGAGGCGCCACCGGCCCGAGAGCTATACCTAGTTCTTGAAGAAGTTTCCTGGCCCTAAACCCAAAGGGCTTAGTGTATGACTGTCGACTCTCGGCGGCATAGGCACCGTCGAGATCAGCTGCAGATGCAGTGAGAGCTGTTGGCGACTGAGGGAGGCGCCGGGCTTGCGCATACAGGCGAGTGACGTACTGTACGCGGCGTAGAGCGAGTGGCATTTCCCGAGAATCGACCAACAGGCTCTCAATGAGGGAAGTGTGGAAGGCACTGGTCGCAAGGTGAAGGCCAGTGTGGGGGATCGAGACCACATTCCGCAATAAACGCTCAGCTGCGGATGCATAAAACTCGCATCCGTAGTCGAGCTTCGAACGAACAAAGGATCAATGAAAAAGTAAGGCAGTAGCCCTATCAGCACCCCAAGCGCTGAACTTCACGGAACGGACAATATCCATGGCGTGGGTACAAGAGACCCTAAGGCTGCGAATATGAGCCTCCCAGGTGAGGCGTCGGTTGAATACAAGACCAAGGAAACGGTGCGATTCAACCACTTCCAGGCGAACCCCATTAAGAAACAAGTGTGGGTCTGGGTGGAACCGTGGATGGTGGCAGAAGTGCACCACCTTAGTCTTGGCCAAGGAAAACCGAAACGTGTGCGCTTCGGCATAGCGAGAGACGCGGTTCAATGCCTGCTGGAGTCGACGCTCCAGAGTTGGAATCTGGGCCGCGCCAAAAGAGATCGAAAGGTCGTCCACGTAGAGCGAAGCGAGATCATTTTCCGACAGCCCCGAGGTGATGCTGTTGATGCTCAGAACAAAGAGTGTGACACTGAGGACACTTCCCTGCGGGACACCATCTTCCTGCTCCTTTGAGCCGGAGAGGGCCCCCACCCCAACCCGTACGCGGAATCGATGATCTCGAAAAATTCAGATATAAACATTGGGAGGCGTCACTTCGCCCCCATCGTGTGGAGAGTTTCCATGATACTGTATCGCCATGCAGTATCATAAGTCTTCTCCAGATCGAAAAAAAACCGTGGCGTATTGCTGTCTACGAAGGAAGGATTCGCAGACGGCAGTTTCCAGTCGGAGCAGAGCATCGGACATAGAGTGGAACTTGCGGAAGCCAAACTTTGCAGAAGACAGATGGTCTCCGCTGTCCAGGAAAAAGGCTAATCTAACATTTACCAATTTCTCCATCAACTTGCACATGCAAGAGGTTAGAGAGATTGGGCGGAAACCAGCCGGAGTAGAGTGATCTCTCCCCGGTTTGCGAAAGGCGATTCACCAGGAATCTGGGAGGAGACCCTCCACCCAGATCCTGTTCAACAAATCTAACAGAAAGGCCATGCCTCGCTCACCCAGGTGTCGAAGCATTGAGTAGGGACATCGTCCGCACCATGGGCGGTGTTTGCGCACGAAGCAAGAAGGAAGCGCAACTCACTCAAAGTAAACCTGTCGTTGAAGGGTTCTCCGCCTCTGGAGGTAAAGTCAAGCCGGTGACCTTCCGCGACATCACGACGTGCATTGAAGTCCCGAAGGATTCCGCCACGGAAGCGGGGGCCGAGATTGCGGTCCTGTTCTCCTGGAGAACGGGAGGAGGGGTCCTGTGAGAACTTGCCCCGATTCCTTTTGATACACCTCCACACATCTGCAAGAGGGGTCTTCCCGTTAAGTGAAGACACGAATGCCTGCCGAGAAGAGCGGCAGGCGTGCTTCGAAATATTCCTGGAACCTAGCCCTAGCCAGACGAAATTCACTGACAGTGAAATCGTTCGGGCGGCGCTTATAGCGCATGTAGGCATAACGCTTCTGTTTGAGGGCTGTCTCACACTCGGCCGACCACCATGGGAGTGGTCGGCGTGCAAAACGGCCAGACGTTCTGGGAATAGTAGTCAGGCCCGCGGCGATGAGGTTGCCGGAGAAGAACTCAACGGCCTCATCTACCGAACTAAGCTCCTCGACTGAGATAGACAATTCAGTCATTTCCTGAAATGCAGGACACCGCGCCATACACCGCCGAGGTGGGCTCTCAGGGGGCAGTTGCCCTGAAAATGATATTTTAGTGGGAAAGTGATTACTACCATGGAGGTCATCGACCGCCCCCCAAACAATATCAGGCTGTGCAAGAAAATGAGGCGGTTCTCGGGCAGTGATGCGTAAACTCTCCACATTTAGGACACCTATCTCAAGCTCTTCGATCAGATCGGCAAGGACTTGTCCCCTGGGATTTATTGAATAATCTCCCCAGAGAGAATGCCTGCCGTTCAGATTTCCAAGCAAGAGAAAGGGCCTCGGCAACCGTGCCACAACGCGGCGGAAGTCCCCCGCGTCTAAGTCAGCTGACGGTGGAATGTACCTAGAAAGGATAGTATATCTCTTATCCAGGTGAAGCTGCACAGCCATTGCATGAGAAGAGGTATCTAAAGTGAAAGGAAGAACGGAGAAATCATGCCAGATATAAACCGCGCATCCCCCAGCCTGGCCATCTCGTGGTGGTGGGGTCGCAAGACCCTTATACCCCAGGAGGGCGGGCAGGGGGCACGCACGCGCCTAGCATGGTCTTCTGCAGAAAAATAGCTAACGGGGAGCGGGACAAGACGAGCCTCCGCAGCTCCTCCCAGTTGGCCCGGAATCCATGGCAATTCCATTGAAGCAATATACTCTCCAGGCCTAGTTCAGGGGAGACGCGGGTGCCCTTTTCGAAAAGACCCTCACGGGAATGGCTGTACGCTTCCCATATGCAGAACCCAGGGCCCTGTTGGCTGGACAAAGTGCTGTCGCCTTCGAGGACATATTGTGGGTGGTTAGGTTCACCATGTCAGTCTTTCCTCCCTCTGCCTCAAAACCTTAGGCGGGCGTTGCGGCTTCGGAGGCGGGGGGAACCTCTTATCGAGGAACCACCGTCTCCGAGCCACTCAGCCCACCACTAGGCGTGGCCGAAGGAGCCGAAGCTCCTTTGTTGCTGTCCTCCATTCTGGGGACAGCTTTAAAAACCCCGGAAGATGGCCTGGCAACCAACTTCAGGGGTATTGCCTCCTGTGAGTCGAACGCCTCGGTGAAGCCGCGTGGCCGTTTCGCCTTACGGGAAACGGTCACGCTGGGGGAAGGGGGATAAGCCCTGGTTTTAGCCGGGGCTGTGTGTGAACCCTTTTTTCCGCCAGCTTCACCAGAGACGCGCCCGGGTTGGGTAGAGCCCGCAGAAGGGCTCCGAAAGGGCGCGGAAACAACCGAGCTCGTTGGCCTGGATGGGCCAGGAGCAGAGGGTGCCTTTCTAATTAATGCGGCATATGACGTCCCAGGCAGAGCCGGGCGCGCCAGGACCAAGTCCTTAGCCTCGCGGAATGAGAGTCGATCCTGGGCCTGAACGGCCAGGATTTCTTTGTCAAGGAGATATGCACCACATTGCTTCGAAGAAGCAGGGTGCAGATCTCCGCAATTGACACACTTGGCCACACACGATTTGGACTTATCGTGTGCGACCTTGGAGCAATTTACACAGACTTCGGGTGACCCCGATTTTGCACGTCTACATGATCGATTCGTATGGCGGAAGCGGTGACAGTAATAGCACCGCCGCGGCATTGGCACGAATGCCTTCACGCGGTAGTGGTACCCACCGGCACGCACCGACTCAGGGAGCTTGTCACAGTCGAACGTGATGAAGAGTGTAGGGGTGGGTCTCGAGGCCCCTCCCTGTTTTCTCATCCCATGTTCGACCTTGACTGCCCCATGGTCGGTTGGCTGTAAGGTGATGTCCTCTATGGAGTAGTTAACGAGTTCCTTCGCATAAACTACTCCTTTCACAAAGTTCATGGTAGAGTGTGGCGTCACACTCACCGGGGTGTAATCAAGTGTCCGAAGAGCA